>CM019070.1:147291475-147891475 GCA_009667805.1 Leptobrachium leishanense | reverse complement strand
TAATCTGTGTTTACCAACCAATTCCCTGCCCCACATTCCGCTGTGCCCGGCTACGCGGCTCACCAAGACTCCGCTGTGCCCGGCTACGCGGCTCACCAAGACTCCGCTGTGCCCGGCTACGCGGCTCACCAGGACTCCGCTGTGCACGGCTACGCGGCTCACCAGGACTCCGCTGTGCACGGCTACGCGGCTCACCAGGACTCCGCTGTGCACGGCTACGCGGCTCACCAGGACTCCGCTGTGCACGGCTACGCGGCTCACCAGGACTCCGCTGTGCACGGCTACGCGGCTCACCAGGACTCCGCTGTGCACGGCTACGCGGCTCACCAGGACTCCGCTGTGCACGGCTACGCGGCTCACCAGGACTCCGCTGTGCACGGCTACGCGGCTCACCAGGACTCCGCTGTGCACGGCTACGCGGCTCACCAGGACTCCGCTGGCCAGTAAAGCACAAGCCTGTGTAAACCAGGAAGGGGGGGGGGGAGTCTGCGGACTCTGTTAAATAAGAGTAACTTTATAAAAAAGTTATAAACTAAAACTGATGAAAAGGAGGGGGAGGGGGAGGGGGGGATCTAAAACCCACCTATAAATGCGCCAACAAACTGTATATTTCGCCAAAACTTTAAATGTATCTGGGCAGAAATTTAAAAAAAAAAGTTTTAAAAAAGTTCATTAACCCCCCCCCCCCCCCGTGTCACTGGATGTCGTCAAGTAAAAGTTGTTTTTTAGTTATCATAAACGAACAAATAAAGCGCAGGAGCTTTCACCGATCTGAAAACCAGTTACGCATATTTATAAAGCACCAACAAGTTCCGTAGCGCTGTACAATAGGTGGAACACACCAACAAATACACAAGTTAGACCCTCAGAACAGAGTGAGAAGAGGATCCTGCCCAAACTATGAGGCTCGCGGTGATGTCCTCCCGTATAGAAGATTTTAAAATGACTGGTCAGCTCTCCAGGTGCTGTGCACTACATCTCCCACAATGCACTGCATCTCCCACAATGCACTGCAGCCGGTGGAGAGGGGGGGGGTAGTCTGTAGATCACTGCAGCTGCTCAGTGTCACAGTTTGCCCTCCTGCTTTATACAATGTTGCTGCTCTGAAGCAGCCGGGGTCAACTTGAGGTTTTATTCCCAAAGAGTTAACGTATTTATACAACATATACTGTAACGCTGTAATAAAGCAACAACAAATCAAACAAGTTACAGAGAAAAGGTGGAGGATTTTGGGGGGGGGGGATCTGCATTACCTGGGGCTGCAATCCCTGCAGAAAACAAGGGGCTCCTGGTTTGGTGTCAGATTGTGCTGCTTAGTATCACTATATGACCTCCCTCTGCAAACCTGTTCCTGCTGCAGCCAAACTCTGCCCCCTCCCCCAGTCCATGCACCTCCTCCCTGGTGTATGTCAGGCCCTCCTGTTACATTGACTTACTTCTCTCTGTGTGCTCTTACTTTCTTTTAACCTCTTCACTGCCAAGCGATTTTTTTTTTGTTGAAAAAACTTTTATCATTTATTTGGATCGCGGGATGCAACATGATCAATTAAATACAGGGGGAAACAGAACGCGCAGAGATTAGAAACATAGAAACATAGAAAAAATGTCGGCAGATAAGAAGCTTTCGGCCCATCTAGTCGCCCAATTACATGGATACTTTACCTGGATTTATCTTTTGTTTAGGATAGCCTTATGCCTATCCCATGCTTGCTTAAATTCAATTACTGTTTTGGCCTCTACCACTTCTACTGGAAGACTGTTCCATGTATCCACCACCCGCTCAGTAAAATAATGCTTCCTGATGTTACTTTTAAACCTTTGCCCCTCTAATCTAAGACTATGTCCTCTTGTTTTGCTACTTTGTTTCCTTTTAAATATACTCCCTTCCTCTACCTTGTGGATTCCCTTTACGTATTTAAATGTTTCTATCATATCTCCTCTGTCTCGTCTTTTTTCCAAGCTGTACATGTTAAGATCATTAAGCCTTTCCTGGTAACTTTTCTCCTTCAAGCCGTACACCATTTTAGTAGCCCTTCTCTGAAAACTCTCTAAGATTGTTACGGTGAGGTTTTATATGCCCCTTTCTAATGTTTATAGATCGGCTTATCCTTTACAGAAATATCACTGGAATTAAAGGTTCTAAACTCTAGATGGCGTCCCTTATCTGGCACGATGTCACACGGGGTCTGCATTATCAGCATACAGGCAGAAATATCACTGGAATGAAAGGTTCTAAACTCTAGATGGCGTCCCTTATCTGGCACAATGTCACACGGGGTCTGCATTATCAGCATACAGGCAGAAATATCACTGGAATGAAAGGTTCTAAACTCTAGATGGCGTCCCTTATCTGGCACAATGTCACATGGGGTCTGCATTATCAGTATACAGGCAGAAATATCACTGGAATTAAAGGTTCTAAACTCTAGATGGCGTCCCTTATCTGGCACAATGTCACACGGGGTCTGCATTATCAGCATACAAGCAGAAATATCGCTGGAATGAAAGGTTCTAAGCTCTAGAAGGCGTCCCTTATCTGGCACAATGTCACATGGGGTCTGCATTATCAGCATACAGGCAGAAATATCGCTGGAATGAAAGGTTCTAAGCTCTAGATGGCGTCCCTTATCTGGCACAGATGGTGAGATCTGCTGCTTATTGGCTAAACTGAGCACAGGATTATGGTTTGCAGTGAACGGACACTTAAGGCTAGAGTCAGACGAACGCAGTCTGAGCGCACTCTGCGTGCGTGCATAATGGACGGACGTACTGACGGAAGATACTGTAGACACCACACGGTCTGTATTTTTATGACGGACGTAGAAAAAAAAGGGAATTATGGGAAATAAAAAGGATATGAAAAGCCATTGTGTGCGTCAAGGTGCTGGATGTCGCAAATGCGCTGCGTCTGAAGTCTCCTCATCACTCACACAGGACGCTACGCGGTGTGGTGGACGTGGCGCACTCTGTGCGTCCGTGTTAGCGGTTTTACGTTCTTGCCTAACTTGCATCCGTTTGCCACGTGCGTTGTGTGTGTACGCAGTTCGGTGCGGACGTACTTCATGTGTGGGTCTATTGATCATAAATCTATGCGACCACGGATGTTAAACTGTGCGTCGACACGGACGTGATCACTGCGTTCGTCTGACACCGGCCTAAAGTGTAAGCTCACCTGTCAACATTGTGGCAAACCTGATCTCAGGGGGAGCCATACCTAGGGCTGCCAGATCAGCCATGTTTTCCTGGACACTTGTTACCATTTCATGCAGAGGGAGAGCACAAGTAAAAGTGCTGCCCTGCAACATGTATAATTCAAATGCTGCAGGAAGGAAATCGGAATGGAATCCCAGGTGACCGGCCTTGATTTCTTACCTGCAGCGTATGGATTATACATGCTGCAGGGTGACATTTTTCCCGTATTGACCATCAGCAGGAATAAATTATATGTGTCCAGCAAAACATGGCCGATCTGGCAACCTTAAGGCCGGGGTCAGACGAGGGCTCTTCAGAGCGGAAGGAACGTCCGTGAGAGTGGATTTCTTTCCACTCGACGTCGTCTGGCCGCCTCGCTGTGCGCAGTCAGTGCGATCCGCCTATGGAGGACCACGCTTTGCAGCCCCGTCAACGTGCGTCTGCAGGTAAGGAATCCCAGGTGACCTGCCTTGATTTCCTTCCTGCAGCATGTGAATTATACATGTTGCAGGGCAGCACTTTTCCCTGTGCTCCCCCTCTGCATGAAATAGTAATATGTGTCCAGGAAAACATGGCCGACCTGACAACCCTACTAGCACCCAGGTAAGGGCTAGAGCAGTGCTTCCCAAACCTGTCCTCAGGTTCCCCTAACAGGCCAGGTTTGCAGGATATCTGAGGCACAGCACTGGGTGATAGGATTTGCTGCTCAGTGATTGCAGGATTCAGTCTGCGTTTCCCCAAGGTGATCCTTAAAACCTGTCCTGTTGGTGGGCGCTGAGTAAAAAAAAATAAAAAAGTATCGAGTTAATTGAGAAAGTATTTTACCAGGAAGGATACATTGAGATTTCTCTGGTTTTCAGTATGTCCTGGGTGGCGAGTATGTACCGCTAGGTGTCTTGCCCAAGGACACTTACTGGAGAGGTGCTCTGGCTGGGATCGAACCTGTGTCTCCACGGTTATAGAGCAGTGATGTTACCTTTACTCCACCCAGCCGTTACGGGATGTATCAGTGTGTTATAAGAGATTATATGATATTAAAAACAAAGGATTATATAAAAATAAAGAAATGGTGACATTAACCTGCGAAACGTATACATTGTATTTTGTGATCACTGGAAGAAGAGTTTTATTTTTTTATCAGTCACTTTACACATATTTCTCTCATTTTTACATCGTGTTTTCTCACTCAGGTCTTTTAAACACATTAATGGTGACATTTCATATATGTACATTTTATACCTTGACACTTAATATTCAGAGCTCGCGCTCGCACGTTATTAAATCCGTTACTTCGCTTTTACAATTAATAAACAGGTTTGTAAACAGAAGGAAAAACATTCTCAAACAATGTTACAGCAGAAAACGTATCGACACAAATAGAAATTCAATTCCTGTGCTGCGTCTATTAACGAAGGAGATTTTACGCGAGGGTCACCGGGTCGGCCACGTTTTCCTGGACACGTTACCATTTCGTGCAGAGGGGGAGCAGAGGGAAAAGTGCTGCCCTGCAACATGTATAAATGCCACCCCGCAGCATGTATAATCCATACCCTGCAGGTGAGAAATCACAGAGGAATCCCAGGTGACCTGCCTTGATTTCCTTCCTGCAGCATATGAATTATACATGTTGCAGGGCAGCACTTTGCCCCGTTTTCCCCCTCTGCATGAAATAGTAACATGTGTCCAGGAAAATATGGCAACTCTGCTAGCAGCCAGGTAAGGAGTAGAGCAGTGGACCCCAGGCCAGGTTTGCAGATATCTGAGGCACAGCACAGGGTGATAGGATTTGCTGCTGAGTGATTTTTTTTCATGCTGCTGGACAGGGCGGTAAAAGTGCTGCCCTGCAGTATACAGCATTCACACTCTTCACTAAGGAGCAACACGGTGCGAGGATTGGAACGGTCTGCATCCTTTACGCTTGTGCTTCGCTGAGTTGTTTCACCTCCGGCAGCACGTGGATTCATCCCACTGCAGGGCAGCACTTTCACGTCCCGTCAGTCATCGTGTAGACATGACCCGAGCCCGGGAAATCATGGTGGATGTGGCGCCCGTGCATGTGTGTCACACGCCGCATGCCTTCCCGAAACGCTGAGGAGCCAAAAAAATTAATATTGGCGACGATGACAAAAAAAAAAAAAAGTAACAGAACCCTCCGCGCAGCAGGGCACGGCGCCATCACGAGGGCATTGCCAGCAGAGAGCGCCGCCGCTTTCCCGAGGAGTCAGCGGAACGGATTTCTCTGAATAAAACACTTTTAATCACCAAAAAAACACATAAAAATTTGAGGAAAAAGACAGAAACATCAGTAAATTATTTTCGGAGTTTCCCCGTGAGCGGAGCGGACACCCACACACACGCACCCCATGCAAGCGGAGCCGCCGGTGCGCCACGCTGTGCTATGTGCAGACTAAGCGTTAGAGAGGGCGCTCCAGCGGGGGGGGGGGGGGGAGATATACACTGACGGGTGTGAAGCGTCTCTGGCCAGACGAGCGCGTCCGTCCATCTCTTAACGTCCCCGTCATACACAGCTGCGTTGTCTTAAGCCGTCCCAGAGCGCAGAACCAAGCGCGCCCGTGCAATGAAACGGTATATCACAGGTGGGTGTGCAGAGTCCTCCGGGTCAGATCGGTGCGTGACGCCATCGCTCAAACCACCAAAGCCCAGGATGGGATTCCCGGCAGGTCCCAGTGACCGCCGTGCCTCGCCGCGGCGCAGGACCACCCGTCTTTAGGAAAGCTTGCTCAGGAACATCAGCAGAGCGGCGTGAAACTCCTCCGGATGGTCCAGGTAACACGCGTGTCCTGCTCCTTCCAGGGGGCTCAGCGTGTGGTTGGGCAGGAGCTGCAGACTCTCCAGGGACTGGCTGCCCAGGTTAGTGTCCCGGGTCCCGTAAACCACCAAGGAGGGCACCTAGGGGCCACAAACACAGTGTACCGTCACTTTAAAATAAGCCATGGCTCCACCTGGTCATACAGAGCTCATCACCAGCGATGGATCGGCTTGGTCCCCCAGACGACATTTATGAGCATCATGGGAAATGTAGTTCCCACATGTCTGAGGTACCATGGCTCAACGTCACTGACTAAAGCAGGGATCTCAAACTCCGGCCCCCAGATGTGTATTGCCTACAATTCCCAGAATTCTTTGAATGCATTAAATGGTCAGAGAATCATGGGAGTTGTAGTTCAGAAGCGTCTGGAGTTTGACAGCCCTGCTCTAAGGGTACATGGATAGGTTTGACCAGGATCGGAGACAACTTCTTTCATGGGATCGAGCTGCCCCTGTACGAGGGGTACGTAGGTACCGACCCACCTGTATCTGCTGGTACTGCTGAGCTTTGAAGCTCTTGGTGCCTACAGGAGCGATGGGCACGAAGCCCTTCAGGCGATCTGGATGTTGCAGGAGAAGGGGGAGAGAGAAGAGGCCGCTCATGGAAGGGCTGATTAGGACCGGCTGACGGGTTCCCAGGGACTCCATGACGTGAAGGAGGTACTCGGTGCGGCCCTTTTCGGAGGACATTGGCAGAGCGTGCATGGACTCCCCGTACCCTGCAGGAAGACACACGAGAAGATCGAATCAGACCTGTATATTCCCTGCGCGCTCCCCAGAATCTGCTGCGCGCGACTATGCCGCAAAAGCAGGGAAAACGCTTGTTTAAGGCTGGGGTTAGACGAACGCAGTGCGAACGTGCATTTAGCTGCACTTTATCACGGCAGTAGTAGCAGCAAATGACGTCCAATGACGGCCAATATACGAAGTCCGGCAGCGCAACGCAAGCGGCAAACAAACGCATTTTTTTAGAGAACGTAGAACCGCTAGTACTGACGCACAGAGTGCGCTGCGTCGGCATAGCGGCGTGTGTGCGTGATTAGGAGACGTCAGACGCTGCACATGTCCGGCCAACATCACGTCCATTTGTTTTTAATAGCTCCGTCACAAATCACGGCCGTAATTGCGCATCGTATGACTGCTATCGCGTCTTCCGTGAAAAAGTGCGTCCAGACGTCCAGAAAAATGCGTTAGTCTGACCCTAGCCTTAAGAGTCCGATCTGACGCAAGGAGCAAACAGAAAGCGGCAGAGCAGGCCTGTCACACTCACGGCTCCCAGATGTTGATGCCTACAATTCCCATAATTCTTTCAATGCATTAGATGGCCATGGGAATTGTGGGAGTTGTAGTTCAGAAGCACCCGGGGGGCCGGAGTTTGACAGCCCTGCATTAGAGTGTGTCTTTAGAGACAGGGGGTTGTGTCAACTCTCAGAGGTTGGACATATAACCATGCTGGCAGAGCGGTGACTCTGTACCCGGTAAATCGATGGCCACAGCCCTGTAGCCGTGCTCCGCCAGGATGTTCAACGTGCCCAGGTCCTCCCAGGTCTTCGAGGTGAAAGCCTGTCCATGTAACAGCAGCACCGCAAACCTGACAATGAAATAGGAGACAAGTGACAGAGGTTCTAACACACACACACAACTTCTCAGCTCCCTCGCCGGCTCATCTCAGCAGCACACCTTGTGCACTCTAATCCCCGCCTCTTTAAACTCAGAATATATACACTCTATCTCCCACCAATGACTTATATCCCCAGTGACCTGCATTCCACCAGCAGACCAGAACATTCACCTGTTAGTACTTATAGGACACCCTCCCAATAAATCTGTCCGTTCTACCTTCATTCATTCATATACATCATTACTGTGAGCCTGTACATTCTAACCATAAACCTAAACAGTCTAACCCTATGTCTGTACATTCTAACCCCTCACATACATTCTAACCCTATGTCTGTACTTTCTATCCTCTCACATACATTCTAACCCTATGTCTGTACATTCTAACCCCTCACATACATTCTAACCCTATGTCTGTACATTCTAACCCCTCACATACATTCTAACCCTATGTCTGTACATTCTAACCCCTCACATACATTCTAACCCTGTCTGTACATTCTAATCCCTCACATACATTCTAACCCTATGTCTGTGCATTCTAATCCCTCACATACATTCTAACCCTATGTCTGTACATTCTAACCCCTCACATACATTCTAACCCTATGTCTGTACATTCTAACCCCTCACATACATTCTAACCCTATGTCTGTACATTCTAACCCCTCAAATACATTCTAACCCTCGTAGGTCTATACATTCTAAACCCTCACATACATTCTAACCCTATGTCTGTACATTCTAACCCCTCACATACATTCTAACCCTATGTCTGTACATTCTAACCCCTCACATACATCTAACCCTATGTCTGTACATTCTAACCCCTCACATACATTCTAACCCTGTCTGTACATTCTAATCCCTCACATACATTCTAACCCTATGTCTGTACATTCTAACCCCTCACATACATTCTAACCCTATGTCTGTACATTCTTTCCCCCTCACATACATTCTAACCCTATGTCTGTGCATTCTAATCCCTCACATACATTCTAACCCTATGTCTGTACATTCTTTCCCCTCACATACATTCTAACCCTAGTTTGTCTGTACATTCTAACCCTCGTAGGTCTATACATTCTAACCCCTCACATACATTCTAACCCTATGTCTGTACATTCTAACCCCTCACATACATTCTAATCCTAGTAGGTCTGTACATTCTATCCTCTCACATACATTCTAACCCCTCACATACATTCTAACCTTAGTATGTCTGTACATTCTATCCTCTCCCATACATTCTAACCCTATGTCTGTACATTCTATCCTCTCACATACATTCTAACCCTATGTCTGTACATTCTATCCTCTCACATACATTCTAACCCTAGTAGGTCTGTACATTCTATCCTCTCACATACATTCTAACCCTAGTAGGTCTGTACATTCTATCCTCTCACATACATTCTAACCCTATGTCTGTACATTCTAACCCCTCACATACATTCTAACCCTATGTCTGTACATTGTATCCTCTCACATACATTCTAACCCTATGTCTGTACATTGTATCCTCTCACATACATTCTAACCCTATGTCTGTACATTCTATCCTCTCACATACATTCTAACCCTAGTAGGTCTGTACATTCTATCCTCTCACATAAATTCTAACCCTATGTCTGTACATTGTATCCTCTCACATACATTCTAACCCCTCACATCCATTCTAACCCTATGTCTGTACATTCTAACCCCTCTCATACAGTGGGGCAAAAAAGTATTTAGTCAGCCACCAATTGTGCAGGTTCTCCCACTTAAAAAGATGAGAGAGGCCTGTAATTGTCATCATAGGTAACTTCAACTATGAGAGACAAAATGAGAAAAAAAATTCCAGAAAATCACATTGTCTGATTTTTAAAGAATTTATTTGCTAATTATGGTGGAAAATAAGTATTTGGTCACCTACAGTACATACAAGCAAGATTTGTGTCTCTCACAGACCTGTAACGTCTTCTTTAAGAGGCTCCTCTGTCCTCCACTCGTTACCTGGATGAACTTGTTATCAGTATAAAAGACACCTGTCCACAACCTCAAACAGACACACTCCAAGCTCCACCATGGTCAAGACCAAAGAGCTGTGGAAGGACACCAGAAACAGAATTGTAGCCCTGCACCAGGCTGGGAAGACTGAATGTGCAATAGGCAGCAGCTTGGTGTGAAGAAATCAACTGTGGGAGCAATCATTAGAAAACGCAAGACATACAAGACCACTGATAATCTCCATCCATCTGGGGCTCCACGCAAGATCTCACCCCGTGGGGTCAAAATGATCACAAGAACGGTGAGCAAAAATCCCAGAACCACACGGGGAGACCTAGTGAATGACCTGCAGAGAGCTGCGACCAAAGTAACAAAGGCTACCATCAGTAACACACTACACCGCCAGGGACTCAAATCCTGCAGCGCCAGACGTGTCCCCCTGCTTAAGCCAGTACATGTCCGGGCCCGTCAGAAGTTTGCTAGAGAGCATTTGGATGATCCAGAAGAGGATTGGGAGAATGTCAAATGATCAGATGAAACCAAAGTAGAACTTTTTGGTAAAAACTCAACTCGTCGTGTTTGGAGGAGAGAGAATGCTGAGTTGCATCCAAAGAACACCATACCTACTGTGAAGCATGGTGGCGGAAACATCATGCTTTGGGGCTGTTTTTCTGCAAAGGGACCAGGACGACTGATCCGTGTAAAGGGAAGAATGAATGGGGCCATGTATCGTGAGATTTTGAGTGAAAACCGCTTTCCATCAGCAAGGGCATTGAAGATGAAACGTGGCTGGGTCTTTCAGCAGGACAATGATCCCAAACACACGCCGCGGGGCAACGAAGGAGTGGCTTCGTAAGAAGCATATCAAGGTCCTGGAGTGGCCTAACCAGTCTCCAGATCTCAACCCCATAGAAACCCTTTGGAGGGAGTTGAAGGTCCGTGTTGCCCAGCGACAGCCCCAAAACATCACTGCTCTAGAGGAGATCTGCATGGAGGAATGGGCAAAAATACCAGCAACGGTGTGTGAAAACCTTGAGAAGACTTACAGAAAACGTTTGACCTCTGTCATTGCCAACAAAGGATATATAACAAAGTATTGAGATGGACTTGTGATATTGACCAAATACTTATTTTCCACCATAATTTGCAAATAAATTCTTCAAAAATCAGACAATGTGATTTTTCTGGATTTTTTTTCTCATTTTGTCTCTTATAGTTGAAGTTACCTATGATGACAATTACAGGCCTCTCTCATCTTTTTAAGTGGGAGAACCTGCACAATTGGTGGCTGACTAAATACTTTTTTGCCCCACTGTACATTCTATCTTCTCACATACATTCTAACCCCTCACATACATTCTAACCCTATGTCTGTACATTCTATCCTCTCACATACATTCTAACCCTATGTCTGTACATTCTATCCTCTCACATACATTCTAACCCTATGTCTGTACATTCTATCCTCTCACATACATTCTAACCCTATGTCTGTACATTCTAACCCTAGTATGTCTGTACATTCTATCCTCACATTCTAACCCTAGGTCTGTACATTCTATCCTCTAACATACATTCTAACCCTATGTCTGTACATTTTAACAATGTCTGTACACTCTATCATTGCATATACACACACCTTCTAAAATATATATATGTGCATTTTATGGCAAATCTTTTACATTTTATCCAATTTTTTTTCTCATTCCTGCGCATTCTCCCATTAAACCCAATTATTCTATTTTTCGAACATTAATTTTCTCTGTATACTTGTAGGTCTTTATACTCCTTCACTTGTATATTTTGACTCCCTTTATATTTTGACTCCTTCACATGATATCATTTCTTCTCATAGATCTTTACTTCCCACCATTAAACCTGAACATTCTCTCCCGTTTCGCCCACATTCTCCTCCTACCTGTCTACATTCATTCCTGGCTTTCTGTGATTTTCTGCTGCATTAATTATTGCTATATGCTTTTCTATGAACCTTTATCTTCTTCCCTGCCCCCCCCCCACCACACCTGCTCATTCAATCTTCACTCCTCATTTCTATGCCCCCTTCATCCTGGGCATGAAGCCCCAGGCACCCTTCATCTCACCTCTCTGCCCCCTCCATCCTGGGCATGAAGCCCCAGGCACCCTTCATCTCACCACTCTGCCCCCTCCATCCTGGGCATGAAGCCCCGGGCACCCTTCATCTCACCTCTCTGCCCCCCCATCCTGGGCACGAAGCCCCGGGCACCCTTCATCTCACCTCTCTGCCCCTCCATCCTGGCACGAAGCCCTGGGCACCCTTCATCTCACCTCTCTGCCACCTCCATCCTGGGCACGAAGCCCTGGGCACCCTTCATCTCACCTCTCTGCCCCCTCCATCCTGGGCATGAAGCCCCGGGCACCTTCATCTCACCTCTCTGCCCCTCCATCCTGGGCACGAAGCCCTGGGCACCCTTCATCTCACCTCTCTGCCCCCTCCATCCTGGGCATGAAGCCCCGGGCACCCTTCCTCCCACCTCTCTGCCCCTCCATCCTGGGCATGAAGCCCCGGGCACCCTTCATCTCACCTCTCTGCCCCTCCATCCTGGGCACAAAGCCCCGGGCACCCTTCATCTCACCTCTCTGCCCCCTCCATCCTGGGCATGAAGCCCCGGACACCCTTCCTCTCACCTCTCTGCCCCCTCCATCCTGGGCATGAAGCCCCGGGCACCCTTCCTCTCACCTCTCTGCCCCCTCCATCCTGGGCACGAAGCCCCGGGCACCCTTCCTCTCACCTCTCTGCCCCCTCCATCCTGGGCATGAAGCCCCGGGCACCCTTCATCTCACCTCTCTGCCCCCTCCATCCTGGGCACAAAGCCCCGGGCACCCTTCATCTCACCTCTCTGCCCCCTCCATCCTGGGCATGAAGCCCCGGGCACCCTTCCTCTCACCTCTCTGCCCCCTCCATCCTGGGCACGAAGCCCCGGGCACCCTTCCTCTCACCTCTCTGCCCCCTCCATCCTGGGCACGAAGCCCCGGGCACCCTTCCTCTCACCTCTCTGCCCCCTCCATCCTGGGCATGAAGCCCCGGGCACCCTTCATCTCACCTCTCTGCCCCCTCTATCGCATAGCGGGGCACGGTCTCCCTGTAGAAGGTAGGCCAGTCCCCGGCCAGGGTCGCCGTGCGCACCGAGATGTTCGCGTTGCTCTGAGGGTCCGAGCGGGGGACCTCCGCCTTGTGCACCTCATCCTCCGACTGTCCGGATGGGAGAAGCAGGTAGAGGAGAACCGTGATGGACAGAACCACCGCCAGCACCACCAGCTTATGCCGCCCCAAACCCATGGTGGGTGCACTAATCACCAAAGAGAAGGGCGGTGTAGGGTTTGTGTCTGTAGGTCAGGGATACTCGCTGTAATGGGAATTGCCAGGATTTGACCCAAGAGGGCCAAATTTTAAGCCAGTTCGAGTTGGTGTGTTGGCGCTGCCACCGTACGTGGGCCTGTGCCGCTGTATGTGAATGTGCAGGCGCTGCGATACGGTCTATACGTCTTTATGTGGACGCGCAGACCCCGTCTTTGTTATAATGCAGCCGGTGTGTGTGGGTGTGTCGGTGTATTTTTATGTGGACGCGCAGACCCCGTGAGCCTGTGTCTGTCGGATTGTGTGGTTGCTGTGAGTGTCTCGAGGTCTTTGTATGTGAATGTGCGGGTGCTCGCAGCGTATCCGTATGTGGCTGCAGCCACAGGATTTGTGCTTCTGTATATTGCTAGCGCTGCGAGTGCATCTGTGCTTGCAGCTTTTAGGCGCCCGTCGTCTGTGGTGTGTGTGTGTGTGTGTGTAGCTGCGTTTGTGTGTCTGTGCTTGCAGCTGTTAGTCGCCCGTCTGAGTGTTTGTGTGTGTGTGTCTGTGTAGCTGCGTTTGTGTGTCTGTGCTTGCAGCTGTTAGTCGCCCGTCTGAGTGTTTGTGTGTCTGTGTGTATGCGTAGCAGCTGTTAGTGTGTCTGCCTGTGCGTCTATTTGTGTGACAGCAATCCCTGTGTCCGCCCAGCAGCAGAATATGTCCTACCTCAGCATCTCCCTCCCTCCCCTCTCTTCTCTCCCCTCCTTTGCTGTTTTCCCTCCCCTTCAGCCATTCTCATTCCTCTCCTGTCAGGGCATGACAGTAATGGCTGCTCAGCGCCACTCCTCGACCGCTGTCACTTCACCTTTTTATGGACTACACTGCCCATCAACCCCTATCGGGCTAAATTAACCATGATTAGAGTTGCCAGTTTCGGCCATGTTTTCCTGGACACATATGATTTATTCATGCTGATGGGCATCGCATGAAGAATGCCACCCTGCAGCATGTATAATCCATACACTGCAGGTAAGAAATCAAAAAAAGGAATCCCAGGTGACCTCCCTTGATTTCCTTCCTGCAGCATATGAATTATACATGTTGCAGGGCAACACTTCCCCCTGTGCCCACCCTCTGCATGAAATATATATGTGTCCAGGAAAACATGGCCGACCTGGTAACCCTAAACATGATCCCCCTGCTGGGTCATAATAATTCCCGTCTACAGCTGCCGGAGCCGCCATCTTTTCCAGGACACCTTGTACTCCTTCCTGCAGAGCGGGAGCACAGGAAAGGAGCTGCCCTGTAACAGGACAGCGTGTCTAGCCTCCCACCTCCATTGATGTGCATGAATTCTTCACCCTGCTTTGCAGCACCTTTCACACACTGCCCAGCAGTACATATACATACAGTTGTGTTCAAAATTATTCAACCCCCACTGAAATTGAGTGTTTTGGCCAGTTTGACATTGATTTTGATCATTCAGTCATCTTGCTTACAATTAAATCAAAGAGGCACGTGTAGGTCAGACAAATATAACATAACATTTATAATGAAATAACCACAAATGTCTTTTCTGTGCTCACATCATTATCAGTTTTATTCAACCCCCAAGTGACATTCAATCTTAGTACTTAGTACAACATCCTTTTACAGTTATAACAGCTTTTAAACGTGAAGCATAGCTTGACACAAGTGTCTTGCAGCGATCTACGGGTATCTTCGCCCATTCGTCATGGGCAAAAGCCTCCAGTTCAGTCACATTCTTAGGCTTGCGCACTGCAACTGCTTTCTTTAAGTCCCACCAGAGGTTCTCCATCGGATTTAAGTCAGGTGACTGCGATGGCCACTCCAAAATGTTCCAGCCTTTAATCTGCAACCATGCTCTAGTGGACTTGGAGGTATGCTTGGGATCGTTGTCCTGTTGAAAGGTCCAACGTCTCCCAAGCCTCAGGTTTGTGACGGACTGCATCACATTGTCATCCAATATCTCCTGGTACTGAAGAGAATTCATGGTACCTTGCACACGCTGAAGCTTCCCTGTACCTGCAGAAGCAAAACAGCCCCAAAGCATGATTGACCCCCCGCCATGCTTCATAGTAGGCAAGTGTTCTTTTCTTCATAGGCCTTGTTCTTCCTCCTCCAAACATAGCGTTGATCCATGGGCCCAAACAGTTCTAATTTTGTTTCATCAGTCCACAGAACACTATCCCAAAACTTCTGTGGTTTGTCCACATGACTTTTGGCATACTGCAGTCGACTCTTCTTATTCTTTGGAGACAGCAAGGGGGTGCGCCTGGGAGTTCTGGCATGGAGGCCTTCATTACGCAGTGTGCGCCGTATTGTCTGAGCTGAAACTTCAGTACCCACATCTGACAAATCTTTTCTCCGTTCCTCAGCAGTCACACGGGGACTTTTATCCACTCTACGCTTCAGGTAGCGCACAGCAGTCGAAGTCAGCATCTTCTTTCTGCCACGACCAGGTAGCGTTTCAACAGTGCCCTTTGCCTTGAATTTGCGAATGATGCTTCCTATGGTCTCTCTTGGTATGTTTAACATCTTTGCAATCTTCTTATAGCCATTGCCCTTCCTGTGAAGAGTAATCACCTCTTCTCTTGTCTTCCTGGACCATTCTCTTGACTTCACCATGTTTGTAACCACACCAGTAAATGTCTAGAAGGAGCTGAGTATCACAGTCATTTTAAAGCTGCCTAATTGGTGCTTATTATGCTTTATTGCTGCTCCGTGACATCCACAGGTGTTTTCAATACCTGATTGAAAACACTTGAATGAATCTCTGTTCTTCAGAGTGGTAGTCTTTAAGGGGTTGAATAATTGTGTCAATGAAGAATTCACAAAAGAAACATTTACTACTGTATTACAAAACCAATTGATGTCATTTTAGTTGCATATGGTTCTTTAAAAAGTCCTTGTAGGATTTCATTCTGAATACAATTACAAATGTACACTAAATTCCCTAAAACCCTTTACAGCATTGGGGGTTGAATCATTTTGAACACAACTGTATATATATATATCTATATCTCGCCACCTCGATTGTAAGTTCTCACAGGAATTTGGACCTCACTTTCTCCTGTATCTGTTCGTGAAATTTTGACTTGCCTTTTTTCGGTGTATTGTAGCATTGTCTTATCTTTACCCGTTGTACCTTTGTACAGCGCTGCGGAATGTGTTGGTGCTTAATAAATAAAAAATAATAAATATATATATATATATTGCTCCCCGCGCACACAGAAGTCGTGATGGATCCGGTTCCTCTCAGCCAGGGACGGTTATAGCTTGTATTATAACGTCTTTGCGTCGCAGCGCTGTGTGAGGTCAGAGGTGTTTGTATAAACCTCAGGGGTAGATTCCTGCCCTGTCACATGAAGGAGACGTTGCCAAAACCTGCAGGGGAGGAACCAGCCCCAGGAAAACCATTCTATGCAGGAGTGATGGGTGCAGTCTTTTATGAGGCGCACAGTGACCCTGTCCTGCACATAGGGCTGCCGGGTCGGCCATGTTTCCCTGGACACACATCATTTATTCATGCTGATGGGCAGTGCATGAAAAATGCCACCCCGCAGCATGTATAATCCATACACTGCAGGTAAGAAATCAAAAAAGGAATCCCAGGTGACCTGCCTTGATTTCCTTCCTGCAGCATATGAATTATACATGTTGCAGGGCAGCACTTTCCCCTGTGCTCTCATCTGCATGAAATAGTAACATGTGTCCAGAGAAACATAGCTGATCTGGCGACCCTAATGGAGTCCCCTATTCTGCTCACTATCGAAACATCCACATCTTCTATTAATCTATATACTATACTAATCTATACCCCCCACCTGTCCGGGTTCATAAACACAGTCATAATTTTGAGACACCAAAGAATCGCATGTCACCACAGCAGTAATGTGTTTCAAGCTTAGGGCTGCCAGATTGGTTACTTTGGTTTTTGATTTCCCGTTTCCATTTTGTGGATTTTTCCCATGATGCAACATTTACCAAAATCTTAGCAAAAGCCCCGCTTTACAGCTGTGGTATAGGATAAGCAGTAGTGAAGAGGCAATGGGGTGGGGGAGGGAATGTTTAGACAAGGCTGCAGTGGGCTATTGTGCTGTCTATGCTACCCGCGATAAGAGATGGACGCTGAATGAGATCGGATAGTGGGCTAATAACACTATGGTGATGTCATTTGCATAACTCCCACACAATGCAAGTCAATAGGTCGGTTTTCTGGACTTCCGTCCCATAGAGTCCATCCTATGCCCAAAGCCACACAGGAGCAAGTGATGGAAAGATACTGGGGGGGGGGGGGGTTTACAACACAAAATATCACACAATGGATGCACCCAGTGACACATATAGAGGAAAATATCACACAATGGATGCACCCAGTGACACATATAGAGGAAAATATCACACAGTGGATGAACCCAGTGACACATATAGGGGAAAATATCACACAATGGATGCACCCAGTGACACACATAGAGGAAAATATCACACAATGGATGCACCCAGTGACACATATAGGGGAAAATATCACACAATGGATGCACCCAGTGACACATAGAGGAAAATATCACACAATGGATGAACCCAGTGACACATATAGGGGAAAATATCACACAATGGATGCACCCAGTGATACATATAGAGGAAAATATCACACAATGGATGCACCCAGTGACACCTAGAGGAAAATATCACACAATGGATGCACCCAGTGACACATAGAGGAAAATATCACACATTGGATGAGCCCAGTGACACATATAGAGGAAAATATCACACAATGGATGCACCCAGTGACACATATAGAGGAAAATATCACACAGTGGATGCACCCAGTGACACATATAGAGGAAAATATCACACAATGGATGCGCCCAGTGACACATATAGAGGAAAATATCACACAATGGATGCACCCAGTGACACGTATAGAGGAAAATATCACACAATGGATGCACCCAGTGACACATATAGAGGAAAATATCACACAATGGATGCGCCCAGTGACACATATAGAGGAAAATATCACACAATGGATGCACCCAGTGACACGTATAGAGGAAAATATCACACAATGGATGCACCCAGTGACACATATAGAGGGGAATATTTTCTAAACTAAATATAGAAGAGAAAAATAAAGCACATGTAAGATATCAGCGACATAAAATAAACACAGTAAGGACTTTTCATTTTAGGTGGTACTGGCCCTTTAAGAATAAAATCAGCTACTGTTGCAGTACCTCTGGTCTGACACTGGGTGGCAGTGTTCAGTATAAGGAGCTCTATATAGCAGCTGCAGTGCCTTCATATAACAGAGGGGGCAGCAAACAGAGCACTGTGGGGTGGGGGGAGGAAGTTGCTTCCTGCCTGCACTTTGGACTGGCAGACAGTGCACTGGATTCCTCCTGCCAGGTAAGTGTCTGTAACTAGTTTGTGCTCATTAATTATCCATTCTAATGCAGATAAGCACACCCCCCCCTCCATGCTGCAATGCACAAGCACACACAGTAAGTATGCTCAGCCAGCCCTAACTCTGCAGCAGGAGCTGAGAAATGATGTAACTTACACTGAAAGGCAATACTCCTGGCATTAAAGCTTTCCTGGCACACCTTGCCTCCCTGGGCACACAATCTGCCCTCCGATGGGCAGCACGCGAAAAGTGCTTCCATGCAATGTATATAATACAGACGGCGCAAACCAAGATTTTCATTGATCGATTAATTTGGAATCTTTTAGAATTTTAATATTGAATATCAAACCACTTTGTTTCAAATTACTCAAAAAAGGGGATTCCTGTGATACAGGGAATGGCGCTGGAGGCGGAGCCAGAGATGAGGCCATTCCTAGACTTTTTAGATGACGTCACGACCTATGTCAATAAAAAATGTCATTTAGAACAAAGTGTCTTACTACAGCGAGCGACTTCCAGCGGCGTTTATTAGCGTCTACAGACTCATTGCTGGGAGTTTTATTGCTGTGCAGCTCAGTTATACACTCGCACACCCTGAATACATGGAGGAGCCCCTAAAAATACACCCGCACACCCTGAATATATGAAGGAACCCCTAAAAAGACACCCGCACACCCTGAATATATGGAGGAGCCCCTAAAAAGACACCCACACACCCTGAATATATGGAGGAGCCCCTAAAAAGATACCCGCACACCCTGAATATATGGAGGAGCCCCTAAAAAGACACCCGCACACCCTGAATATATGGAGAAGCCCCTAAAAAGACACCCGCACACCCTGAATATAGGGAGGAACCCCTAAAAGCACACCCTGAATATATGGAGGAACCCCTAAAAGCACACCCTGAATATATGGAGGAGCCCCTAAAAACACACCCGCACACCCTGAATATATGGAGAAGCCCCTAAAAAGACACCCGCACACCCTGAATATATGGAGGAGCCCCTAAAAAGACACCCGCACACCCTGAATATATGGAGGAGCCCCTAAAAAGAGGGGAATTAAAAATATATATATAACATTACTTTTTTAATGCGCTTTTTTGGCCTTTGCTGCACAGGATGCTAAAATTGCTGGTAAACCCCTCGCAGCGTGTGTGCGTAATATGTTAAATCATAATGTAAATCCCCCCCTTACTCCTTGTCCATGTAATATGTTTGTTTTTTTATTTTTTCCCTTAACGATTGCGCCATCAGAGTCTGCAGCATCTGATTAAATTCCTACACGCCGCCGCCGCCTGCTTAAAGAGATACTGCGCTGCTAATAGAGGAGGGACGTGTTTACTGCGTCCGGCGTGGCGAATCTCTTTATATATCCAGAATAAGATCATACCATAAAAAGAGAGACTTAAAGGGACGCTCTGCTCACCCTGACCACATCACTTCTAAAGTGGTCAGGATGTGAGAAGTCCCCCCCCCTCCGGTGCCCTGATCTTGAGCAGTCCCTGGATGAAGCTGAGGAGTTTCCTCCAAGCGTCACAAAATCCCAGCTGTCGGTCACCAGATCGGTCACTACTGACGTCACCCTCTACGATTCTCAGAATTCTTTGAAAGCAATTGTCAGCCAGAGGATCATGGGAGTTGTAGTACAGAAACATCTGGGGGCGGAGTTTAACAGCCCTGACTCGTGGTGTAGTGTTGGGAAATGGACATGGCAAAAGGTAGGTTTATTTTTTTCTGTTTGTCTCCCTTAGGACCACGAAACCCCCAGACATGGTTGACATCCCAATCAAGGAAGGCAAGGTGAAGGTTGGGGAGCAGACCTTGTTTTTTCGGGAGGTCTCTCCACCGCAAGGTCCTCCTTGCCATAACGTCCTCTTGCTGCATGGGATTAGGTTCACATCTCTGGACTGGCAGAACCTGCAGACCCTGCAAAAACTGGCGGCCGCCGGACACCGAGCTGTGGCCATAGACCTTCCAGGTACGACCTCTCCCACCATCTCCTTACCATTGTCTACTTGTGATCCCATTTGTCACCCAGTAACCCCATTGTCTCATTCGTCCCAGGTCTGGGACAATCCAAAGATGCTAAGGCTCCTTGTCCACTGGGCGAGCCGGCTCCACCAGAATTCCTGCAGGAGGTCCTGAAGTCACTGAATTTGGCCCCAGCGGTGGTCATCAGCCCATCACTTAGCGGCATGTACTCACTCTCGCTGCTGGTGAATCGACCACAGGACGTCGCCGCGTACATTCCCATCGCCCCAATCTGTACAGACAAGTTCTCAGCTGATGTTTATGCTGGTGTGCAGGTGAGACACACAGGGACCAGAAATCTAGGACATCTAGAGTCCAATGGCCAGCAGGAAGCCATGTTTAAAGATTGTCTGTTGAGCTCTAAACACAAGAGTTTGTGACCGGTAGAACATTGCGCTTGTCTGGGACTTGACGCGTTTCTTCTCTCTGCCGTTGCAGGTACCCACTCTGATCGTGTACGGGGATAAAGACGAAGTGCTCGGCGAAGTGTCC
The DNA here is from genome assembly GCA_009667805.1 of Leptobrachium leishanense. Taxonomy (NCBI): domain Eukaryota; kingdom Metazoa; phylum Chordata; class Amphibia; order Anura; family Megophryidae; genus Leptobrachium; species Leptobrachium leishanense. Next base: position 147,870,561 of record CM019070.1, on the reverse strand, counting down.
CTGCGTAACCTGAAGAACCTGCCACAACATCAAGTGCTGTGCATGGAAGGGGCAGGACATGCCTGTTACCTGGATGACCCGGAAACCTGGCACAAGGGGCTGCTCGAATTTCTCAGCAACCTGAAATGACTGCATGGTCGTAAATCTCGTTTGTAATCCGGATCCCACCGCTGCCACCAATTGCATATGAAGAATGAAATTGCGTTGCTTGGGTGTTTGTGATTAAATGATTGTAGCGTGTCATACTATGGGTGTAAATGAGGATACAATGGAAATAGAAAGTAGACGTTGTGGTTCAATAAACGATGTGATGCACGCAGGTTCGTCCTGAGGGTTGACGTGTTGGATGGATGCTCACCGAGTGGAAAGTACAGCTGTGTCTTAACCCGAAACGGGGGAGTTTGCCGCCTTAAACCTTAGTTAAGATAAAAATTAGCCAGATTATTAATTACAGGGTATGGAAGAATGATGCCGTCATATTGGATTTTATTTACAGGTAGTGTTTAAGAGAACATTCCTTCGAGAGGTCACGTATAAAACTCTAAAACCTCTGGAAATCTATGTCTGCTGTCTGTTTATTGCGTGCGTTCACACTGTGTGTGTGTTTGCATTCCAGGAGGTAATTTCGAGTCAGGTGTAAAAGTACCCATGGCTCTGGCCAACTTACGAAATGCATTGACGTTAATGGATATGGTAAGTTTCCCAGAGCCTTGCCTGAAGGGATACTCATGTAGGGCTTAAACAGCGATGGGAGAGAAATGGAGGGGTTAAATATTAACCGCTTCTGACCAACACCCTCTCCCAATCCCAATCTTAATCCATAGAGCATGGGTCAACAGTCTTGGCCCTCCAGATATTGTTGGAACTACATCTCCCATGATCCTCAGTCACTCATCAGGTAGGCTGAGCCTCATTTGAAATGTGGTTCCAAAACATCTGGAGGGACCAAAGTTGTGGACGTTCGCCGTAGAGCTGAGGTTGGCTACCCTGGCCCGCCGGATGCTTTGAAACTACATCTCCCATGATTCTCCATGGCCATCTAGCGCAGGGCTGTCAAACTCCCTTCGCCTCCAGATGTTGAGGCTTACGATCGCTAGAATTCCTTCAATGAAAGATGATCAGGTAATCATGGGAGTTGTAGTTCAGAAACGTCTGGGGACCTGAGTTTGATAGCCCTGATCTATTGCATTCAAAGAATTCTGGGAATTGTATGCCGTCAACATTGGGGTGCCGATCAGGATTCACTTGTACAGGGTTATTCAAAAAGTCAACGTACGACTTTTCATTCCCTGCACTTCGGGGCGATTCGGCGATCCTATTTCGCCGACCCTGCAGCGTATTCAGCAAGAACCGCAGGGTCCCCGTAGTGCAGGGAAAACTCGCCGAAACCCGCAGAAAACGCCGGAGAAACGCGACTAGCCGCCGATCACAGCGCAGAGCAGCCGCCGAAAAAAGCCGACACGCAGACGAATGGAGTGGGATGAAAAAAAAACAACAGTGCACTTGAAGGTTTGAAAAGTGAAACACTGTTTGCAAAAAAAACTACTGAACGAAAATGTCTGAAATTGACATATAAGATCCAATGAATGATAATAAAAAGGGCTGTTACAGAAAAAACGATTTAAAAAAAAACAAACGGGAGAAAATGTTTTGCCAAAAAAATGCCTAAAAGGTCCTAAAAAAATCTATAAAGAGACTCTTTACTGCAGAATATTATAATGAACGGTTTATTAGATATTGAATTAAAACGGGAATATTTTTAACATTGAAACCTATGGGATTCGCCTGAATAAACCTGCCGAATGAAACCACCGAATGGCAGGGCATTAGGGGAACCTTTCACTGCTGTTTTGTGTTCTCTGAATAGACGAAGCATTGCTTCTCTATGGGGATTTCACTGCCCTCGAACAGGCACCGCACTTCGCCAACATTTGGCGAACTGAATGGCCAGGAAAGGTAACCGTACTCTGAATTTCACTGTTCCGTTACATTCCGGCCACAATTTGGATCTCTTTGAATAACCCCCTAAGGCTGGGGTCAGACGAGCGCAGTGCGAACGCGCGTGCAGGCGCACTTAATCACGGCCGCACTAGCAGCAGATGCCGGGCAATGACGGCCAATATACGAAGTACGGTCGCACAAAAGTCCGGCTGCGCAACGCAAGTGGAAAATGAACGCATTTTTTCGAGAACGTTAAACTGCTAGTACTGACGTACAGAGTGCGCTGCGCCCGCTAGCGGCGTGTGTGCGTGAATTGGAGATGTCAGACACTGCTAATGTCCGGCCAACATAACGTCCAGATGCACAAAGTGTTTTATTGATGATCCGTACAAAATCACGGATGCAAATGCGCATCGTATGACCGCTATCGCGTACTCCGTGAAAAAATACGTCCATTCGTTCGAACGCACTTTTTCACAGACAACGTGAAAATGCGTTCGTCTGACCCTAGCCTTAGGCTAAGTTCAGACGAAAGCATTTTTAACGTGCGTTTAACCGCACGAAATCACGGCCGTGCTAGCAGCAAATGACGTCCAATGCCGGGTAACACACGAAGAATGGCCGCACGAAAGTTCGTCCGCGCAACGCAAGTGGCAAACGAACGCATTTTTTCTAGAACGTCAAACCGCTACTACTGACGTACAGAGTGCGCTGCGGCCGCATAGCGGCGTGTTTGCGTGATTGGGAGACGTCAGACGCTGCTAATGTCCGGCCAACATAATGTCCAGACGCAAAAAGGGTTTTATTGATGATCCGTAAAAATCACGGACGAAAATGCGCATCGTATGACCGCTATCGCATATTCCGTGAAAAAATGCGTCCATTCGTTCGAACACACTTTTTCACGGACAACGTGAAAAATGCGTTCGTCTGACCCTAGCCTTAGACAAAGAGATCTGGGAGTGCTATGATGAAAGCCCGGTCTCTGCCCGTCGGTCCGGTCCACTGCCGAAAACTCCCTGTGCGAAGATGTTAGGTTTGTGCACTTCATCCTTTCACTCTGGAAGCGAGTACAGTTTTGCTTTGTAATTACATTGAAAACACTCGTTAGCAAATCAAAGCCCCTTATTCACACCTTTTTTACAGTCAGATTAGTGTCAGGCCCAGACTGGGACAAAAAATAGGCCTGGGCTTTGTAAAGTGAGCGGCACAGAGGCTTGGGCTGGCCATGGGTGGTTGTATCCACTTGCCGCCCAATTGTACATAGGAGTAATATGTATATATACACAGTATCTGACAGAAGTGAGTGCACCCGTCACATTTTTGTAAATATTTTGTTATATCTTTTCATGTGACGACACTGAAGAAATGACACTTTGTTACCATGTAAAGTAGTGAGTGCGCAGCTTGTGTAACAGTGTAAATTTACTGTCCCCCAAAATAACTCATCACACACAGCCATTAATGTCAAACCGCTGCCAACAAAAGGGACTACACCCCTAAGAGAAAATCTCCAAATTGGGCCCAATTAGCCATTTTCCCTCCCCAGTGTCATGTGACTCGTTAGTGTTACAAAGTCTCAGTTGTGAATAGGGAGCAGGTGTGTTAAATTTGGCGTTATCGCTCTCACTCTCTTACTGGTCACTGTAAGTTCAACATGGCACCTGCTGGCAAAGAACTCTCTGAGGATCTGAAAAAAAGAATTGTTGCTCTACAAAAAAATGGCCGAGGCTATAAGAAGCTTGCCAAGACCCTAAAACTTGCTGTCAAGCTGTGATACGCTCATACACACACACTGCACATTACTGTGAGTTTCATTGCTGTGCAGCTCTGTGATACGCTTATACACACTGCACATTACTGTGAGTTTTATTGCTGTGCAGCTCTGTGATACAGTAATGTGCAGTGTGTATAAGCGTGAGTTTTATTGCTGTGGCGCTCTGTGATACGCCCATACACACTGCATGTTGCTTTTTTTCAGGGGGGGCAGCAATTCATCCTTCACTCCAGGCAGCACAGTGGCTTGGGCCGACCCTGGGTATAGGTGTGAATATCGAGGAGTGTGTCTTTCTGTATCACAGTAGATGAACGTGGACTGCTCAACTTAAAATGATGCCCAGGCTTACTTTTTGTCCCAGTCTGGGCCTGCCAGTACCAGTAACTTGTCCTTCTTGGCCTGCAGAACATCTTGGCTGTCAATCACCGGGGGAGTGGTGCGTCCAAATTTGTGTGGTATGATGGTGTAAAAGCGGGAGGTCAGCTCGCTCAGCTTATCCTTCTTGGCTTTTTTTTGCAGCGCGTCCTGCAGTTCTTCCAGAACCTCCAATCCCTTGGTGATCTGCACCTTGCTCAGCTTCCCCAGAGGCATCTTCTTAATGTCTACAACAAAGAGCAGTGAGGTCAGTCGGCATCACATCTCATCTCTGCGCTCTCTACTGACCTGGAACTACTTATGAAAAATACATTCACATACAATTGAATGGTGTGAGGCTGTGCTTCACAACCCTGGTCCTCAGGTCCCCCTAACAGGACAGCTTTTAGGCTGGGGTCAGACCAGCGCACTTTTAACGTGCGTTCTGGCGCACATAATTACGGCCGCACTAGCAGCAGATGACGAGCAATGATGGCCAATATACGATGTATGGCCGCACAAAAGTCCGGCCGTGCAACGCAAGTGGAATTTGAAAGCATTTTTCTGAGAATGCTGAACCGCTAGTACTGACGTACTGAGTGCGCAGCTGCGGCATAGCGGCGTGTGTGCGTGATTAGGAGATGTCAGACGCTGCTAATGTCCAGCCTACATAACGTCCAGACGCAAAAAGAGTTTTATTGACGATCCGTACAAAATCACGCCCGAAAATGCGTGTCGTCTGACCGTTTTTGCGCATTCTGTGATAAAATATGTCTCTGCGTTCGGAAGCACTTTTTCACGTTCACGGGGAAAAATGCTTTCATCTGACCCTAGCCTTAAGGATTACCTTGGGGAAATGCAGACTGAATCGTGCAATCACTGAGCAGCAAATCACATCACCTGTGCTGTAGTTCACATATCCTGCAAACCTGGCCTGTTAGGGAGACCTGAGGACCAGGGCTGGGAATCACTGGTGTAAGTTATTGAGTTTTTTATAGAGTGACTCGGCCAACAGCAAAAGGTATTTGTTGCGACAGACCTGGAAACAGATTTTTTTTCTTAAAAGATAAATAGAGTCAAGAGGGGCGACTGTAAAATAATTATCTTTTTAATTCCTTGTATTTTAAGCACATGTGAAAGTGTCCCATAGTTAACATGCCCCCTTTAGTTCAGTTATAATGCTTGCTAGCAATTTCCTCTTGAAACTTAGGAATTTGAAATGTAAACAGCCATATCCTGTACCAAAAGAGGTCGTCTTCCCATGTTGCTGGGCAGAAGAAGACAAAAGATATATTTTTGCCCTGTCAATGTATTACCATATATGATGAATAAGTTTTGTGGGTTCAACTATGGTAATTATCTGTGACGTTGGGAATATCCTATTGGCTTGTAAATCTGAGATATTTTGTATAAAAGAGCTGATCTAACAAAGGAATACCAGATATTTGATGAACGAAATTTGTGTCTGTTGTCTTCATTTATCTCCGCTAGCTAGTGTAGCGCTGCACAATTGAATGAACAGAAATACAACACAGCGCTTTAAAAGACCAAAGTCCGAAAAAGACAGTGGGGTAGACACCCAATATGTCCACAAGCAGAAGTCGCTGTCTTTAGGAGTAGATCTTCTCGAAAGTGCAGATGCAGTATGAACTGTAGGGAGGAAACACAAAAAGGAGGGACCAAAATTGCGCAGTATACCAGTACCCAGAATGAAAGTAATGCGTATTGATGATAAACTCACATTCTGTGGAGCCTACAACCGGCTCTTAGGAATAAGGCGGGCTGGGACTTTATTTCAGGTGCCCATAAGACCTTCAAGCGAATTCTCCGGAAATCTCCAAAGATAGGAACACTGTGGGAAAATTGGCAAAAACCAGAAAGGCACCTCCTAGTGCAATAAATCAAAAACAACTTTGTATTTTAGAAAAGAATTTGCCAAATTCAAACTCACACTCAATTGAGCCTCTATTGGCTCCGTCACAATACGTATAGGGAATCGTAAGGTGTTCCCCAAACCTTCTTTGCGAGAGTTATGGAGGCAGACAGCAATTAGAGTTGTTCAAAAATTAAAAACATTTATTCATTTTAAAATAGATAGATCATATCTACCAGACCAAAGACCAGGACGCGTTTCGCCTATAAAGGCTTCCTCAGCTGGTAATCATATGTCTGCTCTTGCTGCTGCCTTTTTATACAATACACATTTAATTAACAATATAAAAAAATCACTTAAAATTAATTATACTTGAAATCAGGTGTGATTTCAAGTATAATTAATTTTAAGTGATTTTATATTGTTAATTAAATGTGTATTGTATAAAAAGGCAGCAGCAAGAGCAGACATATGATTACCAGCTGAGGAAGCCTTTATAGGCGAAACGCGTCCTGGTCTTTGGTCTGGTAGATATGATCTATCTATTTTAAAATGAATAAATGTTTTTAATTTTTGAACAACTCTAATTGCTGTCTGCCTCCATAACTCTCGCAAAGAAGGTTTGGGGAACACCTTACGATTCCCTATACGTATTGTGACGGAGCCAATAGAGGCTCAATTGAGTGTGAGTTTGAATTTGGCAAATTCTTTTCTAAAATACAAAGTTGTTTTTGATTTATTGCACTAGGAGGTGCCTTTCTGGTTTTTGCCAATTTTCCCACAGTGTTCCTATCTTTGGAGATTTCCGGAGAATTCGCTTGAAGGTCTTATGGGCACCTGAAATAAAGTCCCAGCCCGCCTTATTCCTAAGAGCCGGTTGTAGGCTCCACAGAATGTGAGTTTATCATCAATACACATTACTTTCATTCTGGGTACTGGTATACTGCGCAATTTTGGTCCCTCCTTTTTGTGTTTCCTCCATACAGTTCATACTGCATCTGCACTTTCGAGAAGATCTACTCCTAAAGACAGCGACTTCTGCTTGTGGACATATTGGGTGTCTACCCCACTGTCTTTTTCGGACTTTGGTCTTTTAAAGCGCTGTGTTGTATTTCTGTTCATTCAATTGTTACTCGGGTATTTAGAGAAACCCCCATACACAGCATTCAGCGAGTGGGATAGACACTTCTCCGGTGGGCGCTTCACCTCTCCTTTTTTCTTTAGCGCTGCACAATGCCTTACATGACGAAAAAACAAAAATCTAAGTTGCATGTTTTGGTAAATATGAATAGGAATATCAGCCTCTCCGTACCCAGTTCACTGATTTTCAGCTCTGACATTTTCACAGACAACTCCTGCGTCGGTTTGTCCAGGGAGCAAGGCCGCACTTTCTTACATACGCTGTCCACCTTGTCCACCTGTGAACATCAGAGAGCGGCATTAAAACACGTCAATGGTTATTCGTGCATTTGTGGAATGTGTTAACCCCTTCTCTGCCGTGATCATGCATACACAATCAGCTGTAGCAGACAAAGCGGCCTGAGATAGTGTTCGCCCACTCTTTGTTGCAAACGAATTTCGTTTGGTTTTTGGGCTCCAGAAGGCACCCCTAAAGTCTCCACCCTGTGGGCGTGATGAGTGAGGTGATAACACTCTTTAAAACCGGCTGGGAATGTCTCTAATGGACTTTCCCCCCGGCAGATCCTGCCAGAGCGCAGAACTGTAGTAACTCCTTTTGGCCAGCAGATGGCGGCATCTCTCTGCTGAATAGGTTATTACAGTAACAATACACTGGGAATATTCCTAAATATTTCTTACTGTATAATTATAAGCGATTTGCCAAAAAAAAATTACTGGTTCCCGACAGTGTTTTTTGGGAAATCGTTTGGTAGTGAAGGGGTTAAAGCAGGGCTGACGTACACGTTGACCCTCAACTCATGTAGGAATCTCAGATGATCATTTACCAGCCCCCTGAACGCACTATGTGAGCTGCGTGTGTGTCCAGTGCTTTGGGATACACCTAAAATAATTCCCGTTGGAGGGACATACTCAATCCGTGACGCTTACCTTGATGGCAACCTCCCCTGCTCCCCCGTCCTCCTCATCATCGTGCGCCACCTCGATCAGCGTGTACTTCCCAGGATGCGGGGTGAACTTCTCCCTGTCTGACCACGCATTCTTCGTTTTGTCACGAAATTTCTTCTCAAAGTCCTTTATTGCGGGTTCAGGATCATTGAACGAGTTCAGCTTGGACTGACCGACTTCCCCCTGCGCGCGACGAAAAGAAAGACAGAAGAAACACCATAAACGAAATACCGACCGTCTGAAAATACGAAAAACCTCATAAAAATGAATCAACTGGAAAAACGGCCGCCCGAAATTATGAATAACAAACGAAAAAAAACAAAAAAACCCCAAGAAGAATGAAATATATGGAGGAGCCCCTAAAAAGACACCCACACACCCTGAATATATGGAGGAACCCCTAAAAACACCCACACACCCTGAATATATGGAGGAGCTCCTAGAAAAGACACCCACACACCCTGAATATATGGAGGAACCCCTAAAAAGACACCCGCACACCCTGAATATATGGAGGAACCCCTAAAAAGACACCCGCACACCCTGAATATATGGAGGAGCTCCTAGAAAAGACACCCGCACACCCTGAATATATGGAGGAGCCCCTAAAATGACACCCGCACACCCTGAATGTATGGAACAGACCCTAAAAAGACACCCGCACACCCTGAATGTATGGAACAGACCCTAAAAAGACACCCACAGACCCTGAATATATGGGGGAGCCCCTAAAAAGACACCCGCACACCCTGAATATATGGAGGAACCCTTAAAAAGACACCCGCACACCCTGAATATATGGAGGAACCCCTAAAAAGACACCCGCACACCCTGAATATATGGAGGAGCTCCTAGAAAAGACACCCACACACCCTGAATATATGGAGGAGCCCCTAAAAAGACACCCGCACACCCTGAATATATGGAGGAACACCTAAAAAGACACCCGCACACCCTGATTATAAGGAGGGTGTATTATAATGATACTGACACACACCCCGTTTCCTTGATTTACTCCCTGCAGGGTCTGCGCAGCCGCTTTTCTCCATTAGTATTTTATGTGATATTATTTTTTTTGCCGATTCTCTGTAACAGACACACAGACAGACAGACAGTAACAGAGGCAGCAGTGGAAGTTGGAATTTGTAAATACTCACCACGCGACCCCATCGGTTCCAGCAGTAGAAGTTGTCGCTGTCGGAGAGGAGTTGGATGATGTAGAACTTGTTGTTATTGTGTCCGATGTTTGTCTGGTTTAACATGCAGTCATAATCCTCAAACACCTAACGGACGGAAAACAAAAACAAACATTTGCGTAACAAAATAATGGATCGGCTTCCTCTGAGTTCCTGAAAACCCGGCCGAGTCAGTGTGCAAACACGACGGGGCTTATTAACTAAACAGTGAATCGCAAACGGAGAAACAATAACATCTAAAAGCCTGTCCTGATTCTTTCCAACACGTGATTCATAACCCGAACTGTCTGGGTCAAACCCAAACAGGTGGCAAGCCAGCTCATAGTCGCATACCTGGACTGTTTATTGTTCAGTGACCCCAGAGCTGTGAGGCCAGGCTGTTGGTCAGAAAGCAGATGCTAGTCTTGAGAGATAGAGATAGTGAGAGAGATTGTGACCTGAGCTCAGTATTTCTCACCTCTCAGCAAACACACAGCTCCCAGCATGGTATATGGGGCAGCCAGGAATTATTTTGCAGTTCTGGGCGGCCTTTTTTTCTTTGTAAATTACCCTTTTCTGAAGTCCCACTTACCCAAAAGTAGTCCAGGGCAGCTACATCTTTCAAGGAGACAGTCCTGTTCACAAATAGCACAGTAGCCTGTCAGGCTGGAGGCCAACAATGCAAGATCACTGGCCTAAACTTGTACGGTGTGTTACACAGGCAGAACGAACCGCAGCCACCAGTCTGGGTCTGGTCCGGTCTGAATCATGTGTCCGGTGGGAGGGGGTCTGTCACCCGAACACATGATTGCAAACTTGTACTTCCCAGGGGACAATTGGACAGGTGGCAACCCTACTTTGTTGCTGCCTAGTTTCTGGGACCCACCTCGCAGTTGCCCTGTTTGTTCAGCGGGCACGCCGAGTCCACCTTAGTCTTCCCTTTCTTCCCAGAAGCCAGGGCCTGTTTGGTGCTTTCAAAGTGGTCCGGGGCCTGTATCGGCTCTTCCTTAATCTCATTCTTCACCTTGGCCTTCCCTTTCGTCCCAGAAGATGCCTTCGGGGCCTGTATCGGCTCTTCCTTCACCTTGGCCTTCCCTTTCGTCCCAGAAGATGCCTTCGGGGCCTGTATCGGCTCTTCCTTCACCTCATTCTTCACCTTGGCCTTCCCTTTCGTCCCAGAAGATGCCTTCGGGGCCTGTATCGGCTCTTCCTTCACCTCAGCTTCCTTGCCATTCCCGGTACTTTGGGTCTTAGGGGGCATCGTGATCTGCCGGCTGCGGAGAAAAGAAGAAATGCAGTAAAAGTAGGAAAAAAATGACAGCGCCATCGCCGAACCACGGTGACTCTGAAAGCCAAACAACCTGCAGGCGGTGCTTGTGCGAGAGCGCACAGTGATACTTCTTCTATCGCGATGCAGTTACAGGGTGACGACCTTAATAAATGGGGCTAAAACTGTTATAACTAATGAATGCAGAGCGAGTCCTCATTCATTAAAGCTCTGTCTTCCTGTAAAAGACGCTGGGTTGCCAGGTGTACACACCCTCTGTAACGACCGCCTCTCGATTATCTGCCTGCAGCTGTCACCGCGCGCAACATGAATAGAACTGGTCGGGGCGGTTTGTATGGAATGTACAGAGTTCGCTTATCGACTCGAGATACAATGCTCTAGTCTATACGTCTGAAACTGACATCATAGCACCCGGCGATGACGTCAGTGCGACGGCTGAGGTCCATAAAACCGGAGGTCTGACTTCAAGGAACCTCGGGACCCCAGCCAGAGAGGTAGGTACAGAGAGGTGGGGGGGTTTAAAGGACATGGCATACAGGGTAAATGCTTGGTCCTTAACCCCTTCACAACTGATATGGAGATATCTCGGGCTTCAAAAGGCACCATCTGGTGCCCCGATATCAAGATGTGCTGATCTGCAGCCCAAATGCAAGTTACCTGGTTGACCCGGAATCCTGGCACAAGGGGCTGCTCGAATTTCTCAGCAATCTGAAATGACTGCATGGTCGTAAATCTCGTTTGTAATCCGGATCCCACCGCTGCCACCAATTGCATATGAAGAATGAAATTGCGTTGCTTGGGTGTTTGTGATTAAATGATTGTAGCGTGTCATACTATGGGTGTAAATGAGGATACAATGGAAATAGAGAGTAGACGTTGTGTAAGCCATGAAGTGGTGGTTCGATGTGCGATGTGATGCACGCAGGTTCGTCCTGAGGGTTGACGTGTTGGATGGATGCTCATTGAATGGAAAGTACAGCTGTGCCGTCTTATTTCTTAGCCAGATTATTAGTTACAGGTAATTTTTATCTATATGATTGACAGAATGATGCCGCCATATTGGATTTTATTTACAGGTAGCGTTTAAGAACACATTCCTTCGAGAGGTCACGTATAAAACTCTCAAACCTCTGGAAATCTATGTCTGCTGTCTGTTTATTGCGTGCGTTCACGGTGTGTGTGTTTGTGCTTTCTAGGGGGTAATTTCGAGTCAGGTGTAAAAGTACACACGGCTCTGGCCAACTTACCAAATCCATTAACGTCAATGCAGTTGGTAAGTTTCCCAGAGCCTTGCCTGACGGGATACTCCTGTAGAGCTAAAACAGCAATGGGAGAGAAATGGAGGGGTTAAATATTAACCGCTTGTGATCAATTTTTGGAACTACATCTCCATGATCCTCACCTCGGTAGGCTGAGCCTCATTTGAAATGTGCTTCCCAAACATCTGAGGGGGGGGGGGGGGGGCAAGGTTGCCGACTCTTGCCCTGGAGCTGGATTCTGCTACCTCGGCCCCCCAGATGTTATGAAACTATATTTACCAAGATGCTCTGGAACTACATCTCCCGTGATGCTCAGGAACTGTAGTTTCAAAACATCTGGAGGGCCGACGTAGCAGACTCCAGCTCCAGGGCAAGAGTCAGCAACCTTGACCTTCCCAGATGCTTTGGAACTACATCTCCCATGATGCTTAGAGTTCCTAAGCATCTGGGAGGGTCAAGGTTGCCTTAGACGGTGTTGAAAACTCCCCTTCACTCCAGCACCGGGCACCGACTCTCTCCTCTTCCTCCCTAAGAACTCAAAACACACGGCTCGGGAACATCCAGGGGTTTTATTCCTTCATCGGTGAGACGGACAACGTTTCAGCACGTCAGCGTCTTTGCCAAATCTTCTATTGAGTGCCATTAGCTGGTCAGGAACGCCGACTGCTCTCCATCAAACATCCGTCTGCCAAACTCTGACCCCCAGATGTTTCTGAACTACAACTCCCATAATTCCCCATGGTCATCTATCGCATTCAAAGGGAACTATAGTAACTGGGGGCCGGAGCTTGACAGCCCTGATCTACCCAAGCAGGACTCGATTTTAGACAAGAGCATCTGCATCAATCCAAGAAGACCCCGACCTCTGCCCTCCGGTCCGAGCCGCTGCCGAAATCTCACTGTACGAAGACGTCGTGCATCTAACCTGCTGGACTGGTCAGCTGCGAGTCCGGCAGAGACGGGCAAATCGCCGGTGCCTGAATATTCCTATCCGCGTCGTCCTGGATCAGGAAGTGTCGCCATCGTTTCCTTTTCATACATTATGTAACCGCCCCCAGATTGATACGAGGAACTCTGCACCGGGACTGAGACAATGTGTCGGCCAGCAGAAAGAATCTATGGTTACTCACGAATCTGTGAATTTGCAACTGAATTGCACGACAATTCACTAATCTGTCAATTCACCAAATACAGGCGAAGTGACAGAAATACGGTGCATTTTGCCACAATTCACCGAAATTATCCCATAGAGAAGGATCGATTTGCCTATTCACAGGAAGCAGAATTAGAGATTTCGGCGTTTCAATTTGACAGGTTTAAACCACAAAAAACCATAGGTTTTAATGTAACAAATGCCAAATCTTTATTTTTTTTAAAGGACCCTTATTTTAAATTTTTTTGCAAAACCCCTTTTTAATTTTATAAAAAGATTTTACTTTGTAACAGAAATTAAGATTTTTTTAAAAATAACTTTCAGGCTAGGGTCAGACGAACGCATTTTCGCGTTGTCTGTGAAAAAGTGCGTTCGAACGAATGGACGCATTTTATCACAGAATACGCGATAGCGGTCATACGATGCGCATTTGCGTTCGTGATTTTGTACGGATCATCAATAAAACATTTTGTGCGTCTGGACGTTATGTTGGCCGGACATTAGCAGTGTCTGACATCTCAAAATCACGCACACACGCCGCTAGCGGACGCAGCGCACTCTGTACGACCGTACTAGCGGTTTGCAGTTCGACAAAATGCGTTCGTTTGCCACTTGCGTTGCGCGGCCGGACTTTCGTGCGACCGTACTTCGTATATTGGCCGTCATTGCCCGTCATTTGCTGCTAGTGCGGCCGTAATTAAGTGCGCCAGAACGCACGTTTAAAGTGCGCTGGTCTGACCCCAGCTTTAACTATTCGGACACATTTTTATTAATTTTAGGTCTATTAGGAGGATAGAAAGCTTCCTTTTCTTTTTAACGTTGGCAGAATTCGCTGAGGCCAATTCGGCGTTTTCCGCTTTGGCAAATCCATTTTTCAGCGAAATACGGTGACTGCGCCAAATTTTCTGAATTAACTGGAATCACCGTAGTGAGTCGGAATCCAAAGCACGGGAAGTATGACCGAACACGAGAAATTCCTGCGCGTTTCACGTGGGATGAGGCCAGTGTGAGGTCATTGTGCTCAAGGTTATCGAGGGGGGAGGACGAAAAAAACCAACAGGTAAAGGGTTTCTGCGCACAGGTTTATTAAATTCTCTATACATTATTTATAAGCTCAACTCAATACAAAAAAAGCAGCAGTTGGTCAAGACGTAAATAGATCAGGTTTGCGTGCGTGTGTGTATTGTGTCTGGTTTTTGGTTCACAAGCTGGTGGCAATGTGACATTCTTCACCATGCGGCCCATTTGGCATCTATGTAGCATTAACCTCTTCTCTACCGTGATCGTGTTTACACAATGAGCAGCAGCAGACACAGCAGCATGTGACGGTGTTAACACACTCTGGATCGTTGCTGTATCACTAGCAATGGAATTTGTTTTTCTGCAAACGAATTTAATTTGCTTTCGGGTTCCGGAAGGTGCCCCTAAAGTTACAGACCTGTATGGTCGTGATGCCCGAGGTGCTACAAAACGGCTGGGGAATGACTCCATCGTATGTTCCCCAACCGACACGGAGCCTGGAACTGCATCTGTATCTGCAATAACTCCACTTGGCCAGCAGGTGGCGCCATCTGCCTGTCAAATAGGTTATTACTGTATAGTTTACGTTATTATAATGAAAAGCACTGGTTCTTGACAGCTTTTTTGGTAAAATCAGGTGGTGGTGAAGGGGTTAAAACACATGTATAATCTGGGAAATGACACGGTCACATTACGGTTACTGAGTATAAAGATATACACGTTACACATAGGGCCGCCAGGTCGGCCAGGTTTTCCTGGACACATTATTTCATGCAGAGGGGGAGCACAGGGTAAAGTGCTGCCCTGCAACATGTATAATCAATACGCTGCAGGAAGGAAATCAAGGCAGCTCACCTGGGGCTCCTTACCTGCAGCGTATGGATTATACATGCTGCAGGGTGTCATTTTTCATGCAATGCCCATCAGCATGAATGGGTCCAAGAAAACATGGCCGACCTGGCAGCCCTAGTTTACACACACACAGGACACACAGCAAGTCATGCTGCAAACATGAAAATTCCTTCAACGACCCGGGGCAATCTGCTCCAACAGTATCCGGAGTGACTAGCGCTAAACGAGCGCGGAGGGAGACGCTCAGAACTGGAGTAACAGAAGGTAGCGGAGACGGGACTGGCTTTCCTTATACACCAAGTACTCGCTCTGGCTGAAGTGAGTGTCAGTGTGGGACAACCTATTTTTCGGAGGTCCTTGCGGCACAATAATCTTCCTCCCGTTCAGAACCAGCTCGCGATCCTTGGTGGGATCTGCAGGGAGAGGCAGAAAAGACCAGAAAGCTCACGTTAATGGGGTATGTGACTACGGCATATTCAGACAGCACAGAAATTTCAGGGTTTTCTCGTTCGGCGCAATTCAGCGATTCCAGTTTGGCGACCCTGCGGCAAATTCACTGCAGGATCCCCGAAGTGCGGCGAGAGTGGAGCCGCCGAACTGCAGAAATTAAAAAAAAAATAAAAAAAAAAAAAATGGAACTCTGCTATTCTTCTAAAAGGTGTTTAAACCAATACAAATTCATTAAAATGTTTGTAAATAAAAAAAAAGTCCTATAAATTGTTTTATATAACACGATCGGTTACAGAAAAAAAAAAAAAATGGAATAAAAAAATGTCACCTAACGAAATACAACAAAATGCTCCAAAAATAAATAAAAAGGCTTTTTGCTGAATCAGAAAAGAATAAACTGTTTAATTAAAAAATATAATAAAACCGATAAGGTTTTGTGATTTCTTACCTGCAGCGTATGGATTATACATGCTGCGGGGTGGCATTGTTCACGCACTGCCCATCAGCATGAATACATTATATGTGTCCAGGAAAACATGGCCGACTTGACAACCCCAGTGTGAACTCATATAGCATTTCCATAGCTGCTAACAGGCCTGGTTTTGGCTGCTCAGTCTAGAGCCGTGTCCCTCTATTCCATATTTTCTCGTTGATGTCCCACTTCTAGAGCGGCACCAGAGAAAAATTCCAAAAAAAGCACAAAGTGAGGCCGTTACTACATGTTCTAGAGCAGCGATGCCCAAATCTGTCCTCAGGTCCCCCTAACAGGCCAGGTTTGCAGGGTATCTGAAGCACAGCACCGGGGATATGATTTGCTGCTCAGGGATTGCAGGATTCAGTCTGTATTTCCCCAAGGTGATCCTGAAAACTTGTCCTTGTTGAGGGTCCCGAGGACAGGTTTGGGAAACGCTGATCTAGAGCTTTACTTGACTTGTTGCTGCATTTCCTCAATATGAAAGCTGTGGCAGCGCCGTGTACATGGGCAGAGCCGATTATGGTGCCCGTCATGCTGGTATATGAGCAGGTTTTGGTGTAAAAATAAAAGTATAATAAGGGATATATGACACCTGCTATTTTATTGATCCCTCTTCTACCCTGGTGCTCATACCTGGTTCTGTGTATCCAAGGGCCACCACGCTGTCGTAGCCTTTTGGGGCAGCACGTAAGGAGGAGTCATCGCGTGTGATATGATGCTCCTTGCCCAGGGCCACCTCATTCAGAAACATGATCCCGAGCCCTTTAGACGTGCGTCCAACTGCAAGCGGAGAAAGCGGAAAGCTTATTGAACACAGACACGACACAAAAAGTGTAAAAGAAACACGAATGTCGAGTCCCCAAAATCTCATTATTATATGCAAATATTCTGATATCCCAAATCCATAAAACGTCTGGTGCCGAGCATTTCAGATGGGGGAGTCTTTCTTCCTGTACCATTTTGCTTGTAACGGGGGGGGGGGGGGGGGGGGGGGCAGGGGGTCTGCACCCCGGCTGGGTATCCCCATGCAGAAGGCCTCCCTCGTCAATATCCCAATAGAGAACTGATTGTGGCCCAATCCTGCACAGTCAAGAGCTGGAGCTCCTTGTAGGGAGGACACAGGACTTCGACAGACTTGGAGTTTGAGTCAATGGGACAACACACACACGTGTGGATGGGCAGATCAACAAAGGTTAAACCCACCCCATTACCATACTAAATAGCATCCCACGCACACGTGCATTAGAGAAAGGAAGGCATTCTCCTCCCCATCATGGCATGATTGGAGAACTGGCTTCCAGCAGTTGCTGGGGGAGGTGGCAGAGATCTGGTTAAAGCCAGTTCCTGGGGGACTAGATGGGAACACAGAAACATTTAGGATAACAACAGAACTATTGCACATTACAAATAAAGGAAATGGCACAGCATACACAACAAATGCCTCACGGAATAATGCAACACAGACAACAGGGGAATAGGACACAGAAAACACAAACACCCTGTACCCACCAAAACCCAAATCTCCCAAACCGCTCAAATGTATCTCCAGGTACATGTACCCCAAGTCTTAAGTGACTACCGTCACATGGTGTACTTGTGAGTCGATGGCAGTAACTAAGATCTCAACCCTCTTCAGAGGGTTACACGGGGAAAGTACCCAGGGTTAGATGTGGACAGAGCGAGTTAGGTTTATGTTAACGGGTTCTGATGATGTCATTCTGTGATGACATCTTGTACCGTGGCTGCAGCTCGATCACCGCACATTAAAGAATTCACAGAGTGTCGATATGAGAAATGCACAAACAACGATCGTCCCTCCTACTGAACGCTTCTTCCACGGAGCCCCGGTCTTACCGTATCCTGCCGATTTGCTGTTCTCGGAGGCAAAGTATATCCCACTCCCCACACGTCCTCCCGAGTGCGGCATTATACGCAAGCCACTTTTTAAAATAGCAGCTACCACCGCCACGTTTGTGCCGTGCCAGAGCAGGCGCCGGTTCTCGATGTTTTTATGTGCGGTGAGCCTCTCTTCCTGTGAAAGGAGATCATCGACGCGAGGGTTAGAGAAAACTGAGAAATATTCTACATGTAAAAGTAAAAAAAACAACAACAAAAAAAAATATATAAATAAATAGAGTAATTCCCCATTTCTCTTTTTCCGTCACGCAGTTCGGTGCGGCATGCCGCGGCGGGGGGAGCGACAGCTCTATAGGACGCTCCTCTGCCAAGTCTGGGTACTCCATCGGCCATCACCACTGAGGACCTTACTCAGGTAACTGTATGACAGCCCACCTTGCTGGCTCTGTCCAAGGAGGGTGAAACATTTTTGCTACCCGTCGCTGGATTGGGTGGAATACAAACTGTGATGTCATCAAGCAAGAAGACGTCACATGGATTCAAAATCCACCCCGATGAGATGACGCAGGCAAAGCGCACCTGGACCTTACAAGCTCACATTAAAACGGGTATTTTCCTCATTTCATGCATTTGTCGAGGTATTTCTGTGTAAAATACGAGGCTGCAGACCTGACCTCAAGACGTGAATATGGAGATGGACTTTGAGCCTAGAGCGACCAGAGATCGGCCCCTATTCCATGGCTGCCGATAAGAGGGAGACGGCAAGTAAAGAAATCTGCACCTGCAGGTGCTCCTTACCGTCTCCCTTTTAGTGTACTTATTGTGGGGGAGGTGCTTTGTTAATTCCTGGCCCCAGAATGAAGCGCAGGGCAACCCAAAACCGGATGCGACGTACTGCTCCACTGAAAGTATCAGCTCCTGGAGCCCAGATCACTCCACGGATCCCTGCGCGACCCGGCTGTGAGCTCTCGCTAGAGATCGTGGAGGAGCTGCGGATGAATCAGTGAGTGAGACTTGGAACCATTTACACCCAGTCTCACTCTGCTCCTGGTGAGAGGAAGCAGTGGATCGCGCCGCTCTCTCCACTGCGGGATGAGGCGCGAGTGTAGGGTTTATTGGGGGGGGGGGGGGTTTAAAGTGTATTAAGTGATTTTGCAAAAGCAGAATCACTTAACACCAGCTTCGAGGAGACGGTATTACTGTATATCTGCTCAAGACCAGAAGATTAGCACCATGGAACAGTTTGTGTTGGAGGGGTTAATTTACGACTCCGAATAGAAGCACAAAGTATAAGAGACGTGAAGTTACAGGAACGTCGCGCAGAGAAGCGCTAAACTCGAGCTGCAAGCCCAGCTTGGACCAAGAGTGGAATAGTGACTCCCACCATTAGGAACTACAGGAGACACAATGTGTAATGTCTCCAGTGGTTATCTTAACGGCAGCCATGGAACAGGGCCCCCTCTCCGGTGGCGGTATGGTTTGTCTCTATAGGTGTATAACACGTCGTCACTGACCTCATTCTCTCGATCCACAGTCCACACGTTCAAGATCTTCAGCTGTTGGTACGTCGGACCGGTTTGCTTCACGTACGTCTGAATGATCTGGTGAAGGCACGAGTGGAAACACATAAATCTGAGGTCTTGATGGAAAGAACGCCTGTGTCCTCATTCGTCGTCGCGTCTCCGTGTGGGTCTCACCTTGTACTCCTCAGAGGACGTGTCCAAGACATCGAGTCCACATTTCAAGAGCTCGTAGTCCACGTCCAGTGGGTGAGAGACCTCGATTTCCTCTTCCTTTACCTCTTTCAGTTTACCGGCCTGCAAGGTCTGGGCCAGCTCGATGTCCGCAAGGACCTGTCAGGAGGGAAGGACCGGGAGAAGATTTAACGGTATGGCAGGAACACTGATTGCGCCTGACTAGACAGCACGTTACACCAGCGTTACATGGACAGAGGAGAAGCACAGGGAGGGATCCTGGCAATAATAAATGGCATGTTAATGGTTAACCATCAGTCTGTACTTAATACATGGACACAACGTGTAGAGGTGACAGTAACGCATGATAATATCAAGGGGGACACTGACACACGTCAGGAGGGATTAAGGATACGGTGAAACGGCAGGATAATAGGAAGACGAAGGAAGGGTGAGGGAAAGCAAGATGATGGTGAAAGAGGAGGACAGAATTGCAAAGGTCACCCCAAAACATGATATGGGAACCACAACACAGAATATGGATTGACTAGAAGTGGTGCTACCGGAAAGACCTACATATTTTCTCCTATGCATTATTTGGTGACATCATGCGGCCACGTTGTGTTGAGCCACCACTGCATCAAATCATCTCATTTTTGGAGGGTCCTACTCCACCGTCAATGTGGGATACCACCATGCATTACTTGCTTTATGGCAGAAGGGGGTGCTATCTTCTCTGCTTTACCACGGGTCTGCAACCTTCACCCTCCAGATGTTTTGGAACTACAATTCACATGAGGCTCAATCAATCTAGGGAGTAGCTCAGCATCATAGGAGACGTAGTTTCAAAACATCCGGCGGGCCGAGTTTGTTGACCCCTGCTTTGGACACTTGATTGTAGAGGGTTGGGGTGCGTAAG
The DNA here is from genome assembly GCA_009667805.1 of Leptobrachium leishanense. Taxonomy (NCBI): domain Eukaryota; kingdom Metazoa; phylum Chordata; class Amphibia; order Anura; family Megophryidae; genus Leptobrachium; species Leptobrachium leishanense. The sequence goes on along the minus strand of CM019070.1, from coordinate 147,850,389 downwards.
CCAAAAGGATCCTGGTCAGCAGGTCGGGCTTCCCGAAAAATACAGAATAAAATAGGATTTGAGAAATCTTGACGTTGGACAGATTTTCTTGAGTCAGCGATTTTGGTGTAAAGCCGGCGTTCCTCGGCCAAACGTCCTCAATGACGGAGGAAAAAAAAAAGGGATCGACAAGAAAACGAGATACTAGAGGACTCGAGGGGGAGAAAACAAAGTCAGCAAAATGTGAGGTTAGAGGGAATAAGAGAGACACAGTGAGCGTGAAATCGATTCCAGGAGAAAAAAGTAAAAGACGATGTGGCGATAAAGGAAGGGAAGGTACCAGTAACATGTCCTTCTTGGCCTGCAGAACATCTTGGCTGTCAATCACCGGGGGAGTGGTGCGCCCAAAGTTGTGTGGTATGATGGTGTAAAAGCGGGAGGTCAGCTCGCTCAGCTTATCCTTCTTGGCTTTCTTTTGCAGCGCGTCCTGCAGTTCTTCCAGAGCCTCAAATCCCTTGGCGATCTGTGCCTTGCTCAGCTTCCCCAGGGGCATCTTCTTAATGTCTACAACAAAGAGCAGCGATGTCACGCGGCATCACATCTCATCTCTGCGCTCTCCTCTACTGACCTGGAACTACTTACTATGCAAACTACATTCACGCAAACTGGATTTTACTCTGCTGTCCGAATTGAATGGTGTGAGACGTCACATCCCTGGTCCTCGGGTTCCCCTAACAGGACAGGTTTTCAGGATCACCTTGGGGAACCGCAGACTGAATCCTGCAATCACTGAGCAGCAAATCAAATCACCTGTGCTGAGCTTCAGATATCTGCAAACCTGGCCTGTTAGTGGGACCTGAGTAACCAGGGTTGGGAACCACTGGTGTAAGATGTCGAGCTTTATATAGGAGCGACTCAGCCCACAGTATAAGGTTGTCGTTGTGACAGACCTGGATACAAATTTAGATTTTTTAAAAAAATATATATTTTTTTAAAGATACATTATAAAAAATAAAAATAAAAAAAAGAGTCTATTCACGAAGCACCGAAATTTTGTGAATTCACTATTTAGCGAATGGTCACCATCGTGTGCTGAAGATGGAGTCGCCAAAGCCCCACGAAAACAGTTGGAGAACGTCTCCGAAGAGCATCGAAGTGGCCTTGGCGAATTCCACCGAACTGCAAACAGAAGGTATTTAAACCATTAAAAATGCATTAAAATGTGTCTAAATAATAGAAAAGGTCTGTTACAGAATAAATAAATAAATAAAAAAATAAAAAAAATAAAACCTTTTTTTTTTTTTAAATTAGGTTTACAAAAATTTGGTCTAATAAAAAAAAATAAAAAAGTTTATTCCTCTGTAAAATTAGTTATCTGTGGCAGTTCTCCATTCAGCGTGTTCTGCCGTTGTTTGTAACGCAGGGGGATAGGGGTGGGCCCTTGCGCATAGTTCACCAAAGTAAAAAAATCTATTTTCTCAATGAAAGATTAACCCCTTAGGGATAGATGTTAAATAAGAGGTCTCAGTAACGGATCTTGTTCTCCTGAATATTTGCACATTCTTTGTTGGTCTCTCCCCATGACATTGTGGTTCTTCACCCCGTTCCCCCTTCCCCAGTCTATCCGTACCCAGGTTCATGGTCTGCATGGCTTCCTTGAACATGTCAGCGCTGAAAATCAGAGACATCAACTCCTGCGTCGGTTTATCCAGAGAGCAAGGCCGCACTTTCTTACACACGCCGTCCACCTTGTCCACCTGTGAACATCACAGAGCGGCAATTAAAACACGTCAAATGGCGATTTGCGCGTTTGTGGAATGATTTAACCCCTTCACGTCCAAGATCGCGGATACACAAACAGCCGTAGAAGACACAGCAGCTGGAGATCGCGTTTGCACACTCAGGGCTCTGCTGAATCACTGAAAATGTAATATGTTTGTTGCCATCAAATTTCATTTTAATTTGTGCTCCAGAATGTGCCCCTAAAGTCTCTGCCCTGTGGGCACGATGCCCGGGTGCCATCGCCTTTTTAAAACCAGCTGAGAATGTGGCTGAATGACATCTACCAATCTGATCCTGCACGTACGCCAGAACCGCAGTAACTCCCTTTGACCAGCAGATGGCAGCATCTCCCTGCCAAATACACTATTACAGTGAGGGATACACTGGGAATATTCCCAAATATTTCTTACAATGTAAATTAATTACAAGGGATTTAAAAAAGAAGAGAAAAAAAATAAATAAAATAACACACGCTGGTTCCTGACGGTGGTTTTTTGAAAATCACTTGGTAGTGAAGGGGTTAAAGCAGGGCTAATGTACACGTTGACCCTAACTCGTGTAGAAATCTCAGATGATCATTTACCAGCCCCATGAATGCACTATGTGAGCTGTGTGTGTGTCCCCGATGCTTTGGGATACACCTCAAATAATTCCCTTTGGATGGACATACCCAATCCGTGACGCTTACCTTGACGGCAACCTCCCCTGTTCCCCCGTCCTCCTCATCATCGTGCTCCACCTCGATCAGCGTGTACTTCCCAGGATGCGGGGTGAACTTCTCCCTGTCGGACCACGCATTCTTCGTTTTGTCACGAAATTTCTTCTCAAAGTCCTTTATTGCGGGTTCGGGATCATGGAACGAGTTCAGCTTGGACTGACCGACTTCCCCCTGCGCGCGACGAAAAGAAAGACAGAAGAAATACCATAAATACTCCCACTGCAAACCTTTATTCAAGCATCAAGAAGACCCCCATGACATCTGCTGAGCTGCTGTACCAAGCCGTCACATGGCAAAGCCCGACCAGACAGCTATACCCCTTATGGCAAAAATCCGGGCACAGACAGTGTGTTAATAGGACCTTGACCATGCCCGATGTATCTGGCAAACCAGCCAGGAATCCATAAATCTCGCCCGACATGTCAATCAGCCGCCAGGTTGCTTTAAGGGAAGAAGCTTCACAGAGACGCGGCTACTTCAAAACTACACGACAAACTATCAGAGCCCTTTATCTCAGAAAAATGTCATTTAGAACAAAGTGACTTATTCACAGCGAGCGACTTCTACCAGCGTTTATTACAGTTTACAGACTCCGTGCTGGGAGGTTTATTGCTGTGCAGCTCTGTTATACACCCGCAAACCCTGAATATATCGAGGAGCCCCTAAAGACAGCCGCACACCCTGAATATATGGAGGAACCCCTAAAAAGACACCCGCACACCCTGAATATATGGAGGAGCCCTAAAAAGACACCCCGCACCCCTGAATATATGGAGGAGCCCCTAAATAGACACCCACACACCCTGAATATATGGAGGAGCCCCTAAAAAGACACCCGCATACCCTGAATATATGGAGGAGCCCCTAAAGACACCCGCACACCCTGAATATATGGAGGAGCCCCTAAAAAGACACCCGCATACCCTGAATATATGAGGAGCCCCTAAAGACACCCGCACACCCTAATATATGGAGGAGCCCCTAAAAAGACACCCGCATACCCTGAATATATGGAGGAGCCCCTAAAGACACCCGCACACCCTGAATATATGGAGGAACCCCTAAAAAGACACCCGCACACCCTGAATATAGGAGGAGCCCCTAAAAGACACCCGCACACCCTGAATATATGGAGGAGCCCCTAAAGAGACACCCGCACACTCTGAATATATGGAGGAGCCCCTAAAAGACACCCGCACACCCTGAATATATGGAGGAGCCCCTAAAAAAGACACCCGCACACCCTGAATATATGGAGGAGCTCTAAAAAGACACCCACACACCCTGAATATATGGAGGAACCCCTAAAAAGACACCCACACCCTGAATATATGGAGGAGCCCCTAAAAAGACACCCGCACACCCTGAATATATGGAGGAGCCCCTAAAAAGACACCCGCACACCCTGAATATATGGAGGAACCCCTAAAAAGACACCCGCACACCCTGAATATATGGAGGAGCCCCTAAAAGACACCCGCACACCCTGAATATATGGAGGAGCCCCTAAAAGACACCCGCACACCCTGAATATATGGAGGAGCCCCTAAAGAGACACCCGCACACTCTGAATATATGGAGGAGCCCCTAAAAAGACACCCACACACCTGAATATATGGAGGAGCTCCTAAAAAAGACACCCACACACCCTGAATATATGGAGGAACCCCTAAAAAGACACCCACACCTGAATATATGGAGGAGCCCTAAGAGACAACACCCGCACACCCTGAATATATGGAGGAGCCCCTAAAGACACCTGCACACCCTGAATATATGGAGGAGCCCCTAAAAAGACACCCGCACACCCTGAATATATGGAGGAGCCCCTAAAGACACCCGCACACCCTGAATATATGGAGGAGCCCCTAAAGAGACACCCGCACACCCTGAATATATGGAGGAGCCCCTAAAAAGACACCCGCACACCCTGAATATATGGAGGAGCCTCTAAAAAGACACCCGCATACCCTGAATATATGGAGGAGCCCCTAAAAAGACACCCACACACCCTGAATATAAGGAGGGTGTATTATAATGATACTGACACACACCCCGTTTCCTGGATTTACTCCCTGCAGGGTCTGCGCAGCCGCTTTTCTCCATTAGTATTTTATGTGATATAATTTTTTTTGCCGATTCTCTGTAACAGACACACAGACAGACAGTAACAGAGGCAGCAGTGGAAGTTGCAAGTTGTAAATACTCACCACGCGCCCCCATCGGTTCCAGCAGTAGAAGTTGTCGCTGTCGGAGAGGAGTTGGATGATGTAGAACTTGTTGTTATTGTGTCCAATGTTTGTCTGGTTTAACATGCAGTCATAATCCTCAAACACCTAACGGACGGAAAACAAAACAAACATTTGCGTAACAAAATAATGGATCGGCTTCCTCTGAGTTCCTGAAAACCCGGCCGAGTCAATGTGCAAACACGATGAGGCTTATTAACTAAACAGTGAATCGCAAACGAAGACGCAATAACATCTAAAAGCCTGTCCTGATTAATTTCCAGCCAGGTGAGAGCTTTATTTCAATAAAGCGGGCACGGCCCGAGCCTGTTCTGATTAATCGCTTCGTTTTTAAAAAGCAAATGTAAGGTCTTATTCCGAGGCTGGAATGAAAGGGAGAAAAAAATAATAATAATTGTGAGAGTGTTTCATTGATCTGTGCGGATTTAATATTCCTGCTCTCTTTGGATCTGTGATATCTAGCAATTTACAGGAAATTATTTTTTTCACGAGAAATTATTGGCGCGATCCAACAATTGTATTTTATAGCACTCAAAAATAACAAGTAAATATAGATTTTATCTATAAAAGGGTTATTCATAGAGCACCGAAATCTCAGTGCTTTTCATTCGGCGCACTTCTGCAAACTCAATTCAGCATTCACCACAGGGTCCCCAAAGTGCGGCGAACACCACCGAAAAACCACTGAATGCATCTGAACAGCCGCCGAGCAGAGGGTAAAGAAAAAAAAAACAAGAAGCAATTTTTAAAAGGAGTTTTAAACAAAAATAATGCAGGAAAAGAACGTAACTGCGTGTAATAAGGTCCTATGAATAATAAAAGGTCTGCTACAAAAAAAGAAATAATAGAAATCAAAAATGTCGCTGAAATTTTTTTTTTTTGCTGCAAATGAAAAGAATAAACGGTTTATTAGAGATTTAATAAAAACAGGAATATTTTTTCTTTGAAACCTATGGGATTCGCCTGATTAAACCTGCCGAATGAAACCACCAAACATCAGGGCATTTCACTGACATTTCACTGCTGTTCGGTGTCTGTGAATAGATTAACCATTGCTTCTCTATGGGTGATTTCACTGCCGCCGAACGGCACCGTACTTGCTGCCAGTTCGCCAATATTTGGCAAACTGCCTGCTTTCTGAATAGCCGAATGGCCCCAAGATGTCACCGTACGGGGAAATTCGCTGTTCGGTGCAATTTTGTGGCCAATTCGGTGCTCTCTGAATAACCCCTATAGAGTGGAAAGTATAGGAGACGTTAGTGTACAGGAAGGAGGTGCAGGGACCGGCTATACTCGAGGTGCAAGTCCAGCTTGTGCCAAGAGTGCAAAGACGAGTCCCGGCGGTAACGCCAACCTTGGAATAGGGCCCTTAAAATCAGCACCTGACTGAGAATGATGGGAGTTACAGTCCCCAGTAGCGTGACGGCAGTGGATTCCCAACTTGGGCTGCCAGATTGGAGAACTACGTCTTCAAACAGTCTGGCAATGGATCATGGGAATTGCAGGTCCCAAAATCTAGAGAAGCCCATGCTTTAACAGCATTCCTCTGCACGGCGGCGACACGCCATGTCTAAAATGCCAGCTACGGCACTCAAGTTGGCTTTGGTGATGCCCAGTTTGACGGACCCACCTCACAGTCGCCCCGCTGGTTCAGTGGGCACGACGCGTCCACCTTGGCCTTCCCTTTCTTCCCAGAAGATGCCTTCAGGGCCTGTTTGGCACTTTCGAAGCGGTCCGGGGCCTGTATCGGCTCTTCCTTCACCTCGTCCTTCACTTTGGCTTTCTTGCCTTTCCCGGCACTTCGGGTCTTGGCGGCCGCTTTCCTCTTAGGGGGCATCGTGATCTGCCGGCTGCGGAGAAAGGAAGCAATGCACAAAAATTAAAAGGGGGGGGGGGTGACAGCACCGACGCCGCAACCTGTGACTCTGAAAGCCAAACAACCTGCAGGCGGTGCTTGTGCGAGAGCGCACAGTGATACATCTATCGCGATGCAGTTACAGGGTGACGACCTTAATAATGGGGCTAAAACTGTTATAACTAACGTATGCAGGGCGAGGCGACATTCATTAAAGCTCTGTCTTCCGGGCAAAGGTCGATAGGTTGCCAGGTGTACACACCCTCTGTAACTGCCGCCTCTCTATTGTCTGCAGCGCTGAGCTGTCACCGCACGCAACGTGAATAGGAGATCTGGTCGGGGCGGTTTGCAAGGAATGTACAGCAAGTCGGCTTATAGATCCGATATACAATGCATGGCTTTGCACAGGAGAAGAATCCACCAAAACACACATAAAGGAGCTGAAGAGCGAGACGATCTGGTGATAACTTCCCCAATATATGCAGGAGCCCCTAAAAAAGGACACCCACACACCCTGAATATATGGAAGAACCCCTAAAAATACACCTGCACACCCTGAATATATGGAGGAGCCCCTAAAATGACACCCACACACCCTGAATATATGGAGGAACCCCTAAAAACACACCCGCACACCCTGAATATATGGAGGAGCCCCTAAAAACACACCCACACACCCTGAATATATGGAGGAGCCCCTAAAAAGACACCCGCACACCCTGAATATATGGAGGAACCCCTAAAAAGACGCCCACACCCTGAATATATGAGAGGAGCCCCTAAAAAGACACCCGCACACCCTGAATATATGGAGGAGCCCCAAAAGACACCCGCACACCCTGAATATATGGAGGAACCCCTAAAAAGACCCCCACACCCTGAATATATGGAGGAGCCCCTAAAAAGACACCCGCACACCCTGAATATATGGAGGAGCCCCTAAAAAGACACCCGCACACCCTGAATATATGGAGGAGCCCCTAAAAAGACACCCGCACACCCTGAATATATGGAGGAGCCCCTAAAAAGACACCCGCACACCCTGAATATATGGAGGAACCCCTAAAAAGACGCCCACACACCCTGAATATATGGAGGAGCCCCTAAAAAGACACCCGCACACCCTGAATATATGGAGGAGCCCCTAAAAAGACACCCGCACACCCTGAATATATGGAGGAGCCCCTAAAAAGACACCCGCACACCCTGAATATATGGAGGAAGTCTAGGGATAGACCGATATCATTTTTTCATGGCCGATACCGATACAGATTATCGGCAGCTTTTCTGGCCGATAGCCGATATTTGGTGCCGATATTCTGTAAATTGAAAGCTCTGAAAAAAACAGCACAAATCTGACTATGCCATGAACTCAATGGCCTAAACAACAATCTTCGTGCAAATGTTTCCACCGGTGCAAAAAAACATTTAACGCGAGGGGCAAAACCCTTTACGCCGAATGCCATATTACATAGTCAGCGCAACAAACGCACATAATCGTCTACCGCGGGTGAACCTGCGTGAGCTTACTGTACGTCGCGCGATCTATACTTAACATTGCGAGCGCGTTTGTGCGCTGGTGCGCGGATGGTATTACAATTTATGCGCAGTTTGTAATGCACAGCGTTTGCACGTATAATTTTAGCAACTCCTAAAAGCTGGTGGTAACGGAAAATCTGAACGTCCTGGCCGAAACCAAATACACCAGCCAAAAAAAAATGCAGCAAAGTATAGTTACACATTCTACACATACCCAAACTAATAAAATGGAGAAGTTGTGTGTGCATGTATTATTGCTGCAGCATATATGCTCAGATTGACTTGTGGTTCTCAATTCTGATTGGCTGAATTGCGTGGGAAAAAAAATGACAGTAAGCACAATGATTTCTGTGCGCAACAGTACTGTGCGAGCATTTGGGCGCGTCCGGTTTACGCGCGTTATTGATCGGATCAAAAACGCGCGAGGATTGTAATTCCAGCGGTGATTTGCGCACGCAAACGTTTACCGCTTGGTGCAAAACTTCACGCTTTGCGCGAGCGTTTTTGCGCAAAGATTGTAATATAGCCCAATGTGTTTAACATGTAAACATTGCACCACGTCCACTTCATTTATTCAATTTAATAAGAATTTTTATTTTATTTAATCTTTTATTTTTTACAAGCAATCAGACAGTGTCTTTGGCTTTCTTAAAGATCCCTCATATGACCCTCTATTTAAGGGGTTCAGCAACCTTGGCCCTCCAAGGGTTATATTACAAAGTTATATTACAGCTCTGGTTAAGCAGTCACTTGTAATATTGCCACACGTTTTGGAATTACATCTGCCTTGATGCTCATCTTCTCATTAGGTGCTTGGAGCCTCATGGGAAATCCAGTTCCAAAACATCTGGAGGTCCTAGGTTGCTGGACCCTGCTGTAGGAAATAGACCCTGCATCTCATGTATAGGGAATTCCCTGCCAGATGGGATGGAAGCCCCATTTCTGTTGCCATCACGCTCATGCACAATACGGTCAGTGAGCAGGGGTCATTCTGCAGGGAGGGCTTACAGCCTGATGTGGGAGAAGCCCCAGATTGGCACAGTTCTGTGGGATCTTGCGTGTCGCAGCTGCAGTGAGCAAACTTGTCCAAATATCGGCAAATAAAATGCCGATACCGATATCAGTAATTTTCTGAATATCGGCGCCGATAATCGGCTAAACCGATATATCGGTCTATCCCTAAAAACACACCCGCACACCCTGAATATATGGAGGAGCCCCTAAAAAGACACCCACAATATATGGAGGAGCCTCTAAAAAGACACCCACACACCCTGAATATATGGAGGAGCCCCTAAAAAGGCACCCGCACACCCTGAATAGAGGAGCCCCTAAAAAGACACCCACACACCCTGAATATATGGAGGAGCCCCTAAAAAGACACCCACAATATATGGAGGAGCCCCTAAAAAGACACCCACACACCCTGAATATATGAAGCAGCCCCTAAAAGACACCCGCACACCCTGAATATATGGAGGAGCCCCTAAAAAGACACCCACACACCCTGAATATATGGAGGAGCCCCTAAAAAGACACCCGCACACCCTGAATATATGGAGGAGCCCCTAAAAAGACACCCGCACACCCTGAATATATGGAGGAGCCCCTAAAAAGACACCCGCACACCCTGAATATAAATCGAAGAGCCTGTAATCATCCAGTGAATGTAAAACCAGGGACTGGCTAGGATAGCTCAGCCAGGTCCTGCAGGATTACATAAGGACATAGATGGATCGAATCTCTTGGAATTTGCTGCCAGAGGAGACATTGCTTTTATTAGATTTTACATTAAACGCAGCGCGGCGTCTCCTCAGAGAATTTTTGGGCCATTTACTATAATCCGTTTGAATTGCACGTGGAGCTGCTAACGAGGCGTATAAACCCCAGGATGTACAGACGGACGTCACGCCGCACTCTTACTTTCCCGCCCGCTGGGGAGACTTTGCTCCTCCATTGACTGATAATAAAAGGATTTACGCCTCTTATCTGAATGTTCTGCAAAACGCGCTGAAGGTTCATAATAAAAACACAAAGAAAAAAAATACAGGATTGAGAGGATTTTATAGAGGAGGACGGAGGTTGTTGACCCCTGACCTAGAGCAGGAATCACAAACTCCGGCCCCAACAGATGTCTCTGAACTACATCTCCCATGATTCTCTGTCCATCTGTTGCATTCAAAAAAATTCTGGGAATTGTAGGCAATAAATATCTGGGGGCAAAGTTTGAGATCCCTGCTTTACGGTGTTTATCGGGGGAAAATACTGGTCTGAATTGGATTCATAAATTTTTATTGGGTGTGTAATGCAATGATTTATACGTTCATTTATTTATTTTTTAAATATATATTTTTTATATGAAAGACTTTTCTGTTGTGATGGAACATAAAGGGGGAAATAAGCAACCTTTATCAGGGTCTCATATTCGAGACATGCGCCGTGAACCCCACTCAGGTCGATGTGCTATACCCCAGGATTGGTGAGGGTTAACCTTGGCCGCCCCGGATATTTGGAAACTATCAGGGTAATTCAAAGAGATCCGAATTGCTTGTGAAAGGTAACTGAACGCTGAAAATCAGCGTTCGGTTACCTTTCCTGGCCATTCGGCTATCCACTCCAGAGAGCAGGCAGCTCGCCAAATCCTGGCGAATTGCCTGCACATACGGTGCCTGTTCGGTCCCTGTTCGATGACAGTGAATCCCCATGAAAAAGCACTGCTTCGGCTATTCAGAGAACACAAACCAGCAGTGAAAGGTTCCCCTAATGCCCTGCCATTCGGTGGTTTAATTCGGCAGGTTCATTCAGGCGAATCCCATAGGCTTCAATGTTAAAAATATTCCCGTTTTAATTCAACATCTAATAAACCGTTCATTATAAAATTCTGCAGTAAAGAGTCTCTTTATTTATAGATTTTTTAGGATATTTTAAGCATTTTCTGGGATTTTTTTTAACTTTACTTATTTTTTCTGTAACAGCCCTCTTTATTATCATTCCCTGGATCTCATATGTAAATTTCAGACATTTTCGCTCAGTAGTTTCTTTCCAAACAGCGTTTCACTTTTCAAACATTCAAGCGTTTTCGGCGGGGCTTTGCGGCGACCTTTCCCTGCGATTCGGGGACCCTGTGGTGCTGAATACACCGCAGGGTCACCGAATCGGCCTAAATTGAAGAGAATGAAAAGTCACCGAACGTGCAGTGACTTTCCGATTCTCTTTGAATTACCCTGATTGTATTTGAGTCAAAGTAAACAGTGAAACAAACTGAATTTGTTTCATAAAGTCCTTTGCTGACTATTACTTGTATTGTAAGTTAAGATCAATTTAATAGTGCATTTCAAATTCTATAGTTTATCAGTTATTAAATTTTCTTTTAGGATGACGACACAGTGTAAAACGAAATAAATTTGTTATATACTGAAGGAGAACCAGGCTGGAAGATGGTTGCCACCATAAGCCAGGCAGCCATCTTGTTCAGAATATTGGTTCACCAAGTAAATAGAATAGATTTCATTTAGAAGAGAAGAGCTGAGCTCACGTAGAATTTAAGGAATGCGTGGTAGATTAGAAAAGCTAACAAGAAATCCAGGCAGGATCCGGCCAGCTCTTGGCATAGAGAGACAGAAAGATTTATGAATGAAGCAAGGTCAGTGCGATGTGCCAAGGAATAAAGAAAACATAGAAGACCAGGCCCCAGGCCACCTGAATAAATATAGCCGATAGGGAGGGAGGCACTGCCCGGAGAAAGACAGCACAAACAAATCACAGACTGTCAAACTAACGAGAAGTGTATCAATTTATAGTTATATGTGGAATGTTCTTTGTGTTCGAATTAATGATGGGAGGTATTAACCCACGTGGGGTAGAATAGAGTGTCATAGGGAGGTGGGCTAATGGGGATGTACCTAATTATGTATTTGGGGCATAAAACCTCATGTCTCTGTGTAATCAGGGCTCACTCTAAGCGATTCAATCCTGTGTGAGCACTTGTGTGACGACACAATAAACTCTTGCCTTTCCTGAAGAGACTCGTGTTTGGACAATCCTTGCTTGTGTCTGGTCCGGCGCCGTTAATGAAGTGAACCTGTCTGACTCCGGCTACAATACCATTTAGTATCGATTCGTTATTCGGAAGTACTTTCGAATACGAATTATCAAATTTCGTTCCAAATACTGAATTTTTCCGAAACGAATGCACATCTCTACTTTAAACCATGGCTTCTCTATGGGACAATTTCGCCGCCGCCAAAGATCGGCAAACTGCACCGTATTTCCATGTCAATTCGCCTGTAATTGGAGAATTGACAGGTTTAGTGAATAGGCGAACTGCCCCGAAATTGTACCATGTGGGGAAATTCACCATTCGGTGGCAAGTTTTCCGCTTAGTGAATAACCCCTTACGTCGAAGCCTCGCTGTCAACGAGCATGAAGAAGTGATAAGCGTCCAGGTAAACCTTGTGTTGCTACATGCAAAACATTTGCTTCCTCCGATCCCAGAATAACACCGTGGAAAGGACAGCGTGGGCGTCTGTGAGATTTGCATCCCTGGCCTTGTTTCGTTGTCGCTCGCCTTCGTACTAGGAGTAGGTTTACTGGCATCTGCAACCATGCTTTATAAAGAACGTGAAACCCTCTGCTTGGCTGCCGGGGGGGGGGGGGACGGACGAACCGAAAAGTAAGCTGTGCTTTCCATTTCAATGTGGGTGAGATCCATAATTACAAAACAGATCCAGAAGAGAGATCGCAAGGAACCGAGCGCCAAAAAGTCATCTCAGGACCCGTCAAACCTTCCTCACATAGTAAAAACACAGCTTTCAGCACAGGGATCATTCACATCACCAACAATAACAGAAAATTCAGCCACATAGGCCGAAAAGCTGCCAGACTGTGTGTGTTCCACATATTTGCTATAACAGATCTTCATACCCCCAACTGGGTCACATCTTTCAATGCCAATGTTTTGCTGGAACCCCCCCCCTGTTCTCCCACCAGCAGGTTTTCGTGCCTTTCTCCAGCCCTTAAGGATGGGTACACCGATCGCGTGGTGACAGCATCCCCCAGAAATGAGGCAGCACACAGATCTTGAGGCTATAACAGTCGGCTGGGAACTGAGCCAAACATAAACAGTGCCAGGAGGAGCCTAGCGGCCAATGGAAAAACGACAGCCTGGCATCATACTGCACTTCATCGTTTATCCCTCTCCTGAAATATTGCTATTACTGCCTGTCTGTGACCTAACTAGACCAGGGACAGATAAGGGGATCAACTCTGGTTCACTAAAACCAGCACAACATTCCAACAAACCAGAATAATAGTAGATTTACAGTATCAGATAATGTGGCAGTGTTTGCCGACAAGAAGACAGACCACTCCAACCTTTAACAGATGTAAACATACTCTATATAGGGGGGGGGGGGCTTCAGCGACCCATACAGTAAAGCTATTAGACAATAACAGTATTCATACAAAAAAACAGGCGAATACTAGAATTCTAGGTACAGGGTGACTTACATAGGAGATGACAGGGAAACCATATAGAACATCAGGCCCGCACCTCCTAAATGCATTTCCAGGTCCCTGTACCCAAAGTGACTTGTCACATTCGTGATTTGGGAGTATCTTTTTAAGGTCTCCTCCATATATTCAGGGTGTGCGGGTGTCTTTTTAGGGGCTCCTCCATATATTCAGGGTGTGCGGGTGTATTTTTAGGGGCTCCTCCATATATTCAGGGTGTGCGGGTGTCATTTTAGGGGGATCCTCCACATATTCAGGGTGTCATTTTAGGGGATCTTCCACACATTCAGGATGTGCGGGTGTTTTTAGGGGCTCCTCCATATATTCAGGGTGTGCAGGTGTCATTTTAGGGACTCCTCCTTATATTCAGAGTGTGTGGATGTATAACAGCTGCAGAGCATAAATCTCCCAGCATGGAGTGTGTAAAATATAATAAATGCTGGTAGAAATCACTTGCTGTAAATAAGATATTTTGCTCTTGTTCTTAATGACATTTAATTGACATAAATGTGCTGATTTGGAATAGCTTTGCCTCAGGCTCCACCTCCAGCGACATTCCCTAAAATGCAGGGGGCCATTTAAAATGATGGCGGTTATGTCCATGTCTGCACTTTAATTGCCAATTCGTCCTGAAGACCTGCAATTGAAAAGTGCTGCCCTGTATCAAAAAAGGGATTATTCAATAAGCAATGAATGGGTGAGAATTTGCAAACGTTAAAAGGTCTAACGAGCCACAAACTAAAAAGGTTTCCAACCTCGGTTATTTCATCTTGACTCTGTTTTGTCCTAAAAGTCACAATTCTGCACCAATTCACCATTTTTTGGCGTATTCACTAAATAGTGAATTGGTGAAGATTGCACGTTACTCCAAATTAGCCCAATTAAGGCTAGGGTCAGACGAACGCATTTTTCACGTGCGTTTAGCCGCACGAAATCACGGCCGTGCTAGCAGCAAATGACGTCCAATGCCGGGGAACATACGACGAACGGCCGCACGAAAGTTCGTCCGTGCAACGCAAGTGGCCAACGAACGCATTTTTTCGAGAACGTCAAACCGCTAGTACTGACGTACAGAGTGCGCTGCGTCTGCATAGCGGCGTGTGTGCGTGATTGGGAGACGTCAGACGCTGCTAGTGTCCGGCCAACATAACGTCCAGACGCAAAAAGGGTTTTATTGCTGATCCGTACAAAATCACGGACGAAAAGGCGCATCGTATGACCGCTATCGCGTATTCCGGGAAAAAATACGTACGTTCGTTCGAACGCACTTTTTCACGGGCAACGTGAAAAATGCGTTCGTCTGACCCTAGCCTAAAAGGTTCAGAAATTGGAAAAAAAAAAAAAAAAGCTTTCAAATTCAGCCATTTATGTTCCTCGCTCATAACGCCCATTGCAATTCACCAATTGCTTAGTGAATAAGCCCTTATAACGCACACTATGTGGGGACAGAGAATGAATCAATCCATTCGCGCTGTGCCTGGGATCTGTAACTGATCTGATTTCTCTACCAGGAGCGTCTTATGCTCCAGGGCAGCAGCTTTCATGCAGTGCCGGACTGAATTAACCAGGAAAACATGGTGGATCTTGCAAACCATAGATAGGAAAATTCATTGATAACGTTTCTAACTCTGCAAATGAAGTTGCTGTGCTCACCTGTACGGCAGGTTGCATTCTGTTGTAGAACAGGTCAGCAACACCTCCTAAGAGAAAATCCCCCTGCTTTATGCCTGTTTGTTTTGTGTCTGTTTGTCTTTTCCTCATCCCTGGACTCACCTGTAGTCTGTACGTGTAGCTGCGCTCCTGCTGCAGTGACAGATGACAGCGGAAACCAAAGGCCTTGGGACACAGTGAGAGACACTGGGCAAGTCTGAGCTAGTCTAATGTCTGCTCCCCACTCCCCCTGCCCCTCCTGCTGCTGAGTGCTGAGCTCACTCCCTCCATCTACATCCTATGACTGGAAACTACACCCATCCCATCGCTCAGCAGTGAAACACAAGCCTTAGCAGCTGCTCTGAGAGGGAGCTCTGGGCACAGACACAAGATCTGGCCATTATTTTATGTTTCGGTTCAGGTAACGGATTCCTTTAATCTCTGGATCTTTGATGGACTATAGAAAACTAACAATCTGCCGTCTCGATCCGTCCCTCTGAATCTGCGCTGCTTTACTTCTTCATGCGGGCGACATAATCACTTACAGGTCTATTCACTACGGGGTGAAGCCTGGAGAATTGGCAGAAGAAGAGAACAATCTAGACCAAATTGTCGATTTGGAAAGTGAGATAAATGGGAGGATTTTTCTGGTTTGGCTATTTTGACCTACAATTTTCACTTCTCCTGACTCTAGTGAATTAGGCTGGGGTCAGACGAACGCAGTGTGAACGCGCGTGCAGCCGCACTTTATCACGGCCGTAGTAGCAGCAAATCACGTCCAATGATGGCCAATATACGAAGTACGGCCACACGAATGTTAGGCCGCGCAACGCAAGGGGGAAACGATCGCATTTTTTCAAGAACTTGGAACCGCTAGTACTGACGTACAGAGTGCGCTGCGTCCGCTAGCGGCGTGTGTGAGTGATTAGGAGACGTCAGACGCTGCTCATGTCCGGCCAACATAACGTCCAGACACCCAAAGTTTCCTGGTTTGGATCCATAAAAAATCACGGCCAAAAGTGCGCATCGCATGACCGCTATCGCGTCTTCCGTGAAAAAATGCGTTTGGACGCATTGACGCACTTTTTGACGGTAGACGTGAAAAATGCGTTCGTTTGACCCTAGCCTAAACCTGACAAAGTGTGCATCGCAGAATTCCACAGCAATAAAACTCAAAGTAATGTGTGGTGTGTATTGCATGAGTGTATCACAGAGCTCCACAGCAATAAAACTCACAGTAATGTGTGGTGTGTATTGCATGAGTGTATCACAGAGCTCCACAGCAATAAAAATCACAGTAATGTGTGGTGTGTATTGCATGAGCGTATGACAGAGCTCCACAGCAATAAAAATCACAGTAATGTGCGGGTGTGTTAATGAGCATATCACAGAGCACCACAGCAATAAAACTCACAGTAATGTGCGGTCTGTATGAGCGTATCACAGAGCTCCACAGCAATAAAACTCACAGTAATGTGCAGGTGTGTATGAACGTATCGCAGAGCTCCACAGCAATAAAAATGACAGTACTATGCGGTGTGTATGAGCATATCACAGAGCGCCACAGCAATAAAACTCACAGTAATGTGCAAAGTGCATGAGTGTATCACCGATATCTCTTCTTCACGCTGAGGAACATACTATAAAGAGTGCAGTATGTGCAAGAAAAAATGAAATTTCACAGTAGCGCCTCTGGGATAGCCTCTTAAAGGGACACCCTATGCACCCTGATCACTTCAGCTAATTAAACTTTATTAAAGGGACACTATGCACCCTGATCACTTCAGCTAATTAAACTTTATTAAAGGGACACTATGCACCCTGATCACTTCAGCTAATTAAAGGGACACTCTATGCATCCTGATCACTTCAGCTAATTAAAGGGACACTATCTGCACCCTGATCACTTCAGCTAATTAAAGGGACACTCTATGCACCCTGATCACTTCAGCTAATTAAAGGGACACTATCTGCACCCTGATCACTTCAGCTAATTAAATGGACACTATCTGCACCCTGATCACTTCAGCTAATTAAAGGGACACTCTATGCACCCTGATCACTTCAGCTAATTAAAGGGACACTACCTGCACCCTGATCACTTCAACTAATTAAAGGGACACTCTATTCACCCTGATCACTTCAGCTAATTAAAGGGACACTCTATGCACCCTGATCACTTCAGCTAATTAAAGGGACACTCTATGCACCCTGATCACTTCAGCTAATTAAAGGGACACTATCTGCACCCTGATCACTTCAGCTAATTAAAGGGACACTCTATGCACCCTGATCACTTCAGCTAATTAAAGGGACACTATCTGCACCCTGATCACTTCAGCTAATTAAAGGGACACTCTATGCACCCTGATCACTTCAGCTAATTAAAGGGACACTCTATGCACCCTGATCACTTCAGCTAATTTAGGCTAAGGTCAGACGAAAGCATTTTTAACGTGCGTTTAGCCGCACAAAATCACGGCCGTGCTAGCAGCAAATGACGTCCAATGCCAGGGAACATACGACGAACGGCCGCACGAAAGTTCGTCCGTGCAACGCAAGTGGCAAACGAACGCATTTTTGCGAGAACGTCAAACCGCTACTACTGACATACAGAGTGCGCTGCGGCCGCATAGCGGCGTGTTTGTGTGATTGGGAGACGTCAGACGCTGCACACGTCCGGCCAACATAACGTCCAGACGCAAAAAGGGTTTTATTGATGATCCGTACAAAATCACGGACGAAAATGCGCATCGTATGACCGCTATCGCGTATTCCCTGAAAAAATACGTCCATTCGTTCTAACGCACTTTTTCACGGACGACGCGCGAAAAATGCGTTCGTCTGACCCTAGCCTAAAGGGACACTACCTACACCCTGATCACTTCAGCTAATTAAAGGGACACTATGCACCCTGATCACTTCAGCTAATTAAAGGGACACTATGCACCCTGATCACTTCAGCTAATTAAGGCTAGGGTCAAACAAAAGCATTTTTACACGCGAACGTAAAAAAGTGCGTCCGAACGCATTGATGTATTTTTTCACGGAATATACGAAAACGGTCATACGATGCGCATTTTCGTGCGTGATGTTTTACGAATCCAAACCAGGAAACTTTTTGCGTCTGGACGTTATGTTGGCCGGACACGAGCAGCGTCTGACGTCTCCAAATCACGCACACACACACCGCTAGCGGGCGCAGCGCACTCTGTACGTCCGTACTAGAGGTTCTGCGTTCTCGAAAAAATGCGTTCATTTTCCACTTGCGTTGCGCGGCTGGACTTTCGTGTGACCGTACTTCGTATATTGGCCGTCATTGCCCGTCATCTGCTGCTAGTGCGGCCGTGATTAAGTGCGCCAGAACGCACGTTAAAACTGCGCTCGTCTGACCCCAGCCTAATAGGGACACTACCTGCACCCTGATCACTTCAGCTAATTAAAGGGACACTATGCACTCTGATCACTTCAACTAATTAGATGAGGTGAGTGAAATCAACTAAAATAATAATAATTGGGCAGAAGCTGTCAGCAACATCTCTCCAAATAGTTATGGGCAAAAATAGGGTAGATTTTTAACAGAGTATCCCTTTAACTCTTTCAAGTCATGAACCAGAACCTGCTGGGCAGCACTTTTCACGGATCACGTGCAGGTTGATTTGAGTGCAGGGAAACATGGCTGATCTGGCGCCTGTCTCCAGAGAGCACCAACCTACAGGTGGACATTGGAGAAATAAATGGTTTACTATGCCTTTAAGAGCCAGGCCGTACTGTTGCCTAGCGACCGAAAAAAAGCTGGTGAGGTGGCACCATGGAGACGACTCACGTGACGTCCTTTACCTGCAGCACGACAGAACGTAAAGTGCAGAATGTGCGACGTTACGTCATCAATTGGCGACACGTACAGACCCTTCTCGGCCAATCGCGAGCGCAGTTGCATCTTTCCGTGTAACAGCCAATAAGCGTGCACGAGGTAGAGGCACTAGATATACCAGCCAATGAGCGGTTAGCAGGCGTGGCCGGATGAGGCTCCTCTTCTAGTCGCCTACACGTGGGTCCGGTGCTGGGGCACATCATGTCTGGCCTGTTTATTAAGAAGGGAACGGAGGGAGCCGTGAGAAGGCGCCGGGCGGAGGTATGACAGGGCTGAGGGCTTTTAATTCCCTAGGGAGCAATGGCCGAGCTTTCACGTTCACAGCCTTCCCATCATGCCGCATAGGGCCACTTACTGGAGGGGCTTGGCATCATGGGAAACGTAGTCCGCGCCAGCAGCAGCGCCACAATATAGTTATCCTGGACACTTCATAGTTTCGTTTTATCACCCAGTTACACCCTGGCTGCCAGCAGGCCCTCCATGGCTTCAGTGCAGGGTTCAGCAACTTTGGCGTTTTTGGCTACTTTGGAACATCTCCCATGACGCTGAGCCTCGTGGGACATGTAGTTCTAAAACACCTGCCTGGCCAAGGTGCTCACCCCTGGTTTACTGCATGGATCAGCAACCCTATATGCTTTGGAACTACATTTCCCATAATGCTAAGAATTCTTTGAACGGATTAGGCATCATGGGATATGTAGTTCCAATACATTTGGGGTGTCTGTTCTACTGGCTTAATTTCACTTACATCAAGTACCGGCTGGGTGGAGTAGAGGTAATGTCACTGCTCTGCATGGAGAGAGCCTGTGGAGACATGGGTTCGATCCCAGCAAGAGCACCTCTCCAGTAAGTGTCCTTGGGCAAGACACCTAGCGGTACATACTCGCCACCCAGGACATACTTGAAAACGAGAGAAATCTCAATGTATCCTTCCTGGTAAAATCCTTTCACAAAAAGCCCTCCAGATGCTTTGGAACTACATCTCCCTTGATGCTCAGTTGCTTATTAGGCGGACTCTCATGGGAAATATATATTGTTGAACTCTGTATCAAAGGTGTGCTATAGGGTCTGAAACGGAGGGGACCCCCCCCCTTCAGACCCCCTCCCCTTATTGATTCTAGCACTAAGAGTTCTATATAACCCAGGGATCTTACCCCCCCCCCCCCCGGTTTATTACCTATAACTCAAGAGAAATTACTCGAATAATGGAAGATACCCTGTACAAGACTTCTCCAAAATTAGGGATCTGTGTACCGTCATCAATTTAGGGCGATAAGCCCATATAATTAGGGATCTGAAAAAAGAAAATGAGCTCCCTGACGGTGCCGGATGACCACATACATACAATTACATACATCACATTCTTTGAATCTTAACAATTAAAATGTGTTTTAAAAACATAATTGTGAACACCTTGTGCATGTACTTAGTTCATTCCTCAGAATTGCCCCGAGTTGGGTATATTGGTACTGGCTGTAATATTAATTGCAGGGTATTTTCAGGGGTTCGGTTTAGCAAGTCACACTTATTACAGCTCCCTAACCATATTCCCAAGGAGAGAAAAAAAACACAAAACATTTATTTGTCCCACGATGGTTTGTCACTCGATGGTAATAAAGCAAGTCAAATAACCAAAGACAAGGAGCTAGATGGCGGTTATTAGTAATATCCTCTGTGACCATATGTTGCAGGTCTGAGTGACACCTGGTCTCCTTATCATGGGATGCACAGTATCTGGAGACATGAACCAACAAAAAAAGTACCGCTACCAATAACCTCTTAACCTCCCTGGCGGTCTAATTTTTTAAAATTTTGTGTCTAAAAGCGTCTCAATTTTTTTTTTTTTTTAAAAGAAAACTTGTTTTTGTACATAGTTAGCCTGTAATATTAGGAATCACGCACTGAAATCCGTGCAATCAAGAGTCCTTACTGGTAAAATCCTTTTATAATTAAAAAAATAGTAAATACACTGAGTCCAATAAAGTTTTGAAACACGAAATAATAATTTATTATCCCAAAATAATGCAAATAAATGATATTCAATAAAACAAAAAACACTGAAATCGGTCTGAAAACAAGAGTAAGAGGATGTATGGTCTATTTCTTATCCTGTAGTGCCACCCAGTGGCCGTTCATAAACATTGCACTTTGGATTACAGTATTTTATGAATGGTTTATAAATTTGCTGATGGTTCTCGCCCACCCTGCACCGTGTGACTCGCAGGGAGCCTTCCAGGAAGCAGCTCGCCGCGATCACACTGCGGGGGACAGCGAGGGAGCCAGGAGGAGGTGAGTAAACATCCAGTCCGAGTGTGGTTTGGGGTTACCGTTCGCGGTAGCGCAATTTAACTCCGAGTCACACTCGGGAATACCGCCAGGGAGGTTAAACTGGGATAGCTTTCATCCTCCACCTCTAAAATGTGCTATACCCTATGGACAGTATCTAAGATTAAAACGTATATGCTCTACACAACAAGAGTGTGAAGAAAAAGCAGCCAAGGAAGGATACCCGAATACAGTTTTTAAAAAAGCCTATCATAAAGTCCAAAATCTAGAACGTACACAATTGTTGCAACCACAAGTTAAACCATCAACAAAACTGATCAGATGCATAGGGAATTCTGATACTGGATGGAACAAGGTCAAATCCATAATGGAGAGATTTTGTCCGCTTCTGGTTCTAGATCCTGATTTTAAAGAAGTTCTCCTCCCCTATGCGAGCATCACGACAAGGAGAGACGAATTAATTAGGAGCCACTATGTGAGACCGCAACAACAAAAAACAACCTGGCTTACCACCAATCTCAAAGGAACGTACCAATGCGGATCATGCCTAGCCTGTCGACATATCAACAAAGATTCAAATGTGATAATGGACTCTTAACCATCGTGGGGCAAATAAATGTTTTGTGTTTTTTTTCTCTCCTTGGGAATATGGTTAGGGAGCTGTAATAAGTGTGACTTGCTAAACCGAACCCCTGAAAATACCCTGCAATTAATATTACAGCCAGTACCAATATACCCAACTCGGGGCAATTCTGAGGAATGAACTAAGTACATGCACAAGGTGTTCACAATTATGTTTTTAAAACACATTTTAATTGTTAAGATTCAATAAAGAATGTTTTGATTATTATAATTGCATGTGGTCATCCAGCACAGTGAGCTCATTTTGGTCTCACGGAAGGTGGTTCTTCTTTATTCATAAAACTATTACCTACAACTCCCAGAATTCTTTTGGATTCAATGGAGAATCATGGGAGGTGTAGTCCAGAATGACCTGAAAGGCCTCAGTTTGAGATCCCTTCCTTTTAGGCCGGGGTCAGACTAACGCATTTTGAACGTGCGTTTAGGTGCACTTAATCACAGCCGCAGTACCAGAAAATGATGCGCAATGACGGCCAACATACAAAGTCCGGCCGCGCAACGCAAGTGGCAAACTAACGCATTTTTTCGAGAACGCAGAACCGCTAGTACGGACGTACAGAGTGCGCTGCGTCCGCTAGCGGCGTGTGTGTGTGATTAGGAGACGTCAGACACTGCTCATGTCCGGTCAACATAACGTCCAGACACCCATAGTTTCCTGGTTTGGATCCGTAAATAATCACGCAACGAAAATGTGCGTCGTCTGACCGTTTTCGCGGATTCCGAGAAAAAATACGGCAATGCGTTCGGACGCACTTTTTGACGGTCGCTGCGAATAATGCGTTGGTTTGACCCTAGCCTTAGAGCAGTGTTTCTCAACTCTGGTCCCCAGGGCCCACTAACAGGACGGGTTTTCTGGATTACCTTGAGGAAATGCAGACTGAATCCTGCAATCACTGAGCAGCAAATCCTATAACATGTGCTGTGCTTCACATATCCTGCAAACCTGGCCTGTCAGTGGGTCCTGAGGACCGGAGTTGAAAACCACTGTTTTAGGCTAGGGTCAGACTAGCGCAGTTTTAACGTGCGTTTAGCCGCACAAAATCATGGCCGTACTAGCAGCAAATGACGTCCAATGCCGGGGAACATACGACGAACGGCCGCACGAAAGTTCGTCCGCGCAACGCAAGTGGCCAACGAACGCATTTTTTCGAGAACGTCAAACCGCTACTACTGACGTACAGAGTGCGCTGCGTCCACTAGCGGCGTGTGTGTGTGATTAGGAGACGTCAGACGTTGCTAATGTCCGGCCAACATAACGTCCAGACACAAAAAGTGTATTATTGATGATCTGTACAAAATCACGGACGAACAGGCGCATCGTATGACCGCTATCGCGTATTCCGGGAAAAAATACGTACGTTCGTTCGACCGCACTTTTTCACGGACAACGTGAAAAATGCGTTCGTCTGACCCTAGCCTTAGAGGATGCATGGTGTGTAAAGATCGTTGTTGTGATGTGCACTGACCACCCCCCCCCCCCCCCCTTCTGTTGTTCCTGCAGGGCGGAAATGCAGACGCCGCGTCCCAGAAGAAAAAGAAGAGGAAAAATGCAAATCTACGAGAAGAGATCGAGAGCGACTCCGACACTGAAGTGTGAGTGCCCCCCCTCCATTACAATGAATGCGTGTAGGACAGTGGTGGGATTGAACTGGTTAAAATACATATAACCGGCCCACCAGGGCCCTAATTTCCCCAGTGAGGGGGGGGGGGGGGGTTGTAGGAACAAGCTTCTCGTTTCTTCCAAAGTGGATCGAACAATCGCAGCTTTGGAATCTGAACAACCTGCTCCCAGGCCACTTCATTTGCACCCTCCCTGCTACGGCGCTGTCTTCTGCCGGCGCTGTCTTCTGCCGGCGCTGTCTTCTGCCGGCGCTGTCTTCTGCCGGCCCTGTCTTCGGCCGGCCCTGTCTTCGGCCGGCCCTGTCTTCGGCCGGCCCTGTCTTCGGCCGGCCCTGTCTTCGGCCGGCCCTGTCTTCGGCCGCCCTGTCTTCGGCCGGCCCTGTCTTCGGCCGGCCCTGTCTTCGGCCGGCCCTGTCTTCGGCCGGCCCTGTCTTCGGCCGGCCCTGTCTTCGGCCGGCCCTGTCTTCGGCCGGCCCTGTCTTCGGCCGGCCCTGTCTTCGGCCGGCCCTGTCTTCTGCCTGAGAGAGGCATGCTAATAGGACACCGATTTATAGCTCCCTACAGTGCGAAGATAAGGGTAACCCAAAATTCAAAACGTAAAGAAAAAGCCTGTAGGTTTGTAGTTACAACTTTATTAGGTATAACTTAAAATGTGAGCGCACAGAGCGGCACTTGAAAAGCGGGAGGGAAATGGGCTCGGCGTGAGCCAGGTACCGACGCTTAACCAGAGGTGATCTCAAACACTAAAACGAGGGAAAAAAAATACGTAAAGAAAATCAATGTGACTGCCGAACCGATAAACCACAAATTGGAGAGAAGCCGCACCCCTCACCCTAAAGAAATCTCCTAATTCCAGTATGACGTCTGCCGCCTTGTGTCTGTATCGGATAGGAGGAAAAGACAGCTAGGGGCGCGCTGCGACAACTATGGGCATACTTGCACACATGGGTGCATGCTGCGACAACTAGGGGCGCGCTGCGACAACTAGGGGCGCGCTGCGACAACTAGGGGCGCGCTGCGACAACTAGGGGCGCGCTGCGACAACTAGGGGCGCGCTGCGACAACTAGGGGCGCGCTTCATCTGGAAAGGAGCCCATTAGGTAATAACACGGAGGGGCGGAAGCGACCGCTTGAGTCTGCGCCTCTCTGTGTCCCTTTTGTTTCTTCCTGTGTTTTTGTGTCTTTGCTTCTGTTCGTGCTTTTCTGTCCGTGTCTGAGTCTCTGTTGAAAGATCGTGCTTTTAAATCCCACCATGTATTTTAGGTGAATTTTGGAAAGAGGTCTCAGGTTTTTGAGAGCCGAGCCGTCTCCATGGAAACAAAGATTCCCATTGCTTTACACGGCAAGCCCTATACGTTTTAGAAGTCTGTACACTTTTTTTTTTTTGTAATTTCCACCTTTTCACTAAGTGACGGCTTTCCTTGTTGCCAGGAACAGATGCTTCATAACTGCATGTCCCATGATGCTCAGGCAGCCTTAAGGTTCTGAAGCTGTTGGGGCGTCTAGATCAATGATCGCAGCCTTATCTAATATCCTCTTTACCTTCGCAGAGCACCCCCGGCTCGAGCAAAGCCCAAGGAGGATGAGGAAGATCTGGAGGAGACGGCTCAGGAGAAGAAACTCCGCCTGGCCAAGGAATATCTGAAACAGTTGCAGGAGCAAGGTTAGACCGCGACAAGGTGTCTCATGTTCTCGCTGGAATCTCCACCGTCTTTATCTCTTTGTATTAATGTCGGTAAAACCTTATGTCCTGCAGAGGAGGATCGCTTGGAAGACGAGAACCAGGATGTGGTTGGCAGCAGGTTGCAGGAGGACGTGGTACGTGTGCTGTGGGGTAGCAGGTAATGCTCGCGTCTGCGCTGGACGGATGATTTAATAAGCATTTTATTATCTTTCCGTAGCTGGAGCAGCGAGGAAGACTTCAGCGTCCCCTGGCCAAAGAGGTAACCCTCTCATTAAATGTCCATTCTTTTGGGTAGTCCCTCTCTCCTTGCCCGTGTCCCCATCCGCTGCGGTTCTCGGACTGTCGGTCCACATCCCATTATATCGAATCCAAATTTTCACTCTCACAAAGTCACAAAGTCTCTAACCTGTTCCTCCCGTCTTTCAGTTAATTGCCCCCGAGCCGTCAGAGATCAGACTCCTGCGCGGTCACCAAGGGCCGGTCACCTGCCTGGTGATATCTCCCGACGACCAGCATGTCTTCACCGGCTCTAAAGATTGTTCCATCATTAAATGTGAGTACCGGGAGGGTCCAGCGACGTTACCGGATCTCGTGTTCTGTCCTCGGCTGTGTGTGGTAAGCTTTGTGCATTTTATTTCCCACAGGGTCCGTGTGCGACGGGAAGAAGGTCCATAAGATCCCAGGCGGCAAGAAGGGAAGTGAGAACCAGCAGGCTGGGCACACGGCGCATATCCTGTGCATAGCCCTGTCCTCGGATGGCAAATACCTGGTAAGACAATCAGCCGTGCGTGCAGCTTAAAGGGACTCGCTACCCACCCTGACCACTTTCAAACAATAAAGTTGCCTTTGCCCTGATCTTGAGCATCCCTTGGACGAAGCTGAGGAGTTTCCACCAACGTCCCCAGCTGCCGGGATTTTGAATTTCCTGGCTGCCGGTCACTAGTGATGTCAGAGAGCAGCCAGCATTACCCTGTGAGACCAATCGCTGTAGTGAGCGTTCCCAGAGAGGTGGCGATGGATCAGATCTGTGCATGCGCGTGCAGCTCCGATCCATTGCTCTGCGCAGGCGCTGCGGAGCTTGTGTATGTAAAGTGTTGAGTGTCCCGTACCGCTGCGCATTTTGCATTTGCAACTTTAAACAAGATGTCAAGGAAAACAAATTGCGCAGAAAAGCTTCAGGGATTTTCGGGAGTCCCTGAGCCCAAGAGGAGGAGGAGGAGGAGCGGCGACGGACAAAAGGTGGAAAATCACCAAAAATAGACAAAATTTAAAGTCTAATTGTGCAGAGACTGTCGTCAGCATATCCCTACCCAGCATTCATTGCGCTTGTAATGTATCACTGGCAGAACATGGGAATCCGAGTCCTTCCTGACATTATCCTGGTAGTTATTGGTGTTTTTGCAAAAAAAGGGGACATAAAACACAAGTGATATCGTAATTTTTATATTTCTCCCGGTTTTCAGGCCTCGGGTGACCGGAACAAGCTGATCTTTATCTGGAATGCAGAGACCTGCCAGAACCTTCACAAATTCCAGGGCCATCGAGATGCTGTGTCTGTATGTGAATTCTTTTTTTTATTATTCTTTATTGTTTATCGTTTTTGCTTTTTTTCCCTAAATTTCTCCTTCGTCTTATCCCCGCAGGGTTTATCCTTTCAGAAAGGGACGCACCAGCTCTTCAGCGCGTCGCACGATCGCTCCATCAAAGTGTGGAATGTCGCAGAGAACGCCTACATCGAGACGCTGTGAGATTTTTATATATTTTTCCAATATATATGCGATATATATATTGATTCCCAACATGAGAAAGTCTATTGATCAGCGGGATACGGGGAGAAGATTGTGAAAGTTACAGTATCTATATGGCGCGTTACAATGGGGAAGCACAAACCTGAGACTTAATGAATAAAGGTACTTGAGAGACGGCCCTGCTCGCAGGATAAACTGTCCTGCTGATACAGTATACACTATACATGTGCTGAGCCTGGCGTCCCATGAGCTTACACTCTAAAGGGAAAGAGATGTGTGAAACAAAAGTGAGCGGGGGAGTTGGAGGTGGTGGTCATTTACAATATAGCATGGGCTGCTTGGGGATGGACCAAAAATCAGGCTTGATAAGGTTAATCAGAGAGAGAAGTGGAAGCAGTTGTAAGGGAGAGCTCTAAGATTAGGCCAGGGACTGGGTGGGAGGGTGTGCGGGTTTGTGCTTTGAAGGAAGACCACATATTCTATCAAACTCACCCAGCTTTCCCATTTTTAAAATCTGCATAAAAGACTCACCCGACGTCCTGGTTCTGCAGCTGCTTTTGAGATCCGAGACATGCAGTGACCTATCGATGGGTTGATTGTTCTTATATCCATAGTAACTGATGCTTCATGTGCTCTCCGTGAACTATGGAGGATAAACTGTAACTCTTTCATCTTTCTAGGTTTGGTCACCAGGACACCATCACGGGACTGGACAGCCTTAGCCGAGAGCGATGCGTGACGTCGGGTGGCCGAGACGGAAGTGTGCGGGTGTGGAAGATCGCGGAGGAGACTCAGCTTGTGTTCTCTGGCCACGAGTGAGTAACCGCGTGCTGGGGATTGGGGAAAGAAACCGTTAAATAACTGCCCCAAATCTGTGATTTAAAGTGGTGCTCAAAGCGTCGCTGTGAGCGATTACGTGGAGTGTACCATGCAAACCTGGTATGTTGTGTATCGAAAGAACACTCTATGCACCCTGACCACTTTTAAGTTGTCCGGCTGTGTTGAGTGCCCCCTGCAACCTCAATATTCATTAGAGTATCTGTTTAACTTCCCGTCATGGTCAGCTGGTGCAGTTTGGTCCGTGCGTTCCTGCTCGCCTTATTCTTTGCTGCATTTCATAGACTCTTTACATTCTTCAGTCGATATTCAAGCAGGTTGTGTTTTTTATTAATTCTGCGCGTCCTGTTAAAGTGTCCTTTATACCTAATGTCTGAGAGATCCTTCCAGCCTGCATTACCTGCTTTAACCAGCAGATGTCCCCCTCATACCACAATTAAATTTTTATTTTTCCCATCTTATTTATTTTTCTTGTCCTCTGGGGGTGTCGGGGCGCTTTATCACACACTCTCACATTGTATATACACATCTGGTTTATGGTATGATCGGCCTCCTCTTATTTATCTTTCATCTTCACTCGGTTGCGGTTTTTATTTCTCTTATTATATAATAGAAGCTCCCGGCCCCGCTCACTAATACATTGTTTAAATGATGACAAACTAAAAGCTGTAAGCCTGGAGTTGTTGTTTGAGGGGTTAGTTGCCCACTTAAATACTCCTTTCAATCCCTTCCCTGCAGGGGTCAGGGTCTCTGGCAGCTGGGAATGCCACTCCTCGCCCTCTACTCCTCGCGCCCTCTACTCCTCGCGCCCTCTACTCCTCGCGCCCTCTACTCCTCGCGCCCTCTACTCCTCGCGCCCTCTACTCCTCGCGCCCTCTACTCCTCGCGCCCTCTACTCCTCGCGCCCTCTATTGAAGGTGGACCTTTCGTGCCGGTTCCAGGCTCAACAAACTTTCCTACCCTTAAACCCCAACCACAAACATTCCATGCTTAAGTTATGGCACAGTGAGCTCCAAAAAAAACCTGGGGCAAAATCGTCATAATTAATGAACCAAGGAGATTTTTTGTTTATTTTTTTTATCTATGTAATGTTTACATGTGGTTTGTCGCCTGGCTGTTACAGTTGTTTTCTTTGAATGAAATCTGTCTGGATTCTTCCATCTTTGCTTTCCTCTTTATTACTTTCATCGCGCTGTATGGTTTGCCTTGCTGTTGCGCTGTATGGTTTGCCTTGCTGTTGCGCTGTATGGTTTGCCTTGCTGTTGCGCTGTATGGTGTGCCTTGCCCTCTCGCTGTATGGTTTGCCTTGCTGTTGCGCTGTATGGTTTGCCTTGCTGTTGCGCTGTATGGTGTGCCTTGCCCTCGCGCTGTATGGTTTGCCTTGCCCTCGCGCTGTGTGGTTTGCCTTGCCCTCGCGCTGTGTGGTTTGCCTTGCCCTCGCGCTGTGTGGTTTGCCTTGCCCTCGCGCTGTATGGTTTGCCTTGCCGCCGCGCTGTATGGTTTGCCTTGCCGCCGCGCCGTATGGTCTGCCTTGCCGTCGCGCCGTATGGTCTGCCTTGCCGTCGCGCCGTATGGTCTGCCTTGCCGTCGCGCCGTATGGTCTGCCTTGCCGTCGCGCCGTATGGTCTGCCTTGCCGTCGCGCCGTATGGTCTGCCTTGCCGTCGCGCCGTATGGTCTGCCTTGCCGTCGCGCCGTATGGTCTGCCTTGCCGTCGCGCCGTATGGTCTGCCTTGCCGTCGCGCCGTATGGTCTGCCTTGCCGTCGCGCCGTATGGTCTGCCTTGCCGTATGGTCTGCCTTGCCGTATGGTCTGCCTTGCCGTATGGTCTGCCTTGCCGTCGCGCCGTATGGTCTGCCTTGCCGTCGCGCCGTATGGTCTGCCTTGCCGTCGCGCCGTATGGTCTGCCTGCCGTCGCGCCGTATGGTCTGCCTTCTTTCCGTCGCGCCGTATGGTCTGCCTTGCCGTCGCGCCGTATGGTCTGCCTTGCCGTCGCGCCGTATGGTCTGCCTTGCCGTCGCGCCGTATGGTCTGCCTTGCCGTCGCGCCGTATGGTCTGCCTTGCCCTCGCGCCGTATGGTCTGCCTTGCCCTCGCGCCGTATGGTCTGCCTTGCCCTCGCGCCGTATGGTCTGCCTTGCCCTCGCGCTCGACACGCTGTAAGGTTTGATTTTTACTAATCTGGAAATTTTCTTAAAGCTTCCTTCCTCGCGCTCCGTCTGACCGATGGTTTCCTTTATTTCAGAGGATCGATAGACTGCATCCGGCTCATAAACGAGGAGCACATGGTGTCCGGAGCAGACGACGGGTGAGCGATTTTTCTGCATTTTATGATTTTAGGGCGTCAGAGTGCAGAAGATTTAGAGCCTTTTCTGAATCTCGGGGTACACATCAGAGACCTGCAACGCGCCCCATTTATAATGCAGAGCGCGGGGACGTTTGTGGCCTCTGGTTCCTGACTGGTCTTTACTTTGAGCACAGTTGTATCTTTTGAGATACTTTAGGGGTTATTCACTAAGCTCCGGTGTCGCAGAATTTACAAACCGGCTTTCCACAAAACTAAAATCCAAAGTGAGCGGAGGATCTTGTGCTGTGAAGCCTCTCCTGTCGCTCTTTGGATTGTAGTTTTGTGAGATGCCGGCGTTTCTCATTGCTGCATTGCTGACCCTTGGTATAAAACCTCTATAGCGCTCCCCTATCAATATTCACGTGGTCCCTGTCCTTCCCACCAGTCCTGGTTTTTCACAGGCTTTGTATCTCACCCCGGATCCTTGTAACGAGCCCTGCGCTCTCTCCGCTTGCTCCTCAGCTCTCTGGCTCTTTGGAATGTGTCTAAGAAGAAGCCGCTGACGCGGGTGAAATGCGCCCACGGTCAGCGTGGAGACCCCGGCCTGGAGGTGCCGTACTGGATTTCTGCCGTCGCTGCAGCTTTGAACAGTGACCTTGTGGCCTCCGGTAAGGATTGTGTATACTATGGGGGCCATTAACATCCAGCGCATGTGCATAATCTAAATAGTCGCCAGCAATCGCTGGTCATGTGCGTCTGTGATGGCCAAGCATGCGCGGCGACAGCCAGTCGTTGCTGGCAGACATTTTTGTTTTGATCTCCACGTATTCAAGGTGGCATGCTGGCCTTTTCACCCCGACAGGCATAAAGGCTCAGTATGCCCCTGGATGCAAGTACTGTCTGTTCAAAATCTATTTGTTTCTGTTCCAGGTTCTAATGATGGCCACGTGCGGCTCTGGCGCTGCGGCGAAGGTTTCCGTGGCATGCATCCGCTGTGCACCATTCCGCTGGTGAGTCGCTCTGGGTGTTTGGCCGCAGGGTTTCTTCTTTTTATCAGATTTAAGGCCTGTTTTTTTGGTTTCCTGCTCTGTCAATTCTTTCTACGCTAGTCACGGCTGTGAAGTGTGGGAGTAGCAGTGGAGGGACGCTTTGTGACTTCTCCTGTGTCCCCCTTTCTCGTTTCATTCAGGTTGGCTCTGTGAATGCTCTGCAGTTTTCCAGCACGGCTCAGTTCCTGGTCGCCGGAATCGGGCAGGAACACCGGTATGTGATGGCTGAGATTTTGTGTTTTTTTTTTTTTTTATTATTTATACATATTTGTTTACAAAATATATATATATTATATATATATTTTCTCCCAAGGAGAAGAAGATGGACACGTTTTTAATGTGACTCAAAGCATTGTGTTTTTTTATTTTCTGAAGACCCTGAGTGCGTCCTTTTTTACCTTTTTGTTTATTAATTTAATATTTAAAATAAATTTATATATAAATAAACAAAAAGGTAAAAAAGGACGCACTCAGGGTCTTCAGAAAATAAACAAAAAAAAAACACGATTTGTGTGTGTTTTCACAGAATATACTTATTATAAAAACGTAGCTGGATTTCCCACCCGCTGCGTTTAAAGGTTTGTGCATTGAACGCTCTTTGATCTGACACATATGTATATATTTTGCATTCTATAGGCTCGGCCGCTGGTGGAGGATAAAAGAAGCAAAAAATGGACTTTACGTAATACCTTTCAAGAGGAAATTGCCCCCCAGCGACGACTCCTGATCACTCGCCGTTTATTTTTATTGGTTTTCTTGTATCAGCCCTGCAGTTATTCTGTAATTTATGCAAATCTGTCCGATTTATATAAAATGTAAATGTTTTCTTTGTAAACGCTTTGTGTTTGTGTGTGAGGAGGTTAAAGTAGAAAAAAAAAGACCATTTATCTGCTGACTCGGGTTAATCTTCAACTACAAACATGTTTTTTATTTACAGAAAATCCACGTTTTTTTTTTTGTTTTGTTTTATATAGCAGCGCTTCGCTCACGCTAATGGAAAGTGCTGGCCAGTAACAGCTACCAAATAAAACGCTTCTTCAAGTAATAACCCCCCCCCTCCCAGCCACCCCACGGTACTGCCCAAAGTCTCCATGGTGGGTCAGATCCACCAGATATTCCAGTACTGGCACGTTTGCGTAATGGACCGGCGTCTCTCTCTTCTCCCCCCCCCCCCCCCGGGGCACGTGCAGCTCCGTCATGGAGTAAAGAATTCGCCCCATCCTCCCCTGGCAGATTTAAGTCTGAATACCCCGAAATAATCCATCTTGGTTTCTAAGCCGCCTCATCCAGGATCTCCTCCGTGGCTCTGGGCCAGATCACAGGGGGGGTTGGTTTGTTTCCGCAGGGCTTGGAGATGCACAGAGCTGTCACGTGGCGTCCGGTCACCTCTCGCTTGACACATTGTGACATTGCTTGTGCTCACTTAATCTTGTTGCTTACTTGGGGGGGGACCAGACGGAACGTATCGACATTATCTGAGCTTGTAATGTTCCCGGCCCCCTGCGTCCACCATGGCCGTCACAGGGATGAGGTCGTGGAGTCCACTACTTCCCGGCCGTTGCACACCGTAGGCACGTACTGCACCGCTGCCGCTGCAGAGACAAAACACATGGATTAGGACTAATGAACGCGATATGCCGGAGACACGGCGGCGACAAACCAGCTGCGTCCCTTCATCTTATTTCTTTTTTTTTTCACGGTTTCCCTTTTGGGAATTGATGATCAGAAGCCGCGCGATGATGCATCACCCCGAATTCTTAAAAATCCGTCTCCTCCGCGGTAACGGCGGGGGGTCGTATTAATGAGCCGTCTGTTAAGTCCCCTTGTTAGTTGCGTCTGCCGCGGATCCTTCGTCTCAGGTTAATGGCCAGCCAGAGGCTCGTGCGGGGACCTGAATCTCAATCAAGCCATTAAAATAGTCCCTGGGGGCCCTGGCGGGGGGGGGGGGATAAAAGGAAAGATGACAAAGGGAAAATATGTATCGAGGGGGAGAAGGACGTTCACCCTGACGGTTTTTTTCCCCCCCACACTTTTTCACATTAAAACGACGAGCTTCGTGTACGTGAAAGTTTGTTGCGCGCTGCTGCATCTCGGTGTAAGATAAATTAACCCCTTACGGACAAAGTCTTTAAAGTCAATGCATTTATGACGTGACGGTTGAGT
Source organism: Leptobrachium leishanense (assembly GCA_009667805.1). NCBI lineage: Eukaryota > Metazoa > Chordata > Amphibia > Anura > Megophryidae > Leptobrachium > Leptobrachium leishanense. The sequence continues at coordinate 147,816,919 of CM019070.1, read as the reverse complement.
CATTGGTCCTTAAGGGGTTAATGTGATTTAGATTTTTAGGCTTTTCTGCAGAAGATCTGGATATATTTGTGTGTGTGTAATTAAAGGTTGGAAGGCTATGCTGTTTCTAATTCTTAACCCCTTCAGGCCCCAGGGGATGAGGGGGGGGGGGATGCTAGGCCACGCGTGTTTTTTTAGGTATGATTTGTAGAGTGCTGGCAGTCCTGATCTGGTTTACCCTTGAAATGTGCCCTGTTTCTCCGCGTCGGAGGAGCGCGCTTTGTCATCATTACCCTACTTTTATCGTGCTATTTGTGGAGTTCCAAAGCAGAAAACCAGGAGTATTTGTTGCGATCTGATCTTCCTAGATGTGTGCGTTTCCCTCAACTGCGCAGAAATAAAGCAGCCAGAGCGAACGCGTCTATTACAGCCAATCTCTCATTGTGCTTTATTCTATTTTAATCAGATTTGGCTCCTGTGTATTTCATGTGGTGCGGGCACAAACGGATTTAAATCTCAATATTTGTGTATATGGATGTGTGTTGGTGTATATGTTTTTTACACGAATGGCTTATGTTTGTTAGGTTTATCATGGGTGTATATATATATATATTATACTGCGTTATACGCACACACACAAAAGCCTTTAGGGTTATTCAAAGAGTGCTGAATTGGCCACCAATTTGTACCGAGCGGTGAATTTCGTGGCCATTCGGCTATTCAAAAAGAATCTCCAGCGAAATGCGGTGACTTCCGGCAGCAGTGAAATCCCCCATAGAGAAGTAATGGTTAATCCGTTTCAGAGAACGCCGAAAAGTTGGCGAAATGCAAATCCCATAGGTTTCAATGTAAAAAAAAAATCTCCACTTTTATTCAATCGTCTATTCTTTTCATTTGCAGCAGAAAGTGTTTTGTTTTTTTGTTTTTCTGGAATTTTTTGGTACAGATTTTTTTATTTTATTTTAATTTTTTTATTATTATTCTATAACAGACCTTTTTTATTGGTTTTCATAGGACCTTTTATACATTATTTCCAGGCATTTTAATGACGCTCTGGACGGGAATAAATGCTGTGACATCACATGAGCTTATCGACACGATGCCGCGGCGAATGCGTGCCGAGATCACAGCAAAAGGCGACACAACCACATATTAGAGCGCGTGACTTTATTTTTCCTCCAGGCAGTGTATTATATGTGTCAGTGGCCCTAAACACCTTGGCTTCCCTTACCGGGTGGTGCGCTGGTTCCGGTAGCGCTGAATCGGTTGGTGGCAGTGCGATGGCTGGCGACGTTTTTCTGCGGCTGAAACATGATGACGTGCAGTTTCGGAGTAAAGAGGCAGCCGAGAACCACCGAGCCGCTCAGGCTGACTGAAACACACAGTGTCGTGGTCTGTACCTGAAAGAGGGGGAAAACATAAGAGCGCAGCGTAGTCCGGCGGCTACATTTATTTTCCTGTGATGCATTAACAGAGCCGGCCAAAGACATTGAATGCCCCCTCCCCAAACCACGCGTATCACAGAGCTCCACCGCAATAAAACAATAATTGTAGAGCAATATAAATTAAATATTCAAGTAATTATATTAGTAATGTATTTTAATTATCCTTAATATATCAGATTATATCTTTTTAAAACCTTCAATTTAATATTAAATACTAAAAAATACATTATATTTAACTTAAATACACAATAAATGTAACTATTTGAATAATATATTTAATAATAATATATTGAAAGAATTGTATAAAAAAAAAACGTATAATATCAAAATGCATATATTGTTACATTGATACATTTGCAGTCAAAATGCCGCCACTGGGAAAGTGCCGCCTGGAGCCTTTGCCCCATCAGAAAGCATCATCGTGGCGGGGTCTGCTCTGGCCACATTATACACCTTCTCGGCCGATGTCCCCTTCACTACGGTTATTTCTTTGCTAAGCCATGGGTGAGTTTTCAGTAGGAAGTTCCTATAAATGTGCGCCGGATCAGGAGATATTATGGGCGTAGGATGTAGCTCCGATGTTTTAAATTGACCCTAAGAAGTTAAAGTAATTACAGGCTGGATTTTGGGGATCCGGAGTAAGGGCCGCAGGGCCACCCCTTTTCTGTGATTCCAATTGGTCTATAGAACATGCAGCAACAACTAAAATTTGTGTGGATTGGTGGAAAGTTGCTAATTTTAGACCAAAACTACTATTTGTAATTTTTTATTTGTAACATTCCTTTAGCCTGATTACATTGGCGACAGGCCTAAAATAAGTGGGGGTTCTATCCACCAGTTTTTTAGCAGTAACCCCCCCCCCCTCCCTCATATATTGGCATTTCACTCTTACCCTGTAATCACTGGAAGTCACGTAGAAGATCGGCAAGAAGGCCAACCAGATGATGCACGTGGTGTACATGGTGAAGCCGATGAACTTGGCTTCGTTAAAGTTTTCAGGACATTTTCGAGTCTTAAACGCGTAGAGCGTACAGAGCAGGACGAGGAGCACGTTGTAAGACAGGGAGACCAGCATGCTGCCGTCGCCGCTGTTACACTTCAAGGTCACCACATAGCGTTTGTCAGGGGCGGTGTCCTTCCTGGTCCCCGGTGGCTCCAAAAGCAACCATATTACCACCAGAAGCAACTGGCAGGAGATGAGAACCAGGCAGATGCACACTTGCGATGCCGGGCTGATGAAACGTGGACGCTGGACGCCGTCCCGGGCTCCGTTGAAGATGCGTGCGATGCGGTTGGTCTTCGTAAGCAAGGCCGAGTAGCAAATGGCAAAGGAGGTGCCAAGGCCGAAGCGACGTAGGGTGCAAACCGTAGAGGAAGGCTTGGAGATGAAGATGAAGGTCATGGCGTAGCAGAGGAGGACCCCGCTCAACAGGATATAGCAGAGCTCGCGTCCCGAAGCTTTAACGATGGGCGTGTTGTTGTTCTGCAGGAAGACCACAAAGACAAAGAGCGTGGAAAGCAATCCCAAGCAGGACAGGCACACCGGCCCCAGAGCCCACGCGTCGCTCCAGCGGATATATTCCTGGGGCAGGTCGTAGCAGCCGTTCAGCTCCATGTTTGGCCATTGTCCCAGATCACAAGCCATGCAGGTGAACTCGTCCAGAAGGAACTCGTGGGGCTGGCAGGGGATGCAGATCCAGCAGCAGACGTCACCCGGTTGCATGCTCTTTACTTCGTTCTTCTTACAAGGGTCACTACACTGGGAAACGGGCACAGCGGCAAGTGCCCAGGGTATCAGATTGGTGTCGAGCGTCAGCTCCTCTGCCCAGTATCCTACTTTCTTGTAATGGAAATTGCCATCCGTGTTCTGGAAGTTGAAGATATTGTAGCGCCCTATGCCGTCCCCAAACTTGTCGAATCGTACGGTGCTACGGGTATCTGGAGGGGGAAAGGGGGCTGGGGGGTAGAAAAAGAAACAGGAATATCATTACATGTACCACGCCACAAGAACATTAAGATTTTGTCTAATGCGACGCTACCTTCTCTAAAGCTTCAACGTCACCCCAGCCTATGGACCTACAGGGCAGTGCCGTTTTGTTGGAAACCATGGCACAATGACCTGATGCAATCAGAGCCATTGTGCTGGTGACTACCCACTGGGTTAGAGCAGAAGAACGGACCAACAAGTGGTTCTTGTGTCATTTGCCTGCCAGGCCGTGACTGCAGATGAACCCAGCACGTCGGGGTCATCCTTGAAGAGCACCTTGCCAAGAAGGTTCCCAGCAGGACAACTCCTGGATGGAGACCTCGATATGTTCTCACATTGTGTCTAGTAAGAACTAATCACATTTACGGTAATTATTTTATATACAGGTAAAACGCTTCCACTACTCTGCGACTTCACTATATTAAAATGTTGATTGAGATGGGACTACGTACAAATATAGGTAAGAATATACAGTCAGGTCCAGAAATATTGGGACATGGACACAATTGTAACATCTTTGGCTCTATACACCACCACAATGGAGTTGGAATGAAACAAACACAATGTGCTTTAACTGCAGACTGTCAGCTTTAATTTGAGGCTATGTACATCCAACTCAGGTGAACGGTGTAGGACTTACAGCAGTTTGCAGATGTGCCTCCCACTTGTTAAGGGACCAAAAGTAATGGGACAGAATAATAATCATAAATCAAACTTTCCCTTCTTAATACTTGGTTACAAATCCTTTGCAGTCAATCACAGCCTGAAGTCTGGAACGCATAGACATCACCAGACGCTGGGTTTCATCCCTGGTGATGCTCTGCCAGGCCTGTACTGCAACTGTCTTCAGTTCCTGCTTGTTCTTGGGGCATTTTCCCTTCAGTTTTGTCTTCAGCAAGTGAAATGCATGCTCAATGGGATTCAGGTCAGGTGATTGACTTGGCCATTGCATAACATTCCACTTTTGCCCCTTCAAAAACTCTTTGCTTGCTTTTGCAGTATGCTTTGGGTCATTGTCCATCTGCACTGTGAAGCACCGTCCAATGAGTTCTGCAGCATTTGGCTGAATGTGAGCAGATAATATTGCCCCAAACACTTCAGAATTCATCCTGCTGCTTCTGTCAGCCGTCACATCATCAATAAATACAAGAGAACCAGTTCCATTGGCAGCCATACATGCCCACGCCATGACACTACCACCACCATGCTTCACTGATGAGGTGGTATGCTTAGGATCATGAGCAGTTCCTTTCCTTCTCCATACTCTTCTCTTCCCATCACTCTGGTACAAGTTGATCTTGGTCTCATCTGTCCATAGGATCTTGTTCCAGAACTGTGAAGGCTTTGTTAGGTGTTGTTTGGCAAACTCTAATCTGGCCGTCCTGTTTTTGAGGCTCACCAATGGTTTACATCTTGTGGTGAACCCTCTGTATTCACTCTGGTGAAGTCTTCTCTTGATCGTTGACTTTGACACACATACACCTACCTCCTGGAGAGTGTTCTTGATCTGGCCAACTGTTGTGAAGGGTGGTTTCTTCACCAGGGAAAGAATTCTTCGGTCATCCACCACAGTTGTTTTCCGTGGTCTCCCGGGTCTTTTGGTGTTGCTGAGCCCATCGGTGCGTTCCTTCTTTTTGAGAATGTTCCGAACAGTTGTTTTGGCCACGCCTAATGTTCTTGCTATCTCTCTGATGGGTTTGTTTTGTTTCTTCAGCCTAATGATGGCTTGCTTCACTGATGGTGACAGCTTTTTGGATCTCATCTTGAGAGTTGACAGCAACAGATTCCAAATGCAAATAGCACACTTGAAATGAACTCTGGGCCTTTTATCTGCACATTGTAATTGGGGTAATGAGGGAATATCACACACCTGGCCATGGAACAGCTGAGAAGCCAATTGTCCCATTACTTTTGGTCCCTTAACAAGTGGGAGGCACATCTGGAAACTGCTGTAAGTCCTACACCGTTCACCTGAGTTGGATGTGCATACCCTCAAATTAAAGCTGACAGTCTGCAGTTAAAGCACATTGTGTTTGTTTCATTCCAACTCTATTGTGGTGGTGTATAGAGCCAAAGATGTTACAATTGTGTCGATGTCCCAATATTTCTGGACCTGACTGTAAATAGTGTCCTTTAAAAGCAGAAAACCACAAAGGCGCTGCACCAAACTTGATCTCATCCCTGCAGGGCCGTGTTCTCAAGCCTTTGTGTCACTGTGTCCAATAGGAAGCCAAGGAATAAAGCCGAGCCGCCATTCTCGAGAGCGGAGTCTTACGATGAGTGGTGATATGTGCGTGTGTCTTTATTCCCCATGGTTGTCCCTGGGGAATTAGTAACGTTTCGCTAATGAAGTCATGTAAAATGTATTTTAGAGTGGAAGAACCGCCATCTGTAAATGAGTGCTGGACAAAGAGGTGAAAGCGCTCGCAACAAATAAATGCCGTAAATGAAAAACATCCAGGGGCTTTCCCCTCCGACAATTATATACGTCCACTAGAGATGTACACGGCAGAATGTACACGGCTTTGTTTTGTTTAATTTCTTTTCGTCTTAAAATAATTTCGTTTTCAGAATTTCGTTGCTAATTTCATTTTGGATCGATTCGAAATTTCATATCGATTCGAATTGATAAATTATCAATTCGATAGCTGATATCAATTCGAATTTCAGATCACTAAATTAAAACCCCAATTGATCAAATTTTGCTGTTAAAAGACAAGCTAGGGTTAAATATTAAGCTGTGTCACAGATTTAGTATTTGAGTCAAATTAAACAGTGAAACGAAATTAATTTGTTTCATAAAGTCGTTTTACTTGTGTTGTAAGTTAAGATCAAATCGATAGTTGATATCAATTCGAATTTTCCACCATAGTTTTCAATGTTAAAAAAATCCCTGTTTTTATTAAATATTTCTTAAACCATTTATAATTTTCAATTGCAGCAAACCAAAAAGCCGTTTTTTTATTGCTGAACGCACACAGACTGTAAGAAAATAATTCAGCTGCCGCATTCAGCAAAGAAAAACAGACCTCATTATTACCTTTAAAATAAGTTCGTAAACCTAAACCTTTACCTAAAAAATCCCGAAAAATGCCAGAAAAATCCTAAAAAATAAATTAATAAAATGGCTGTTTGCTGCAATTGAAAATTATAAATGGTTTAAGAAATATTTACTAAAAATGGGGATTTTTTTTAACATTGAAAACTATGGTGGAAAAAAGCCTAGCATTTGCATTAATTAAAAAGTGACCTGTTCCATTTTTTTTTCATTTTAGACCTTTTGGTTCAGTTTTTTTTAGGTTTTTGATCATTTCGTTCTTTTTTATTTTGATGTCAGATCATTTGGTTCCGTTTTTTTCAGTTCATTACATTACGGAATTTAATACGATTTTGATAATTTTGTTCTGTTTTTTTCGACATTTCGTATCATTTGCGTTTCGTTTTATTTAGTTTAGGTCCCATAACAAAATGATTTTGTTTGTGCTGAAACTTTGATTCGGAATTTCGGGCGGCCGATATTTAGTTTCGGAACTGCTTCCGAAAGAATGAAAATGGTCAATTTCGTATGAAATTCAATTTGGAACGAAACGAATTGCACATCCCTAATGTCCACTATATACAGTCCTTAGCTTTCCTTTCCATGTGTCCTTCATGCCAATAAGATATGAAAAATATAAAATAAAAGCTAGAGAGAGACGTTTCACACGAATACGGGTTCAGCTATATATTAGGCTTGTGCACCGATTGTTTTTTCGGTTCGGTTCGTTCGGATTTTGTAAATTTTCGTTTCGACTCGTTTCGGCCGATTTTCGTTTCGGTCCAATTCGTTTCGTTTTTCGTATCGGCTTTTTTTTCGTGATTTCGGAAATTTTCATGTTTTTCGGAACGTCTGTTCTCCTCGTTTCAAAGTGTCTATTCGTTTTGACGTAAATTAATGGTTTTTCGGATACGATAATTCTGCCGATACGATAATTCTGCCGATACGATAATTCTGCCATTGAGATTTCTCATGTTTTACAAGAAGGATACATTGAGATTTCTCTGGTTTTCCAGGAAGGATACATTGAGATTTCTCATGTTTTACAAGAAGGATATATTGAGATTTCTCTGGTTTCCCGGGAAGGATACATTGAGATTTCTCTGGTTTTCCAGGAAAGATACATTGAGATTTCTCATGTTTTACAAGAAGGATATATTGAGATTTCTCTGGTTTCCCGGGAAGGATACATTGAGATTTCTCTGGATTTCCTGGAAGGATACATTGAGATTTCTCATGTTTTACAAGAAGGATACATTGAGATTTCTCATGTTTTAAAAGAAGGATACATTGAGATTTCTCTGGTTTTCCAGGAAGGAAACATTGAGATGGGAATGATACAAAATTTAATTACAGAATCAGCGATATAAATACGATGTCCGAAATTACTGAAATGTAACCGAAATCAGGAATGGAGCCGAAATCACGAATGGAACGAAAATGAATTTTGATTTTACACATTTCTAGTCCAATCGAAAATCCCGAAAAGTTTTCGTTTCGGCACGAAATTTTTTTCGGATCTGCCGTTTTCGGATCCGAAAATTTTCGGAAAATCGGCCGAATCCGAATGCATGAATCGGAAAATTTCGTGAAAATTCCGAAATTTCGAAACCCGAAACGCACATCCCTACTATATATTTTTGGAGCGTTGTCTCTCCCTGGGCTCCTTGTTCCAACTAAAGCGATATTTCCGAATATAAGAAGATAAAAAGTTGAAAAATTGGTTTGGCATATTAAAAGACTTCCTGACCCCCACCACCACCACATTGTCATTCAGTGTTCACATTGTTGCACTTACCGTTGAGCTTCACGTTGAGGATATAGTCCCGGTAGAAGCGTCGCCCGTTAATCGGAGTTATGGCAGGACAAAGTTGGCTGGCGTTAGGGCACAGAGCCTGGTACATGTTGTTCAGGGCGTGAGCCATGGCATACACGGCGTTCACCACAAACATAATCTTGGACTCCTGTTCGAACTTCACGCTCCTCAACGAATGCCGGGCGCAGTCCGGCGTGGCCAGGTTACACTGAAACTTCTCCTCCCAGAACTCCCTGAACCAAGGGTTTCGCGTGTTGTTGTAAGGATGCAAGGACTGGAAATACTCCGAAAACTCCCAAAGTGAGTACGAAGCCAATTCTATAGTGATGGCTCCTTCTGCCACTTCTTCGCTTCCAGACGCCACGCTCTCCGAGGCCCCCCAGCCATCACTTGCCACCCACGTAAAGGACACGTTGAGTTGCTGAGCTGCGGCTAGAAGCTCTCGTGCGTCTTCGATCTTGGTAAAGAGCACAACCACCCGGGCACTGGGTTTCTGCTGGAGAGCCTTGATGACGCTGGCGAAGGTCTTCTTGTTCATGGAACGTCCCACCTTCTCCGAGGTTGCGATGCAGATGTTACGAGCGCGCGCCTCCTGCTCGAATGCCTCGATGCCCGTCTCGCCGTAATCCCCTTCCGAAGCCACTGTGGATACGTACGTCCAGTTGAAGAATCGTAAGATTTCTGCCATTGCTTTGGCTTGGTAAAAGTCTGGAGGCACGGTGCGCGCGAAGAAGTCATAGCGGGATTTGTCACTTAGCTTGGCACTCGTAGAGGCGTAGCTTATCTGAGGGATCTGGAAGAGCCGCAACAAGTTGGCCACCTGAGAGAGAGAGAGACAGGAAAGGTTCAGACGAGAAATAAAACGTGTTCCCCATAACGTGGCACATGGACTTACATTAACCAAACTGTGTGATGAAGGTGTTTGGGTGCAACTGGATGGAGGAATGAAAACATATGAGAGCTTATAATGTGCCAAGACATAATATGGGGACATGAGTGGGCGACATGAAGATTGCGTTGAGGGACATGGGGAGCAGGGGCACAAGGTCTATGTGCCATGGAGAAAATTGCTGTTGTTGCAACAGGGACAAACGACAACGATTCACAATAGAAAAATCCAAAGAGCACTTGGAGAAGCAACACTGTTTGGATCTTCCTTTTGTTAATCACCAGTGTTTGTGATCATTGCAACAATGGCAATCGTCGACAGTCTTTTTAACTTTGGCAAACACCGGTGCTCTTCAAATAACCCTCTAACATGAAGACTGGGTGGAGACATAGGACGGTGAGATGAGTGACCGACATGAGGGTTGTGTTGAGGGTTCGATCCACAGGTTGAGTTCTTCTTGGCACAACGCTAAGGCTGTGAGACTTGAGGCTGCAAGAAATGAGGGGTACGTAAAGAAATGTGAGTGGGTGCCACGGAGTTTGAGCCAAGAGACAATGAGAAGGACATGAAGGGCAGGTACGCAACGTGAGTGGTAGACAGATGGATTCGACAGAGGGCCAAGAGAGGCGGAGGCACAAAAGAGAAGAGTTGACCTAGAACAAGACCTGTAGACATGGAGCCGGAGAAAAGGGGGAATGAGTGATGCTTGGGGTGGGCTAAAAGACATGGGAAGCGGCTAGGGAAGTCCAAGGTGGCACATTGAGACAGAGACACAGGAGAACAAGTGATAGAAAGAAAGGGCAGAGCGACACACGGTGCTCTATTCACTAAGCTATGAGTAGGTGCCGAGTCGCTGTAGTTTCTGAGTTGAGCTTGCCCGCGATAGCTGAGCTAGTGGTCCGGAGAAATGGAGGCAAATAATCGCGGTTTAAGTGAGAGTTCCCGGCTTAATTAGCCGAGCTAATGCTGAGACGTACAGTCAATTACATCCATGTTCCTCAGACTTACAGACGGAGCAAGTAAGCCCCTAAATTAATGTCTAGAGGAGCGTATGTTCACGTTATCACAAGTGCGGACCGGTGGATTTTATTTAATATAACGCAGCTCTGGGCACATTACACACACACTGTATAAATTAATTATTCTAATAATAGATTTCAGATTAAAAGCTGTGAATCTCCTCGGAATGCCGGCGTTTTTAACAAGTATTCTCTCGTTTTATGTGTGTGGCACAGTATTGCTTTTATACAGGGAGCACGGCCAATGTGTTAATTCCCAGGTGCGTTTTCCCATATTGCCCGAAAAAACCACCTCGCTGGCTCAGCATTATCACACAATCTGTTTAAAAGGCCCAGCTAAGAATGGTCGCAAGGAAACCCCGCGGGAACAAATAAAGAGGCGACCGCCAGCAGAACAGAAACTGCGCCTCTCGCTTCCCCAATCAGCCGCGTAAAGGGAAACATAGCAGAGAAATAGAGGGTATTTTGTGTTGTAAACGGCCCCCCCCCCACACACAGTATCTTTCCACCACTTGCTCCTCACTGTGTGGCTTTGGTCATAGAATGGAGTGAATGGGTCAGTCACCGACTCACGTCATTGTATTGTGTGGGATGTATTCAAAGGACATCACCAGGGGGTAGATTAGAAGTCTTTTAAGCTCCCTGTCTTATCTAGTTCAGCTGCCAGTAGCCTGGAGAACATTAGACCCCTGCAGCCTTCTCTAAACATTCCCTCTGCCACCTCATTAACTGTTAAATACTGTAGTAGATGATAAACCACAGCCACAAAGTAAAACTCAACATAAGATTTCATAAGATTTTGGTAGATGCTGCATCATGGGAAAAATCCACAAAATGGAAAGAGGAGATGAAAAATTAATTTAATTCTTCCTTTTTACATGCAATTAATTCGAACTAAGAAAAAAACACAGCAGCATGTGTTCTATAAAGTGTTTTATAATGTGATTATAATGTGTTTTTAATGTGCTTTATAATGTGTTTTATAGTGTGATTATAATGTGTTTTATAATGTGATTATAATGTGTTCCATGATGTGTTTTATAATGTGATTATAATGTGTATTATAATGTGTTCCATAATGTGTTTTATAATGTGCTTTATAATGTGATTTTCTTTGTAATGCACAAGTAATCTAGTTACAGTTTATGTTAGTGGTTGTGTCCCTTTAAATGGAAAATTTATGTAAAAGCTGGAACTAAAAGAAGAAATAAAAAATAGGGATTCGGGGAGTAAAAGGTAATGTCATGATGTACGCTTACGTTTCCCAAAACTGTTGCTCTTTTGGTAAATATTATTGATGATAGGAATCACGCAGAACAGTATTTTTTTCCTAGAATTTAATTATAAATATACACTGGCCCAAAAAAAAAGTCAACCCCACTATGTAATTCAGCCAATAGGTGCCCTGAGCCTTCCACTGGATAATTACTGCAGTGATTAATATGTTTCAGCATTAAATGAGGTCATGTGACTCCCTGAATATACTGAATGAGCAGGTTTTTCCATCAATGGGTTTTTTCTCCCCTGATGGCACAGCGGGCATATTCCAAGATGGCAATGCCAGGATTCATCGGCCTCAAATTGTGCAAGAGTGGTTGAGGGAGCATGAGACATCATTTTCACACATGGATTGGCCACCGCACAGTCCAGACCTTAACCCCATTGAGGTTAATCTTTGGGATAATGTGCTGGAGAAGACTTTACGCAGCGCCGCGACTCTCCCATCATCAATACAAGATCTTGGCCACAAATTAATGCCTCTCTGGACGCCAATAAATGCTGTTTCATCGCATGAGCTTATCGACACGATGCCGCGGCGAATGCGTGACGCGATCACAGCAAAAGACGACACAACCAGATATTACAGTGTGTGACTTTTATTTTGGCCAGGCCGTGTGTATATATACATAAATAAAAGTAAAACCATATAAATAATACTAAAAATTCATTATATTTAAATATAGTGTTGTAGGAATGTAATTTAAAAGAGAATAGTTGGGGGAGAGAGGCGACTCTTGGAGATACGTATTTCTAGATGTCATCACAGCTCAGAGCTTTATACACTGAATAATAGGGATGTTTAATCAGTAGAATGAAAAGATTTAAAGTTAATTGCCTCATAAATATTAAGGGGCTGCGGTGTGAAGTGTTAGCTCTGTGATTACTGCTGAAATATTAGGAGAAAGAAAAAAGTGTCATCTGCGCTCATCCCTATAATATAATACCGTGCGATACAAAACAGAGGTTTCAGTTTACTCAAATGGCCATTGGAGTGTAAGCTCACCTGCAACGTCAAGGCACCTCTGGTAAAGGTGAGTCCTAACCAATGAAACCACAGGCTGCTTTGTAGCAAACACCATATGTCTCCAGCCAGGTCATCCCTGCAGCTATTCCGCTCTGTGGTTTTGTTTTTTGATCACATGGTGAATTAGTTTCTGGGGGGATATAAATGAAAGCCCACCAGTCTTCCTCATGACTGAAAAGCAGCGTGAGCATTTATGGTTTGCTACAAAGCAACCAGTGGTTTCATTGGTTAGGACTCACCTTTACCAGAGGTGCCTTGACGTTGCAGGTGAGCTTACACTCCAATGGCCATTTGAGTAAACTGAAACCTCTGTTTTGTATCGCACGGTATTATAATATAGGGATGAGCGCAGATGACCCTTTTTTTCTTGTTATGTTTCATACATGTTGCTGGGCTGGATGCATCTGGTGGTTGCAGCCACCCCAGTGGGGATCAGGCGTGACGCCGCTTTTTCTGTATTAGGAGAAAGAAGCAGTGATTCTCACCAAAGACCCTCAGACAGGGATTAGTTGGGGAGTATATGGCTGGAGCATGAGCTGCCATAGACAAAAATGATGCCTCCATATCTATCTCTATCCATTAGGGATGTGCGTTTCGGGTTTCGGAATTTTCACGAAATTCACCCGATTCGTGTTTTCGGATGCGGCCGAATTTCCGAAAATTTTTAGATCCGAAAATGGCAGATCCGAAAAGTTTTCCGAGCCGAAACGAAATATTTTCGGAATTTTCGAATGGACTTGAAATGTGTCAAATCGAAATTTATTGCTTTGAAACGAGGAGAACAGACGTTCCGAAAAAACGAAAATTTCCGAAATCACGAAAAGTCGATACAAAAAACGAGCAAAGTGACACGAAAATACGAAAAATGGTCGATATTCCGAAAAAAAATGTACACGAAAAACGAATCGAGCCGAACCGAATCGAAACAGAAATCGGTCGAAACGAGCCGAATCGAAAAGTTTAAAAATCCGAAAAATCGAACCGAAAAAAAAAAAATCGGTGCACAAGCCTACTATCCATCTATTCATAACTATACAACTATCCATCCATCTCTCCATCTATCTATTTATCTACACTATATTGCCAAAAGTATTGGCTCACCCATCCAAATAATCAGAATCAGGTGTTCCAATCACTTCCATGGCCACAGGTGTATAAAAGCACCTAGACATGCAGACTGTTTTTACAAACATTTGTGAAAGAATGGGTCGCTCTCAGGAGCTCAGTGAATTACAGCGTGGAGCTGTGATAGGATGCCACCTGTGCAACAAATCCAGTCGTGAAATTTCCTCGCTTCTAAATATCCCACAGTCACCTGTCAGCTGTATTATAAGAACGTGGAAGTGTTTGGGAGCGACGGCAACTCAGCCACGAAGTGATAGGCCACGTAAACTGACGGAGCGGGGTCAGCGGATGCTGAGGCACATAGTGCGAAGAGGAAAAAGGGGTTGACAGAGTCAGCGCTTCTTACGACCTCGGTGTTATCCTCCGCTCTATTTGTATCTGTTGGATACCTTAAATAAAACAGAATGCTGCCATAGCGTAGCAATTTGAACCACAATTGTGAGGTGTAGATAGAAAGGAAGGAATGCACTCACATTTCCTTGTGTCTAAATCAGACACCAGATGAACCAAACAGCCGGCGACATTAGAGGGAACGCCGGATCTCCCACATAGCTTGCAACCCTTTTGCTCCGATGAAATTCAGGATGCCGGGAAGTGATTTCAAGGCTAGTTTATTAATAAAAACAAACGAAACACTTAAACGTGTTTCGCGAACTATCTCGCTTCCTCAGTAGGTGTGATGTCCGTCATACAATAAAAGGGGTATATAAAGTCTTTACCGTAATTCATTATGAAACCGAAAGTGTCTTCAATCAAGTTTGGCGCCGAACGTCCTTGCGCATTCCTATGACGTCAAGAGTTGAAATTGATGCGTTTCAGTTGGAAGGATCTGCGTTCCAGGCGCTTCCATGGTGACGCTTCTAGTATCTAAATATTAACCAAGACTATTGCCTCGCAAAATATATGCAAGATAACAAAAAGCTTGGGTATATCAGTTCGATTGCAAGCAAACCATAATAATTATATACTCCCCAAAACGCAGGTCTTCTAAAACACAATTGTATCGCTAAACATACTAAGTAGCTGGAAATAAAAAGTGCATGCGCGTCTTTACGCCAAAGTGGGGAGGGGACGTGCAAACAAGAGAAAAAGGACAACGACATGCGATCACACATCATGCATGAAAAGACAAGACGAAGAATTGTCTCTACAGTTTAAGTGTAAAGAAGAGAAAAATTGTGCTATTTGTAAAGCAGCTAAATAAAATGCATAGATAAACCAATTAATTATGTCATATTGATATGATTGATGATAAGAGATTACTATGTGGTGAAGATGTGTAAAAATTAGTAAATATTAATCGAATCCGTTCACAAAGCGGATTTCTATGTAAGAAAGATATAGTTGATCTGAATAATATTGGGTGAGTAAAACAATTGATCGTGACATCACTTTTTTAATTAAAAATTATTGAAACGTGACTAATTTCCATAAAAAAACGGACGATAAATTAGTATAAAAACGTCAAAGTTTTCACATTGAGAGAAATTGGCCTTACAGACTATTGTATCGAGTTAAATACGTGTGACGAGAAAGTTGGGCCATATCCCATTCTCTGCGCAAATGCGCAATTTTTTTTGCACGCAGTGTCCAGCGTTATCGTGCGAAAATTAACGTGATATTCGGATCCGAACGCCTTTTCTCAACCGTCAAAAAATAACGTTAGTAAAAAAAACACGCAAAACAAAGTGTAATACGCTCGCAGTAACGTCGCGCATGTAAATCAGTGCGCGGACTGTTTTTTTCACTGGATTCAGCCAATCAGAATTAAGAACCTTAATTGACATCAATTCACCTTAAGGCTGGGGTCAGACGAGCGTAGTGTTCACGTCCGTGATTGCGCCTAAAAGTACGTCCGTGATAGCATGAAAGTAAGTCCATTGGAGCCTGACACATGAAGTACGTCCGCACTGAACTGCGGACGCACAACGGCCGCGGCAAACGGACGCAGGTTAGGCAAGAACGTAATACTGCTAGAACGGACGTGCGGAGTGCGCCACGTCCACAACGTCCGCATAGCTTTGTGTGTGAGTGATGGAGCGAGGTCAGACGGACTGCATTTATACGTCCAGCATTTTTGACGGACAGAATGTTTTTTCATTGTAATTTATTTTCCCCTCCTACATCCGTCAAAAAATAACTTCAGTGAAAAAACGGACTGTGTGACCACTACTGCGTCATCCGTACTGACGATGTCCGTACTGCACGGACGTACAGTCCGTAGAAATCACGCTCGTCTGACCCCAGCCTAATTGACTCACTAATGTTTTTGCACCTGTCAAAATAAATCTGAGTATATATGCTGCAGCAGTAAAAAAAATACGCACGAATTCACAATTCTTTTGTTTGGGTATGTGTAGAATGTGTAACTATACTGTGCTGTATTTTTTTTTTCGTGCTGGTGTATTTTGTTTCGGACAGAACGTTTTCATATTTGCAGTTAACACCGAGTTTTTATAGACGTTAATATTATGCGCGCAAACGTCGTTCGTAGGAAGTTGCGCATCTATTGACATACCATCCGCTTAACGCATTTGCGCTCACAATGTTAAGTATAGGACGCGCACAGTTCATCACGCTCGCGCAAGTCCATCTGCGTTAAATGATAACGAGCATCGTTTGTGCGAACGTCGAAATACGACGTTCTGCGCAAATGGTTTTGTCCTCACGCGAATGCGCATTTTTGTGCGTGCAAAACCGATGCGCGAGGAACGCAATATGGCCCGTTGTGTGTGATGTCCTATGTTGTAAGTATTATTAATTAGTGCATAAAATTATTTTTATTTGTATAGAGATATTATTATATGTTGCAAAAGCAAAAATAAAAAATGGAAACTAGCTCACTTAGGCCCCTATTACACGCTTCGCGCAGCGCATTTGCGTGCGCGCAAATGCGCTTTTGCGCAAGGACAAAACCATTTGCGCGGAACGTCGTAGTACGACGTTCACGCAAATTATGCGCGTTAACGTCCAACGCGAGTGACCCTGCGCGAACCCAGCGCGAGCGCAAGTTCCTGCGCGCATCCTATACTTAACATTGACAGCGCAAATGCGCTCATGCGCTGGTACACGGATGGTATTACAATCTTCGCGCAACGAAACTTTGCGCGGATTTTCATAACGTCTTTGAAAAGCAGGTGGTAACGGCAAATCTGAACGTTCTGGCCGAAACCAAATACACCAGCACAAAAAAAAATACAGCACAGTACAGTTACACATTCTACACATACCCAAACAATAAAATTTATTAATTGTCCTAAATTTTTTTTTGCTCCAGCACATATATGCAGATTGACTTTGACAGGTGCAACAACCTAACGTTAGAAAATGGTTGTTCTTAATTCTGATTGGCTGAATCCCATGAAAAAACAGTCTGCCCACCGATTCCTGCACGCAACGGTCATTTGCGCCCGACTTTTGCGCGTCGGCTTTGCGCACGTAAAAAGTTGAAGGCTGAAAAACTGCGCTCGGAGTGTACTTCTGCATTAATTTGCGCACGCTAAAGTTTTTTTTTGCGTGCGCAAAAAAAATTGCGCTGCGCGAGCGCATTCGCGCGAAGCGTGTAATAGGGGCCTAAATGTATTAGGCAGGACAACGTTAAATATCGAACTTAATATGTAGTAAAATCATTATAATGGTTAAACCAGAAGAGTTAATAAAACCAACTATTGATGGTTAAAAATCACTAACACACTAGTCTATAGGGGGGATAATCATAAGATATATTTAATTGATCTATCACTGTATAAAGATCCATAGTATGACAGTTAGGTAATGTCATGGTATAAGGCTTGTGTGGGTAGTGCAGACTCAATATGGGAAAAGAAATAAAATGATAGTCAAAACCTTAAGAAATATGGGCAGAAACATAAATAATGGAGTGATATTTGAAGAGAACAAGGGAGGGCATAATGGATATGTGCATGTATAGTTGAGGAACCATTCTAATTATCTTGTAAATAAGGTAGTCTGGGAAGAATAAATAATCAGGACTATAGAATGTTCATAAACCTTGCATAAACATAGTATCTAAAATAGTGTATCTAATAAAGAAATAATGTATCTACTTAAAACTGTAATACACCAATCAATATTACAAAAAGTGGCAAAGCTCAAAATCCTTGTTCAAACCATGTGGGATGAGCGTTTTCAAATAATAAATCCATTTAATTTCTGTTTTGTTCATTTTTTTTTCTGTGCATAGTGCGAAGAGGTCGCCAACTTTCT
Organism: Leptobrachium leishanense; assembly: GCA_009667805.1. Classification (NCBI taxonomy): domain Eukaryota; kingdom Metazoa; phylum Chordata; class Amphibia; order Anura; family Megophryidae; genus Leptobrachium; species Leptobrachium leishanense. The sequence goes on along the minus strand of CM019070.1, from coordinate 147,799,090 downwards.
GCAGAGTCAATCGCTACAGACCTCCAAACTTCATATGGCCTTCAGATTAGCTCAAGAACAGTGCGCAGAGAGCTTCATGGAATGGGTTTCCATGGCCGAGCAGCTGCATCCAAGCAATACATCACCAAGTGCAATGCAAAGCGTCGGATGCAGTGGTGTAAAGCATGCCGCCACTGGACTCTAGAGCAGTGGAGACTCGTTCTCTGGAGTGACAAATCGCGCTTCTCCATCTGGCACTCTGATGGACGAGTCTGGGTTTGGCGATTGCCAGGAGAACGGTACTTGTCTGACTGCATTGTGCCAAGTGTAAAGTTTGGTGGAGGGGGATTATGGTGTGGGGTTGTTTTTCAGGAGCTGGGCTTGGCCCCTTCGTTCCAGTGAAAGGAACTTTGAATGCTTCAGCATACCAAGACATTTTGGACAATTCCATGCTCCCAACTTTGTGGGAACAGTTTTGAGCTGGCCCCTTCCTCTTCCAACATGACTGTGCACCAGTGCACAAAGCAAGGTCCATAAAGACATGGATGACAGGGTCTGGTGTGGATGAACTTGACTGGCTTGCACAGAGTCCTGACCTCAACCCGATAGTAGGCTTGTGCGCCGATTTTTTTTCGGTTCGATTCGGTTCGATTTGTTCGGATGTTTAAAATTTTCGATTCGGCTCATTTCGACCGATTTCTGTTTCGATCCGGTTCGGTTCGGCTCGTTTTTTGTGTACATTTTTTTTTCGGAATATCGACCATTTTTCGTGTTTTCGGGTCACTTTGCTCGTTTTTTGTATCGACTTTTCGTGATTTCGGAAATTTTCGGTTTTTTCAGAACGTCTGTTCTCCTCGTTTCAAAGTGTCTAACTCTATTCGTTTTCACGTAAACTACTATGGTTTACTTTTTTATACTTTATATATTTTTTTATAATAAATTTTTGGTTTGTTTTTCGGATCCGATAATTCATTCCGTCGATACGATAATTCTGGCGATTCTATCGTGTTTTTTTTTTATTAAATAAAGATCCTTTTTTTCTTATGAATAATTGAATATACATTTCACAACTTTTTTTAATCCTATTAAAATGGTATGAAAGCCAAGGAACAAAAAAAATGAACAAAACGATTTAAAAAACGCTAAACTGACCCGAATGCCACAAGAAACAAGTGATACGCATTTACAAATACAAAATTTACAGAATCAGCGATATAACCGATAATAGTTAAATATACGATTTCCAGAATTACCGAAATGGAACCGAAATCACAAATGGAACCGAAATCCTGAATAGAGCGAAAATAAATTTCGATTTGACACATTTCAAGTCCATTCGAAAAATCCGAAAATTTTTAGTTTCGGCTCGGAAAACTTTTCTGATCTGTCGGTTTTCGGGTCCGACCCGATTCGGAAATTCGGCCGAATCCGAAGACACGAATCGGGAAATTTCGTGAAAATTCCGAAATTCCGAAACCCGAAACGCACATCCCTACCCGATAGAACACCTTTGGAATGAATTAGAGTGGAGACTGAGAGCCAGGCCTTCTCGTCCAACATCAGTGTGTGACCTCACAAATGCGCTTCTGGAAGAATGGTGAAAAATTCCCATAAACACCCTCCTAAACCTTGTGGACAGCCTTCCCAGAAGAGATGAAGCTGTTATAGCTGCAAAGGGTGGAGCGACGTCATATTGAACCCTATGGATTAGGAATGGGATGTCACTTAAGGCTAGGGTCAGACTAGCGCACTTTAAACGTGCGTTCTGGCGCACTTAATCACGGCCGCACTAGAAGCAAGTGCCAGGCAATGACGGCCAATATACGAAGTACGGTCGCACAAAAGTCCGGCTGCGCAACGCAAGTGGCAAATGAACGCATTTTGTCGAGAACGTAAAACCTCTAGTACGGTTGTACAGAGTGCGCTGCGTCCGCTAGCGGCGTGTGTGCGTGAATTGGAGATGTCAGACACTGCTAATGTCCGGCCAACATAACGTCCAGATGCACAAAGTGTTTTATTGATGATCCGTACAAAATCACGGATGCAAATGCGCATCGTATGACCGCTATCGCGTACTCCGTGAAAAAATGCGTCCATTCGTTCGAACGCACTTTTTCACAGACAACGTGAAAATGCGTTCGTCTGACCCTAGCCTAAGTGCATATGCGAGTCAAGGCAGGTGAGCGGATACTTTTTGGCAATATAGTGTATCTATCCCCTATATCCATGTCTATCCAACTATCCATCCACCTCTCATCTCTATCCATGTCTGTCCATCTATCTATCCCTATATTCATGTCTATCAAACTATCCATTTATTTATCTCTCTCTCTGTCTCTCTCTCTAGACGTGGAGGAAAGAAATCCAGCCTGTTCCTTCAAATATCCCTTTATTGTGATGCTAAGGAATGTTGTACATATGAAAAATAAGAAAAGGACATATCGATTCAGCATGTGATGTCTGTTTTTTTTTTATCTTAAATCATTTCATGAAAATATCAATGCAAATGTATTTTAATTAACTACTTTTTCCCGTGATTTCTAGAGTCCTTGTGAGTTTTGCGATGCGCGCGTTGGATTGCGCTCAAGAGTTTGCAGCTGCCGCCAGCCGTTCCCTCATTGGCCTCGGCGCAGCACAATATGCTGCAATTTGCGGATAATTGCAAAGTCGCAGGTGATCACGGTACACTTAGAATGACAGGTGATCACTTCTCAGTTTGAGGTATTTACATTGGAATTAACCCGTTCACTACCAAAATAGAGTTAAGTCGATTTTGCATTGTAATGCATTGTAAAGCAATCATTAGCATAACAAACCCCCTTTGCATACCTTTTAAAAGAAAGATTTGTGTGCAAAAACAAAATTCAGTGTGAGAATTCACTCCTGTCTCTCTGTAGTACTGTAAAACAAGCTGCAAATAGCAGCCTCCACCCTCACTGTAACATAAAGCTTAACAAACTTTACAGCTGCATTCCAGCAGCCAGGGATTTGTCAGAATATAGGGGGAGCTGTGGGCTCACTCGCTGCATACAGGGATAAGATTTAGGGGGTTATAATGAGTGTAAAACCCTGTATAGTACAGATACAAGGTGTTGCTGTAATTGCAAAACACAGGCATTATGCAGCACATACAGATACAAGGTGTTGCTGTAATTGCCACACACAGGCATTATGCAGCACATACAGATACAAGGTGTTGCTGTAATTGCCATACACAGGCATTATGCAGCACATACAGATACAAGGTGTTGATGTAATTGCCACACACAGGCATTATGCAGCACATACAGATACAAGGTGTTGCTGTAATTACCATACATAGGCATTATGCACCACATACAGATACAAGGTGTTGCTGTAATTGCCATACACAGGCATTATGCAGCACATACAGATACAAGATGTTGCTGTAATTGACACACACAGGGATTATGCAGCACATACAGATACAAGGTGTTGCTGTAATTGCCATACACAGGCATTATGCAGCACATACAGATACAAGGTGTTGCTGTAATTGACACACACAGGCATTATGCGGCACATACAGATACAAGGTGTTACTGTAATTACCATACACAGGCATTATGCAGCACATACAGATACAAGATGTTGCTGTAATTGCCATACACAGGCATTATGCAGCACATACAGATACAAGGTGTTGCTGTAATTGCCATACACAGGCATTATGCAGCACATACAGATACAAGGTGTTGCTGTAATTGCCATACACAGGCATTATGCAGCACATACAGATACAAGGTGTTGCTGTAATTGCCATACACAGGCATTATGCAGCACATACAGATACAAGGTGTTGCTGTAATTGCCATACACAGGCATTATGCAGCACATACAGATATTGCATTGCTAATAATCTCATTCTGATCACTACAAATCCCCATAAGCAGGAGATCTCACCATCTTATTATCTGTCTGCAGCACATTAACTGACACAAAGGCAATTTCTGACTGTATGCTGACAATGCAGACCCCGTGTGACATTGTGTGAGATAAGGGACGCCATCTAGATTTTTGAACCTTTCATCCAAGCAAAATGTCTGTAAAGAGTAAACCAATGCATGGAAAATTAAAAAAGAGCAAATTTACATTATTTTGATGTTTTAACTATCTCAGAACAACAATTTCTCAGCAAAATTTCTATTTTACTCCATATTAAATTGTTAACTTCGCATCTCACGTTTGAAGTACATGTTAAAATTATACAGTAAAAGAGGAAAACATTTCGAAAAATTGGAGAAAAACTGGAACAGAATAACTTCAAATTGTGAAACGTAAGTGCAAGATGCATTCCTGTCTGTAGGGGGCACTGCATTACTCACAAGAGATAGAACGTTTTTGTCGTTTCCTTTTGTCCATATGGCCTTCAGCTTATTGGTATCACAATGTGTTTGGCAAAGTTTCAAAAATCGGCAAATACCGGTGTTGCACAAATGGAGTTCAAAAGAGTGGCAGGAGAAGCTTCACAGTGAAGCTTCTCCCGCTGCTGTTTGAATTTCACTCATGTAAGATGTTGGTGCTCGTCGACTGAGTTTGCAACTTCAGCTAACACTGGCGACTAAGGCTAGGGTCAGACTAGCGCAGTTTTAACGTGCGTTTAGCCGCACGAAATCACGGCCGTACTAGCAGCAAATGACGTCCAATGCCGGGGAACATACGACGAACGGCCGCACGAAAGTTCGTCCGCGCAACGCAAGTGGCCAACGAACGCATTTTTTCGAGAACGTCAAACCGCTACTACTGACGTACAGAGTGCGCTGCGGCCGCATAGCGACGTGTTTGCGTGATTAGGAGACGCTGCTAATGTCCGGCTAACATAACGTCCAGACACAAAAAGTGTTTTATTGATGATCCGTACAAAATCACGGACGAAAAGGCGCATCGTATGACCGCTATCGCGTATTCCGGGAAAAAATACGTCCGTTCATTCGACCGCACTTTTTCACGGACAACGTGAAAAATGCGTTCGTCTGACCCTAGCCTAAGGCTAGGGTCAGACGAAAGCATTTTTCCCCGCGAACGTGAAAAAGTGCGTCCGAACGCATTGACGTATTTTTTCATGGAATGCGCAAAAACGGTCAGACGACGCGCATTTTCGGGCGTGATTTTCTACGGATCGTCAACAAAACTCTTTTTGCGTCTGGACGTTATGTAGGCTGGACATTAGCAGCGTCTGACATCTCCTAATCACGCACACACACCGCTATGCGGACGCAGCGCACTCAGTACGTCAGTACTAGCGGTTCAGCGTTCTCAGAAAAATGCGTTCAAATTCCACTTGCGTTGCACGGCCGGACTTTTGTGCGGCCGTACATCGTATATTGGCCGTCATTGCCCGTCATCTGCTGCTAGTGCGGCCGTAATTATGTGCACCAGAACGCACGTTAAAAGTGCGCTGGTCTGACCCCAGCCTAAATCTTGACGCTCCGGCCGAAATGGAGTGTCCGTTTCCCTAGTTAAGGTTAAAAATGATAGTTAACATTAGAAAATAGGGATATTACTAGAAATTACAGCTAGAAATTAGGGTTAGTATTTCGTTTTTGAAAATTATGGTAAGAAATCAGAGTTGGGGTTAGAAATTAGGGTCGTTACTAGAAATTAGGGCTAGAAAGAAATTAGAGTTAGGGTCTTTAATTTCTTTCTAGCCCTAATTTCTAGTAGAGTTAGGGTCTTGGCTAGAAAGAAATTAGAGTTAAGGTTAGAAATTAGGGTCATTACTAGAAATTAGGGCTAGGGTTAAAAATTAGAGTTCAGGTTAGAAATTAGGGTTAAGGTTAGAAATTAGAGTTAAGAATTAGGATTAAAAATTAGGGTCATTACTATAAATGAGGGCTAGAAATTGGGGTTAGAAATTAGGGCTAGGGTTAAGGTTAGAAATTAGGGTCATTTCTAGAAATTAGGAAAAAGGTTAGAAATTAGGGCTAGAAATTGGGGTTTGAAATTAGGGTTAAGGTTAGAAATTAGGAAAAAGGTTAGAAATTAGGGCTAGAAATTGGGGTTTGAAATTAGGGTTAAGGTTAGAAATTAGGGTCATTTCTAGAAATTAGGAAAAAGGTTAGAAATTAGGGCTAGAAATTGGGGTTTGAAATTAGGGTTAAAGTTAGAAATTAGGGTCATTACTAGAAATTAGTGTCAGATGGGAATTTAGGGTCATTTCTAGAAACTAGGGCTAGAAATTGGGGTTACAAATTAAAGTTTCACTTTTATGCAACAATGTTTCCCAGCTTGTTATTGCCTTTTCTGTTAGCGCATGGTATTAGGTCCTTTTTCTTATCTCTTTAAGTACTTCCGGTCCCTGAGACCAGTGAGGATCTTGGCACCCAGATGTTTGTTAATTCCATTTTTCTATAATATTCAGCCTCCAGGGGGTTTCGCTTGACAGACATCTGAGGCACCAAGGCCCCTGGACTCTCATCTTCCCGTTTACACTTGGATTTCACCCCTTGTTTACCGCGCCGCTGCCTTTCCTGATCCCCGCTCTATCCTTTCATGCTACGAGTGGCACTACATACATGCATGAAACTGCTTATACATAAGAGAAAATGATAATCTTTGCCGTCTAATCAAGAGCTGGGGACTTGTCAAATGGCAATTCATCAACGTTACTGACCCCCCCCCCCTTCCCAGATTTGCAGCAGTTTGACATTAAAGTTGCATTGTACATACACACCAAATTATATTGTAAATCCCTGCGGAAACTATCAGAGCAATGTGAACAGCAATAATAATAATAATAATAGCAGGCCTCAAAATTTCCACTCGCCTGCTCGCATTTGGCGAGTGGAAATTACATGAGGGCGAGTGGGAATGCAGAGGCATGGCTGGATAGGGGTTAGGTGGGGCAACTAGTGGCGAGTAACTCTTAAGGCCTGGCTAGTAGCTTGGGACTTGAAATTTTGAGGCCTGATAATAGTACCTCATTATAATGTTATACCAGGACGCAATGGGGGGGGGGGCTTTATTCATGAAACTTTTTATTGTTGAAAACTGACAAGAAACGAAAAAATAATTGCGGTCCATTTAAATTATTTTTCCCTTTTACTAACTCCTGCGTAAACCATTCAATGCTGTTGACATTTCTCAATATTTTACAGTTTTGTAAATGATCTCAATAACTGCAAGTCGCCACCATGTGGCCGCCGATAGGTATGGCGCGTAAAAATGCTGTGGGTTTAAAAAAAAGTAGCGTGAATTTAGACACTAAAGAAAAAAGCAATTTATACGTCGCTAAAACAATGCATTTGAGGCTTTTTTTGTGCAATTTAGCACCATACATGCATATGTTTTCTGGTAAGGGTTAGTATTAGAGCTAGGGTTAGTATTTGTGTTTTAGGGTTAAGGCTAATGATTGAGTTAGGGTTGACACAAGTAGAAGGAGCATCAAAAGCGGGAGCAGATTCTATTGATGAAAAATTAACTGAGCAAGACAGATTTGTAGAAAAATGCAGCAGAATCTGCTGGTTATGGTTACTCCTAACTCTAAAAGTAACCTTGACTCTAAAAATAACCCTAACCCTAAGGCTAGGGTCAGACGAACGCATTTTTCGCGTTGTCCGTGAAAAAGTGCGTTCGAACGAATGGACGTATTTTGTCACGGAATACGCGATAGCGGTCATACGATGCGCATTTTCGGCCGTGATTTTGTACGGATCATCAATAAAACCCTTTTGCGTCTGGACGTTATGTTGGCCGGACGTGTGCAGCGTATGACGTCTCCTAATCACACACACACGCCGCTATGCGGACGCAGCGCACTCTGTACGTCAGTAGTAGCGGTTTGATGTTCTCGAAAAAATGCGTTCGTTTGCCACTTGCGTTGTACGGACGAACCTTCGTGCGGCCGTTCGTCGTATGTTCCCCGGCATTGGACGTCATTTGCTGCTAGCACGGCCGTGATTTCGTGCGGCTAAACGCACGTTAAAACTGCGTTCATCTGACCCTAGCCTTAGGCTAGGGTCAGACTAACGCATTTTTCGCGTTGTCCGTGAAAAAGTGCGTTTGAACGAATGGACGCATTTTTTCACGGAATACGCGATAGCGGTCATACGATGCGTATTTGCGTCTGTGATTTTGTACGGATCATCAATAAAACACTTTTTGCCTCTGGACGTTATGTTGGCCGGAGGTGTGCAGCGTCTGACGTCTCCTAATCACGCACACACGCCGCTAGCAGACGCAGCGCACTCTGTACGTCAGTACTAGCGGTATCACGTTCTCGAAAAAATGCGCTCGTTTGCCGCTTGCGTTGCGCTGCCGCACTTTCTTGCGGCCGTTCTTCGTATGTTCCCCGGCATTGGATGTCATTTGCTGCTAGCACGGCCGTGATTTAGTGCTGCTAAACGCACGTTAATACTGCGTTAGTCTGACCCTAGCCTAAATTGAGCATCGTTAGTGCGTCAAAAAACTGTTGCGCGTAAGCTGCACCAATTCACAACATGAGTGCGCCATTTTTTCCACATAAAAAAACACTAATTTCCTCAGATTCAAAAAGTTTCTTTTATTTTTAGTCTTCCTTTACAGAAACACTGTTGGGTTATAGGCTAGGGACAGATGAGCGCATTTTCTGCGGCCACCGTCAAAATGTACGTCGATGCGTGCGCACGCATTTTTTCACGGAATACGCTTAAGTGGTCAGACGATGCGCAATTCTGGACGTATTTCATGACGATGGGGTGAAAAGAAGTCTAGGGAAATCCGGCTGTTTGAACGTTATGTTGGCCGCACATTAGCAGCGTCTGACATCTCCTAATCACGCACACACGCTGCCATGCAGCCGCAGCGCACTCTGTACGTCAGTACCAGCGGTTTAACGTTCTCGAAAAAATGTGTTCATTTTCCACTTGCGTTGCGCGGCCGGACTTTTGTGCGACCGTACTTCGTATATTGGCTGTCATTGCCCGGCATCTGCTGCTAGTGCGGCCGTGATTATGTGCGCCAGAACGCGCGTTCGCACTGCCTCAGTCTGACCCTAGCCATAAGGTTTAGACGCTATACGGCAGGTCTGTAAAACTCCGGCCCCTCTGATGTTTCTGAACTACAACTCCCATGGTTCCCTTGCCACCTATTGCATTCAAAGAATTCTGGGAATTGTAGGCATTAACATGGGGGGGGGGGCGCGAATTTGACATGCCCTGCTATACGGTATACCTTCTTGTCTTGAAGGATTTCAAACATAATTATACATATTTATGGAAGGAATTATTTTTTCCTCAAGCAGCAATAATGATAAAAACCTCAAGGCACAAAAAAAATGGCAGCGCGCATAGCATGTGGATATTTGTGTGGCCACGCACACTGCTTGTGAACATGGTTTTTATCGGCTCAACTCCCTACACAAAAAGCCGACTTAATGTAAAAATAATGTTTACCTGTGGCATAATGCCATTTTCCGCTTCCGTAATGACTAGCATTTTAGCTAGGGCTGCCAGGTCGGCCATATTTTCCTGGACACATATTACTACTTCATGCAGAGGGGGAGCACAGGGAGAAGTGCTGCCCTGCAACGTGTATAATTCATATGCTGCAGGAAGGAAATCAAGGCAGGTCACCTGGGATTCCTTTTTGATTTTTCTGCACTGCCCATCAGCATGAATAAATTAAATGTGCCCAGGAAAATATGGCCGATCTGGCATCCCTAATTTTATACAATAAAAACCACAATAATAATGTATGAGGGATTTCTGGGGTGGCCCGCTGGATTGGCTGCAGCGGGTGGAGGACTATACTATAAGGCTGCGGTTAGACGAACGCAGTGCAAACGTGCATTGAGCCGCACTTTATTACGGCCGTAGTAGCAGCAAATGACGTCCAATGACGGCCAATATACGAAGTACGGTCGCACGAAAGTTCGGTCGTGCAACGCAAGCGGCAAACTAACACATTTTTTTGAGAACGTGGAACCGCTAGTACTGACGTACACAGTGCGCTGCGTCGGCATAGCGGCGTGTGTGCGTGATTAGGAGACGTCAGACGCTGCACATGTCTGGCCAACATCACGTCCATTTGTTTTTTATGGCTCCGTCAAAAAATACGGCCGAAATTGCGCTTCGTAGGACCGCTATCGCGTCTTCCGTGAAAAAAATGCGTTCACGACGTTTCACGACGGTAGACGTGAAAAATGCGTTCGTCTGACCCTAGCCTAAATTTTTTGTTTATCCCTAATTTTATGCCTTATATAACTGACTGCCAGGAAGCAGCAATAAAGTTTTGGTTGTTTGAAGCTTCCATTGAAAAATGGAATAAGCAGCAGGTGTGCCCATTTCCTGTTCGGTCACGTGTCGCCATACACAGGTAATGGGATCAAATGTGCTTTGGAAACCATGGGTTTATACGGCTCTATAGCACCTGGATTTTGTGGAAAACATCTGATTTATCTCTTCTGTCACAGTAAATCCTGCAAACGTAGCGAGACCGTGCTCGGGTACAGAGGAGGTCACTGAGCATGTGCAGCGTGGGGAGGGCCTGACAACCACTAGTCTATGGGTGTAGAACCATGATGGAGAACCTTGTTACCCCAGAGGCCCGTTCAATACCTCAGCAGCTGCTGAATTGCTGCAGCAGTGTCATTGAACGCTTTGGATGCGAATTTTGAATCCAAAATGGCCGACGATTTCTTAATGAAAAATTCAGATTGTTTTTCGGATCACTCGGACAAAATATGATAAATAAAAGCAGTCGGCACAGTCCCGTTTTGTACGCACGCACCACAAATGATAGCTTTTTAATGAATAAACGTTATGTTTACTTCTGAAACAATATAGAAATTGAACTGTAATATATGTCTATGTGCAGGGGGAAATGATAAATAAATATTCTGTGCTTTGGTGAACAAAAACCTCAAAATTAACATTGCTGTACGGAATTATTAATTGCTTCGTGGCGGCGGCCATCTTGCTGTACGGCATTGTTACTTGCTTCATGGTGGCGGCCATCTTTATACGTCACACTCAGCTACACGCAGCCTCTCCTGGGGTCGCTGCAAGTGCTAGGTTATCACTGCCGAGCGCTGAGCGGTTGAACGGCGTTCAATGGCAAGTTGCTAACTTAGCACTTGCAGCGGCTGAGGTATTGAACGCGGTTCAGATGTTTCAGAAGAACTCCCTGTCCCATGATTCTTAGTCACACTTAAGACTGGCTGAGCATCTGGGACATGGAGTTCAGAAACATCTGGGGCGGTAAGGTTCGCTATCACTGGTTTAGAGCAGGGCTGTCAAGCTCCGCCCCCCCCCGGGTGTTTCTGAACTACAACTCCCATGATTCCCTGGCCATCTGTTGCACTGAAGGAATTCTGGGAATTGTAGGCATCAACATCTGGGAGACTGTGAGTTTGACGGCCCTGATCTAGAGTAAAGGAGACCAGAAAAATATTGCAGAAAAGAACATCCTTTTTTTCAATATTATGAGGGACTACAGGAATATCGAATTAAAGAAATGATGACAATGATGTCTTTTTAATCTTTCTCGCTGAAAAAAAATGCCTTTAATGATCTGCTTTTTGCACGGCGAATACCCCAGCACCCATAGAGTAAAATACAAACGATGCAAGTGTGTGTGTGTGTGTGTGTGTGTGTGTGTGTGTGTGTGTGTGTATATATATATGTATGTATATGGTAAAATCCTAAATAAATAAATAAATAAGTGTGTGTGTGTGTGTATATATATGTATGTATATGGTAAAATCCTTTATAAATAAATAAGTGTGTGTGTATGTACGTATGTATGTACGTATGTATGTATGTATGTATGTATGTATGTATGTATATGTATAAGTATGGGTGTATGTCTAGCCTAGCATAATACAGCTACGCGCCAACATATTTTCTTCTTATGTCACGGTAATTGCATGGCGCTGATCAGACGTACATTTTTTTTAAAAATTCCCCTCTGTACTACGATCCGTCTCCCTCCAGGCACAAGTGACAGCGCGAGGAGCCGCGTACCCGTGTAAATTGCATCATAATTGGCAAAACAAATACGGTTGTAGCACTTTAGCAGCGCTCAGCTGTTCAAACAGGACGACGAATGATAATTTAAACATGAATAAATTGCGCCTTCAAGGAACTTTAGGATTATATGTGGAGTCAGGCAGCTCTTTTTATGTGCTGCCCATCAATACGTATAAGTGTTAGGCTGGGGTCAGACGAACGCAGTGCGAACGTGCGTTGTGCCGCACTTTATTACGGCCATAGTAGCCGCAAATGACGTCCAATATACGAAGTACGGCCGCACCAAAGTTTGGCCGCGCAACGCAAGTGGCAAAAGAATGCATTTGTTTCGAGAACGAGGAACCGCTACTACTGTCGCACAGAGTGCGCTGCGTCGGCATGGCGGCATCTGTGCGTGATTAGGAGACGTCAGACGCTGCGCATGTCCGGCCAACCTCACGTCCATTTGTTTTTTATAGCTCCGTCAAAAAATACGGCCGAAATTGCGCATGGTATGACCGCTATCGCGTCTTCCGTGAAAAAATGCGTTCAGACGCATCAACGCACTTTTTGACGGTAGACGTGTAAAATGCGTTCGTCTGACCCTAGCCTTAAATGTGCCCTGGGTGACGTGGAAGTAGGCAGGGCCGGATTTATAACTAGGCAGAGTAGGCATATGCCTACAGGCACCTGCCGCAAGGGGGCGTCTTGCTCTGTAAAAGAAAAAAAAAAGAAGGTATCATTGGAATGTGATACCAAAAAATATTATATATATATTTTCTCTAACGCAGCACTATTATTCAGTTTACAATTATAAAGTGCACAGTGATGCTGCGCTAACTCACCTTCTCATTTCCTACACTGCCAGCAAGTGTGGAGCTGATGAAGCAACGCATTGTTTCATCGATATCCTAGACCGTGGTGCTGCAGTGAGGACAGACAGGGGGACTTTGGAACCTGCATCTCTGTATTGTACAGCGCACAAGGTTACGTGAGGTGTCATTGGAAAGGTCAGAGTCTGGTCTTTACAGTGATACCAAACATGACCATGTAATGTGTAAAAATAAAAAACTGAAAAAAGTAAATGCAAAAATTATTTTTTTGCCCTGTTCTACGGCAGCGGCAATATATGCTTTTACAGATTAAACAAACAATGCCGCTGCACTAAATCAACTAAGGCTGGGGTCAGACGAACGCAGTGTTAACGTCCGTGTTACCGCACATAAGTACGTCCGTGATAGCATACAATTGTGTTAAATGGAGCCCCACACACGAAGTACGTCCGCACAGAAGTGCGGGGGCTGACGGACGCTGCAAATGGACGCAGGTTAGGCAAGAACGTAATACTGCTAGAACAGACGTGCGGAGTGCGCCACGTCCACAACGTCCGCATAGCTTTGTGTGTGAGTGATGCAACAAGGTCAGACGGACGGCTCTAAGGCTGGGGTCAGACGAGCGCAGTATTAACGTGCGTTTAGCCGCACTTAATCACGGCCGTGCTAGCAGCAAATGACGTCCAATGCCGGGCAGCATATGAAGAACGGCCGCACGAAAGTGCGGCCGCGCAACGCAAGTGGCAAATGAACGCATTTTATCGAGAACGTCAAACCGCTAGTACTGACGTACAGAGTGCGCTGCGTTCGCTAGCGGCGTGTGTGCGTGATTAGGAGACGTCAGACGCTGCTAATGTCCGGCTAACATAACGTCCAGACACAAAAAGTGTTTTATTGATGATCCGTACAAAATCACCGACGAAAATGCGCATCGTATGACCGCTATCGCGTATTCCGTGAAAAAATACGTCCATTCGTTCGAACGCACTTTTTCACAGACAACGCGAAAAATGCGTTAGTCTGACCCTAGCCTTATACGTCCAGCATTTTTGACGGACAGAATGTTTTTTCATTGTAATTTATTTTCCCTGCTACATCAGTCAAAAAATACGTCAGTGAAAAAAACGGACTGTGTGGCCACTACCTTGCTGTCAGTCAGTAAGTACGTCCGTACTGCAGGGACGCACAGTCCGTACAAAATGCGCTCATCTGACCCGAGCCTCAGGCAACAGATTCTGCTCCTTCTTTTGATTTGACGCCGAGAGAAACTGTTTTTCAGTTTTATTAAATTTTTATTTTTTTTTAATTTTCCCCAAAATGAAGATTTAAAAACTCATTTTGGCATGTTTCCATTTGGGGGGGGGGGCGCTACAGGCTCCTGAGATGCATATCTGACCCAGAGGTAGGGTAGGCTTGCCAGATCAGCCATATTTTCCTGGTCACATAATCTATTCATACTGATGGGCAGCGCATGAAAAAATGCCACCCCGCATCATGTATAATCCATACACTGCAGGTAAGAAATCAAAAAGGAATCCCAGGTGACCTGCCTTGATTTCCTTCCTGCGGCATTTGAATTATACATGCTGTAGGGCAGCACCTTTCCCTGTGCTCTCCCTCTGCATGAAATAGTAACACGTGCCCAAGAAAACATGGCCGATCTGGAAACCCTACTATTATGACCTCCGAATAATGGGAAAAGTGATAATGGCTATGCGATATCGAGAAAATGTAACATTTATATTAATTCAGTTGAAGCAAATCCAATTCTGCCATCCATATACACATTAACATAATAAAAGAAAGGAAAAATCGAGAGAAAAGCGGTCTGAGCGTCTGAGAGCCTCCGTATGTAAATACTTCCATTTACGTTTTATATATCCCATATACACTCATGGTATTTTAATTTATTTTTTTTTTATTTTATTTTTTTTAAATCACCTTGCTCTAGTGTTAATCGCTTTTTCTGTATAATAAGGCACCGGGCACAGCGTCCCCTGAGCTTTCCTTATCCCAATCTCAATTTATGCAGAGAGAAAAAGACAGAACAGCCCACAGTGCATTAAATCTTTCATTTTACAGATTAAAAAAACAGGTTTAACATCACATATTTCATCACTTGGTGAGTTCTGCCAATAAGCGTGTACCCACCACAACTGCATACGGACACATTTCATATTATCCAAGTAGGGTTGCCAGGTCGGCCATGTTTTCCTGGAGACGTAGAATTTATTCATGCTGATGGGCAGAGCATGAAAAATGCCTCCCTGCAGTATGTATAATCCATACGCTGCAGGTAAGAAATCAGAAAAAGGAATCCCAGGTGACCTGCCCTGATTTCCTTCCTGCAGCATATGAATTATACATGTTGCAGGGCAGCACTTTCCCTGGGCTCCCCCTCTGCATGAAATCGTAATATGTGTCCAGGAAAACAACATGGCCGACCTGGCAGCCCTACTTGTCCAACATTTAGAATTTTTTTAAAAAATAATTCTGTAAAGACAGACAATTTTTTTGTAGGATTTTATTTTTTTTAATATAAAATGAACGAATGGTCAATGGACATAACATTTCTAAAATAATAAAAAAACAACATCCAAGATTTACACTGTGGAGAAAGGTGGGTGAAGGCAAAGTGGAAAATGCCAAGACACTTTGTGAGAATGACACGTATATAATGGAACTGAATATACATATCTTGTAGCGCTCCCCTGGATGGCTCCATCTCTTCATCCACCAACCAAACATGAAAAAATGGGGTGCACTACAATGAATAAGAATGAATATATATTCCGCTTTCTCTTTTCAAGTCCTCCATAACGCTGGGCTGCGGTTTCCACACCTTCAGTCGTCTACTCGGATATATCAGTATATGGCGGTGCAAATATGTGGTGCATGCATCTTTTATGGTCATATTTGCACCGCCACATACTGGTATATCCGAGTAGACGACTGAAGGTGTGGAAACCACAGCCCAGCGTTATGGAGGACTTGAAAAGAGGAAGCGGAATATATATTGATGGTCTTGTCTTTTCCACCTTGTGAGTGATCCAAATAGCAAGGGTTAGTGCAGCCATTCTTATAACCGTATTATGCTATATTCATTGCAAGGGTTAGTGCAGCCATTGTCATAACCGTATGCTATATTCATTCCCATCCCGCAGTATGAAAGCGGATTGTACAACAAATGCTTATGCCAGTCATTGAATACGAAGATGTAGTGTATGCAGCTGCCCCGCAAACACACCTTCATAAACTTACTACATTGTATAACTCATTCTGCCGCTTTGTGCTACAATGTAACTACATGACCCACCATTGTGACATGTTAAAAGAGCTAAACTGGCCGTCGCTGGAGTCTAAACGTACCCTTCACCTTTCCAACCTGGTGTTTAAGAGGTTTTTCAGGGAAGCTTCCACCCTACCTGAATAGGCTGCTTCCTCCAGCAGCTCCCTCGTCCTATAACCTCCGATCCAGGACCAGCACCTTACTTGCAATACCACAATATAAAAAGAAAGTGGCACGATCCTCTTTCTCCTACAGAGCACCGCAATTATGGAATAATCTCCCAGACGCCATCAAATCTTCCCCCAGTCTAAAGTCCCTTAAGAGCTCCCTATTAACATACCTCAATACAGAATGCACCTGTAACCATGTAACATAGTGACTATATACAGAATGCGCCTATAAACATGTAACACAGTGACTATATACAGAATGCACCTGTAAACATGTAACGTAGTGACTATATACAGAATGCACCTGTCAACATGTAACATAATGACTATATACAGAATGCACCTGTAAACATGTAACGTAGTGACTATATACAGAATGCACCTGTCAACATGTAACATAATGACTATATACAGAATGCACCTGTCAACATGTAACATAGTGACTATATACAGAATGCACCTGTCAACATGTAACATAATGACTATATACAGAATGCACCTGTCAACATGTAACATAGTGACTATATACAGAATGCACCTGTAAACATGTAACGTAGTGACTATATACAGAATGCACCTGTGAACATGTAACATAGTGACTATATACAGAATGCACCTGTAAACATGTAACGTAGTGACTATATACAGAATGCACCTGTAAACATGTAACGTAGTGACTATATACAGAATGCACCTGTAAACATGTAACATAGTGACTATATACAGAATGCACCTGTAAACATGTAACGTAGTGACTATATACAGAATGCACCTGTAAACATGTAACATAGTGACTATATACAGAATGCACCTGTAAACATGTAACGTAGTGACTATATACAGAATGCACCTGTAAACATGTAACGTAGTGACTATATACAGAATGCACCTGTCAACATGTAACATAATGACTATATACAGAATGCACCTGTCAACATGTAACATAGTGACTATATACAGAATGCACCTGTAAACATGTAACGTAGTGACTATATACAGAATGCACCTGTAAACATGTAACGTAGTGACTATATACAGAATGCACCTGTAAACATGTAACGTAGTGACTATATACAGAATGCACCTGTAAACATGTAACGTAGTGACTATTTCCTACATATTTATTTTCTGGGTTAATATTTATATTTGTGTTGTTGTTTTTTTAATATCTTGCATTTATTACTTTGAATTGTTACAGTCGTTACAGAAATACAATGTTCTTGAACCCAGGATGTACTGAAAATGGGAGAAATCTCAATGTATCCTTCCTGGGAAAATACTTTATAAATAAATAATTAAATATTGATGGGTTTATATATCTTTTCCATCTAGTGAGTGTTTCAAATAGCAGGGGGTTAGTGCAGCCATTGTCATAACCGTATTACGCTATATTCATTGTTGCGCACCCCATTATTTCATTCTTCCAAAGTGGGAAATGTAATGAGGTTGATCTAATTACAATAATCCTAATCAATAACTAATTAGCTGTACCTGTATGTGTGCCATGCTTCCAAGGATTAGTAAAGTAACAACATCAATAGTTACTGGTTATAAGTGAATTATATCATGACTTATTTATCATGTTCCTTAATCGAGCATGGAAGCATTTGTGCAAAACTACGTATGGTTTAAGAATCCATATTGGGTGAATATGTGGGATATTTGACCCTCCCGAGTGAGTGTAAGACCTTAGGCCAAGGTCAGACGAGTGTTTTGCAGAGAGGAAAGAACATCCGTGAGAGTGGACGTTCTTTCCATTCTGACGCCCGTCTGGCCACCTCGCTGAGCGCAGTTAGTGCGCTCAGTGCTGCGAGGCACGATCCTCCTATGGAGAATCGTTTCAGCCATGGGGAGCAGTATCGATGGCCTCACTACAGTTGAGCTTCCGCAGTCTATTTCAAGGTTCCAAGGCCTCAATTTTACGACTTTCTTCACCAACAACATCATGCAATCTACATTATTTAGAGCCACTGGAACCGCATCGGTGTCTGCTTGAGTTATGCCAAGAAATGTTGAAGCTTTCATGAAACAAGTGGGCCATTAGTCAATTGATTGATACCCCAATGATGCTAACCATCCCCTCACACCCACATGAAATGGTCAAACGCCAGACTCACCTGGATGGAAACATCACTGTAGGAGCCTCCGATGACTCCACTGATGGCCGTTGGGGTTTCTCCTTGAATAGCATATGATCCATCAGGGCAAAGATGTTGGGGGCCATCTCCCCGTGTCAAGGAGCCCCTCACCAACTCCAGAGCTTGTTCCAGTGCATATGTGTCTTTGGAACACGTATCAAGGATGTGAGCACCTAGTCGGAGGCCTGGAAGAAGTTGAGGGTCTCTGTTTATTGAATCCAAGGCAAAAAGCATGGCCTCTAAGCGCTGCAAGCCACGGTGTTCATTCATCCTCCCACATTCAGCTCCAGGTCCTCCTTTTTCATGAACTGGGAAAAGGCCACCAATGACCAGATCGCCATCCACGCGAATTTCTGGTCTAGGAGGAGAGCCGCCTCCACTTTCACTGGTCATGCCCGGGAGAAGAAGTAAGGTCAATAGAACAGTCTCCATGAGCACAGTCAATCGGGTCGGGTTTCGAATAGAGTCCGGTTCCTGTCGAGACGCCACAAGTTGCACAAATGGTTACAGAAGAGCAGAAAGAGGGTCGAGCTCCAACCAAGTCACCTTCAGAACGACGGGACGCAAATGGCACTGAAATTCGTACAACGGCAGATCCACACGTCCTGCAGGGAAATGGAGGACATAAACAATGTCATTGTCTGGTGTCGTAGAAAGCGAGAAGTGCAAGCCATGACAAAAAAATAAATATCAAAGGCAGGAAAATACACATGATGGAGCGAAGAGACAACCTAAAGCCCAACGGGACAAACGACATATAACCGGCACCTAAAAGAACGACTTTCCATGCAACACCACCTAGATCGTCTTCATGATTGGTGATGTCGAGAATTTATATTAACAGCTCGTTCGAACGTGTGTATATTCGGTTTTGTCGATTCTGCGTTCGTTGGTTTTTCTAAAGGGGGAGAAAAAAAGGTAAAGGGCAAGAAATATTAACCTTTTCTGAAAAGATCAAGCCAGAAATTGCTTTGGCCTCGTCCATGGATCAATGGAAGTGCAATGCGGATTATCAATCAAGAGGAAGAAGGAGCCACAGCTACAAGCTCCAGCCCACAGCCACCACCGTGTGACCCTGCAAGCTTCCTCCTGGCCACACACACTTGTGTATGGTTTCTACAGACGAGCTGTTCTTCTACGTTTTATACATGATTTTATTTTCATAGCATCACTTATATGTGCAGCTTCATTTATGAAATCCATGACCCAAACCGATAAACCGGTCACATGTTTCCACCAGGTGCTAAACATATAAAAAAGGGGGGAAAATGTATTAATGGCTTTAAAAAAAAAAACCAAAATACTCCATAACTCCACAGGGCAGGGCTTTCAAACTCACGGTCCCCCAGATGTTGATGCCTACAATTCCCAGAATTCTTTCAATCCAATAGATGGCCAGAGAATCAAGTGAGTTGTAGTTCAGAAACATCTGGGGCCCCAGGAATCAACAGTCCTGCCTTTTTTAGGGTAAAAAAATGCAGTTCATCACTGTATTAGATAGTGATTAGAGGCTAAAAAATATGTCATTGCTTATTTGAGAGCCCTTGGGAACATTTGGGGGACACTGAAATCTTAAATCCTGTCACACGACCCTAAGGCTGGCCGTCCACTGGCACCATAGTCAGGGGACCGACTCTGTCACCCGACTACGGACAGCGCCATCAGCCGATCAGGGTCCTCCACTGGAAGCGCCTGTGGACGACCCAGGTCGGCCAATGGAAAAAATAATGAAAAACCCCGCTACGGGAAGACAAAAAAACTGTTTTCGGAGCCAAAACGGAGTTTCAGCACCAAGGACAGCCCCTGTCCAGCGCAGCCGACGCAGGGGAAAAAAATTCCTTCCTGAAGGCTGCATGGAGGAGGATTAACCCCCTGCCCCTGGTGTTGAAATATGTTTCGGCACCAAGGACAGCAACGCTGAATGCAGCCGGCTCAAAGAGGAAAAAAAAAAAAAAGACGCGGTCAGCGAGTGGGGAAAAAAAAACTAATCCTCTAAAAAAAAAAAAAATCGGAACCCAAAATTTCGCCTACAAAATCCAGAAAAATGCTGAAAAAAGATTAAAAAAATCAATAAATAAAAAAGGCTTTTTGCTGCAGATTAAAAAAATAAACGGTTGAATAAAAACAAAAATATTCTTTTACATTGAATTGTATGGGCTTCGCACTGAATCACTTCTCTATGGGGCAATTTCCCTGCCGCGACACGGTGGGTTTAACTATACAATTAATCTTTTTCATGTTTTTCTGTCTCGGCGCAGCGGTTTAACTATACAATTCATCTTTTTTTTATGTAAATTGTACCAGATCATCCGATTTCATCTGACAAAATCCTCTTCAAATCGTAAAAATCGTCTGAAATCTGAATATCCGATGATCACACCATTGCACAAATACGGTGCCAGTGGACGGCCAGCCTACGTTTTTTGGCCTTGGCCGAGATGCACCAGTATGTCACATATCCTTAATGGGATTTCACCTGCCATGTACAGGTAGTATCAGGAAGGGGTTAGAAATGTATCATCAGAGTTGCCTTGGGTAACAGTATCACCTCAACAAAGGTTCCGTTTAAGCTACTTTTCGTTCAATAATTTTCCTTTTATTCACAAATTTGAAAGATTTTGGACAAACAATATAATAGTGTATTAAACCGAAAACAAAAAGTGAAAGGAGTCCAGGCAAAAAATGTATAAAGGGGGGGGGGTACAGAGAATGTGGGTGGATGAGAAAAGACGTAGAAATTGTCCATTTAAAATAGAGATTTCTGAGATGTTTATTGCCTACATTTCCCAGAATTCTTTGAATGTAATAAATGGGTGGGGAACCATGGGAGGTGTAGTTCAATAACATCTGGGGCAGCGGAGGTCGGTAGCCCGGATTTAAAAGTAGCAACACAAGTGGACGATAAAGCGATACAGCGAGATCGAAAAAAAAGAAGGGTCGGTTGGAGAAAGATCCCATTATTTTCTTCTTATTACTTTTTACTTTTCATTGTTTCCCCTGTAAAATCACTCAAAATCTGAATACGAGAAAAATTCTATCAGGGTTATTCAAAGAGAATCGAAAAGTCACCGCACGTTCAGTGACTTTTCGTTCTCTTCAATTCGGTGCGATTTGACGATCCCATTTCGGCGACCCTGCGGTGTATTAACCCTTTCGCTGCTGAGGCTTTTCCCGCCTCTGTGCTGAGGTCATTTTTACCGGTTTTGCTCATCATGTTTAAACGTGTTTTGAAGGCTTATTTTAGTATATGACCCAGACATATTATATATCGTTCTTTCCGTCAGACTCGGCAGATTCAGAATATGTCATTATTATATGTATACGTCATGACCTGTCTGTATATTATAACAAAAAATGCAATAAAATATGTATTTTCAATAATTTACAACGTGTAAAGTGTTTTTTTTCACATTTTAACATGCGAGCAATTGCGGTTCTATTTTGTATGGGGTGCGCTTGTTAAAAAAATTAGATGGGGTCTTGTTACATTTTTTTTTGGGGAAAATTACACGATTTTTAACAAACGCACCGCATACAAAAATCATTAGTGCAGCATCATTGTTCACATTATAATTGAAATGGGAACAATATTGCTGCATTAACAAACCAAAAAAAAGAAAAAAAACTTGTTTATTTTTTTTTATAATTTTTTTTTAAAATATTTTTTTATTAATTTTTTTTTTTTTTTTACAAACTTTTTCACTTTCGTGTTTGGTATCGTTGGAACGGCCATGCTCTGGCCGATCCAACAATACCAAACTTTAACCCCTAGCTGCCACGGATCGGGAGATAGGGAGTTCCAATGAACTCCCTATGTCCACCATTGGTGGCAGCTAGGGGTTAACTCCAGGACTGGCGTCATCGTGCTATGCACGATGACGCCAGTCCTCAGGGGGAGTTCCCGGAGGCTTGGCCGACATCCAAGATGTTGGCCAGCTCCAGGAAAGGATCACGAACCGGCGCTTTTCAGCGCCGATTCGTGATCCGGCTCCCCAGGGGTTAATGCCAGGTACCATTTGGAAGGGCAGGCTGTGCCCTTCCAAATGGTGCCTGGGTTAACCCCCGCAACGCCGCCGATCGGGAGGGAGAGAGGTCCGAAGGACCTCCCCCCCCCTCCCTTTCAGGCGCCTCCTCCGCACATGCGGGGGGGGGCGCCTGAATTAGGTGTCATCGCGCCCCCGCGATGACACCTAATTAGCCCGGCGGCGGTTCCGGATGCTGGGCTGACATCGAGGGATGTCAGCCCGCACCGGGGGGGCCAGCGATCGGCCGGAACCCGGCCGAAAGCTGACCCCAAAGGCTGGACGCGCTCAGCGCGTCCACCGCATGTAACGTGACATGCGGTTGGACGTGCTGAGCGCGTCCACCGCAGCGAAGTGGTTAAGCAAGTAGCACAGGGCCGTCGTAGTGCAGGGAAAAGCTGCCGCAAACCCGCCGAACACTCACCGCAAAACCCAGGCGAATGCACACCGAAACTCTCAAAAACATCTGGAGTAACACCGTCGAACACCCAAGCAGGAGCCGATCAGAGCGCAGAGCAGCCACCGGAAAAACCCGACACCGCAGACGAATGGAGTGAAAAAAAAAAAAAAAACTGTTTGCTTGAATGTTTGAAAAGTGAAACGCTGTTTCCAAAGAAACTACAGAACAAAAATGTCTGACATTGACGTATAAGATCCAATGAATGATAATAAAAAGGCCTGTTACAGAAAAAATAAAAAACGATCTAAAAAAAACGGAAAAAAACTTTTCACAAAAAAAATCCTGAAAATGCCTAAAAGATCGTAAAAAATCTATAAATAAAGAGACTCTTTACTGCAGAATATTATAATAAACAGTTTATTAGATATTGAATTAAAACGGGAATATTTTTAACATTGAAGCCTATGGGATTCGCCTGAATAAACCTGTCGAATGAAACCACCAAATGACAGGGCAATTCGGGAACCTTTCACTGCTGGTTTGTGTTCTCTGAATAGCCGAAGCATTGCTTTTTCATGGGGATTTCACTGCCCTCGAACAGGCACCGTATGTGCAGGCAATTCGCCAGGATTTGGCGAACGCTCTCTGAATAGCCGAATGGCCAGGAAATGTAACCGTACGCTGAATTTCACTGTTCCTTTACATTTTGCCAGCAATTCGGATCTCTTTGAATAACCCTGTATACTATCTATAACAGAAAACCTGATTTCACCTTTTAAAACGAGGACACAAACGCGATATAATCCAATATGGCCGCCTTCACATCCTTCCCGACCGCCGAGAAATTCCGATGATGGATCTCGCCCTGATATAGCTGCAAGCTGTCTCCCCATCCCGTGCTCGATGCCGTCTGACCTCTTTTCCCTCTTTTTCAAGATTGTGCATTTTTACATTTTGTCTTTTTTTTTCTAGGGGCTAATTAGCATGCGCGTCCCCTCTGTACATTTACAACTCGAGCGCCTTGATGGCTGACATGTGGATGTCAACGAATCTCAACGAGAACAAGTAAGCATCAAGCAGCCGAGTCCGACTGCCAAAGAGAATCGACAGGCTCCGATCGCTGCCTTTTTATTAACTTTTATTAAAAAATAAAGCTGAAACCCGTTCCTAATATCTTCTCCCGAAATTGAAAATTACAGGAAAATCATCGCTTTGAGGCTAAAGGAGGTCGGGAGGAATTTAGCGGCAATCTTTATTACAGAATAGAAAACCAAAATTGAGTTTTGCAGCGAAGGGGTTGTCGTTCTTATTTAAATTTGCATAATTTATCCCAAATCTGAGCCGGACAGTCAGCGAGAATATTAACTTATGGTAAAAACCTGTAATTATGGTAAATTTACAACATTTCCCTCATTCATCCTAATACAGAAAAGAATTAATGTCTGTGTAAGGCGGAGATGAAAATCTTTTGGATTTGTTCTTCTGGTTCAGGCACGCAGAAATATACACTAGATTGCCAAAAGTATCCGCTCACCTGCCTTGACTCGCATATGAACTTAAGTGACATCCCATTCCTAATCCATAGGGTTCAATATGGCGTCGCTCCACCCTTTGCAGCTATAACAGCTTCATCTCTTCTGGGAAGGATGTCCACAAGGTTTAGGAGGGTGTTTATGGGAATTTTTCACCATTCTTCCAGAAGCGCATTTGTGAGGTCACACACTGATGTTGGACGAGAAGGCCTGGCTCTCAGTCTCCGCTCTAATTCATCCCAAAGGTGTTCTATCAGGTTGAGGTCAGGACTCTGTGCAGGCCAGTCAAGTCCATCCACGCCAGACTCTGTCATCCATGTCTCTATGGACCTTGCTTTGTGCACTGGTGCACAGTCATGTTGGAAGAGGAAGGGGCCAGCTCCAAACTGTTCCCACAAAGTTGGGAGCATGGAATTGTCCAAAATGTCTTGGTATGCTGAAGCATTCAGAGTTCCTTTCACTGGAACGAAGGGGCCAAGCCCAGCTCCTGAAAACTAACTCCACACCATAATCCCCCCTCCACCAAACTTTACACTTGTCACAATGCAGTCAGACAAGTACCGTTCCCCTGGCAACCACCAAACCCGAGCAATTCGTCACTCCAGAGAACGCATCTCCACTGCTCTAGAGTCCAGTGGCGGCGTGCTTTACACCACTGCATCCGATGCTTTGCATTGCACTTGGTGATGTATGGCTTGGATGCAGCTGCTCGGCCATGGAAACCCATTCCATGAAGCTCTCTGCGCACTGTTCTTGAGCTAATCTGAAGGCCACGTGACGTTTGGAGGTCTGTAGTGATTGACTCTGCAGAAAGTTGGCGACCTCTTCACACTATGCACCTCAGCATCCGCTGACCCCGCTCCCTCAGTTTACATGGCCTATCACTTCGTGGCTGAGTTGCCGTCGTTCCCAAACACTGCCACGTTCTTATAATACAGCTGACAGGTGACTGTGGAATATTTAGGAGCGAGGAAATTTCACGACTGGATTTGTTGCACAGGTGGCATCCTATCACAGCTCCACGCTGGAATTCACTGAGCTCCTGAGAGCGACTCATTCTTTCACAAATGTTTGTAAAAACAGTCTGCATGTCTAGGTGCTTTTATATACCTGTGGCCATGGAAGTGATTGGAACACCTGATTCTGATTATTTGGATGGGTGAGCCAATACTTTTGGCAATATAGTGTATATTTGTGTGTGTGTGTGTGTGTGTGTGGATACAGCGCGGATGTCACTAGTGACCGGCAGGCCGTGAAATTCAAAATCCAGGCTGCTCGTGGTGGTGTGGAGGAAACTCCTCCGCTTCACCCCGCGATCAGAGCTGGACTTACATCTCAGAAGCCTGTAGGTACAGGAATATGGCGTGCCCCCCCACCCCCAAAAAAAGTGCCACAACTGGGGGAAATACTTTTTTTAATTATTGCTTTGGTGGAAAAAAATTCTACTTTTTAAAAAAAATTAAAAATCGTTTCTCGCTTTGTTCGCGTCAATAGGAAGGGTAGAATCTGTTGCTGAATGTTAAGGCTTGGGAACTTAACCCTAACCCTAAAACAAGCACAAATAGTAACCTAACCCTATCCTGTATTTCTAACCCTAACCCATTTTTTCTTCATTTTTAATTTTGACACATTAAATGGTCCTGTTTATCGTTGGAAAAGCCAGACCGGGGGAGTGGGGGTCCCAAAGACCCCTGCTTCTCCTCACTGCTGTGCGGCGGTTTAGGTTTTAGTTAAAACAATGCTAATCACCATCACTTCACACTTGCCGACAGCACGATAAATGAGAAGCAGAGTTAGTGCAGCATCGCTGCTCGCTTTATAATTAAAATTTTATTCTTACATAAGACCTGGTCATGTTTGGAATCATTGGAAAGGCCAAATCCTGACCTTTCCGATGATACCACACATGACCTTCTAGCATGTAGGGTTCTGGAAAAAAAGGGGTCCAAAGGGATTTTTTTTCCAAAGCAAGGCGCCCCCCCCCTGTGGCAGGCGCCAACAGGCACAAGCCTACTTTGCCTAATTATAAATCTGGCCCTGCCCACGATTCAACCAGAGCGGGACAGCAGGGGGGGGGACACTCCTCACATGCTGACCTCTTTTCTTATCCTGACCACTTAATTTTTTATGTTTTATCGTTACCATAAGTGTGCGCTGAGCATAGATTTTTCCAAGTGGAGTTTCACGCGCTTTTTATGTAGCCGCGCTGGCACCCATGTATCCCTATTCAGAGAGAGGTCTTTGTGTTGCAAAGCGGCTCATGTGATCCCTCTATTATTTAAGGCAACGTATGGAGAGAATCGCGTCTGAGGAGACGCGGGGAAACTCGCTGCCGTTTCATGTGGCAGCAAAGAGACATTCCTGAACATTTGGAATCCTTGTATGTCAAACATGACTTCCTTTTTGATGTACTTTCTCACCCTTTAATCATGTAGTGTTATACATTCTATAGGTCATTATTAAATCATTAATAGAAGGGGAGACTTTATTATTTCCTTTTTATTTATTTATTTTTATTCTCTATCCATAATTTATTTAATTTGGCTTTAAATATGTATTTATCACACTATGTACATACAGTGTATATATATACTATACGTGGTAAAGTAATAAAATTTCAGGGGGGATCCATAAACTATTTTTTTAACACATAAAAAAAGAAGAAATACATAGAAAAATCAAATGCGTGTTTATGTGTGTGTGTGTGTGTTATATATATATATGTATATGTATGTGTGTGTATGTGTATGTATATATATATATATATATCTATATCCCTATTACAATCTGGGTGTTAAAACGCGTGCGCAAGGGAGGAAAAACTGCGCCCGCAGTTTTCCCCCTTACGCCCGCTTTTTAACGCCAGATTACAATGCAGACGCAAAAAAAATGCTGCCTGCATTGTAGCGCCCGGTAAAAATCAGGATGCTCGCGGCTGCGCTTAGCGCTGCCGCGAGCATCCACTCGCTGGAGTCCATAGGACTCCATTGAGTTCCTCTCTGCCGGTCACGTGACCGGCCGGATCTCGCATCGCGAGATCCGGCCGGTTGGTGTAGGGATACGCAGGGAGAGACAGGGGGGACTTTTTCCCCCTGTCTTTCCCTGCTCCCTCCGGCCGGAGGAGGCGACCGAAGCCGCGATCCTCGCCGTGGGACACAGGGTAAGTATGGTTTTTTTTTTCATTTTTTTAAGCTGGTGTTAATGTATTCTGCACCAGCGGAATCCGTTAACACCAGGTCCTGGCTCTGGTTAACTTTTCGTCGACCAGAGCCAGGCGTTAATCAGCGCTGGGACATTGTAATCCAGCGCTGATTAACGCTTTGCGCTCCCCATGTTACGTATGAGAAGCGCAAGGTCCCAAACGCAAACGGTTTTTTAACCCGTTTGTGTTTGGATTGTAATATGCCCTGAACACCGCAGCTAACGGTAGTGCTCACGCAGGTAAGCTTTACCGTTAGCGTGCAGAGTGTAATAGGGCCCATACAGTATATATAGATTTCTTCAACCCTGCACAGAGCCACCGTAAGACAAAGTGATGCACAAGTCCAGGAAATATTAAACAGAATCAATGAATGGACGCACTCAGGGGTTTAAATCAAAAAATAGAAGGTGATGCTTTATTTAAATCATTAAAAAATAGCCGTATCCAAGTACCGACTTTTTGGCCCCCTCAAAGCCTTTCTCAAGGTTTCTCAACCTGCAGCGGATTTTTGTATCCGTTCCCTGCACCCCGGGGACCCAAATTCACTGCAGGATCCGAATACACATCCATTGTGTGATATAGAAGAAAATATGTGTCACTGGGCGCATCCATTGTGTGATATTTTCCTCTATATGTGTCACTGGGTGCATCCATTGTATGATATTTTCCTCTATATGTGTCACTGGGTGCATCCATTGTGTGATATTTTCCTCTATATGTGTCACTGGGCGCATCCATTGTGTGATATTTTCCTCTATATGTGTCACTGGGCGCATCCATTGTGTGATATTTTCCTCTATATGTGTCACTGGGTGCATCCATTGTGTGATATTTTGTGTTGTATCTTTCCATCACTTGCTCCTCACTGTGTGGCTTTGACCATAGAATGAAGTGAACGGGTCAGTCACCGACTCACATCATTGTATTGTGTGGGATGTATTCAAAGGACGTCACCAGGGGGAGACTAGAAGTATTTTAAGCTCTTATCTCAGTTGCCTTATCTAAACATTCCATCCTGCATTAAGTAATAAATATTGTAGATGAAATAAACAAGAGCCACAAAGCAAACCTTCTTTTGGTAAATGTTGCATCATGGGAACAATCCAGAGAATGGAACCCAGAGATAAAATACCTAAATTTTTATTTTTCCTTTTTACGTATAATAACTTCAGACAAAGAAAAAAAAACCTGCAACATGTGTTTTGTAATGTGTTTTTGTTTTTAATGCACAAGTAATGTAATTACAGCTTATGTACGTGGTAGTGTCCCTTTTTAAGCATTTGCAGACAACCAGTGGCTGGATTATATTTTTCGCTCAGCTGTTTGTGGTTATGCGATGGTTCGCGCGTTCCTTCATCTCGCTGAGCGACGGGTACCCAGGCGATAAACAAGATGCTGGGAGAGTGAATCATGACGGCATCACGGTCGGCCAAACATATGATGCGCAGTGTAGTGCGAATTATCTTGCCCCGGCACAGGATGAAGGAATCGCATGGCAAGAACCATATGATTCAACTTTACACAAGCTGCACACTGAAAGCTTCCGTCTGTCGCTCTCAGAATCGGCGTCTACAGTGAATCCGACCCGCCGCGTGTATGAAAGCGACTCTGACTCTGATCCAGCTACTCTCAAACTGTGGGTGTTTTGTTTTTTCTTTTACTTATTTTGTAATTCTGAGAATCCTGCGGCAATGAGATGCTTTCTCCCATCATCAAGACAAGATCTTGGCCACAAATTAATGCCACTGTGGACGCAAATAAATGCTGAGACATCGCATGAGCTTATCGACACGATGCCGCGGCGAATGCGTGCCGCAATCACAGCAAAAGGCGACACAACCACATATTACAGGCGGAGAATATTTTAATTTTTTTGCTTTTAAAAGGTAGCATTTTAGTGAATAATCCCCATTCCACCACTCCCCGGTTTTAAATAAAAAATCTCTGTTCATCTCAATCTTTGAGGAAGCATTAATGTATCATTATTTCACGTATTGTAGCAAGAGGCGTTTTTGAATTCCGTGTGGAATAGCAAACAAGCTTTTTTTCGTTTTTATTCTGTTATCTATTTTTTTAAAGTTGTTGTTTTAAAAAATCTTTTTTTTTTTTTCTTTTTCTCATCGTTTAACATCCATTAGCAGACAATGTTTTTGTCTCCTTTCATTGAAGCTAAAAGACTTGTGCGAGTTGTTGGAAAGTAGGTAATGGGGAAAAAAAACATAAATGTAGCCCATAAATCCACGCTTACGCATTTTACTCTCGTGCTGGTTTTCATCCTGCATGGAAGCAGACCAATTCAGGAGCTGGAAACGGTAACCTTCCATCTACAAGCACTTTACAGCAACGTTTGTACCTCAAACTTTATGGCTGCGTTCTATCAACTCACAGGGTTATTCAGAGAGCGGTGAAAAGCAGGAGAATGACTGGAGAATGGAAAATTCTAGGTCAAAATAGCCAAACCAAAAAAATTCTCCCATTCATCTCACTTTCCAAATCAGCTATTCTGACTTAGAATATTCCCTTTCTCAGTCATTCTCCTGCTTTTCACCGCTCTCTGAATAACTCTGTAAGAAGGAGGCGTGAGGGTCAGCTCTGAGCAGCTGTCAATGTACAGTACAGGATTCTCGTCATTCTGCATCACCCAGCATAAAGGCAGACGTCTATGTCAGGGCTCCATTCAGTCTTTCCGCGTCTTCAGTGGAACTGGAAACCGTAACCTTCTGTTTGTAAACACTGTACAGCAACATTTGTATGTCAAACGTTATGGCTGCAATCCGGCAACTAAGGAGGCGAAAGGGGCAGCTCTGAGCAACACTCAGTGTACAGTGCAGGATCCTCGGCATTCTGAATCACTCATCATATTACAGATACAGTGACACACTCAGACAGTGGGGTGACCTGGATGTCCAGAGCTGGTGAAATTGAACGCCCTGCTCACATGGGGAATTATTTTCTTTCTCTGATGTAGTGGGGAGATGCAAAGTTGCAAGGCCAAGTACACAGGTGCTTCCCGGAGTAGGAAATTTCAGTGCTTTCTGAATAATCCCTATAGTGTCAATGTTTCGGCACCGAGCCTTTACGGTGGAGTCAAAACATTGACAATGCAATTTCTTTTTGGAATAAAGGTGAAACCAGGAATGTCTTAAAATGACCGTCCACTGGCTCCATAGTCGGACGACCGACTTGTTCATCCGACTACGGACGACGTTTTTGAACGATCTGGGTCGTCCACTGCAAGCTACTATGGATGACCCTGGTCGACCAATGGGCAGACAGCTGAACGCCGCAGAAGACCGCCGGACTGAAGAAAACTGTCTGCTGTCCCTGGTGCTGAAAGGGCTTTAACATACAGGACGCTTTCCTTGACATTGTCTTCGACAGCGTTCAGCGGTGCTGTAGAGTAAGGAAAGCGTCCTATATGTTAAAGCCCTTTCAGCACCACGGACAGCAGCCACTCTACAGCACCGGAGAACGCCGCCGAAGACAGCCAGACTGAAGATACAAAGAAAAAACCCTTTTTAAAAAAATTGGGAAATAAAAAATTTTGTCAAAAAAAATACAAAAAAGATGTTCAGAGAAATAGACAGTTTGCTGAAGATGTAACGAAGAAACGGTTTAATAACAAAAATATGAAAATGTCATTTTACAATGAAACCTAATGGGATTCGCCTTTTTAAACCTGCCGACCCGAACCACCGGAAATCAGGGAATTTTTTTCATGTATATTGTGCCAGGTCGGTCATCTTCGTCCGACAAATCCCGTTCAAATGGGAAAGCTCGCTCATCTGATGTAGCCGCATGAAGTCGGCGGACGGAAGTCGGAGGCAGTGGAGGAGGACTGAATCTCCTTCTTGTTGTGGGATTGGTTGGACGATGACGGACAACAGACGATCGCACAAATCCAGTTCCAGTGGACGGCCTGCTATGCTATTCGATCATTTTAGATTTTTCATATGTTTATAACTATTGACTTGATAAGGCCCCGAACAAGCCGAAACCTTGATTAGTTTGTAATAAAGTCTGGACTTTTATGAGCAGACGCTTGATTCCCCTCGGATTGTTGAGACTATCAGGGTTATTCAAAGAGGATCGAAAAGTCACCGCACGTTCAGTGACTTTTTGTTCTCCTCAATTCGGTACGATTTGGTGATCCCATTTCGACGACTCCGTGGTTTGTTCAGCAAGCACCACAGGGTCCCCAAATTGCAGGGAAAAGTCGCCCCAAACCCACCGAAAACTCACCGCAAAATCCAGGGGAAGGCACATGAAAACCCGCAAAAACATCTGGATTAACTCTGCCGAACACGCTTGAGAAACCGAGCAGCCGCCGGTCACAGCGCAGAGCAGCCGCCGGAAAAAGCCGACACCGCAGACGAATGGAGTGAGAAAAAAACAACATTTGCTTGATTGTTTGAAAAGTGAAACGCTGTTTGAAAAGAAACTACTGAACGAAAATGTCTGAAATTTACGTATAAAATCCAATGAATGATAATAAAAAGGGCTGTTACAGAAAAAATAAGTGAAGTTTAAATTTTTTTTAAAAAAATCTGTAAAGTTTTTTGAAACCCCCCCCACCCGAAAAATGCTTAAAAGATCCAAAAAAATCTATAATTAAAGAGACTTTTTACTGCAGAATTTTATAATGAACGGTTTATTAGATATTGAATTAAAACGGGAATATTTATAACATTGAAGCCTATGGGATTCGCCTGAATAAACCTGTCGAATGAAACCACCGAATGGCAGGGCATTTCGGGAACCTTTCACTGCTGGTTTTTGTTCTCTGAAGCAGTGCTTCTCTATGGGGATTTCACTGCCCTCGAACAGGCACCGAACAGGCATCGTATGTGCAGGCAATTCGTCAGGATTTGGCGAATTGCCTGCTCTCTGAATAGCCAAATGGCCAGGAAAGGTAACCGTACGCTGAAGTTCAGCGTTCGGTTACCTTTCGCCAGCAATTCGGATCTCTTTGAATAACCCTGTTTATTTATATCATTTTAATTCATTGTAACATCTACTAATAGGTAAGAACATGGCGTTTCTGCTTCACCTCCTAGTCTACAATCCACGTCCGGACTGCTGGTAGAGATCGATCTCCACATCTTTCCACCCCCAGAAATAAATTCCCGTAATCGATGAATGATCAAAAGGTGCAAAGAGATAATTAATTAAGGTACATCAAGAATAAAATTATTTAGAGAAACACAAATTTGTTATGGATCCTGTGTTTGTGACAGTTTTGTGCATTCTTTGTTGCAAAAACGTACACTATGTTACCAAGAAGGATACATTGAGATTTCTCTCGTTTTCGTATGTACCGTTAGGTGTCTCGCCCAAGGACACTTACTGGAGAGGTAGATATATTTAATATATATAAAAAAATAGCAAAGTAAACTGGTAGTGCAGGTCAGGATGCTAATCGTCTCGGCGCCGGAAAGCTCGTATGATTTAGTGTTGATGAATCTGATTTGATTAGATGAATAATTCAAAGAGTCCATGGATATTAATGGGCTGAAATGAGGGGGTGGGCAGCCCGAGGGTGTTAGAACAGGAGGTATATGTAAGACGAGGTCACCTCTTGGCAGGGGTCTAGTCCTAAAAAAATAAGTGCAGGAACTCTCCAAGGTTTCTTCTCCTCAATTAATCATTGACCTGTCACATTAAACCCAACACTACACATGCAAATTATATGTATCAATGGTTTAAAGGGACACTACCGCGTACATAAACTGTAACTAGATTACTATGTGCACTACAAACAAAACCACATTGTAGAACACATTATAGAACACATACTGCCGGTTTTGTTTCTTTGTCTGAAGTCATTTCATGTAGGCTGGGGACAGACCAGCGCATTTTTAA
Organism: Leptobrachium leishanense; assembly: GCA_009667805.1. Lineage (NCBI taxonomy): Eukaryota > Metazoa > Chordata > Amphibia > Anura > Megophryidae > Leptobrachium > Leptobrachium leishanense. The sequence goes on along the minus strand of CM019070.1, from coordinate 147,765,715 downwards.
CGTGCGTTCTGGCGCACTTAATCACGGCCGCACTAGTAGCAAATGACGGGCAATGACGGCCAATATACGAAGTACGGTCGCACGAAAGTCCGGCCGCGCAACGCAAGTGGAAAATTAACGCATTTTTTCGAGAACGCAGAACCGCTAGTACTGACGTACAGAGTGCGCTGCGCCCGCTAGCGGTGTGTGTGTGTGATTTGGAGACGTCAGACCCTGCTCGTGTCCAGCCAACATAACGTCCAGACGCAAAAAGTTTCCTGGTTTGGATTCGTAAAACATCACGCACGAAAATGCGCATCGTATGACCGTTTTCGCATATTCCGTGAAAATACATCAATGCGTTCGGACGCACTTTTTTACGTTCACGTGTAAAAATACTTTCGTTTGACCCTAGCTTTAAGGCTAGGGTCAGACGAACGCATTTTCGCGTTGTCTGTGAAAAAGTGCGTTCGAACGAATGGACGCATTTTTTCACGGAGTACGCGATAGCGGTCATACGATGCGCCTTTTCGTCCGTGATTTTGTACGGATCATCAATAAAACACTTTTTGTGTCTGGACGTTATGTTGGCCGGACGTGTGCAGCGTCTGACGTCTCCTAATCACACACACACGCCTCTAGCCGATGCAGCGCACTCTGTACGTCCGTACTAGAGGTTTGACGTTCTAGAAAAAATGCGTTCGTTGGCCACTTGCGTTGCGCGGACGAACTTTCGTGCGGCCGTACTTCGTGTGTTCCCCGGCATTGGACGTCATTTGCTGCTAGCACGGCCGTGATTTCGTGCGTCTAAGGCTGGGGTCAGACTGAGGCAGTGCGAACGCGCGTTCTGGCGCACATAATCACGGCCGCACTAGCAGCAGATGCCGGGCAATGACAGCCAATATACGAAGTACGGTCGCACAAAAGTCCGGCCGCGCAACGCAAGTGGAAAATGAACGCATTTTTTCGAGAACGTTAAACCGCTGGTACTGACGTACAGAGTGCGCTGCGGCCGCATAGCAGCGTGTGTGCGTGATTAGGAGATGTCAGACGCTGCTAGTGTGCGGCCAACATAACGTTCAAACAGCCGGATTTCCCTAGACTTCTTTTTACCCCATCGTCATGAAATACGTCCAGAATTGCGCATCGTCTGACCACTTAAGCGTATTCCGTGAAAAAATGCGTGCGCACGCATCGACGTACATTTTGACGGTGGCCGCAGAAAATGCGCTCATCTGTCCCTAGCCTTAACGCACGTTAAAACTGCTTTCGTCTGACCCTAGCCTAAAAAGGAAAAATAAAATTAGGTTTTTATCCCCTGCTTCTATTGTGTTGATTTTTTTTTCCCGTGATGCAACATCTACCAAAATCTCTGCAAACATTTTACTTTACTGTTGTGTTGTTTATTTTCTAAAGTATTTAACAGTTAATGAGATGGAGGAGGGAATGTTTAGATAAGGCTGCAGGGGGTGTATTGTTATCTCCAGGCTAAGTAAGAGCTGGCAGCTGAATGAGATAAGACAGGGAGTTTAAAAGCCTTCTAATCTACCCCCTGGGGATGTCCTATGAATACAAAACCACATTATAAAAAACACATTATAAAACACATGCTACCGTTTCTGTTTCTTTGCAGTAATTAAATGTAAAAAGGAAAAATAAAATTAGGATTTTTATCTCTGGTTTCCATTTTGTGGATTTACCATGATCTAGGCAAAAGTTTTACTTTACTGTTGTGGTTTAGCTTCTACAGTATTTAAGCGGCAATGAGGAGGAGGGAATGTTTAAATAAGGCTGCAGGGGATCTATTGTTCTCCAGGCTACCTGAGGCTACCTGCGGAATATGCTGGCGCTTTATAAATAAAGAATAATAATAAGAGCTGGCAGCGGAATGAGATAAGATAGGGAGCGTAAAAGACTTCTAATCTACCCCCTGGTGATGTCCTTCAAATACATCCCACACAATACAATGATGTGAGTCAGTGACTGACCCATTCGCTCCATTCTATTACCAAAGCCACACAGTGAGGAGCAAGTGATGGAAAGCTACAAAATATCACACAATGGATGCACCCAGTGACACATATAGTGGAAAATATCACACAATGGATGCACCCAGTGACACGTATAGAGGAAAATATCACACAATGGATGCGCCCAGTGACACATATAGAGGAAAATATCACACAATGGATGCACCCAGTGACACATATAGAGGAAAATATCACACAATGGATGCACCCAGTGACACATATAGAGGAAAATATCACACAATGGATGCGCCCAGTGACACATATAGAGGAAAATATCACACAATGGATGCACCTAGTGACACATAGAGGAAAATATCACACAATGGATGCACCCAGTGACAAATATAGAGGAAAATATCACACAGTGGATGCACCCAGTGACACATATAAAAAGAAATCACACAATGGATGCACCCAGTGACACATATAGAGGATAATATCACACAATGGATGCACCCCGTGACACATATAGGAAAATATCACACAATGGATGCGCCCAGTGACACATATAAAAAGAAATCACACAATGGATGCGCCCAGTGAAACATATAGAGGAAAATATTTTCTTAAACAAACAAGAGAAACAAACACATGTAAGATATCAGCAACATCAAATAAACACAATGAGGATGTTTAATTTTTTTGGTGGTACTGGCCCTTTAATATAAAGATTAAGTGGGTTTTACGGAATCTTACTGATAATTCTGATACTTTTCATATATTTCTGGTGAATTAGTATGGAAACAAATATTTGGAGCCTAATAAAAGCTTTTCAATGGGAACTCCGGTCTCACTGAGAAAATCGTAGTGGAACAGCGTTTCTAAGCGTTCCCACTCGACTTGATGCCTGACTTTCAGAAAGGGGAGACCTGTAGGTACCCAGCATCATGTTCACCTATTCTGAGATGCCAGTAACAGTGATGGAGTGGGCCTCATCCCATTACTTTGTGCAGTCTCCCAGATGTCCTGTATTTGAATTTTTCTCTACTCAGTCACGAGAGGAAAATTAAGAAAGCAAAAAACAGTGAACATTTAATTTCACGTCATCAATTTTTTTTTTACATTGAAATTTTTATGTTCTTTTATTCCAGTAGAAGAAGTAACCGTGCATGTAATTAGCATTATTTCTTACATTGTTAGATCTCTTTTATATTATGAAAAATAAGTAAGAATGTTAATTAAAAAATAAATAGCAATAAGAAAATGTGTAATACATATATTTTATCTTATGAAAAATATGTATTCCTTTTATTATTATTGCTATATATTTTAATTAGCATTTTTACATATTTTTCATAATATCAGGAGCTATAACAATGTATTCCTATTAATTACTATTATCACTATTTATTTTAATTCGGGTTTTTATTTCTCGCAATACCGGGCTCTCTAACACTGTATCTATTCCTTTTATAATATTATTTTATTGCTATTTATTTTAATTAACAATATTAGTTATATTCCCATAATAGAAGATGCAACACTGGATAAATTGAATAGCAATTATCTTAAGACACGTTTTATTAAAAAAAATTATAACAGTAGATGTAGCAATACATGTAACCCTTTTATCTCTCCTTATTAAGTTTAAACATAATATTAGATGTAAACATTCCTCAGTTTTATTAGGATTATTATTTTACTTCACATTTTTATTTTTTTCTTCAGTTGTAGAAATTACTCAGTATCTTACTATTTTACGTCACATTTTATTTGTTTTTTTTTCCCACTTGTAGAAATTTCTCTTATTATAATTGTTTTTACATTTTTATTTTCCGGTGTAGAAATTCCTTATTCACATTTTTATTTAGGTTTTTTTTAGATCTAAAAATTACTCATTATTAAAATTACTTCACATATTATTAAGTTTTAACAGATATAAAAATTACTAAATATTATTTTCATTATTTTATATTACATTTTTTTTAGTTTTTCAGGTGTAAAAAGTCCTCAGATTACTATTATTACTTCACTTTTTTTTAAAAAAAAAAGTCATAATACTACAGGACCTGTGAAAACGCATGCACTCCATAATATTAACTCACATTTTTCTTTCTTCTTATTTTTTTCATAGTTCAAGGAGACAAGTAACAAAGCAAGTTGGTTTTAACACTCTGACACTTTGCCTACGTGCTTTATTATTAAAAAGCACTCCAACTGAAACCCCCAAATCTGGGAAAAGTGGCACAAAATTGGAAATAATTTGGTATCCAGTAAAAGCCATCCTCCACTGAGTACAAACACATTTTCTATCCCTCCCCTACATTTACACACATTATCAGGGTTATTCAGAGAGAGGTCAAAACCAGGAGAATGACTGGAGAAGTGAAAATTCTAGGTCGATTTGGAAAGTGAGATGAATGCAAGAATTTTTCTGGTTTTGCTATTTTGACCTAGAATTTTCACTTCTCCAGTCATTCTCCTGATTTTCACCTCTCTCTGAATAACTCTGTAAGTGTATGTCCATTCATCTCTGTCAGTAACTGGGGGTCTTAGGGGCCATCACACTGTGTGGGGAATATTAGTTTATGCTCATTTAAGGCTAGGGACAGATGAGCGCATTTTCTGCGGCCACCGTCAAAATGTACGTCGATGCGTGCGCACGCATTTTTTCACGGAATACGCTTAAGTGGTCAGACGATGCGCAATTCTGGACGTATTTCATGACGATGGGGTGAAAAGAAGTCTAGGGAAATCCGGCTGTTTGAACGTTATGTTGGCCGCACACTAGCAGCGTCTGACATCTCCTAATCACGCACACACGCCGCTAGCGGACGCAGCGCACTCTGTACGTCAGTACCAGCGGTTTAACGTTCTCGAAAAAATGCGTTCATTTTCCACTTGCGTTGCGCGGCCGGACTTTTGTGCGACCGTACTTCGTATATTGGCTGTCATTGCCCGGCATCTGCTGCTAGTGCGGCCGTGATTATGGCTAGGGTCAGAGTGGGGCAGTCGGAACGCGCGTGCAGGCGCACTAAATCACGGCGGCAGTAGCAGCACATAACGGCCAATGACGGCCAATATACGCAGTACGTGCGTACGAAAGTGCGCCGACACCACGCAACCAGCAAATGAACGCATTTTTATCAGAACGTGAAACCGCTGCTACTGACGTACAAAGTGCGCTGCGGCCGCATAGCAGCGTGTGTGCGTGATTAGGAGACGTCAGACGCTGCTAGTGTGCGGCCAACATAACGTTCAAACAGCCGGATTTCCCTAGACTTCTTTTCACCCCATCGTCATGAAATACGTCCAGAATTGCGCATCGTCTGACCACTTAAGCGTATTCCGTGAAAAAATGCGTGCGCACGCATCGACGTACATTTTGACGGTGGCCGCAGAAAATGCGCTCATCTGTCCCTAGCCTTAGTGCGCCAGAACGCGCGTTCGCACTGCCTCAGTCTGACCCTAGCCTTAGGGTTATGGTTAGTATTTGGTTCAGGTTAGTATTTGTGCTTACTTTAGGGTTATGGCTAGTATTCGGTTCAGGTTAGTATTTGTGCTTGCTTTAGGGTTATGGTTAGTATTTGGTTCAGGTTAGTATTTGTGCTTGCTTTAGGGTTATGGTTAGTATTTGGTTCAGGTTAGTATATGTGCTTGCTTTAGGGTTATGGTTAGTATTTGGTTCTGGTTAGTATTTGTGCTTGCTTTAGGGTTATGGTTAGTATTCGGTTCAGGTTAGTATTTGTGATTGCTTTAGGGTTATGGTTAGTATTTGGTTCTGGTTAGTATTTGTGCTTGCTTTAGGGTTATGGTTAGTATTTGGTTCAGGTTAGTATTTGTGCTTGCTTTAGGGTTATGGTTAGTATTTGGTTCTGGTTAGTATATGTGCTTGCTTTAGGGTTATGGTTAGTATTTGGTTCAGGTTAGTATCTGTGCTTACTTTAGTGTTATGGTTAGTATCTGTGCTTACTTTATTGTTATGGTTAGTATTCGGTTCAGGTTAGTATTTGTGCTTGCTTTAGGGTTATGGTTAGTATTTGGTTCAGGTTAGTATTTGTGCTTGCTTTAGGGTTATGGTTAGTATTTGGTTCAGGTTAGTATATGTGCTTGCTTTAGGGTTATGGTTAGTATTTGGTTCTGGTTAGTATTTGTGCTTGCTTTAGGGTTATGGTTAGTATTCGGTTCAGGTTAGTATTTGTGATTGCTTTAGGGTTATGGTTACTATTTGGTTCTGGTTAGTATTTGTGCTTGCTTGAGGCTAGGGTCAGACTGAGGCAGTGCGAACGCGCGTTCTGGCGCACTTAATCACGGCCGCACTAGCAGCAGATGCCGGGCAATGACGGCCAATATACGAAGTACGGTCGCACAAAAGTCCGGCCGCGCAACGCAAGTGGAAAATGAACGCATTTTTTCGAGAACGTGAAACCGCAGGTACTGACGTACAGAGTGCGCTGCGTCCGCTAGCGGCGTGTGTGCGTGATTAGGAGACGTCAGACGCTGCTAATGTCCGGCCAACATAACGTCCAGACGCAAAAAGTGTTTTATTGATGATCCGTACAAAATCACGGACGAGAAGGCGCATAGTATGACCGCTATCGCGTATTCCGTGAAAAAATGCGTCCATTCGTTCGAACGCACTTTTTCACAGACAACATAAAAATGCGTTCGTCTGACCCTAGCCTTAGGGTTATGGTTAGTATTTGGTTCAGGTTAGTATTTGTGCTTGCTTTAGGGTTCTGGTTAGTATATGTGCTTGCTTTAGGGTTATGGTTAGTATTTGGTTCAGGTTAGTATCTGTGCTTACTTTAGTGTTATGGTTAGTATCTGTGCTTACTTTATTGTTATGGTTAGTATTCGGTTCAGGTTAGTATTTGTGCTTGCTTTAGGGTTATGGTTAGTATTTGGATCAGGTTAGTATATGTGCTTGCTTTAGGGTTATGGTTAGTATTTGGTTCTGGTTAGTATTTGTGCTTGCTTTAGGGTTATGGTTAGTATTTGGTTCAGGTTAGTATATGTGCTTGCTTTAGGGTTATGGTTAGTATTCGGTTCAGGTTAGTATTTGTGCTTGCTTTAGGGTTATGGTTAGTATTTGGTTCAGGTTAGTATATGTGCTTGCTTTAGGGTTATGGTTAGTATTTGGTTCTGGTTAGTATTTGTGCTTGCTTTAGGGTTATGGTTAGTATTTGGTTCAGGTTAGTATTTGTGCTTGTTTTACTGAGCTCCACAAACCAAAAACATCTACTAATCCTATGGGTTCCCAATTAATCACACACAATAACCCTAACTGTATTCCCCTCCGCACCGAACTTTAAAGGGGCATTAAACGTGGCCCTCAAAGTGCAGCTGTCATATTGGCCATCATACATTGGGCTTACATGATGGGGAGTTCAAAGCTATATCTGTGCTAGTGCTTTCTACCCACAATATATAGAATACTTGAGTATTTCCCTATCAAAGAATCACTGCCACTCGTTTCCTGGGACATGTGATGGAGCGACGAGCGCTTGACCCCTGTGTTAGAATAACAATGTGGCAGCAGGGGACCAATATGGCAGCTCTGCACGATGACCTCAATGTGCGGCTTCCAGGAAGGAGGAACATGGGCCATGGTGGCGGCTCCCAGCGTTGGGACCAGGGGGAGCCTCGATCTGCAAAAACGTATCAGGGGAAGTCAGGTGGATTTTTATGATCTGATCGATCCATGCCTTGATGACACATATCGGGTCATTGAAACTGTTCATGACAGGTTCACTTTAACATGTCTTCTCGTTTACACCCCCAACCCTGACGTGAACCCCATCATCAGCGTCATTTTATACGGTGCTTGATGGTCGATGTCATTGGTGACTTGACATTTAAATGTGCGATTCGTGTGAATAACGTGAAGTTTCTCCTCATTTTTCATTGTCTGGTTTGTCTTTATTTAGCCCAAAATAATAAGTATCTTCTAACACTATGCGGTAAAGGCAGTGGCCGCTGTGTTACTCCCGAAACCCCATATAATGCTCTGAAAAGGGACCAAAACAATGAATTTAGACTTTTCTTTTCACTGAAATGCGATGTTTACTCGTCTGTTCCTTTGAGTTTGCACAGAGCCGAGTCTGGATATGGAGTTCCCGGCGCGCCTCTTTGATAGCAATTCCTTTCAAATAAGCAGCAGTTGGAAACATTTATTTTCTTCGCAATCCTGTGTTTCGGCGAACTAAAAGCCGCTGCGTCCAGAGAGGAAAAAAAAATCCGATATCGAGCGCAGCAAGACTTTCTATTTAACAAACCCCCGCTACGTGGCACTGCGAAAGAATGAATCCAGGTGCGCTCTGCCTGGCTGAGAGTCCCAGGAGTTACAGTCCTCAACACTTTGAAGGCAGTAAATTCTTAATCCTAAAAACCATGTAACCCCCAAACACTCCAAAATCCTAAAACCCCATCATCCAAACCCCCCAAAATCCTAAAACACCACCGCCAAACCCCCCCAAAATCCTAAAACACCACCACCAAACCCCCCAAAATCCTAAAACACCATCATCCAAACCCTCCCCCCAAATCCTAAAACCCATCATCCAAACCCTCTCTTATCCTAAAACCCATCATCCAAACCCTCTCTTATCCTAAAACCCCAGAATCCAAAACATTCAGGAATTTAAAGCTCATAATCCAAAACAACTCTGATCCCCAAAACACCACAATCCAAAACAACACCGAACCCCAAAACCCATAATTCAAAAAAACTCCTTAACCCCAAAACACCACAATCCAAAACACCTCTTAACAATAAAACCCCATTATCCAAAGTACCCATTAACCCCAAAAAACATAATCCAATGAACTCCTTAGCCCTAAAACTCTATAATCCAAAGAAACCATTAACCACAAAACCCTTTAATTTAAAGCACCCCTTAGCCATAAACCCCCTAATGCATCCCATAACCCCTGAATTTCCTAATCCAAAAACCCTTAACCGCAAAACTCTGAACCCAAAGCACCCCTTAACCCTAAAACCCCAAAACTCTATCATTCAAAGTACCTTATCCCTAGATCACATAACCCAAACCTCACTTAATCCTAAACCACCATAATCCAAAGCACCCCAAAACCAAAAAACCCTAATCCAAAGCACCCCTTAACCCTGTAACCCCCTAAACCAAAACCCCACATTACCCACAATCCAAAGCACCCCTTAACCCTGTAACCCCCTAATCCAAAACCCCACATTAACCCCTAATCCAAAGCACCCCTTAACCCTGTAATCCCCTAAACCAAAACCCCACATTACCCCCAATCCAAAGCACCCCTTAACCCTGTAACCCCTAAACCAAAACCCCACATTAACCCCTAATCCAAAGCATCCCTTAACCCTGTAACCCCTAATCCAAAACCCCACATTAGTCTCTAATCCAAAGCACCCCTTAACCCTGTAACCCCAATCCAAAACCCCATATTAACCCCTAATCCAAAGCACCCCTTAACCCTGTAACCCCCTAAACCAAAACCCCACTTTAACCCCTAATCCAAAGCACCCCTTAACCCTGTAACCCCCTAATCCAAAACCCCACATTACCCCCAATCCAAAGCACCCCTTAACCCTGTAACCCCTAAACCAAAACCACACATTAACCCCTAATCCAAAGCACCCCTTAACCCTGTAACCCCCTAAACCAAAACTCCACTTTAACCCCTAATCCAAAGCACCCCTTAACCCTGTAACCCCTAAACCAAAACCACACATTAACCCCTAATCCAAAGCACCCCTTAACCCTGTAACCCCCTAAACCAAAACTCCACTTTAACCCCTAATCCAAAGCACCCCTTAACCCTGTAACCCCCTAATCCAAAACCACACATTACCCCCAATCCAAAGCAACCCTTAACCCTGTAACAGCTAAACCAAAACCCCACATTACTCTCTAATCCAAAGCACCCCTTAACCCTGTAACCCCTTAATCCAAAGAACCACATTACCCCCTAATCCAAAGCAACCCTTAACCCTGTAACCCCCTAATCCAAAACCCCACATTACTCTCTAATCCAAAGAACCCCTTAACCCTGTAACCCCTTAATCCAAAGAACCACATTACCCCCTAATCCAAAGTAACCCTGTAACCCCCTAATCCAAAACCCCATATTACCCTCTAATCCAAAGCACCCCTTAACCCCCCAAACCCCCTTATCTAAAGAATCCCTTAACTGCAAAAAAAAACCTACACTGTTGCATAAACCTGATCTCTGCGACGCGGCATTGATTGAAGAGTTCTGTGTGAAAACAGACCCAGGATGCAATAAAGTGTGACAGATGTCATTTGCATGTCCTACCCAGAGTTCCTTGCTGCATATGGGGAATGTCGCACGGGAGCTCTGGGATGCAGTTCTTTGAATTGCTGTGATGTGTAAATGGCTTCTGCAATAATAAACTTTATTAATTATAGTGTGGAGGCTTTTTTTCTAATTTTTTGCCCTCCACCACAACCATTATAAGTAATATATATATATATATAAATACACATTCTATCTAGATGATTTGTTTATTTAGGCCGAAATAGTTTATGTCTATTGCTAACGTCTATTATATTTGTTCCACGGACCCAACCCCTGTCCTCTTCAAATAGCGAATACTATGTATCAAATAAATACACTTATGAAGTAAAGTCCCTACGATCACTACATAAAAATAACAAACGAAAAAATGCATTTACAAATAAATAACTTTTCTTTTTGGTTCGTTTTACAAGATTTTTACAATCGTACAAATATCTATGTTTCCTGTGCATTTATCTGTATCAGTGAATATATATATATTGTACACACGTGGCTCAGATCACTGTCTGAAGGGGGGCTAGAAATCACACGGTAACCATGGAAACCAGATCTTAAGAGCAACAGCCAAGAAGGGGGGTTCGGCGGGGGCTTCTTTAATATAAGGAAAGACAAGCGAGGGGGAATTGCTGCAAGCTTCCCTAATACATTTATATATGGGACTTCTTTTTCCAGATGTTACTTTAATATAAAACTATATATAGAGATACGGTTTCATCTCACACGTAAACAGAGGAAAGGTGAGGCGTCCAGAGAGCGAAGATTAGATAGAAATGCACTTTCTAATTCACTTTGGCCGCACAAAGAGGCTGTCGCACTGATAGTGAGCGCGGGAGACGAGGCCGACTGAGGGAGACAGGGATCTGTTACCGGCAACTCGAAAATAACAAAGTATATATATATATGTGGCCAGAACTGTGTTTATTATCAATATCGGCCTGACTGTTACCTTCTCCATATCATTGTATCTCTAGAACTAAAGTATATCTATATCTATACATATCTATATATTTATCTGTATCTGTCAATCTCTCTCACTATCTGTATGTCTCTATCACTATTTCTCTATATCTCTCTGTATCTATCACTATCTCTCTGTATCTATCACTACCTCTCTGTACCTATCACTGTATCTCTCTGTATCTATCACTATATCTCTCTGTATCTATCTCTCTATATCTGTATCTATCTCTCTGTATCTGTATCTATCTCTCTGTATCTGTATCTATCTCTCTGTAACTATCACTATCTCTATCACTATCTCTCTCTCTGTATCTATCTCTCTATCTATCACTATCCCTCTCTCTCTGTATCTCTCTGTATCTGTATCTCTCTCTCTGTATCTATCACTATCTCTCTGTATCTCTCACTATCTCTATGTACCTATCACTATCTCTCTCTCTGTATCTATCACTATCTCTCTCTCTGTATCTATCACTATCTCTCTCTCTGTATCTATCACTATCTCTCTCTCTGTATCTATCACTATCACTATCTCTCTCTCTGTATCTATCACTATCTCTCTCTCTCTGTATCTCTCTGTATCTGTATCTCTCTCTCTGTAACTATCACTATCTCTGTACCTATCACTATCACTATATCTCTCTGTATCTATCTCTATCTATCTCTCTCTCTGTATCTATCTCTGTATCTCCCTCTCTGTATCTGTATCTATCACTATCTCTCTCTCTGTATCTGTATCTCTCTGTATCTATCACTATCTCTCTATCTCTCTGTATCTGTATCACTATCTCTCTCTCTGTATCTGTATCTATCTCTCTATTTCTCTATATCTCTCTCTCTGTGTGTCTCTCTCTCTCTGTGTGTCTCTCTCTGTGTGTGTGTCTCTCTCTGTGTGTGTGTCTCTCTCTGTGTGTGTGTCTCTCTCTGTGTGTGTGTCTCTCTCTGTGGTGTGTTCTCTCTCTGTGTGTGTGTCTCTCTCTGTGTGTGTCTCTCTCTGTGTGTGTCTCTCTCTCTGTGTGTGTCTCTCTCTCTCTCTGTGTGTGTCTCTCTCTCTCTCTGTGTGTGTCTCTCTCTCTCTCTGTGTGTGTCTCTCTCTCTCTCTCTGTGTGTGTCTCTCTCTCTCTCTCTGTGTGTGTCTCTCTCTCTCTCTGTGTGTCTCTCTCTCTGCCTAGTAGCTATCTCGCCAACAGTCTAGTTATCCTGATATATATCTGTATGGCGGTCTGTCTCATGCAGAGGATAAGACACACGGATTCTCCATTAGCAATAAATATAATGTTTATTACCCCTGCCTGATCTGGCAGTATCTGACAGACATATTGCAGCGGCCGCCTTGTAATAGAGAGACAGTTCCCTAATAACAGGGCTAGAGCGGCAGAGATCCATTCCGGGGATCCAGGGGGTGATTAAGGATGGGCCATACTGTCAGCAACAGCCAACATGTCACGCGCGGAAATAACAAAATGATGCTACTCCATATAATTTACCTCTAAATTTACCACCGTGGAAACAACGCAACGTGACGAAAAATAAATCGTGCCAGCGCCCAGCTGAGAGTATTAAGCAGACGGCCGCCTGTGGACGTGCGAAAACCAACTCGTACGAAATGCGAAGGAGAATGGCCAGAACGGGAGAAAAGTGCGAAAACCGACTCGTACGAAATGCGAAGGAGAATGGCCAGAACGGGAGAAAAATGATGAATTGGGGAGTTTCCCCGTTAATCTTGAAAATTTCAGTATGTTTTGCAATTCTTTTCAGTCCGTGATGAGGCACGTATACTTTAATGGTGCATTGCATTAATTTCCCCCCGATTCCCATCTAGGGGTTGACTTGCCAGGTTGCCCATATTTTCCTGGACACATATAATTTATTCATGCTGATGGGCAGTGCATGGAAAATGCCACCCCACAATATGTATGATCCATACGCCACAGGTAAGAAATAAAAGGAATCCCAGGTGAGCTGCCTTGATTTCTTTCTTGCAGCATATGAATTGTACATGCTGCAGGGCTGCACTTTTCCCTGTGCTCCCCTCTACATGAGATAGTAGTGTCCAGGGAAACATGGCCAATATGGCAACCCCCTAGATGGGAATCGGGGAAAATTAATGCAATGCACCCAAAAAAATATGTAATCTGGATGTTGGACAAATCAATATCGGTGATCCGAGAAAATTCACAGAAACATTTGTAATTTTTAGATTTTTGCAGCTTCTGTTATACACCCACACACCCCGAATATACAGAGAAGCCTCTAAATCAGGACTGTCCAACCCCCCCCCCCCCGTGTTGAGGCCTACAATTCCCAGAATTCTTTCAGTGCAGTAGATGGACAGGGAATCATGGAAGTTGTAGTCAGAAACAACTCAAGGGCCTGGAGTTTGACAGCCCTGTTCTAAAAAGACACACACACACACACTCTAAAACAAAACCCCCGCATACCCTAAAAAATATATGGAGGAGCTCCTAAACTGCCACTCACACCTGAATATATATGGGAGCCACTAAAAAAGACACCCGCTCACCCTGAATATATGGAAAAAACCTTAAAACGACAACCACACACCCTGAATATATGAAGGAACCCCTAAAAAGACACCCGCCCACCCTGAATATATGGACGTACCCCTAAAAAGACACCCGTACACTATGATTATATGGAGGAACCCCTAAAAATACACCCACACACCCTGAATATATGGAGCAGCCCCTAAGAAGACACCCGCACACCCTGAATATATGGACGTACCCCTAAAAAGACACCCGCACACCCTGAATATATAAAGGAACCCCTAAAAATACACCCACACACCCTGAATATATGGAGCAGCCCCTAAGAAGACACCCGCACACCCTGAATATATGGAGGAACCCCTAAAAAGACACCCTGAATATATGAGGAACCCCCTAAAAAGACACCCACACACCCTGAATATATGGAGGAGCCCCTAAAAAGACTCCCGCACACCCTGAATATATGGAGGAGCCCCTAAAAAGACACCCGCACACCCTGAATATATGGAGGAGCCCCTAAAAAGACACCCGCACACCCTGAATATATGGAGGAGCCCCTAAAAAGATACCCGTACACCCTGAATATATGGAGGAACCCCTAAAAAGACACCCACACACCCTGAATATATGGAGGAAACCCTAAAAAGACACCCGCACACACCCTGAATATATGGAGGAGCCCCTAAAAAGACACCCGCACACCCTGAATATATGGAGGAGCCCCTAAAAGACAACCGCACACCCTGAATATATGGAGGAGACCCTAAAAAGACACCCACACACCCTGAATATATGGAGGAACCCATAAAAAGACACCCACACACCCTGAATATATGGAGGAACCCATAAAAAGACACCCGTACACCCTGAATATATGGAGGAGCCCATAAAAAGACACCCGTACACCCTGAATATATGGAGGAACCCTAAAAAGACCCCCGCACACCCTGAATATATGGAGGAGCCCCTAAAAAGACTCCCGCACACCCTGAATATATGGAGGAACCCCTAAAAAGACACCCGCACACCCTGAATATATGGAGGAACCCCTAAAAAGACACCCACACACACCCTGAATATATGGAGGAGTCCCTAAAAAGATACCCGTACACCCTGAATATATGGAGGAACCCCTAAAAAGACACCCACACACCCTGAATATATGGAGGAAACCCTAAAAAGACACCCGCACACACCCTGAATATATGGAGGAGCCCCTAAAAAGACACCCACACACCCTGAATATATGGAGGAACCCCTAAAAGACAACCGCACACCCTGAATATATGGAGGAGACCCTAAAAAGACACCCACACACCCTGAATATATGGAGGAACCCATAAAAAGACACCCACACACCCTGAATATATGGAGGAACCCATAAAAAGACACCCGTACACCCTGAATATATGGAGGAACCCTAAAAAGACCCCCGCACACCCTGAATATATGGAGGAGCCCCTAAAAAGACTCCCGCACACCCTGAATATATGGAGGAACCCCTAAAAAGACACCCGCACACCCTGAATATATGGAGGAACCCCTAAAAAGACACCCACACACACCCTGAATATATGGAGGAGTCCCTAAAAAGATACCCGTACACCCTGAATCTATGGAGGAACCCTAAAAAGACACCCACACACCCTGAATATATGGAGGAAACCCTAAAAAGACACCCGCACACACCCTGAATATATGGAGGAGCCCCTAAAAAGACACCCACACACCCTGAATATATGGAGGAACCCATAAAAAGACACCCGTACACCCTGAATATATGGAGGAACCCTAAAAAGACCCCCGCACACCCTGAATATATGGAGGAGCCCCTAAAAAGACACCCGCACACCCTGAATATATAGAGGAGCCCCTAAAAAGACACCCGCACACCCTGAATATATGGAGGAGCCCCTAAAAAGACACCCGCACACCCTGAATATATGGAGGAACCTGTGAAACAGAGGGACATTATCAGAGAAAAGATGGATTTAGGACTTAACCACAGACTGTGCTTATAATGGGGGAGCTTGGGTGAACCTGGTAGAATGCAGCTAGATTTCCTCTTTCAGGGGGTCGTTGGGAATTTGGTGCCAAAGTGTTCTGTAGCAAAGAGCCAAACCTGAAACTTGGCTCAACATGGGAATTTTCCTTCGTTTTGAATTTCGTTATTTTAGCCCATAAATGTTTAAACGCATTTCTTTCGTTGACTCGCTCAATTTCACGGTTTAGTGAATAACTCCCCGTCGCTGTATACGCTGGAGGCACTGAAGATATGGTTCTATACCACGACGCTCCAGGACGCTAAGCGACGAGTGATATTAATATGGATTGATCTGTTTTCCGTGACAGTAATTAGGGTATCAGTGTCTGTAATATGGAGATGAACGATGCAATATAAAGAAGTGGGAGGCTTTGTTTTCGGGGGAGATAATCGACTCGCGTTCGCAATAGAAACTGAGAAGCGAGAGAGGAGGTGGATGGTGTCTGACACTCCGTACTTCGGCAGTGCTGCGGTGGCCCGCCGTGGCAGCCCATAGGTTTGTGAACTACACTTCCCATGATGCTCAGTCGGCCTTTCGGGTCAGAACGCGACATGCATGGAATCTGGGCTGTGTTTGTGTGTAGAAATGCTGCACCAGGGACAGATCATTGCGTGGGTCGCCACGGTTATATTGTGGGGATGATCAGGGCGCACGCCCTGGGGCCCGCACTTTGGGGTCTCACACCACTGCTGACACACCCTCTGTGTGATTAAAAAGTGTCAGTGACCGCCATCTCTCTATTGGGGGTTGCGGGGGTGTCTGTCTATGAAGAGGTGTTGAGGGGGTGTCTATCTGAGGGGAGGGTGTCTATCTAGAGTTGCCAGGTCGGCCATGTTTTCCTGGTCACATATAACTATTTCATTCAGACGGTGAGTGCCTGGAAACGTGCTGCCCTGCCACATGTATAATTCATATGATGCAGGTAGGAAATCAAGGCAGCTCACCTGGGATTCCTTTCTGAGTTCTAACCTGCAGCGTATGGAATATACATGCTGCAGGGTGGCATATAGCGTGCACTGCCCATCAACATGAGTAAATAATATGTGTCCAGAAAAACATGGCCGACCTGGCAACCCTATTTCTATCTGGGGGAGGTGGGAAGACCAGAGGGGGTCAGTGTGTGTATCTGTGTGTGGAATAAAGGTGGAGTATAAGGCTGGGGTCAGACGAGCGTAGTGTTCACGTCCGTGATTGCGCCTAAAAGTACGTCCGTGATAGCATGAAAGAAAGTCCATTGGAGCCTGACACATGAAGTACGTCCGCACTGAACTGCGGACGCACCACGGCCGCGGCAAACGGACGCAGGTTAGGCAAGAACGTACAACTCCTAGAACGGCCGCACAAAGTGCGCTGCGTCCACAACGTCTGCATAGCTTTGTGTGTGAGTGATGGAGCGTGGTCAGACGGACGGCATTTATACGTCCAGCATTTTTCACGGACAAAATGGTTTTGCTTTTTAATTTATTTTCCCTCCTACATCCGTCAAAATATACGTCAGTGAAAAAACGGACTGTGTGACCACTACTGTGTCTTCCGTACTGACGTACGTCCGTGTGCATGGACGTACAGTCTGTAGAAATCACGCTCGTCTGACCCTAGCCTTAGGCTGGGGTCAGACGAGCGCAGTTATCACGTCCGTGTTGCCGCACATTTGTACGTCCGTGGCAGCATAGCATTCTGACCAATGGAGCCCCACCCACGAAGTACGTCCGCACAGAAGTACGGATGCATGGTGGACGCGGCAAACGGACGCAGGTTAGGCAAGAACGTAATACTGCTAGAACGGACGTGCGGAGTGCGCCACGTCTGCAACGTCCCCATAGCTTTGTGTGTGAGTGATGAAATGCGGTCAGACGGACGGCATTTATACGTCCAGAATTTTTGACGGACAGAATGTTCTTTCATATTAATTTATTTTCCCTGCTATATCAGTCAAAAAATACGTCAGTGAAAAAACTGACTGTTTGGCCACTACCTTGTCGTCAGTCAGTAAGTACATCCGTACTGCACGGACGCACAGTCTGTACAAAATGCGCTCATCTGACCCTAGCCTTAGGAGGTGTTACGTTGAAAGCGTGGCAAGGGTAGAGTTACCAGGTCAGCCATGTTTTCCTGGACACATAAAATTGATTCATGCTGATGGGCAGTGCATGAAACATGCCACCTCGCAGTATGTATAATCCATACGCTGCAGGAAAGGAATCCCAGGTGATCTGCCTTGATTTCCTTCCTGCAGCATATGAAATATACATGTTGCAGGGCAGCATTTTCCCCTGTGCTC
The DNA here is from genome assembly GCA_009667805.1 of Leptobrachium leishanense. Taxonomy (NCBI): domain Eukaryota; kingdom Metazoa; phylum Chordata; class Amphibia; order Anura; family Megophryidae; genus Leptobrachium; species Leptobrachium leishanense. The sequence continues at coordinate 147,747,651 of CM019070.1, read as the reverse complement.
TCATCTGCATGAAATAGTAATACGTGTCCAGGAAAATATGGCCGACCTGGCAACTCTAGTCGAGGGGCACCAAAAACATTTCTTCCCCTGGGCCTCTCACCTGTTAGGGGAGGGTCCCCATGTTTTACAATGGGGAGAATTCGGCCCAGGTTCTCTCTATGCTGGGATAATGGGGGAATCCCTGTACAGGGCATGGCTAAGGACCCCCATAATCAATACGAAGGTTGGAGATGCTGGCCATGTAATACTAAGCAGGAGTAAAGTCCAACAAATGAGGGAAATGCAAGATTTCTGTGACCCCAATTAACCAAGTCATCTCTCATGTAATAAACCACCCACACGCCGTTAATGTGTTTATATAAAGGTGGAGTTTTATGGGAAATGTACAACAAATTCTATTTCTTATGACTTAACATGGAAATGTATCATTAAGCACCTACAAAAAGCTTTACACTGTATGGGACCAATGGGAACTGCGTTCCTGCTGCTAAAATAGAGGAGGAACTGTGTTCCCACACATTCCTGCTCGACTTGACCTCTGATACTAACAGGGTTATTTAGAGAGAGGTGAAAACCAGGAGAAGAGAACAATCTAGACCAAATACCAGCTGGTGGAGTAGAGGTAACATCACTGCTCTAACCGTGGAGACTGTGGAGACACGGGTTGGATCCCAGCAAGAGCACCTCTCCAGTAAGTGTCCCTGGGGAAGACACCTAGTGGTACATACTCGCCACCCAGGACATACTGAAAATGAGAGAAATCTCAATGTATCCTTCCTGGTAAAAATCTTTCTAAAAAAATAGCCGTTTTGGAAAGTGAGATAAATGGGAGAATTTTTCTGGTTTGACTATTTTGACCTAGAATTTTCACTTCTCCAGTCATTCTCCTTAGTTTCACCTTTCTTTGAATAGACCCTTAAGTGAATGTGATACTAAGTTACAGATTGTGGTTGGAGCAGGGGTCAGTTCGAGCACGGACACATAGGAATGGAGTTCCTCCCCTGTTTTTGCAGAAGGAGCAGTGTTCCCGCTTACCCCCTCCCCACACACACACTGAAAGCATTATCTTCTTAGAATTCTCGTCTCCCTTTCCTTTAAACACATTGAAAACTCGCATCAATTCACCTTAATATTTTTAAAACACTTAGGAATGTTTATAACCGGCAGGGATTCAGCTACAAAACATGATCTTAAGGCAGTGTTGGTAAATGGTAACCTTGACACGCAGGATGTTTCAGAACCACATGTCCCATGATGCACAGCCAGTCTAAAGTGTAACTAAGCATCATGGGACATGTAGTTCAGATTAAAACATCTGGGGAGCCAAGGTTCACCATCACTGGCATAAGGAGTACAATAATGCTGCGGCAGGCTTATGCAATTTATGGTCGTCTTTTTATAACCAAATCCTGACCTTTTAGGCTAGGGTCAGACGAATGCATTTTTTGCGTCGTCCGTGAAAAAGTGCGTTCGAACGAATGGACGTATTTTTCATGGAATACGCGATAGCGGTCATACGATGCGCATTTTCGTCCGTGATTTTGTACGGATCATCAATAAAACCCTTTTTGCGTCTGGACGTTATGTTGGCCGGACGTGTGCAGCGTCTGACGTCTCCTAATCACACACACACGCCTCTAGCGGACGCAGCGCACTCTGTACGTCAGTAGTAGCGGTTTGACGTTCTCGAAAAAATGCGTTTGTTTGCCACTTGCGTTGCACGGATGAACTTTCGTGCGGCCGTTCGTCGTATGTTCCCCGGCATTGGACGTCATTTGCTGCTAGCACGGCCGTGATTTCGTGCGGCTAAGGCTGGGGTCAGACGAGCGTAGTGTTCACGTCCGTGATTGCGCCTAAAAGTACGTCCGTGATAGCATGACAGAAAGCCCATCGGAGCGCGACACACAAAGTACGACCGCACTGAACTGCGGACGCACCACGGCCGCGGCCCACGGACGCAAGGCAGGCAAGAACGGACATCCCCTAGAACGGCCGCACAAAGTGCGCTGCGTCCGCAACGTCTGCATAGCTTTGTGTGTGAGTGATGGAACGTGGTCAGACGGACGGCATTTATACGTCCAGCATTTTTCACGGACAAAATGGTTTTGCTTTTTAATTTATTTTCCCTCCTACATCCGTCAAAAAATAAACGTCAGTGAAAAAAACGGACTGTGTGACCACTACTGTGTCTTCCGTACTGACGTATGTCCGTGTGCACGGACGTACAGTCCGTAGAAATCACGCTCGTCTGACCCTAGCCTAAACGCACGTTAAAACTGCGCTCGTCTGACTTTAGCCTTATTCCCAATTTAGGGATTTTTACAGGTGTCTAGCCCTAAAAAAATAAGTGTCGGGACAGTCCAAGGTTTCTGCTTCTCCGATTAACCATTCACATGTTGCATTTAACCCGCCACCTCACATTCTAATTTGATATTAATGTTCAAATAAACTGGATTTTAGGGAATCGTTGCAATAATTGTAAAAAATATTATATATTTTTGGAGACTTATTAAAGGGATGCTCTACTCATCCTGACCACTTTGGTATAAAGTGGTCAGGATGCGAGCCCCCCCCCCCCGATCTGGTGAAATCGCTGGGTGAAGTGGCGGAGTTTCCTACTACCCACCCAGCGTTGCCAGCAGCCAGGATTTTGAATTTCCCGGCTGCCGGTCATCAGATCGGTCACTAGTGATGTCACACACAGAGAGTGGGTGACATCACCCTCTGAAACCAGTCACTGCAGTGATCGGTCTCAGAGAGGCAGTGATAGATCAGATCTGTGCATGCGCATGCAGCTCCGATCCATCGTTCTGCGCAGGCGCTACGCAACTTGAATTTGAGATATATGTTCCCTTAGTATTTATAATATATAAGTCGCATATTTATTGAGAATTAAAAAGGAAACATTTGAATGAACAAATTATTAAAAGCCTTATAGTATGTGAGACCAATGGGAACTGCAAAAATAGTGGAGGAACGGCGTTCCCATGTGTAACCGACCCCTGAGGGCTCTCAATACACAGCACTGTGCAAACCTCTGCACGAGTAATAATAATGCACGGACTGATGCCTACGAGTAATCTCAAATAACACCATGAAATACAATAATAAATGCCATTAAACACGTGATATATGGGACATATTACAAAGTTCCCATTAATTCTTGCAATACCAAGGGTTAAAGCTGAGCGTTCACGCCTGGGAGCACCATTCCCCCATGGTTTCTGCAGTGAGAACGGTATTCCCATACACCCCATACTCTGTGACGCTATTACATGACTCTTCAATCACATATTTCCTTAAGTCACAATAAATATAGGAGAATTATACGATTACCGTAAGGATTGCATAAAACCCAGTCCATCCATATATAAATACACGAGCTGGGATTTAGGAAGCCGTTATGATGACACACACATCAAATTTGAGGGGGCAGCAGAGGGTTAAGGCTAAGGTCAGACGAAAGCATTTTTAACGTGCGTTTAGCCGCACGAAATCATGGCCGTGCTAGCAGCAAATGACGTCCAATGCCGGGGAACATACGAAGAACGGCCGCACGAACGTTTGTCCGCGCAACGCAAGTGGCAAACGAAAGCATTTTTTCTAGAACGTCAAACCGCTACTACTGACGTACAGAGTGCGCCTCGTCCGCATAGCGGTGTGTTTGCGTTATTGGGAGACGTCAGACGCTGCACACGTCCGGCCAACATCACGTCCAGACGCAAAAAGGGTTTTATTGATGATCCGTACAAAATCACGGATGAAAATGCGCATCGTATGACCGCTATCGCGTATTCCGTGAAAAAATATGTCCATTCGTTCGAACGCACTTTTTCACGGACAACGTGAAAAATGCGTTAGTCTGACCCTAGCCTAAGAGTGACATGACTTTTATTCGGAGGCAGATATATAGGTGAGTTGTCTCGTTCTTATATTTTTTACGACGTGTCCCCAGGATAAGGTTCCCTTGATATATCAGGGGGGACACGTTTAGGAGGACACCCTTTCCTGGTACTTAGGGTTCTTAGTGGTCAAACACCCTCTATCTGTGGGTGACTATAGGGGACCAATGGGACTGAGTGGCCAGTCTTACGCTCCACCTAGCCTCCATATAACACACTTTCACTATATCCACTGACTATTACTTCTGTCCTAATTCCTTCCAGCCAAGATCTGAATTTTTCCTCCCAAAATACCCCATTATTGCTTTTTTAAATGTTATAAAAGCATATCACCTACTGCTTACCTATTCTTACATACCTCTCTCCAGCCCCCCCCCCATGCCTCCATGTGCCCCTAAAAACACAACAATGAACCCATGTCCCCTCAGAGTGTCTCACATTGATTGATACTATAACAGGTATGATACAGTGAGTGTGAGTGGATGTGGAAAGCAGGGAAAGAGGGACAACACTCTGAATTTTGGAAATGGCAAAATTCTAATGGAATTAATGTCATTTTCTGCCCTTCTCTCACTTCTTTAACATCCATTCATAAGAATTTACTCTCACACAACTATTCTGTGTCTGTTTTGGTCTCCCAACCTCTGTCACTCACTGACACATTCACACACATACACCTTAAACAAACCTGCTGATCACAAAGCAACTATAAAAACACAACCATAAAGCATGTGTGATAATGAACATGAAATCATCTAATAGTAAATATGTATAAATAAATGCATATACATAGAGAGAGAGACTGCAGCAACAAGCATCTATAAATCAATCCAAAGCATGCAAGAACATTTATCAATAAGACACATTCTTAATGTATTAAATGTATAAATTACTCTCACACATATATAAATCACATATTGCATTGCTGGTGCATACACTGATCCACTCATGTATAATGCATCCAATATATACCGTTACAATGTTATCATCACATCTCTCTTCCTCTCACTATATCTTGATACTTTCTTAGATCAGTAAATGTCCATGGAATCCCAATGTCCTCATTGTGTCACATTCCTAATAACACCCAAACACACACACTCATCTCTCACCTCTGAGTCCTTCTCTTCTTCCTTTCTCCCTCCATGTGTCTGTCTCCCCCTCCATTCTTTCTAATCCTTGTTTTGCTATTGATCCACCGGGTTTGTGCTCTCTGTGTTTCTTCTGCCGCTCTTTGTTTTGTCTCTTTTTATTCTGCCTGTCTTTGCTGTGTGCATCCTCACTCCAGGCATCACTAAGACTCCATCCCACTCTCTCTACTGCATTATAACTCCATCCCTCACTCCAACCCACTCTCTCTACTGCACTATAACCCCATCCCTCACTCCATCCCACTCTCTCTACTGCACTATAACCCACTCTCTCTACTGCACTACAACCCCATCCCTCACTCCAGCCCACTCTCTCTACTGCACTATAACCCACTCTCTCTACTGCACTATAACCCCATCCCTCATTCCAGCCCACTCTCTCTACTGCACTATAACCCCATCCCTCACTCCATCCCACTCTCTCTACTGCACTATAACCCCATCCCTCACTCCAACCCACTCTCTCTACTGCACTATAACCCCATCCCTCACTCCATCCCACTCTCTCTACTGCACTATAACCCCATCCCTCACTCAACCCACTCTCTCTACTGCACTATAACCCCATCCCTCACTCCATCCCACTCTCTATACTGCACTATAACCCACTCTCTCTACTGCACTATAACCCCATCCCTCACTCCATCCCACTCTCTCTACTGCACTATAACCCCATCCCTCACTCCATCCCACTCTCTGTACTGCACTATAACCCACTCTCTCTACTGCACTATAACCCCATCCCTCATTCCAGCCCACTCTCTCTACTGCACTATAACCCCATCCCTCACTCAACCCACTCTCTCTACTGCACTATAACCCCATCCCTCACTCCAACCCACTCTCTCTACTGCACTATAACCCCATCCCTCACTCCAACCCACTCTCTCTACTGCACTATAACCCCATCCCTCACTCAACCCACTCTCTCTACTGCACTATAACCCCATCCCTCACTCCATACCACTCTCTCTACTGCATTATAACCTCATCCCTCAATCCAACCCACTCTCCATTCTGCACTATAACCCCATCCCACTCTCTATACTGCACTATAACCCCATCCTTCACTCCAACCCACTCTCCATTCTGCACTATAACCCCATCCCTCACTCCATCCCACTCTCTCTACTGCACTATAACCATCCCTCACTCCAACCCACTCTCCATACTGCACTATAACCCATCCACTCTCTATACTGCACTATAACCCCATCTCACTCTCTATACTGCACTATAACCCCATCCCTCACTCCATCCCACTCTCTATACTGCACTATAACCCCATCCCTCACTCCATCCCACTCTCTATACTGCACTATAACCCCATCCCACTCTCCATACTGCACTATAACCCCATCCCTCACTCCATCCCACTCTCCATACTGCACTATAACCCCATCCCTCACTCCATCCCACTCTCTGTACTGCACTATAACCCATCCCTCACTCTATCCCCCTCTCTCTACTGCACTATAACCCCATCCCTCACTCCATCCCACTCTCAATACTGCACTGTAACCCCATCCCACTCTCTATACTGCACTATAACCCCATCCCTCACTCCATCCCACTCTCCTTACAGCACTATAACCCCATCCCTCACTCCATCCCACTCTCTGTACTGCACTATAAACCCATCCTCACTCTATCCCCCTCTCTCTACTGCACTATACCCCATCCCTCACTCATCCCACTCTCCATACTGCACTATAAGCCCATCCCACTCTCCATACTGCACTATAACCCCATCCCTCACTCCATCCCACTCTCCATACTGCACTGTAACCCCATCCCACTCTCTATACTGCACTATAACCCCATCCCTCACTCCATCCCACTCTCTCTACTGCATTATAACTCCATCCCTCACTCCATCCCACTCTCTCTACTGCATTATAACCCCATCCCTCACTCCATGCCCATCTTTATACTGCACTATAACCCCATCCCACTCTCCATACTGCACTATAACCCCATCCTCACTCACCCCACTCTCCATACTGCATTATAACTCCATCCCTCACTCCACCCACTCTCCTTCTGCACTATACCCCATCCCTCATTCCATCCCACTCTCCATACTGCACTATAACCCCATCCCACTCTCTATACTGCACTATGACCCCATCCCTCCCTCCATCCCACTCTCTATACTGCACTATAACCCCATCCCTCACTCCATCCCACTCTCCATACTGCACTATAACCAATCCCTCACTCCATCCCACTCTCTCTACTGCATTATAACCCAATCCCTCACTCCATCCCACTCTCCATACTGCATTATAACCCCATCCCACTCTCTATACTGCACTATAACCCCATCCCTCACTCCATCCCACTCTCCATACTGCTCTATAATCCCATCCCTCACTCCATCCCACTCTCCATACTGCACTATAACCCCATCCCTCACTCCATCCCACTCTCCATACTGCACTATAACCCCATCCCTCACTCCATCCCACTCTCCATACTGCACTATAACCCCATCCCTCACTCCATCCCACTCTCCATACTGCACTATAACCCCATCCCTCACTCCATTCTGCACTATAACCCCATCCCTCACTCCATCCCACTCTCTATACTGCACTATAACCCCATCCCTCACTCCATCCCACTCTCCATACTGCACTATAACCCCATCCCACTCTCTATACTGCACTATAACCCCATCCCTCACTCCATCCCACTCTCTATACTGCACTATAACCCCATCCCACTCTCCATACTGCACTATAACCCCATCCCTCACTCCATCCCACTCTCTATACTGCACTATAACCCCATCCCACTCTCCATACTGCACTATAACCCCATCCCTCACTCCATCCCACTCTCTATACTGCACTATAACCCCATCCCACTCTCCTTACTGCAACTATAACCCCATCCCTCACTCCATACCACTCTCCATACTGCACTATAACCCATCCTCACATCCATCCCACTCTCCATACTGCACTGTAACCCCATCCCTCACTCCATCCCATCTCCTTACTGCACTATACCCCATCCCTCACTCCATACCACTCTCCATACTGCACTATAACCCCATCCCTCACTCCATCCCACTCTCCTTACTGCACTATAACCCATCTCTCACTCCATCCCACTCTCTATACTACACTATAATCCCATCCCTCACTCCATCCCACTCTCCATACTGCACTATAACAACATCCCTCACTCCATCCCACTCTTCTCTATTGCATTATAACCCCATCCCTCACTCCATCCCATCTCCATACTGCACTATAACCCCATCCCACTCTCTATACTCTGCACTATAACCCCATCCCTCACTCCATCCCACTCTCTATACTCGCACTATAACCCCATCCACTCTCCATACTGCACTTATAACCCCATCCCTCACTCCATCCCACTCTCCATACTGCTCTATAATCCCATCCCTCACTCCATCCCACTCTCCATACTGCACTATAACCCCATCCCTCACTCCATCCCACTCTCCATACTGCACTATAACCCCATCCCTCACTCCATCCCACTCTCCATACTGCACTATAACCCCATCCCTCACTCCATCTCACTCTCCATACTGCACTATAACCCATCCCTCACTCCATCCCACTCTCCATACTGCACTATAACCCCATCCCTCACTCCATTCTGCACTATAACCCCATCCCTCACTCCATCCCACTCTCTCTACTGCACTCTAACCCCATCCCTCACTCCATACCACTCTCTCTACTGCATTATAACCTCATCCCTCAATCCAACCCACTCTCCATTCTGCACTATAACCCCATCCCACTCTCTATACTGCACTATAACCCCATCCTTCACTCCAACCCACTCTCCATTCTGCACTATAACCCCATCCCTCACTCCATCCCACTCTCTCTACTGCACTATAACCCCATCCCTCACTCCAACCCACTCTCCATACTGCACTATAACCCCATCCCACTCTCTATACTGCACTATAACCCCATCTCACTCTCTATACTGCACTATAACCCCATCCCTCACTCCATCCCACTCTCTATACTGCACTATAACCCCATCCCTCACTCCATCCCACTCTATACTGCACTATAACCCCATCCCACTCTCCATACTGCACTATAACCCCATCCCTCACTCCATCCCACTCTCCATACTGCACTATAACCCCATCCCTCACTCCATCCCACTCTCTGTACTGCACTATAACCCATCCCTCACTCTATCCCCCTCTCTCTACTGCACTATAACCCCATCCCTCACTCCATCCCACTCTCAATACTGCACTGTAACCCCATCCCACTCTCTATACTGCACTATAACCCCATCCCTCACTCCATCCCACTCTCTCTACTGCATTATAACTCCATCCCTCACTCCATCCCACTCTCTCTACTGCATTATAACCCCATCCCTCACTCCATCCCACTCTTTATACTGCACTATAACCCCATCCCACTCTCCATACTGCACTATAACCCCATCCCTCACTCACCCCACTCTCCATACTGCATTATAACTCCATCCCTCACTCCAACCCACTCTCCATTCTGCACTATAACCCCATCCCTCATTCCATCCCACTCTCCATACTGCACTATAACCCCATCCCACTCTCTATACTGCACTATGACCCCATCCCTCACTCCATCCCACTCTCTATACTGCACTATAACCCCATCCCTCACTCCATCCCACTCTCCATACTGCACTATAACAACATCCCTCACTCCATCCCACTCTCTCTACTGCATTATAACCCAATCCCTCACTCCATCCCACTCTCCATACTGCATTATAACCCCATCCCACTCTCTATACTGCACTATAACCCCATCCCTCACTCCATCCCACTCTCCATACTGCTCTATAATCCCATCCCTCACTCCCATCCCCACTCTCCATACTGCACTATAACCCCATCCCTCACTCCATCCCACTCTCCATACTGCACTATAACCCCATCCCTCACTCCATCCCACTCTCCATACTGCACTATAACCCCATCCCTCACTCCATCCCACTCTCCATACTGCACTATAACCCCATCCCTCACTCCATTCTGCACTATAACCCCATCCCTCACTCCATCCCACTCTCTATACTGCACTATAACCCCATCCCTCACTCCATCCCACTCTCCATACTGCACTATAACCCCATCCCACTCTCTATACTGCACTATAACCCCATCCCTCACTCCATCCCACTCTCTATACTGCACTATAACCCCATCCCACTCTCCATACTGCACTATAACCCCATCCCTCACTCCATCCCACTCTCCATACTGCTCTATAATCCCATCCCTCACTCCATCCCACTCTCCATACTGCACTATAACCCCATCCCTCACTCCATCCCACTCTCCTTACTGCACTATAACCCCATCCCTCACTCCATACCACTCTCCATACTGCACTATAACCCCATCCCTCACTCCATCCCTCTCCATACTGCACTGTAACCCCATCCCTCACTCCATCCCACTCTCCCTTACTGCACTATAACCCCATCCCTCACTCATACCACTCTCCATACTGCACTATAACCCCATCCCTCACTCCATCCCACTCTCCTTACTGCACTATAACCCCATCTCTCACTCCATCCCACTCTCTATACTACACTATAATCCCATCCCTCACTCCATCCCACTCTCCATACTGCACTATAACAACATCCCTCACTCCATCCCACTCTCTCTATTGCATTATAACCCCATCCCTCACTCCATCCCACTCTCCATACTGCACTATAACCCCATCCCACTCTCTATACTGCACTATAACCCCATCCCTCACTCCATCCCACTCTCTATACTGCACTATAACCCCATCCCACTCTCCATACTGCACTATAACCCCATCCCTCACTCCATCCCACTCTCCATACTGCTCTATAATCCATCCCTCACTCCATCCCACTCTCCATACTGCACTATAACCCCATCCCTCACTCCATCCCACTCTCCATACTGCACTATAACCCCATCCCTCACTCCATCCCACTCTCCATACTGCACTATAACCCCATCCCTCACTCCATCTCACTCTCCATACTGCACTATAACCCATCCCTCACTCCATCCCACTCTCCATACTGCACTATAACCCCATCCCTCACTCCATTCTGCACTATAACCCCATCCCTCACTCCATCCCACTCTCTCTACTGCACTCTAACCCCATCCCTCACTCCATCCCACTCTCCATACTGGACTGTAACCCCATCCCTCACTCCATCCCACTCTCCTTACTGCACTATAACCCCATCCCTCACTCCATACCACTCTCCATACTGCACTATAACCCCATCCCTCACTCCATCCCACTCTCCTTACTGCACTATAACCCCATCTCTCACTCCATCCCACTCTCTATACTACACTATAATCCCATCCCTCACTCCATCCCACTCTCCATACTGCACTATAACAACATCCCTCACTCCATCCCACTCTCTCTATTGCATTATAACCCCATCCCTCACTCCATCCCACTCTCCATACTGCACTATAACCCCATCCCACTCTCTATACTGCACTATAACCCCATCCCTCACTCCATCCCACTCTCTATACTGCACTATAACCCCATCCCACTCTCCATACTGCACTATAACCCCATACCTCACTCCATCCCACTCTCCATACTGCTCTATAATCCCATCCCTCACTCCATCCCACTCTCCATACTGCACTATAACCCCATCCCTCACTCCATCCCACTCTCGATACTGCACTATAACCCATCCCTCACTCCATCCCACTCTCCATACTGCACTATAACCCCATCCCTCACTCCATTCTGCACTATAACCCCATCCCTCACTCCATCCCACTCTCTCTACTGCACTCTAACCCCATCCCTCACTCCATCCCACTCTCCATACTGGACTGTAACCCCATCCCTCACTCCATCCCTCTCTCCTTACTGCACTATAACCCCATCCCTCACTCCATCCCACTCTCCTTATTGCACTATAACCCCATCCCTCACTCCATCCCACTCTCCATACTGCACTATAACCCCATCCCTCACTCCATCCCACTCTCCTTACTGCACTATAACCCCATCCCTCACTCCATACCACTCTCCATACTGCACTATAACCCCATCCCTCACTCCATCCCACTGTCCATACTGCACTATAACCCCATCCCTCACTCATCCCACTCTCCATACTGCACTATAACCCATCCCTCACTCCATCCCACTCTCCTTACTGCACTATAACCCCATCCCTCACTCCATCCCACTCTCTCTACTGCACTATAACCCCATCCCTCACTCCATCCCACTCTCCATACTGCACTATAACCCCATCCCTCACTCCATCCCACTCTCCTTACTGCACTATAACCCCATCCCTCACTCCAGGCATCACTAAGACCCCATCCCACTTTACTGCACTATAACCCCACCCCACTCTCCATAGTGCAATATAACCCCTCATTAAAAGGCATCCTAAGACTCATCCCACTCTACATACTGCACTATAACCCCATCTCTAAATTGCACTATAACCCCATCCCACATTCTGTACTACAATATAGCCCCTTTCCTCTATCATACTACACTATAACCGCATCCCTCTCTCCAAACTGCACTATGACCCCATCCCACTCTCTATACTGCACTATGACCCCATCCCATAGTGCAATGTAACCCCATCCCTCACCCCAGCCATCACTAAGACTCCATCCCTTTTTCTACACTGCACTATAACCCCTCCTACTCTCTGTACTGCACTTTAGCCCCGTCCCCTATCTATCCTACACTAGAGCCCCATTCCACTCTCCATACTGCACTATGTATCCCATACACCACACTGCACTATAACCCCAACCCTCTATCCATAGTGCAATGTAACCCCATCCCTCACTCCAGGCATCACTAAGACCCCATCCCTCTTTATATACTTTGCTATAGCCCCATAACCCTTTCCATACTGCACTGTGGTTCCATTTATCGCTCCACACTGCACTATAACCCCATCTCATGCTCCGTGCTGACTATAACCCCATCTCACTCCCCATACTGCACTATGACTTCATCCCTCTCCACACTGCACTGTAACCTCATCCTAATCTCCATACTGCATTATAACCCTATCCTTCTCTCCATACTGCACTATAACCCCATCTCACTCCCCATACTGCAGTATAACCCAATCTCACTCCACATACTGCACTATGACCCCATCCCACTCTCCATACTGCAATATAACCTGATCCCTCTCTCCATACTGCACTTTGACCCACCCCTCTCCATACTGCACTATAACCCCATCTCACTCCCCATACTGCAGTATAACCCAATATCACTCCACATACTGCACTATGACCCCCATCCTACTCTCCATACTGCAGTATAACCTGATCCCTCTCTCCATACTGCACTATGACCCCATTTCACTCTTCATATTGCATTTGATCCTATTTCTATCTCTATAATGCACTATGGCCCCATCCCTCTCACCTGGATATCGCTGTCTGGGGGTGTTGACGATGAGATCTCCTGCTGTTGCTGCCAGTGATGTGGGGAGGGAGTGAGACTGAGGGGGGAAAAGAGGGCCCCCAGTCTCATTAAGGAGTGTAATCACACACAGGGGGCTGTATAAAATGATCTTCTGCTATATGGACATCAGAGTGCTGGGGTCATTAGCTTCTCTGTGCATAGATTTTCCACGGAGTGTGAGAAGGGCCCCTGTTGTGTGAGAGAGCTCCAAGCAAGTACATGAGAGTGGTCACCTACTAAGTGGGCATCACTCCAGATAGGTTGGCTCTGCTCAGTTTGGAAGTTCACAGCTCAGAGTGGATGGGCTCCTTGCAATGTGAGTGGTCACTGCTCCTTGTAGGTGGGCTCAACACAGACAGTGTGATTGATTGGCCACTGTTCTGCCAGTATGGGCTCAGTGTAATGTGAGTGGTTACCACTTCGCATGGGTGGGCTCAGCACAGTATGAGTGATTGGTCATTACTCTGCAGGGTGGGCTCTGTGCAGTGTGAGTGACCACCATTCAGTGTGGGTGGGCTCCATAATGCATGAATAAATATTACATTTTTGATTAGTGAATGCTGAGCTCTCTGTATAAACACTTGGTGCAGTGTGGTCAGGACCCTTTGTATAAGGATTTGGTGTAGTTATTGTAAGGCACTCTCAGCTATCTGTAAAATAAATTGTACATGGAGTCCCATGCCCCCTTGACAACTCTGTAATAAGAACATGGTGTTATGAGAGCACTGGGCTGTATGGGATTCTCTGTATAAGGGCAGATGCTGCTGTAGGTTCATGATGGGACATGTGGCTCTATGTATGGAGTGTATGTATGTGTGAGGACCTTTGTAAGATTCCATCTAGTATTTATATGTTTGTATCTCTCCTTATAATAGTGGGCACAGGTTATATGTTTGGGGTTTCTGTGTATTAGGGGTTACAGGTTACATGTTTGGGGTTTCTGTGTATTAGGGGTTGCAGGTTACATGTTTGGGGTTTCTGTGTATTAGGGGTTGCAGGTTACATGTTTGGGGTTTCTGTGTATCAGGGGTTGCAGGTTACATGTTTGGGGTTTCTGTGTATTAGGGGTTGCAGGTTACATGTTTGGGGTTTCTGTGTATTAGGGGTTGCAGGTTACATGTTTGGGGTTTCTGTGTATTAGGGGTTGCAGGTTATATGTTTGGGGGTTCTGTGTATTAGGGGTTGCAGGTTACATGTTTGGGTTTCTGTGTATTAGGGGTTGCAGGTTACATGTTTGGGGTTTCTGTGTATTAGGGGTTACAGGTTACATGTTTGGGGCTTCTGTGTATTAGGGGTTGCAGGTTACATGTTTGGGGTTTCTGTGTATTAGGGGTTGCAGGTTACATGTTTGGGGCTTCTGTGTATTAGGGGTTGCAGGTTACATGTTTGGGGTTTCTGTGTATTAGGGGTTACAGGTTACATGTTTGGGGTTTCTGTGTATTAGGGGTTACAGGTTATATGTTTGGGGTCTCTGTGTATTAGGGGTTGCAGGTTACATGTTTGGGGTTTCTGTGTATTAGGGGTTGCAGGTTACATGTTTGGGGCTTCTGTGTATTAGGGGTTGCAGGTTACATGTTTGGGGTTTCTGTGTATTAGGGGTTGCAGGTTACATGTTTGGGGCTTCTATGTATTAGGGGTTGCAGGTTACATGTTTGGTTTCTGTGTATTAGGGGTTGCAGGTTACATGTTTGGGGTTTCTGTGTATTAGGGGTTGCAGGTTACATGTTTGGGGTTTCTGTGTATTAGGGGTTGCAGGTTACATGTTTGGGGTTTCTGTGTATTAGGGGTTGCAGGTTACATGTTTGGGGTTTCTGTGTATTAGGGGTTGCAGGTTACATGTTTGGGGTTTCTGTGTATTAGGGGTTGCAGGTTACATGTTTGGGGTTTCTGTGTATTAGGGGTTGCAGGTACATGTTTGGGGTTTCTGTGTATTAGGGGTTGCAGGTTACATGTTTGGGGTTTCTGTGTATTAGGGGTTGCAGGTTATATGTTTGGGGGTTCTGTGTATTAGGGGTTGCAGGTTACATGTTTGGGTTTCTGTGTATTAGGGGTTGCAGGTTACATGTTTGGGGTTTCTGTGTATTAGGGGTTGCAGGTTACATGTTTGGGGTTTCTGTGTATTAGGGGTTGCAGGTTATATGTTTGGGGTTTCTGTGTATTAGGGGTTGCAGGTTACATGTTTGGGGTTCTGTGTATTAGGGGTTGCAGGTTATATGTTTGGGTTTCTGTGTATTAGGGGTTGCAGTTACATGTTTGGGGTTTCTGTGTATTAGGGGTTGCAGGTTACATGTTTGGGGTTTCTGTGTATTAGGGGTTGCAGGTTATATGTTTGGGGTTTCTGTGTATTAGGGGTTGCAGGTTACATGGTGTTTCCCGGTGCTGCACATTGTTACATTGTGTCCCTCACCTCATTCAATCTGAGGATCCTCCATGTCTCTGACTGAGGATATCTGCCCTCCCCCCTTACTCTCTATTATTACACCCCTGCCTCTATATTACACCCTTTTACTCTGTATTACAAGGCCCCGTCTCTCTATTACACCCCTGCCTCTATATTACACCTCTGCCGCTATATTACAACCCTGCCTCTATATTGCGCCCTGCCACTGTATTACACCATCTGCCCCTTACTCTGTAATATAACACCCTCTGCCTCACTATTACACCCCCTGCCTCTATATTACACCACCTGCCTCTATATTTCACCCTCTACCTCTATATTACACCCTCTGCCCCCTTGCTCTGTATTATAATGCCCCTTGACTCTCTATTACACCTCTGCCTCTATATTGCGCCCCTACCTCTATATTACACACCTGCCTCTACATTACACCCCTGCCTCTACATTACATCCTACCTCTATATTACACCCCTGCCACTATATTACACCATCTGCCCCCTTATTCTGTATTATTACACCCGCCTCTATATTACACTCTCTACCTCTATATTTCACAGCACCCTCTGCCCCTTACTCTGTATTAGAACACCCTCTGCCTCTCTATTACACCCTTGCCTCTAATTTACACCCACTGCCCCTTACTCTGTATTAGAACACCCTCTGCCTCTCTATTACACGGCACCCCTGCCTCTATAGTACACCCTCTGCCTACCCGGTGCCTCTATAGTACACCCTCTCTGCCCCATACTCTATATTAGAACACCATCTGCCTCTCTATTACACCCTCTGCCCGTCACACCTACTCTATATTCTCTGTATAATAAGACTGCCGGCCTCTCTATAACACCTACTGCTTTTCCCTTCTTCCAATTCTGTTTAAAATCAGTATTATTATAATTTTGCCTCCCTATTACACCCTCTGCCCTCCTTAAACTCTCTATACTCTACCTGTACCTTACAACCTTCCTCCATATTACACCCTGTGCCCCTCCTTAAATTCTCTATACCGTACCTGTACCTGCCTCCATATTACACTCTCTGCCCCCTCCCTCTTACTAATTCTATACACTTGCACCTTACGGTCTTCTGCGCACTATGGCGTGCTCTCTCATCCAATTTAACCTTCTCTGTATTATAGCACCTGTGACCTGTGCCTCCTTATTACACCCTCTCACTTAATCATTCCATGTAGTATTCTCCACATTATAACACTGTGCCTGCATTATATTACACACTATGCTCCTTTTCCTTCTTTTGAGTGTAATATTTTATTGCCATAAATTCTCCCCGTTTCCTTCTCACCATTTAGATAGATAAAGAGATGGAACACAGGTCAATGGATAGAATAATGACAGATAAAGAGATGGAACACAGGCCAATGGATAGAATAAAGATAGATCAAGAGATGGAACACAGGCCAATGGATAGAATAAAGATAAAGAGATGGAACACAGGTCAATGGATAGAATAAAGATAAAGAGATGGAACACAGGTCAATGGATAGAATAAAGATAGATAAAGAGATGGAACACAGGTCAATGGATAGAATAAAGATAGATAAAGAGATGGAACACAGGTCAATGGATAGAATAAAGATAGATAAAGAGATGGAACACAGGCCAATGGATAGAATAAAGATAAAGAGATGGAACACAGGTCAATGGATAGAATAAAGATAGATAAAGAGATGGAACACAGGTCAATGGATAGAATAAAGATAAAGAGATGGAACACAGGTCAATGGATAGAATAAAGATAGATAAAGAGATGGAACACAGGTCAATGGATAGAATAAAGATAAAGAGATGGAACACAGGTCAATGAATAGAATAATGAAAGATAAAGAGATGGAACACAGGTCAATGAATAGAATAATGAAAGATAAAGAGATGGAACACAGGTCAGTGAATAGAATAATGAAAGATAAAGAGATGGAACACAGGTCAGTGAATAGAATAATGAAAGATAAAGAGATGGAACACAGGTCAATGAATAGAATAATGACAGATAAAGAGATGGAACACACGTCAATGGAAAGAATTACGATAGATAAAGAGATGCAACACAGGCCAATGGATAGAATAAAGATAGATAAAGAGATGGAACACAGGCCAATGGAGGATAGAATAATGAAAGATAAAGAGATGGAACACAGGTCAATGGATAGAATAAAGATAGATAAAGAGATGGAACACAGGCCAATGGAGGATAGAATAATGAAAGATAAAGAGATGGACCACAGGTCAATGAATAGAATAATGAAAGATAAAGAGATGGAACACAGGTCAATGAATAGAATAATGAAAGATAAAGAGATGGACCACAGGTCAATGAATAGAATAATGAAAGATAAAGAGATGGACCACAGGTCAATGAATAGAATAATGAAAGATAAAGAGATGGAACACAGGTCAATGAATAGAATAATGAAAGATAAAGAGATGGAACACAGGTCAATGAATAGAATAATGACAGATAAAGAGATGGAACACAGGTCAATGAATAGAATAATGACAGATAAAGAGATGGAACACAGGCCAATGGATAGAATAATGACAGATAAAGAGATGGAACACAGGTCAATGGATAAAATATTTTATTTATTTATTTATAAAGGATTTTAGCAGGAAGGATACATTGAGATTTCTTTCGTTTTCAAGTATGTCCTGGGTTCAAGAACATTGAAGTGTTACAGTTACAGAAATACAAAGTAATACAATGCAAGATAAAAAAAAACAAAAACACAAATATACAGATTAACAGAAAATATGTAGGAAATAGTCACTATGTTACATGTTTACAGGTGCATTCTGTATATAGTCACTGTGTTACATGTTTACAGGTGCATTCTGTATATAGTCACTATGTTACATGTTTACAGGCGCATTCTGTATATAGTCACTGTGTTACATGTTTACAGGTGCATTCTCTATATAGTCACTGTTACATGTTTACAGGTGCATTCTGTATATAGTCACTATGTTACATGTTTACAGGTGCATTCTGTATATAGTCACTGTGTTACATGTTTACAGGTGCATTCTGTATATAGTCACTGTGTTACATGTTTACAGGTGCATTCTGTATATAGTCATTATGTTACATGTTTACAGGCGCATTCTGTATATAGTCATTATGTTACATGTTTACAGGCGCATTCTGTATTGAGGTATGTTAGTAAGGAGCTCTTGAGTGACTTAAGACTGGGGGAAGATTTGATGGTGTCTGGGAGGTTATTCCATATTTGCGGTGCTCTGTAGGAAAATGAGGATCGAGCCACTGTCTTTTTGTATTGTGGTATTGCAAGTAAGGTGCTGGTTTTGGATCGGAGGTTATAGGATGAGGGAGCTGCTGGGGGAAGCAGCCTATTCAGGTAGGGTGGCAGCTTCCCAGAAATGCTCTTAAACACCAGGCTGGAAAGGTGCAGGGTGCGTCTAGACTCCAGCGACGGCCAGTTTAGCTCTTTTAACATGTCACACAATAATGAAAGATAAAGAGATGGAACACGGGTCAATGGATAGAATAATGAAAGATAAAGAGATGGAACACACGTCAATGGATAGAATAAAGATACATACCATATTTTCTGGAGTATAAGACGACGGGAGTATAAGACGACCCCCTAATTTTCCAGTTAAAAAATAGGTTTTGGGCTATACTCGTCATATTGTATTGTATATCCTGCGTATAAGACGACCCAATT
The DNA here is from genome assembly GCA_009667805.1 of Leptobrachium leishanense. Classification (NCBI taxonomy): domain Eukaryota; kingdom Metazoa; phylum Chordata; class Amphibia; order Anura; family Megophryidae; genus Leptobrachium; species Leptobrachium leishanense. The sequence goes on along the minus strand of CM019070.1, from coordinate 147,727,990 downwards.
TTTGGGGGATGTTTTTAAGTATAAAAAGTAGTCTTATACACCAGAAAATACTGTATGTCTATCATATATATATTTATTTCATATCTATTTCTCTGTATTTCTCTATCATTCTATCTGTTCAGTAAGATTCGTCTGGTTTCTCTGGCCGTTCTCTTCTCTTTCCTCTCACTCTCAGTTCTTTTGGTTCTCTTTATCCGTCGCTCCCGTCATTAGAATGTCCATCCCGTCCTCCCGACATAACACTTTATCCATGCCCCCCTCCTTCCTATTTTACCTTTGTCCGCACGTCGCTTCCCATCGATCCGTCCATCACTCAGCGGCCCCTCTCCGTGTCTCCTGCTCTGGTGACAGGATGATGTCCTCGGCCCCCCTTGCAGGCAGCCCGGCTCTCCTGTTATATTTAGCTCCCCCCGCAAAGTGTTAATGAATTTGGGAATTGTGGAGGCCCAGTGCTGCGGGGGGTTTGGGGGGCCGGGAGTCGGGACAGGCCAGGACATGGTATCTTCTAAGTGGCGGCATCAGCCTCGTCATGTGGAAGGCCCCGCAGTTACTTCAACGCTGGAAACCGCTCTTCGCTCCTGACTGTGATAATATGTTGCCTGTTTGAGCCAGACCTTTAGATTTTTACGACCTCCAGCTTCCTATATCCAGGGTTCCAAGAGCAGGAGTATCCCTGCCATGTACCGTCAGCACGGCGGCCTCTCCGAAAAGCCCCCATAAAGCACCTACCTACTACACACCACCGAATGTCAGGTTCCATGTACGGGGCGAGCAGGTATGACGAGCAGGTATGAGCCCAGCATGCGGTTATACACAGAAGGCCAGACAGGTTCCAGGGCAACAAGGGTTTATTGATAAACACACAGTGGTAAAAGCACAAACACAAGGGATAGAGGCGGGATATTGAGGTGGGTTGAATACAGAGGATAGCTGGGTAGCACAGGAATAGGGCTGGACACAGGACAGAGACCAGGAGGACACAGGCCAAAAGGAGACTTACAGAACGTAGGACAGAGGCTTGGATAGGAAGCGTAAGACAGTGGGCTGGATGCTGGCTAAAGTTTGGTGGTAGCTGATGGCAGGTTTCCCTGGAGGCATGGTGGGGTACTCTGGAGGCACGGCATGATCTCAGGAACATGGGGGTACTCAGGAGGCACGGAGGGGTTCTCTGGAGGCACGGTGGGGTACTCTGGAGGCATGGCAGGATCTCATGAACATGGTGGGTACTCAGGAGGCACGGTGGGGTACTCTGGAGGCACGGCAGGATCTCCGGAACATGGTGGGTACTCAGGAGGCATGGAGGGGTTCTCTGGAGGCACGGCAGGATCTCATGAACATGGTGGGTACTCTGGAGGCACGGTGGGGTACTCTGGAGGCACGGCATGATCTCAGGAACATGGGGGGTACTCAGGAGGCATGGTGGGGTTCTCTGGAGGCACGGCAGGATCTCATGAACATGGTGGGTACTCTGGAGGCACGGTGGGGTACTCTGGAGGCACGGCATGATCTCAGGAACATGGGGGATTCTCTGGAGGCATGGAGGGGTTCTCTGGAGGCACGGTGGGGTACTCTGGAGGCATGGCAGGATCTCCGGAACATGGGGGGTACTCAGGAGGCACGGTGGGGTTCTCTGGAGGCACGGCAGGATCTCATGAACATGGAGGGTACACTGGAGGCACGGTGGGGTACTCTGGAGGCACGGCATGATCTCAGGAACATGGGGGGTACTCAGGAGTCATGGTGGGGTGCAATTGCCCCCCCTAGGTTATTCCTTGCCCCCCATGTGCCCCCCCACCAAAAATCAGCATCCTGCTTCCCACACTTCTTCGGGCCGCTGTATCTCCATCCCTGTGCATCGTATATGGAGGCATGGTGGGGTACTCTGGAGGCACGGCAGGATCTCAGGAACATGGTGGGTACTCAGGAGGCACGGAGGGGTTCTCTGGAGGCACGGTGGGTTGCCAAGCACACTGGACAGGAACCAGGTGATGGTCTCAAAAAGGGGCCAAAAGATCCAGGAGCGTTGCATAATATGCGGTAAAGTGAGTAAAATCACCTAAAAATAGATTTTTTTTTAAATAATTGGGCTGTCGCTGTCAGCAGGATCTACCCAACTTTTTAGAGGAAGAAATGAAGGACTGTATTTTTTAATAGAATATCCCTTTTAATGAACTAAATGTCATTTTATTTCATCGCTTTTCAATGGAAAAACGTGTGTTTCTGGTTTCGGGGAGTTGGCGGGGACAAGGGGGATTCACTAATTTTCCTGTGTTGCTGCAGAGCATCAGGGATCTCTAAGGTGTCAGAGTTTGCCATCACTGCTATATCTAATATCGTGGGCAGATCGAGGGCGCAGGAGTCGCCTGCTCCGAGATTTCCTTCACAATATCAGGAAAATGAAACGGACACGCAGGTAATCTGTCCGCACGCGGCCTCTAATCCGGAGACGCAAAGATCAGGGACCTGTAATCCTAATAATATGATTACATGCAGGCGTGAGCGCAGCCCCGGGGAGAGGCACTGCCTTGCCAGAGATATCACGGGCAATTCGATAGAAAAAACGATAACGCAAACCGCTTCTGATGGTTTAAGGCTCGCGCCAAATCCTGCCAATAAGGCCTCCTATTACCGTCTCAGCCGTGAAGGATCCCACAGGGAATGAAGGGGCATCATGCCAAAGCTAACCCCCAAATAATTGAGGTAAATTCCCATAATGCCGAGTTTACCAGTGGAGGGCACGGGCACGGCGTTTCCTGGGGCTACAACGAAAGGTCGTTTTGCTGCCGGCACGCGCCATGTTTGTAACCGCCGCCGCTCTGGTGCCAAAACAGTCTGTAAATAGTACGGCCTATAAAAGTATTTAAAAATTGTCAATTTTTTTTTTCCCAGCAAATATATATAAACTCCGCTCCTCTCGCAAAAATAGTGTCGGACATAGGCGTGCGCCTAATATTGGGCGATGAGCTCCTATTACACCAAGGGTGACCATATCGGCAATGTTTAAAGGGACACGTATAATTTATTCACGCCGATGAGCTGTACATGAAAAATGCCACCCTGCAGCATGTATTAATCCATACGCTGCAGGTAAGAAATCCCAGGTGACCTGCCTTGAGTTCCTTCCTTCAGCATATGAATTATACATGTCGCCGGGCAGCACTTTTCCCTGTGCCCCCCTCTGCATGAAATCGCAATATGTGTCCCTTTAAACATTGGCGATCTGGTCACCCTACTGTCACCTTCTGCATTGACATTTTAGACGTCCCTTATCTGGTTCATGATGAATAACATAAAGACTATAGGTGTGTATTCGTTTCGTTACGAATCGCAATTCGTTTGAAAAGTTGTTAATTCGTATTTCAGAAGTACTTTCGAAATAACGAATTGATTTAATCCGAATTGAAACCGAAACGAAATTGATTCGTTATACTGTTTCACAAGAGAACCAATGATTCCTGAGCAGGATTTGATTTATTGGGTTTTTATTTAATGATCTGAAATTTGAATCAATATTGAATCGATCCCAACTTACATTACATACAAGTACTAAAGAAAACAACATTATGAAACAAATCAGATTCGCTTGACTGTTTCACAAAGCACCCTGTCCCTGTAAATTGGCCTGTGGTGCTGTATCTGTTGTCAGCACCACAGGCCAATGGACAGCTCAACATTTAACCCTAGCTTGCTGTGACAGAACGGCCATGACAATTTTTATGTGCATTTAACTTTCTTACATTTAATTGCCCTGTATTTAGTGTAGTGTTGTGTGAGACACTGTGCTTTTTCCCCATGTGTAATCTGTAACCATTTGTCCTGCTTCAGAATCCACCCCCTCCCCCAGATCTGGCTTTAAACAGAACTCTTCACCAGTTTCCTTTGTTAGGAGACCAGGGAGTGTGTGTGGTGGAAGGGGGAGGCGTTGTGAGGATCTGGAGGAAGTAAACGCGGACTCGCGGAGGCATGTTTGTACATTGAATGTCTAACTGAAAACCTCTGAATAAACGCATTTTTAGTTTGGTGTTCAAGCGGCAAGCATCACAGTCTATGTGTTGTCTATTCTGCGGGGGTACGATCACCTCCTGGTACAGCGGAAGGGGCACCAGTGAGGACGGAAGTACGAGCTTGGGTACTCAAATCCGTAACACCTGCCTTTTAACAGCAGGATTTGATTCATTGGGGTTTTATTTAGTGATCCGAATTTCGAATCGATATCGAATCGATCCCAACTTAAATGGGGTTTTTGGTAATCCGATATAACTAACGAAACAAAATGATGAAAACAAAATTATTTTGAAACAAAACAAATTGAATTTGAATTTTCCAGCAGTGCACACCTCTAATAAAAACTGACTGTAGCTCCGATTACTGGCTCCTTATTTCTAGTGAAAAATGTGCATTTTGTGCAAAAATCTTCTAAACCTAAGTTTTCGATTGACAAATGTTGCATGGGAGCACGCCCTACTATAATGGCTTGCTCGCGTCAGTGGTGTTGGAAACGAGTTTTCGAGCGTCTCTGCACAGCTTGACTCCTGTTCCTGATGGATTTTTATCAATGGCACATTCGTAACTTTTTTTTTCATCCTTTAATAATGTGTAATTATGTATCTCTGCGTCCATTGATCAGCTGTACCCGGTGACATGCGTTAGGCGCATTACATTGACTTGGCTGCACAATGCAAAGCGTATGGAGTCCTTCGAGCAATGCATATAATTATTTTATATCTGTAAAAGCCACTCGGTAGCACATCACAATGGCGGGGACCGCGCTCATTGATTAGCAACCAGAACAAAAAAAAATGCGATGGGAACAATTTCCAATCCGATGATTTGCAGTGAAAGTATCTGGGCGGCTTAACCCTTTACATACCGCTACTACCCACTTAGGTTTGCCAGATCGGACAATTTTTTTCCTAGACACATATTACTATTTCATGCAGAGGGGAGCACAGGGAAAGTGCTGCCCTGCAACATGTATAATTCATATGCTGCAGGAAGGAAATCAAGGCCGGTTACCTGGGATCCCTTTTTGATTTCTTACCTGCAGCGTACGGATTATGCATGCTGCGGGGTGGCATTTTTCATGCACTGCCCAGCTTTGTGCCAAGACCTTGTATTGATGATGGGAGAGTCGCGGCGCTGTGTAAAGTCTTCTCCAGCACATTATCCCAAAGAGTAACCTCAATGGGGTTAAGGTCTGGACTGTGCGGTGGCCAATCCATGTTTGAAAATGATGTCTCATGCTCCCTCAACCACTCTTGCACAATTTGAGCCCGATGAATCCTGGCATTGCCATCTTGGAATATCAGGGGAGAACAAACCCATTGATGGAAAAACCTGCTCATTCAGTATATTCAGGAGTCACATGACCTCATTTTATGCTGAAACATATTAATCACTGCAGTAATTATCGAATGGAAGGCGAGAGCGCCTATTGGCTGAGTGACATCCAGGGGGTGACTTTTTTTTCGGCCAGGCAGCGTATATTGATAATATTTGTTTACAGTCTGTACATACTGTATTTGTGTGACACGTGTGTAAATATATATACAGTGGTGTTCAAAATTATTCAACCCCCAATGCTGTAAAGGGTTTTAGGGAATTTAGTGTACATTTGTAATTGTATTCACAATGAAATCCTACAAGGACTTTTTAAAGAACCATATGCAACTAAAATGACATCAATTGGTTTTGTAATACAGTAGTAAATGTTTCTTTTGTGAATTCTTCATTGACACAATTATTCAACCCCTTAAAGACCACCACTCTGAAGAACAGAGGTTCATTCAAGTGTTTTCAATCAGGTATTGAAAACACCTGTGGATGTCACGGAGCAGCAATAAAGCATAATAAGCACCAATTAGGCAGCTTTAAAATGACTGTGATACTCAGCTCCTTCTAGACATTTACTGGTGTGGTTACAAACATGGTGAAGTCAAGAGAATGGTCCAGGAAGACAAGAGAAGAGGTGATTACTCTTCACAGGAAGGGCAATGGCTATAAGAAGATTGCAAAGATGTTAAACATACCAAGAGAGACCATAGGAAGCATCATTCGCAAATTCAAGGCAAAGGGCACTGTTGAAACGCTACCTGGTCGTGGCAGAAAGAAGATGCTGACTTCGACTGCTGTGCGCTACCTGAAGCGTAGAGTGGAGAAAAGTCCCCGTGTGACTGCTGAGGAACTGAGAAAAGATTTGTCAGATGTGGGTACTGAAGTTTCAGCTCAGACAATACGGCGCACACTGCGTAATGAAGGCCTCCATGCCAGAACTCCCAGGCGCACCCCCTTGCTGTCTCCAAAGAATAAGAAGAGTCGACTGCAGTATGCCAAAAGTCATGTGGACAAACCACAGAAGTTTTGGGATAGTGTTCTGTGGACTGATGAAACAAAATTAGAACTGTTTGGGCCCATGGATCAACGCTATGTTTGGAGGAGGAAGAACAAGGCCTATGAAGAAAAGAACACCTTGCCTACTGTGAAGCATGGCGGGGGGTCAATCATGCTTTGGGGCTGTTTTGCTTCTGCAGGTACAGGGAAGCTTCAGCGTGTGCAAGGTACCATGAATTCTCTTCAGTACCAGGAGATATTGGATGACAATGTGATGCAGTCCGTCACAAACCTGAGGCTTGGGAGACGTTGGACCTTTCAACAGGACAATGATCCCAAGCAAGCATACCTCCAAGTCCACTAGAGCATGGTTGCAGATTAAAGGCTGGAACATTTTGGAGTGGCCATCGCAGTCACCTGACTTAAATCCGATTGAGAACCTCTGGTGGGACTTAAAGAAAGCAGTTGCAGTGCGCAAGCCTAAGAATGTGACTGAACTGGAGGCTTTTGCCCATGACGAATGGGCGAAGATACCCGTAGATCGCTGCAAGACACTTGTGTCAAGCTATGCTTCACGTTTAAAAGCTGTTATAACTGTAAAAGGATGTTGTACTAAGTACTAAGATTGAATGTCACTTGGGGGTTGAATAAAACTGATAATGATGTGAGCACAGAAAAGACATTTGTGGTTATTTCATTATAAATGTTATGTTATATTTGTCTGACCTACACGTGCCTCTTTGATTTAATTGTAAGCAAGATGACTGAATGATCAAAATCAATGTCAAACTGGCCAAAACACTCAATTTCACTGGGGGTTGAATAATTTTGAACACAACTGTATATATATCGATTTAGACGCTATCTTAACTTATTAATGCACTTTTTCCCCTGATATCTCAGTATGTCTCGTGCTTTCCTGTGAAGCGGATAAAGTCTCCTGTTTGGCGGCAAAGCAGATTAAAACCATTGCTATTTCACTGCTGGAAACAAACAATTTTTAAAACCAGGTTCCGTGTGAAGCCGCCGTTCTCGCACGACACCTACTCAGTCTGCCGTGGCGTCTCTTCCAGCTTCATGGCGGATAGCATTGAGGAGGCCATGCCAGCTCGTTAAATCCGATATTGCAAGGACAGAAAACTGCGCCGGCTGGAGTGATGGGGGTAGGATACAATGCGTGTGTGTTACAGTAACCCAGGCTGTATATCAAGTAGTTGGAAAATTCAACAGAGTTTGAGAACAAGCAGGAATATTTCACACGAGTACAGTGCGAAAACGACACTAGTTTTAGGGTTAGGATTACTGTTAGGGTTAACCCAAACCCTAACCAACATATTCTGCTCAAATTTTCTACGTACGTTTCACAATAGTTCTATCGTGATCACTTCATTTTATGGCAACGGATTCTGCTCCTTCTTTTTGTGACGCTCATATCAACCCTAGCCCTAATTCTAACCCTAACACTAAAACAAGATATATATATATATATATATATATATATATATATATATATTAAAAAAATTCCGAGCATTCAACCCATACATTTGAAGATTTAAAAACACCCAATGTTTTTAAATAATGTGTGTGTGTATATATATATATATCACCAGAGTATAGCAGTAGTAGTCTAGATGCCAAAATCACCAAAAAAGGTCCTTGATGAAGGCCTGATGTGAGGCCGAAACGTTGTCTTTTAATATGATTTACCAATAAACTTTTTTGTTTTATTGAAGATCCGGAATGCATCCAGATTTTTCGCTGTTTATATATTTATATATATACCCTGTTCCAAATTATTATGCAAATTCTATTTCAGTGTCACAAAGATTAAATATGTTGTGTTTCAGTTTAACTCACGGATGGCGTTGTGTCTCAGGGCTCTTTTGATCACTGAAAACAACCTGGGACACCTGTGATAATTAGATAATGCCAGGTGAGCCCAATTAAAGGAAAAACTACTAAAGGAGGATATTGCACATTATAAAGCACAGCACCATTTTCAAGCAATATGGGGAAGAAAAAGGATCTCTGCTGCCGAAATGAGTGAAATCGTTCGATGCCTTGGCCGAGGTATGAAAACATTAGATATTTCACAAAAACGTAAGCGTGATCATCGCACTATTAAGAGATTTGTGGCTGATTCAGAGCACAGACGGGTTCGTGCAGATAAAGGCACATTGAGGAAGATTTCTGCCAGATCCATGTATCGGATCAAGAGAGCAGCTGCTAAAATACCATTACATAGCAGCAAACAGATATCTGAAGCTGCTGGTGCCTCTGAAGTCCCATGGACATCAAGGTGTAGAGTCCTCCAGAGTCTTGCAACTGTGCATAAACCTTCCATTCGGCCACCACTAACCAATGCTCACAAGCAGAAACGGCTGCATCGGGCAGAAAAATACATGCAGACTAATTTTCAAACAGTCCTGTTCACTGAGTGCCGTGCAACCCTGGATGGTCCAGATGGATGGAGTAGTGGATGGTTGGTGGACGGCCACCCTGTTCCAACAAGGCTGCGAGGCCAGCAAGGTGGTGGTGGAGTCATGTTTTGGGCCAGAATCATGGTAGGCTTGTGCACCGATTTTTTTCGGTTCGATTCGGTTCGATTTGTTCGGATGTTTAAACTTTTCGATTCGGCTCGTTTCGGCCGATTTCTGTTTTGATTCGGTTCGACTCGACTCGTTTTTCGTGTACATTTTTTTTTCGGCATATCGACCATTTTTCGTATTTCCGTGTCACTTTGCTCGTTTTTTGTACCGACTTTTCGGAAATTTCGGAAATTTTCTTTTTTTCGGAACTTCTGTTCTCCTCGTTTCAAAGTGTCTACGATAATCCTGGCAATTCTATCGTGTTTTTTTTTATTAAATAAAGATCCTTTTTTTCTTATGAATAATTGAATATACATTTCACAACTTTATTTAATCATATTAAAATGGTATGAAAGCCAAGGAACAAAAAAAATGAACAAAACGATTTAAAAAACGCTAAACTGACCCGAATGCCACAAGAAACAAGTGATACGCATTTACAAATACAAAATTTACAGAATCAGCGATATAACCGATAATAGTTAAATATACGATGTCCAGAATTACCGAAATGGAACCGATATCACGAATGGAACCGAAATCCTGAATAGAGCGAAAATAAATAAATTTCGATTTGACACATTTCAAGTCCATTCGAAAATTCCGAAAATATTTAATTTCGGCTCGGAAAACTTTTCGGATCTGCCATTTTCGGATCTAAAAATTTTCGGAAAATCGGCCGGATCCGAAAACACGAATCGGGAAATTTCGTGGAAATTCCGAAACCCGAAACCCACATCCCTAAATCATGAGAAGAGAGCTGGTTGGCCCCTTTAGGGTCCACGAAGGTGTAAAGATGACCTCTGCAAAGTATGTGGAGTTCCTGACTGACCACTTCCTTCCCTGGTACAGAAGGAAGAACTATGCTTTCCGTAATAAAACCATCTTCATGTATGACAATGCACCATCTCATGCTGCAAAGAATACCTCTGCATCAATGGCTGCTATGGGGATAAAAGGAGAGAACATCATGGCGTTGCCTCCATCCTCCCCTGACCTCAATCCTACTGAGAACCTTTGGAGCATCCTCATGCAAAAGATCTATGAGGGTGGGAGGCAGTTTACATCCAAACAGCAGCTCTGGGAGGATATTCTGAGATCTTGCAAACACATTCAAGAAGAAACTGTCCAAAAACTCCCAAGTTCAAAGGATGCAAGACTTGTGAAGCTGCTATCAAATAAGGGGTCCTATGTTAAAATGTTTAAAAAGTTAAAATGTTGTTCAAAGTTTGATTGAAATAGCTTTTGATTTCAGTAAATTTGCTGCAAACACAACAAATGACTGTTCAGTTCTTTACAACCTATAAAGTGTTTTGGAACCTACTGTGCGTAATAATTTGGATCAGTGCATTGTAAGTTTTTTACTTTGAAAAAAAATCCTGTTATCATTAGGAGGTTTGTTCAATAAAAATTGAATTGTATATTAATAGTTGATAACATGAGAATTATGCTGACTGTTCGTTTACATCAATTATTTAGGTAAATGAGAAAAATATCATTGGCATAAAAATTTGGAACAGGGTGTATATACAGTATATAAGGGGTTATTCAGAGAGAGCTGATCTGGCCTCTAAATTTCACCGAACAGGGAATTTCCCCATACAGTGACATTTGGGGCCATTCGGCTATTCAGAGAGCAGGCAGTTTGCCAATTTTTGCCGAGTTGCCAGCAAGTACGGTGCCTGTTCGACGGCAGTGAAATCCCCCATAGAGAATCAATGGTTAATCTATTCACAGACACCGAACAGCTGAGGAATGTTAGTGAAATGCCCTGATGTTCTGTGGTTTAATTCGACAGGTTTATTCAGGCGAATCCCATAGGCTTCAATGTTAAAAATATTCCAGTTTTTATACAATATCTAATAAACCGTTTATTATTTTAATCTGCAGCAAAAAGTCTCTTTATTTATTGAAATTCTTTTTAGGATCTTTTAGGCATTTTTGGGGATTTCTTTCCCCAAAATTTTTTTTTAAAAGCGTTTTTTGTTTTTTTCTGTAACAGCCCTTTTTATTATCATTCATTGGATCTTATATGTAAATTCCAGACATTGTCTTTGAGTAGTTTTTTTGCAACAGCGTTTCATTTTGACACTTTCAAGCGTATTGTTTTTTTTACCCCGTTCGTCAGCTTGTCGGCTTTTTCCGGCGGCTGGTCTGTGCTGTGATCGGCGGCTTGTCAGATTTTTCCGGCGTGATCGACGTGTTTTTTGCGGCAGGTTATTCGGCGGTGTTTGGCGGGTTTGCGACGGGTTTTCCCTGCAGTCCGGGGAATCTGCGGTGAATGCTGAATTCACCGCAGGGTGGGGAACTTCCAGTCCCCGAAGTGCAGGGAACTGTGGGGAAGGGGAGAGCACCGAAATGTCGGTGACATGAATAACCCCACAGTGTTAACATGCATAGAGAACTTGAGGCAACTGTATCTTTTGTGTTTCAAAATTTTTATTTTGCAATAAACAAAATGTCACAGACCGACCAGCAAGGTGGCCTCGCAGGGCCAAATAAAACACACAGAAAAACACATAAATCATAAGGGGAGGGGTCACATAGGAAGCCGCAAAATGTCAAAAAATGTTTGAAGGTACTGCAACAAGGGGGGATGCAGAAGGGCTAATCCAGAAATATCAAAAGAGTGATGGAGGTCGCCGAGAAGGTACCAGGGCAACTGAAAAAAAAAAAAAAAAAAAAAAAAAAAAAAAGGGTAAAAAGAGCGGTGAGGGACTGCCAAATATGTAGTGGCATTCCTGGCTCGCCCCGGTAACCCAGAGGGAGCCGGGGGCCATGGAAGAGGCCACAAGGCCGGGAGTCCTGGGGCCAAGAGGACGGCCAGAGCCTAGGTAGCCATCCTAGCGGCTCACCCAGGTTACTTCCCAATGTCCCACACCACAAATAAAAAAAAAAAAAAAAAAAAAAAAAAAAGGGGGGGGAAAAAGATGAGAAGTCCCGGTGCTCCATCGGACGAACAACATTAAGCCCATAAATTGGCAAGTAGAACCGCAAAATACATAAAAGGAGAAATAAGTGTAACTCAGGGGTAAATCATCAAAGGGGGGAGGGGAGTCTCAGCCAGAAAATGATGGGGGGTGTCAGCAGTGGGGGGGTGTGCAGGTCACAGGTCCAAAATCAGGAATAGGAGAAGGCAGCAGGGGGGAAAACATGTCTCAGCCAGTGTCCAAACACCGAGGAAAACACAAGTCACCGACAGAGTCCAGGAACATGGGGTCTTTCAGAGCACCGCCTCGATCAACCTCAGCGGCCCGAGGCAGTTGTACAGCTCTACAGGGCCCCGGAGGAGGAAGCAACCCATCAGCCAAGAGGATAATCAGGTCAGGCAAGGAGATCGTCCCCGCGGGAGAGAGATCAACATCACAAGGCAAGATTCGCTGTGGGGCCATTTCCCCCGTGGGCTGACCATCGCTCCCCGCAACCAGCCAGTGAGTGTCACGGGGCTCCGGCCTCCAGGGAAGTGTCGTCAGCTGCACCTCAGGCAGTATCGGCGGCCCCCACTCCTTCGTAACCCCCGATAATGTCCCAAGATCCGTCTGCTGCATCGCAATTGAAAGCTCATGTGGCTCTGCAGGCGATCGCTCACTCAAAAGATGCCTTCCGGCGGCGTCAACAGCAGGTATAGTCAGACAAGAGTGTAACATCCCAACCTCAGCTCTCCAGATCTCCCGTAGTTCTTCAATGAGGAGCCGCAGGTCTTCCCTAGTAATGGGACAATCATCACCAGGCCGGCGGTCAAACGGCTGTGGGCGGCATCCAGAGTCTCCATCCGGAGCCCCCACCTGGTCAGGAGAATCTCTCCTCCCGGAGACGTCCGTGCCTGACAGTAAAGTTGGCAGGGGTCCAGAAGCCATGGCGCAGGGCACCGGGATCATGGCCAAAACCCTAGGAGGCGAGACAGGCTGCAAAAATGGCCGCCAGAGGTTAGGCCGCATCTGCAGGTCCGGAGTCCAGCTCCTTGATCTAAAGCTCCCGAATCACTCAGGGTGTCTTAGTCCCCACCTCCACGGCACCAGATCGTCTAGATGGGGGTTACAAAAGTGACAGGTGGACGCTGAAATCCAAGGTATTTTGATTGTCAGCTAGAGAGCTCAGCAAGCAGCGTCCATTCCTGTCAGCAGTCAGCTCCGCCCCCGCAACTGTATCTTTTAATGTTCCAAAACAACTTTTTAACTCCTTCGAATTTACGCTTCATTGTTTAAACTGCGTCATTTTTGCCAAAGCTGTTTTGTCATAGGATAGGATACCCGCTGAATGGACCTCAGATAGGTATGCCAAGGCTGTGCCAATGCTCTTGCCAAAATGTCAGCACCCCGTAGTCAAGTATGACAGGTGCACTTTAAGTACTGGTGGGACTAGGGATGGGGATGCTGCCCCCCCCCATGCAGGCCATTCTTTTCCTGTAAACCAGGGGTCAGCAACCTTATCCCTCCAGATGTTTTGGAACTGCATTTCCCAGGAGGCTCAGCTAATCTATTGAGTGGCCGAGCATCGTGGGAGATGTGGTTCTAAAATATCCAGACGGTCGAGGTTGCTGACCCCTGTTTTTAAACATTGCTACTTGTTATTGGTTGAAAACCTTTTACTTTTGGGATATGTTCACAAAACAGTGAATTGTGATGAATCTAAACAATTTTAAAGATTCTGACTCAACCCACCGGCCAGCGAGTTTAGCAAATTCAAGCTTGTTTTATTTATTATTATTATTTTTAGTGGTACAATTCACTTTTTAGTGAACAAACCCCTAGATGTGCAGGAGTAGACTTTATATTTCATACCAGGATCTAAAGCAGGGCTGTTAAACTCCTGCCCACCCCTCGATGCTGATGCCTACATTTCCCAGAATTCCTGCAATGCAATAGATTGGGCAGAGAATCATGGGAGTTGTAGTTCAGAAACACACTTGGGTGGCCAGAGTTTGACAGCTCTGATCTAAAGTTTTGTCTCAAGGTCATGAAGGTTTCCACTGTGACCGTGAGACATAGTAATTAACCGGACCGGCAGGAAATTGCCGAGGATTACGTGTTTTCGGTCCAAAATAACCAATTATTCCTGTTGACAAAACTTGGCAGAACCCAATTTAGTGAATAAACACGGCAGGCACAAATCAAATCAAGGGGAACTTCTGAAATATTCCACATTCAATTAGCTCGAGGACCCAGGGCGGAAAGAATCCGTGTTTTTATTTAAAGGAAATTAAAATCGAGAGCGCCTCTTTGCCTCAAACATTTTGTAATTTTGACAAAAGAGAAACGAATCGATCAAAACTGGATCAGACACTTAATCAAAATAACAGAGGAAAGATTTAATCCGACACATTTAACCCTCTGAGTGCCTGACCCACTGCATCGCCTCCAGAAAGGGTTAAAGTGCTCGACAGCAAGGAGAAAAAAAATTATAATAAACCAAGATGATTAAGAAAAAGATAAAACATACACAGGGAAAAAAATAAAAATCGTTTGGAAATGTTTGCAGCTCGGACATATCCAAAGGCGAGTTTCTACTAAAAATAGGATTCCTTCAGATTCTCAGCAAGAGGGGAAACGCGGCTGTATCCGCTGCGGTTTTGGCTCTCGGGGGTCGAGTCAGGCCCTGCCGGGGACATGGCAGGAAAATCTCTGGAAATAATAATATACGCTAAGATCACAATGCGTTGGCCGCCTCGCCCCGTCCCCTCGTCTCTTCCCTCTTAATGCAGGAAGAACATTTCATGGAAATTGCAAATACAGTATTAGCAGTTAGTAAATGAGATGGAAAAAGAGTCGCGATGAGGAATTTGTTTTCCCATTCAATCTTCATTTGCCTAAAATTTGCAATTCCAACCCAATTCTCTGTTTAATGAATAAACTCCTGTGTGGCTTCACTGGCTGCCGGATTTATCTTCAGATAACTTGATCCGCTCACAAGATAAAGCACAATGTACACAGCTCTCTATCTATCTATCTGTATCTATCTATCTGTATCTATCTATCTGTATCTATCTATCTATCTATCTATCTATCTGTATCTAACTATATCTATCTGTATCTATCTATCTATCTCTGTATCTATCTATCCATCTGTATCTACCTATATATCTATCTGTATCTATCTATCTATCTATCCATCCGTATCTACCTATATATCTATCTGTATCTATCTGTATCTATCTATCTATCTGTATCTACCTATATATCTATCTGTATCTATCTGTAACTATCTATCTGTATCTATCTATCTGTATCTATCTATCTGTATCTATCTATCTGTATCTATCTGTATCTGTATCTATCTGTATCTACCTATATATCTATCTGTAACTATCTATCTGTAACTATCTATCTGTAACTATCTATCTGTATCTATCTATCTGTATCTATCTGTATCTATCTGTATCTGTATCTATCTGTATCTACCTATATATCTATCTGTATCTATCTGTATCTATCTGTATCTATCTGTATCTATCTATCTGTATCTATCTATCTGTATCTATCTATCTGTATCTATCTATCTGTATCTATCTGTATCTATCTATCTGTATCTATCTGTATCTGTATCTATCTGTATCTACCTATATATCTATCTGTATCTATCTATCTGTATCTATCTATCTGTATCTGTATCTATCTGTATCTACCTATATATCTATCTGTATCTGTATCTATCTGTATCTACCTATATATCTATCAGATAGATACAGATAGATATATAGGTAGATACAGATAGATACAGATATATAGATAGATACAGATACAGATATATAGATAGATAGAGATACAGATAGATATATTATTATTATTCTTTATAAAGCGCCAGCATATTCCGCAGCGCTGAATATATATACATATATATATATATAGATACAGATAGATATATAGATAGATACAGATAGATACAGATACAGATACAGATAGATACAGATACAGATAGATACAGATAGATAGATACAGATAGATAGATACAGATAGATATATAGGTAGATACAGATAGATATAGATATAGATAGATAGATACAGATAGATACAGATACAGATAGATATATAGGTAGATACAGATAGATACAGATACAGATAGATACAGGTAGATACAGATACAGATAGATACAGATTGTATCTATCTATCTGTATCTGTATCTATCTGTATCTGTATCTATCTGTATCTGTATCTATCTGTATCTACCTATATATCTATCTGTATCTATCTGTATCTATCTGTATCTACCTATATATCTATCTGTATCTATCTGTATCTACCTATATATCTATCTGTATCTATCTATCTGTATCTATCTGTATCTGTATCTATCAGATAGATACAGATAGATAGATACAGATAGATATATAGGTAGATACAGATAGATACAGATAGATACAGATATATAGATAGATACAGATACAGATATATAGATAGATACAGATAGAGATACAGATAGATATATTATTATTATTATTCTTTATAAAGCGCCAGCATATTCCGCAGCGCTGAATATATATACATATATATATATATAGATACAGATAGATAGTTACAGATAGATATATAGATAGATACAGATAGATACAGATACAGATAGATAGATACAGATAGATATATAGGTAGATACAGATAGATATAGATACAGATAGATACAGATAGATACAGATAGATAGATAGATACAGATAGATATATAGGTAGATACAGATACAGATAGATACAGATACAGATAGATACAGATAGATAGATATATAGGTAGATACAGATACAGATAGATACAGATACAGATAGATACAGATAGATAGATATATAGGTAGATACAGATACAGATAGATACAGATACAGATAGATACAGATAGATAGATATATAGGTAGATACAGATACAGATAGATACAGATACAGATAGATACAGATAGATAGATACAATCTGTATCTATCTGTATCTGTATCTATGTATCTGTATCTATCTGTATCTGTATCTATCTGTATCTGTATCTATCTGTATCTGTATCTATCTGTATCTATCTGTATCTGTATCTATCTGTATCTGTATCTATATCTATCTACGTATCTATCTATCTATCTGTATCTATCTATCTGTATCTATCTGTATCTATCTATCTGTATCTATCTGTATATATCTATCTGTATCTATCTGTATATATCTATCTGTAACTATCTGTATCTATCTGTATATATCTATCTGTAACTATCTATCTGTATCTATATATATATATATATATTATATTCAGCGCTGCGGAATATGCTGGCGCTTTATAAAGAATAATAATAATATATCTATCTGTATCTATCTATATATCTGTATCTGTATCTATCTATATATCTATCTATCTGTATCTATCTGTATCTACCTATATATCTATCTGTATCTATCTATCTGTATCTATCTATATATCTGTATCTGTATCTATCTATATATCTATCTGTATCTATCTGTATCTACCTATATATCTATCTGTATCTATCTATCTGTATCTATCTATCTGTATCTATCTATCTGTATCTATCTATCTGTATCTATCTGTATCTATCTGTATCTGTATCTATCTATCTGTATCTATCTGTATCTATCTGTATCTATCTGTATCTATCTGTATCTATCTGTATCTATCTGTATCTATCTGTATCTACCTATATATCTGTATCTATCTGTATCTATCTGTATCTATCTATCTGTATCTATCTATCTGTATCTATCTATCTGTATCTATCTATCTGTATCTATCTGTATCTATCTGTATCTATCTGTATCTGTATCTGTATCTATATATCTATCTGTATCTAGCTCTCTGTATCTATCTGTATCTATATATATATATGTATATATATATTCAGCGCTGCGGAATATGCTGGCGCTTTATAAATAAAGAATAATAATAATATATCTATCTGTATCTGTATCTATCTATCTGTATCTGTATCTATCTGTATCTATCCATATATCTATCTGTATCTATCTCTTTGTATCTATCTATCTGTAACTATCTATCTGTATCTATATATCTATCTATCTGTATCTATATATCTGTATCTATCTCTATCTGTCTAGGTATCTTTCTATCATGTATCTATTTATCTATCTGTATCTATTTATCATCTATCTGAATCTATCATGTAACAAGGAAAAAAGGTGTCATCTGCGCTCGTTTCTATGTGTTCCATGTACAACAAAACTGAGGTTTTTGTTTGTTTCAATGGCCATTGCAACGTAAACTCACTCGCCACTTCACGGCACCTCTTTACAGAGTGAGTACCTAACAATTGAAACCAAAAGGCCGCTCTACTGAGCAGCTCCAAGCCCCTCCAGCTGCTTTTCAGCCAAGGAGAGACAAAGATGGTGGGTTTTATTTATACACGCACCAAACACTTCCCATTTGGGATTAAAAACAAAAACATGGAAAGAGGAACAGCTGCAGAACGACGGACTCTTTCCATGTTTTTATCTCTCTTTCATTGTATCAATCTACTTGTATCTGTCTGTGTCTATAATATCATTGTATCCATCTACCTGTATCTGTCTCTCTATCATTGTATCATCTACCTGTATCTGTCTATCATTGTATCCATCTACCTGTATCTGTCTCTCTATCATTGTATCATCTACCTGTATCTGTCTATCTGTCTATCATTGTATCATCTACCTGTATCTGTCTCTCTATCATTGTATCAATCTACTTGTATCTGTCTGTGTCTATCATTGTATCCATCTACCTGTATCTGTCTCTCTATCATGGTATGTATTTATCTACCTGTATCTGTCTCTCTATCATTGTATCATCTACCTGTATCTGTCTATCTGTCTATCATTGTATCATCTACCTGTATCTGTCTCTCTATCATTGTATCAATCTACTTGTATCTGTCTGTGTCTATCATTGTATCCATCTACCTGTATCTGTCTCTCTATCATGGTATGTATTTATCTACCTGTATCTATCTATCTATCTATCTATCTATCGATATTGCCCCAGGCTGAATAAGCCTCATTAGGTCTCTAATCGTCAAACACCTACTGCTCCAACGTGACATCTCTTGGCTGTAACATGCGGCTGCGATGACCCGCGCTGCTCACGCCGCTGTCATGGAAATGGTTAATGAGCTATTAAACAATCTCTCGGATATTTATTTTCCCCGAGGAAACGTCTCATTATAACTGATGGAGACACGCTGGTTATTAAGCTCCATTGTAAGAGTATGGATGTATAAAAGGCAAGCCTTTGTTTTCCATCCACGCTGCACTTACCGCGGCGCGCACATGCTGGCATCTTATTAATTATTACTACGTGATGGCACGCCGGAGAGCCGGGTGGAAATAAAACACAGGAAGGCATCTCAATACCCTCTTGGTGAGCGAGAGATGCTCATAATTGTTATTTTAAAGAAAGTGGCGTTGTTAATTGGAAGCGCCACACACCACCGGCAGTAAAATATAAATGATTATTAGCCCCTTCTCGGCAGGTGACCAGCAGGAGCCTTAAGATATCATGGAATTTGCCAATCCCCTTACATTTGGTAAAGCCGGAATTTGAACGCCAGGGCGGTAAGTTGGATGTATGTTCATATATGTCCATTTACTGGATAAAAAATATAAATTGACACCTAAAAATGTCAACAGACAACCCAAGCACCATGAGATAATGCACTTGTGCTCCATTTTGGTTGTGGCACGTGGTGATCCCTGTCGCTGTTGCCTTGCACACTGTGTCTTACGAACCAGCAGTCATCAATTATTGTGAGATAGTATATATGTTACAGGTAGAGTCCAACTGAACCACCAATGGCAACTATGGTGAAATCTATAACTAGGACAGAAACCAAGGTAGACGCTCCAGCAGAAGTCCCATATAAACCTTTACTGAAGAACTAAGATGGAAAAAACAGTGGAAGCTCTGCTGAAAAGTACACAGAGAGCTACGTTAGACAACGTTGGCAGAAACTACAGTGGAAAGAACGGAGAAAAGTGACCAGAACTGTGGTGGAAAGAAAGGTAATGAGTTTGGAGAACTAGGGTGGAAAGAAGGTGAAGAATATGAAGAACTATGGTGGAAAGAAGGTGAAGAATATGGAGAACTATGGTGGAATGAATGGGAAGAGTACGGAGAACTATAGTGAAGTGTATGGAGAACTATGGTGGAAAAAAGGTGAAGAATATGAAGAACTATGGTGGAAAGAAGGTGAAGAATATGGAGAACTATGGTGGAATGAATGGGAAGAGTATGGAGAACTATGGTGGAAAGAAGGTGAAGAGTACGGAGAACTATGGTGGAAAGAAGGTGAAGAGTACGGAGAACTATGGTGAAGAGTATGGAGAACTATGGTGGGAAGAAAGTGAAGAATTTGAAGAACTATTGTGGAAAGAAGGTGAAGCATATGGAAAACTATGCTGGAAAGAATGGTGAAGGATATGGAGAACTATGGTGGAATGAATGGCGAAGAATATGGAGAACTATGGTGGAAAGAATATGGAGAACTATGGTGGAAAGAATGGCAAAGAATATGGAGAACTATGGTGGAAAGAATGGCAAAGAATATGGAGAACTATGGTGGAAAGAATGGTGAGAAGTGCAGAGAATGATGGAAAGAACGGTGAAAGGTACAGAGAGTGATGCAAAGAACAGTGAAAAGCCTGGAGAACTTTGGGTGAAGGAATGTTGTAATAGACAGAGAACTATGGTGGAAAGAATGGTAAAAAGTACAGAGAACTACAGTTGAAAGAACAGTGTAAAGGATGAAGAACTATGGTTGAAAGAACAATGAAAAGCATGGAGAACTACAGTGAATGGAACGTTGTAAAGGATGAAGAACTAGAGTGAAAAGACCAGTGAAAAGTACTGAGAACTACGGTGGAGATTTTCTAAACCGTGAAGTCACCGTAGTTTCACTGTACTTCCTCCACATTTGGTCCCAATTTGTAATCAGTCCTCAGCAGTAGGGATGAGCCGAACACTCCCCGAGTTCGGTTCGAGCCCGAACCCGAACTTCCCATTTGTTCGGGACCGAACCCAAACCCGAACCCCCATGCAAGTCAATGGGGCTGAAAATTCGGTTTTTTAGAGTACCCTCCAAGAGGGCATATATGCTACATATTTGCCATAAAAGGTGTATGGGGGTCCGGGTAGTGCCCTGGGGGACAGGAAACAAGGACAAAAAGTTTTAAAAAAGCGTTTTTAAAGGGACAGTGAGTTTTCCATGAAATAAGGGTTAAAAATAAAAATGAAAAATTCCTTCAAATATCGTGCCTAGGAGGTCCCCATAACCTGCCCGTGAAGTGGCGGATTTCTAGGATGTATAGAAACACTTAAAAACAAATAAATGACGTTTCATATGACGGTAAATGCTTTTCCTTTAATCTATCCATAAACAACTGCTTGGGGCGGCAGCCTGTATGAAAAGACATTTTAGGACGCGCAGAAAAAGTTTAGTGTTTTTTTGGGCTAAATTATTGTGAAACTTATGCAGGCTTTGGATGAAAGTAACAATAGGTGCTTTAAAATTGGGCTTTTAGGCTAAGGTCAGACTAACGCAGTATTAACGTGCGTTTAGCAGCACTAAATCACGGCCGTGCTAGCAGCAAATGACGTCCAATGCTGGGCAGCATACGAAGAACGGCCGCACGAAAGTCCGGCTGCGCAACGCAAGCGTCAAACAAACGCATTTTTTTCGAGAACGTCAAACCGCTAGTACTGACGTACAGAGTGCGCTGCGTCCACTAGCGGCGTGTGTGTGTGATTAGGAGAGGTCAGACGCTGCTAATGTCCGGCCAACATAACATCCAGACGCAAAAAGGGTTTTATTGACGATCCGTACAAAATCATGGATGAAAATGCGCATCGTATGACCGCTATCGCGTATTCCGTGAAAAAATACATCCATTCGTTCGACCCTAGCCTTAGCGCCGGCAACAGTGCCGTCACACCGTAACCCCTCTGAGGATATGACAGTGGCAGTGCACCCAGATATTGTGCCTTTAGTGCCAGGCATGCAAGTACTATCATACAGTAACCCCTCTGTGGTATTGTGGAAGAGTGCAGGGGTGGACCATGCGGTCCTATATTAAAAAGATATGCATCTGGTTAAGGCGTCAGTGCACCCAGATATTCTGCCTTTGGTGCAAGACTGCCAAGGCAGCAAGTATCATCATACAGTAACCCCTCTGTGGTATTGTGGAAGAGTGCAGGGGTGGACCATGCGGTCCTATATTGAAAAGTGTTTTTTTTTATCTGTTAACAGGCGTCAGTGCACCCAGATATTGTGCCTTTAATGCCAGGCCATCAAGTATCATCATACAGTAACCCCTCTGTAGTATTGTGGAAGAGTGCAGGGGTGAACCTTGCGGTCCTATATTAAAAAGATATGCATCTGGTTAAGGCGTCAGTGTACCCAGATATTCTGCCTTTGGTGCAAGACTGCCAGGGCAGCAAGTATCATCATACAGTAACCCCTCTGTGGTATTGTGGAAGAGTGCAGGGGTGGACCCTGCTGTTCAAAAAATTAAAATGATATAAATCTGGCACAGGCGTCAGTGCAGCCAAATATTGTGCCTTTCATGGCAGCAAGTGCCTTCACACCGTAACCCTTTTGTGGTATTGTGGAAGAGTTCAGTGCTGGAGGTTTTGTGCATGCAGAAGACATACCCAATCTATTCCGTTACTTCGGCATCAGGGGATTGATAGCTGCTGATCCAGGACTGATTCATTTTTATAAATGTCAGCCGGTCTACAGAGTCGGTGGACAGACGCACTCTTTTGTCTGTGACAAAACCTCCAGCAGCACTGAACGTCCTTTCGGAAAGCACGCTAGATGTAGGGCAACCTAGTAGCTGCATAGCATATTGGCTAAATTCTGGCCAGTGATCCAATCTCAACACCCAGTAAGCCAGTGGATCATCTGCTGGAAAGGTATCCAGGTCTGCCCTTGCCCCTAGGTAGTCCTGCACCATATGGTGAAGACACTGGCAATGGGTGCCTCCATTTGTCGTCCCTGGGCGTCGAGGACTAAAAAAATTTAAAAATGCATCAGTCAAGCGGCCCTGGCCTTCACCGCTATTCCTCTGATCACCTGCAGCCTCAGAAGCACGTGTGTCAGCACTTGGTAACCTAACAGTGCCTGGAAAGGTGTTACACAAGTTTCGCTTTAGAGCGTCCTCAAGTTTTGTCATCCTGTGCTCCCTCTTTGCGGGCAGGATGAGCTCTGCAACTTTCCCCTTGTATCGTGGATCAAGAAGGGTTGCCAACCAGTAATGATCCCTCTCCTTGATAGCACGAATCCTGGGGTCCTTTAGCAGGCTTTGCAGGATCAGGGAGCCCATGCAGCGTAGGTTGGACGTGGCATTAGCTTCAAAGTGTTCCTGGTCGCTGAGGATGACCGTATCGTGCACTACCTCCTCCTAGCCATGTACTAGTCCTTGGGTTTCTGGTGACACAAAACCCTCCCTTGAGGAATCCCCACCTTCAATGCCCCCACAACTTAAATATTCCTCCTCCTCCTGTCTGATCTGAGGACCCGCTGGAATGCTGTCGGCATAAAGACTGGGGCCTTGAGAGCTAGGGAAGGCCTCCTCTTCCTCCCGCTACTCTGCCTCTAGAGCCACATCTATAATTCCCCGCAGAGTGTGCTCCAGCAGGAACACTAAAGGAATTGTGTCACTGATGCATGCACTGTCCCTGCTCACCATCCTCGTTGCCTCCTCAAATGGTGATAGTACAGTGCATGCATCCTTGATCATCAGCCACTGCGGGGGGGGAAAAAAAACAAGTTGACCTGAACCTGTCCTTGTGCCATACTCACACAGGTACTCGTTGATGGCGCTCTGCTGCTTGTGCAGACGCTGCAGTATTGCTAATGTTGAATTCCACCTGGTGGGCATGTCACAGATCAGACGGTTTGTGGGAAGGTGGAATTCTCTTTGAATTTCTGCCAGGCGAACGCTTGCTGGGAATGACCGTCTGAAGTGGCTGCAGACTTTTCTGGCCTGGATGAGAAGCTCTGGCAGCCCTGGGTACTTGGTTAGGAAACGCTGTACCACCAGATTTAGGACGTGTGCTAGGCATGGTACATGCGTCAATTTACCCTTGCATAGGGCGGAGAGAAGGTTGCTGCCATTATCGCAGACGATCATTCCCAGCTCAAGCTGGCATGGTGTTAACCATCTCTGCACCTGCCCCTGCAGAGCTGACAAAATTTCTGACCCGGTGTGGCTCCTGTCCCCTAAACAAACCAGCTCAAGCACAGTATGGCATCTTTTTGCTTGAGCCATTGCGTAGACCCTGTCAGGCGTCGGTTTAACTGCCACTTCGCCAGAGACAGAGGAGGAGGAGGAGGAGGAGGAAGAGGTGGTGGTGGTGGAGCAGACAGACCTCATGCAAGCAGCTTTCTGGAGGCGTGGTGGATGAACAAGCTCCAGCACAGAGCCCCGTCTTGGATCCCTCCCAGCTGCAATCAGAGTTACCCAGTGTACCGTGAAGGAAATGTAACGACCCTGTCCATGCTTGCTGGACCACATGTCTAAAGTGACATGCACCTTGCTGCTGACTGCCTTTCCCAATGACTGGATAACATTGTCTTCCACGTGCTGGTATAGTGCTGGAATAGCCTTGCGTGAAAAGTAATGGCATTTTGGAACCTGCCACTGTGGTACAACGCATTCAGCAAATTCACGGAAGGGAGCAGAGTCCACCAGCTGGAAAGGCAGCAGCTGCAATGTGAGTAATTTTGCTAAGCTGGCATTTAGACGCTGTGCTTGGGGATGGTTGGGACTATATTTTTTCTTTCGCTGCAGCAGCTGCGGCAACGTAATCTGACTGCGTAAATCTTCAGCTACTGGGATGATGTCACATTGTGAGGAAGGACCTGCTGGTACATCCATTACTGTAGCATCATCCCTGTCGGTGGAGGTTGTAGGCAATTGCATGGCAGGACATACAGTGTGGGTAGAGACAGATGAGGAGGAGGAGGACCTACACAAAGTTTTGCCCCAACGGGATGTGTGGCACTTGTTCATATGTCGCCTCAAGCACGTGGCACCCAAGTGTCCGGTGTTTATCCCACTCTTCAGCCTCCTCTAACATAGATTACAAATAGCAACGCTGGGGTCTGATGCACAGTTCTTAAAGAACTCCCAGACAGCAGATTTCCTGCATGTGTTGTTTGAGACAACAGCGCTCTGCACCGGAGCAGCTCTGACATGTGATGCCTTGGACTGGCTAGTGCTACGGTTGGTCACAGAGGATGTTGTGCCTCGTGTTTGCTGTGCCTCCTCCCCCTCCTCCTCACTTGATTCCTCAGTTCGATCTGGCACCCAGGTGGAGTCAGTGACCTCATCATCATCCATGTCATCTTCACTCTCTATCTCCTCGTCACTGGAGCCAACTTGGCAGTATGCTGCAGCTGCTGGGGCAACATGAGTGCCAGTTATTTGTGTATCATCACTGGCACCCCCTTCTTCTAGGTTGATTATACTCCCTTGCTCAACCTCAGAGATTGAATCAGAGCACTGTACTTGCTGCGCATCCTCAAGCAGCATGTCACTCTCATTGTAGTCAAACAATTCAGCTGACTCCTCCGTGTGATAGCGAGGCTACGGCAGGAGTAGCTGTGGATATGGAGGCTGCATTAGATGCTTTGGCAGCTGAGGTGGACTGTAAAGCACTAGAAGCCTGGCTGGCAGAGCACTCGGAGGATGAGGATGGCCTGGTTAGCCAATCCACCAAGTCCTCTGTATGTTGCTGCTGCTTAAGACGGCCAGCACCAGTTAGAAAGGACAAGCGTGCCCCTGCAGAGGATGCACCACGTCCACCACGACCAGAGACACAGCCTCCCGACACAGGGGCTGCTTGCCCTCTTATCTGTGGCTGGGAGCGTCTGCCAGTCCTTTTTGTTCTTTCAGACATGGTGAGTGATATATAGATTAATATATACAGAACTCTGATTCAACTCTGGTATAAAGATTTAAATAACTCTGGTATAACTCAGTGAGACACACTGATAGCTGGCAGCCAGTGACAAGAGACAGATCACCTTAATTCACAAATGTTTTAAATAAATTAGTGAGCCCCAAAATACAGCGTGGTACTGTATGTGTGACGAGACACAGATCACCTTAATTCCCAAGTGTTTTAAAGAAATTAGTGAGCCCCAAAAAAAATTGCTGGCTGTGTGACGAGACACAGAAGATCACCTTAATTCCCAAGTGTTTTAAAGAAATTAGTGAGCCCCAAAATACAGCGTGGTACTGTTTGTATGACGAGACACAGATCACCTTAATTCCCAAGTGTTTTAAAGAAATTAGTGAGCCCCAAAAAGATTTGCTGGCTGTGTGACGAGACCCAGAAAATCACCTCAATTCACAAATGTTTTAAATAAAGTTGTAAACCCCAAAAAAACTTACTGGCACAGTGACAAGACACACATCACCTAAATTCCCTGATATTTGGTATAAATGAGACCCCCCCAGACCCCCCCAGTAGCGTGGCAGACCGGCAGTAACAACACACACAACTATCTTCTTTGAAATCTCCTCTGAAATGCGTGCAGAATCGGCGCGTTGAAACCTTATATAGTGTGCTGCGGGACTTAGCTCTGTGAGCCCATGATTGGGCAAAATTTGCCCAATCTGGGCTCTGAGCGGTGATTGGCATAGTGTTCAACCAGTCTTGCACCAGACCTGTGGTCAGGTGCAAGGCTGTAGCCAATTAGGAGCTTCAGGCAGTGGGAAAATGCATTGTGGTCCATTGTGGTCGAACATGCGGCGAACACCCGGAAATGTTCGGGGTTCGCGATCCGCCCGAACAGGCTAAGTTCGGGTCGAACCCCGAACCGTCCGAACCCGAACAGATCATCCCTACTCAGCAACCACAGAAAACTCTAGAATCTTCCAAAAATAGCCATTCTATGATTTATTTTAATATCAGGATGTTTGCGTATTAGGAAATCATCCTGAACGTTATTTCAGTGTTTGGGTGCATCCTCCAGCCCCATTCTCAATCTAAAGAGGCAGGTCAGGATGGTGCAAACAATTACTTGACACTGACTAACCAGATTGATATCGTACATCTTAATTGGACTTGCAAGGCATTGTACGAGGGTGTTTCAGGGTGCTTTTTTTATTTGTTTCTCTTTGGAAGAATTTCCCGGTCAGTGAAATTTATTAAACCTCATAAATCATATAAAACAAGGATGATATCTTAAGTGTTGATACACCCTTTCACTCCCTTCCTTTTTAAGTGACTTCTGGATGAAATCCTATATAGGGAACAAATTGTAAGGCTTACATCTGCTCACCTGTCACATTGCATACTGGTTTATTAAAGGGCCAGTACCACCAAAAAAATGAAATGTCCTTATTGTGTTTATGTGATGTTGCTGATATCTTACATGTGTTTTGTTTTTCTCTAGTATGTTTAGTTAAGAAAATATTTTCCTCTATACGTGTCACTAGGTGCATCCATTGTGTGATATTTTCCTCTATATGTGTCCTTTGTGTGATATTTTGTGTTGTAAACTGCCCCCCCCCCAGTATCTTTACATCACTTGCTCCTCACTGTGTGGCTTTGGCCATAGAATGGAGTGAACGGGTCAGTCACCGACTCACATCATTGTATTGTGTGGGATGTATTCAAAGGGGTGTAGAATAGATTAGAAATCTTTTAAACTCTCTGATTTATCTCATTCAGCTGTTATCTCTTATCTCAGGTAGCATAGACAACACAATAGATCCTCTGCAGTCTTGTATAAACATTCCCTCCCTCATCCCATTGCCTCTTAAATACTATA
This sequence comes from Leptobrachium leishanense, assembly GCA_009667805.1. NCBI lineage: Eukaryota > Metazoa > Chordata > Amphibia > Anura > Megophryidae > Leptobrachium > Leptobrachium leishanense. The sequence continues at coordinate 147,700,320 of CM019070.1, read as the reverse complement.
TAAAATAAACCACAGCTGTAAAGTATAATTTCCCATAAGAATTTGTTAAATGTTGCAACCTGGGAAAAAATCCACAAAATAGAAACAGGAGATTAAAAAAAAACTAACTTTTATTTTTCCTTTTTACATGCCATTACTTCAAACAAACAAAAAACAGCAGCATGTGTTCTATAAGGTGCTTTATAAGGTTTTTTTCTATAATGTGATTTTATAAGGATTTTTGTTTGTAACACACAAATAATCTAGTTACACTTTATATTAGTGGTAGTGTCCCTTTAAGACTCAAGGTGCTTCCTCTCTCCGGTGAGCCTTGATACCCCAAAATGATGTATGCCGCTACATTTTTACATTCATCTTGTTTTTATCTTGATTATTTCCCGCATCCATTTGTTTTATAAACAATTATCTAAACGTTGCGATTTTCTCTTTTTTTATTTTCTTTCTTTGCTGCAAACTGCCGTTTTTTGCTTCCATCATTTAACGCCGGCTGACGTTTCACTGCTTTTTCGAAGCGTCTTCCTCATCGGGCGGATTTCTACCTCTCTACATCCTCGTTTTCCGACCTTCGAGCTCTTGGTGAGACCACTCTGATCCTGTCTAGGTTCGGCGGGCGGACGTAGTGGATCTCGACCAATGAAACGGAATTTCCCAATGTGAAATTAGAAAGTGGGGAGTTGGGAGATTGGGATGGAGAGCGGGGGGGGGGGAAGCTCAGAAAGATGTTGAGTTGGAACCCAAGACCCTTAATAAGAAGTATTCCTATCCTGGAATTGATAGTAGAGATACACTGTGTCTAGTTTTGTGATGATGGAGGGACGCTTGGTGAAGCCCCCGCTACATTACAGCTGGAAACATTGTGTTTGCCGCAGTGCGAGCCCCAAGGGATATTAGATATTGTAGCTGAGGGGAAGATGAGATGGTTGGGGGGAGAGAAGATGTCAAATTAAACATCTTCCTCCTGTCAGACGCAGAATAAACTGTCAGCTCTCTCACCGCGCCGTCTGACTTTTCTCTAAAACAGGAGAAATGAGTTACTTGTATGTCACGAGCGCACGGTGTCAACTGGGTAATCTCGCAGACCGACGTGTGGTGGGAAAGAGAATGAGATAATTTGAGAGGAGACAACGAAACATTTCCACGGACTCGCCAAAACATCTATTAGGGTTTATAAGAACGTAAAAACTAAATAAATATGGAATTGTGGGAGGGGGGGGAATCGGAAAAAAGTAAACGCCACGGGTTGACATCGGAATGAGATAGATGACCTGGAAAAGTGACGCGTTCTGGAGAAGATGAGACACGAGATTTGTAATATTCCCTCGTGTACGTGTCAGCCAGGACAAGAACCACTTACTGCTTAGAAAAGCCAGGAGAGAGGTCGGGGAGACAATTAGGAGAGGTCAGACACGGCAGCAAAGATGATCCAGAATAGGAAAAACGAGAAGAAAAAAAATCATGAAAATTCATGAAATACGTACATTGAATTCTTTGCAGCCTAAATCAACGGAATGCCCTCCCAACAATATATCACACGCCGTAACATGTGGTTGTGTCGCCTTTTGCTGTGATCGCGGCACGCATTCGCCGCGGCATCGTGTGGATAAGCTCGTGCGATGTCACAGCATTTATTGGCGTCCAGAGTGGAATTAATTTGTGGCAAGATCTTGTGTTGATGATGGGAGAGTCGCGGCGCTGCGTAAAGTCTTCTCCAGCACATTATCCCAAAGATTAACCTCAATGGGGTTAAGGTCTGGACTGTGCGGTGGCCAATCCATGTGTGACAATGATGTGTCAAGCTGCCGAATACCAGCAGCTCTGCTCCGCATCGCCGGGAGTATTGGACTCCATGGAGCTTTGTGCGTCCCGGCCTCGACGGAAGGAGACTAGGAACTATTTGTTGCCAGTCTCACTCTGTCCCCGGGGAGAAGAAGCGATGGATCGCACCGCCCTTTTCACACGGGATGAGAGACGAGTATGGGATTTAGCGGGTTGAATGAGTTTGCATTTGCAGAATCCTTTGGCACCAGCTTTTAGGAGTTGTGTTAAAATTTGACAATTCGCCTCCTGACGTTAACGTGCGCCCGCACCTTGCAATACCTCACTTGTCGAGACGCTAAAAAATGACAGCGCTCCCCAAGTTAAGTACAGGAAGTTCGCGCAAGCTGCGAGGCGCAAACTGATTTCACCCCAGTTTAGCGTCAGCTTTGGAATATCGATGCCAGAAGTTAATGCTAGCGCTAAAGATGACAGGCCCTATTACATTCTTCGCGCAAACGTTAACGCGTGCGCAAAAACGCATTAACACAAGGGGAAAAACCCTTTGCCCAGAACGTCGTATTACAACGTCCGCGCAAAAAAATACGCGCTAAAACGTCTAACGCGGGTGAACCTGCGCGAGCGTAATGTTCTTTGCGCATCCTTTACTTAACATTGTGAGCACAAATGCGTTTGTGTGCCGGGGCGCGCAAGGTATTACAATCTTAGCGCAAATTTTAACGGACAACGTTTGCGGCATATTTTTAACGTCTTTGAAAAGCTGGTGGTAACGGCAAATCTGAACGTCCTGGCTGAACCCAAATACACCAGCCCCAAAACCTCCAACGTATAGTTACACATTCTACACATACCCAAACAATAAAATAGAGAGGTTGTGCGTGTTTTTATTATTGATGCAGCATATATACACAGATTGATTTTGACAGGCGCAAAAACTGAACGGGAGACAATTGTGGTTCTTAATTCTGATTGGCTGAATCGCGTTAAAAAACAGTCTGCACACCGATTTCTGCGCGCAACGATAATGCGCACTCGTTTTTGCGCGTCTTTTTTCCGCGCGTTATTTTTTGACGAATGAAAAAATGCGCTCGGATTGTAATACCAGCGTTAATTTACGTGCGTTAATGTTTAACGTTGCGCGCAAAAAAAATAGCGCTGCGCGAGCGTTTTTGCGCAAAGAATGTAATAGGGCCCGACATATGGAGACGCTACAATAGCAACAGCTATGGAATAGAGCCCGTTCAGGGACGGACTGACCAATAGGGCACTGCCCGAGGGCCCGGCCTAGTCTGGATCAATAAATTCCGTAATACAACAATATACATATGGGCGGTGCTTGTATGTGGGTGTGGCTTGTAGGTGGACTTGCACAATGAGGGGACCCATGATCTCCTATTACCCGTTGGCCTATAGACTGGTCAGTCCATCCCTGAGCACGTTATTATTAGACTTTATTTATATAGCGCCAGCATATTCTGCAGCGCTGAACAATGGGCACAATATAGACAGGGTTACGTATGTATAATGTTATGCGTAACGTCGTTAGCAGTTACCTTAATGTCCACCGTGGAACACGGCGCAAGATGAATAGAATCTTCTATCCTTGTATCCTTGTATACACCTTTTTATTACTTTGCTCAGACGACGTTAGCGACATAATCCACGGAAAACACCACCGAACCAATCTCCGGCGTAAATATGAAGGACAGCCCACGCGTATTGGCCCGTTTCCGAAAAGTTACATTTACTCCCATTTATTGACTTAGAAATCTCAGCTCAGCCTTCGTTTGGTTTATCTCTCCGGGCTTTATTATTTCATATATAAAAATCCCGGGAGCGATCTGCAATGTCAGGCTGTTTGCATAGCGGCTTAAATGAAACGTAAAAGAAACCAAATGCTAAAGAGATGTGTCCGTATAATGTATATATAGAAATACATGTAGCTCACTAACACCTTTTATATCAGAAAGTCACATAATAAATAGACATATATACACATATAATATAGTTATATAAGCAGTGACGACTCTAGAAACAATATATAGGAGGGGCACATAATAAATAGACATATATACACATATAATATAGTTATATAAGCAGTGACGACTCTAGAAACAATATATAGGAGGGGCACATAATAAATAGACATATATACACATATAATATAGTTATATAAGCAGTGACGACTCTAGAAAGAATATATAGGAAGGGGCACATAATAAATAGACAAATATACACATATAATATAGTTATATAAGCAGTGACGACTCTAGAAACAATATATAGGAAGGGCACATAAGACCCCACAGTTAAATCTGGGGGGGCACTAATTATTTTCACCACAAAATAAAACCACAAAAAAAAAAGTATTCAACGAAGATTCCGTAATCCCAGAGTAATGTGATACAATGATACCTTTCTGTGGTACTAACCTGATACTTAAATTCAATATTTTATTCGCCGCAGTTCGGTGGTTTTTACCGAGTTCCGATAACTCCTTCAGCGACTCCAATTTTCGCAAATTATGGTGACCATTTAAATAGGGAATTCACCATATTTTCGAAGAAATAGAATCCCCGAAATGTGGCGAAAAGCAAAGAGTCTAAAGATGAATAGAACCTTTAGAATCTAACTTCCATAATAACCCCTAAAATGCCATTAAATCAGGGAAATACAATAAAAAATAATACACAGTGTGGCATGTAGCCTACCCATTAACTCCTAAAATGCCATTAATCAAGGGAAAACATGAAATGAATACACTGTGAGGCACGTAGCCTACCCATTAACCCCTAAAATTCCCATAATCAAAGAAAACATGAATTGTATACACTGTGAGGCATGTAGCCTACCCATTAACCCCTAAAATGCCATTAATCAAGGGAAAATATTAAATTAATACACTGTGAGGCATGTAGCTTACCCATTAACCCCTAAAATGCCATTAATCAAAGGAAAACATGAAATTAATACACTTCTAGATTGTGAGTTCCTACGGGAATAGGGCCCTCATCTCCTCCTGTACTGTTTGTCAAATGTTGTTCAATGTATTGTAACTCTGTCTATACTGTGCCAATTGTACAGCACTGCGGAATATGCCAGCGCTTTATAAATAAAGAATAATAATAATAATCAGGGGAAAACATGAAATTAATACACTGTTAGGCATGTAGCTTACCCATTAACCCCTAAAATGCCATCAATCAAGGGAACACATGAAATGAATACACTGTGAGGCATGTAGCCTATCCATTAACCATAAAATGCCATTAATCAAGGGAAAACATGAAAGCTATACACTGGGAGGCATGTAGCCTACCCATTAACTCCTAAAATGCCATTAATCAAGGGAAAACATGAAATGAATACACTGTGAGGCATGTAGCCTACTCATTAACCCCTAAAATGCCATTAATCAAGGGAAAACCTGAAATTAATACACTGTGAGGCATGTAGCCTACCCATTAACCCCTAAAATTCCCATAATCAAAGAAAACATGAATTGTATACACTGTGAGGCATGTAGCCTACCCATTAACCCCTAAAATGCCATTAATCAAGGAACAAATAAAATGTATACTGTGAGGGATGACACCTGGCAATTAACCCTTAATATACTACTAAACAAAGGCAAAAATGAAAGTAATACGTAATGTAATATAGTGTGACCGCTAACCCCGTCACTGCCAAGCCATTTCAACTCCGTGAAAAAAAAAATAGTTATGTTTTATTCTATTATTTATGATCTTTATTTAACACTGAATGTGATCATGTAGAGAATCAGGTCAGACTCTGTCCTTTTCATTGATACCTTGATCGATCATGTACAACGCACTGGCACGGAGATACAGCGGTCCGAAGTAAGTGTGGGAAGCTGGATGCTGATCTCTGGTGGTGCGTGGGGCACATGGAGGGGCAAGGAATAAACTGGGGGGGGCATTTGCCCCCCATGTAATAGAAGTAATTTAGTGATATAATAAATAGACATATATACATATATAATATAGCTATATAATAGACATATATATGTTTTATTTTGAAAGCTGTTGCTGGACCTTTGGATAATATATATATATTATGTATGTGTGCAAAAGAAAATACAAAAGGGTGTGAAATATTCTCGTGAATATAATATATATTAGTTAATTGTGTGTTTATATACAAATATAAAAGAATGTAACCAGTTATCACGTTAATAAAATATTATATTATAACCCTATAAAGGCAATGTGTTTAGAGAACTTCTGGGGAATTTTGCTGATATTATCACCCAATCTAACAGTTACAGTTACTTATAAAGAGCTAACAAGTTCCGTAGCGCTGTAACGGTTCTGATTTTACGGACTAAGGAATTAGGAAATCAGAAAGCACGGAGCTCGATGGACACCAAATCTATGACGCTGGAACTGCTGAAGTACATCACCACCACCGACACGAGGGAAAGAAAAGCCATTTATTCCTGGGGGGTTAAATTTATTTCCTGTGGGTACGTCGTATGTGCATATACTGTGTATATATATATATATATGTAGAATTAGTTAAATGTGTGTGTGTATATATTACAGGAGGGCAGCACTCAACCTTTACTAAGCATAACGAGAGGTGCTTCTCAAGAACAAATTTCATGAACTACATTCCCATCATTTATTTAATAAAGTTTAGGGTTAAAAATGTACAAAAAATGTTTAATGTGTTAAAAAAAAAGGTCTTGAAAGGGTTTAGCGTTGCAAGACTATTTAAAGGGTTAAAAAGTGTTAAAATCTTTATGAGCTACTGTTAAAGTCTTTGTATGAGTTGTTGCGCTCTCCTCCTGATATATATATATATATAATATACAGGCAGAATACATGACCTTTAATCCCCAGCGGCTCCGCTCAGTCACCGCAGATCAGCAGCGAGTCACTTTAAATACATTAATATAAATTCTCTGGTGCTCAATTAGCCCAGAAATCTCTGCTCTCTCGTCCCATCAGTATCACCGGTCCATTTAAATGAGTGGAAAGTCGCGCCGCATAATGGCATTTATTATCTTTCCAGTTGAATACCTTGTATGTTTCCAGCCTCTTTCCCTCTGTAAGATGATCATCAAACCCTGGTGTAAATTTACCAACTCCATAGACTTTAATGGGTCTGGGGGTTAGACTAGAGCAGGAATCTAACCCCCCCCCCCTCTCAGATGTTGATGGACTATAATTCCCAGAGTTCTTGGAATGCATTAGATGGACAGAGAATCATGGGAGTTGTAGTACAGAAACATCTGGGGGTCCAGAGTTTGAGATCCCTGGTACAGAGTCTTAGCTTTCCAGTTTTTAAGAAATTCACAGTGTGTCATTATAATATCACCTACAGGAATGACAGGCTTTATAGATAATGTCGCTGCATCTGTTACTGTGAGGATTTTGGGCACAAAAAGCCTCTGAATTTCAGGATTAGGAAAGCTCTGGTTTAGGGTTATGGGGCGCATTCACATCAGAGTATTTTAGAATTAGGGATATTTAGGGTTAGAGAAGATTGGGGGTTAGAGATGTTTAGGGTTTGGTGTATATAGGGTTGGGGGGTTAAGGCTAGGGGTGTTTTTTAATGCTAGGTGTGTATAGGGTTAGGGGTTTAGTGTTAGAGATGTTAGGGGTTTAGGGTTAGGGGGGGGTTTAGGGTTAGGTGGGTGTAGGGGGTTTAGGTCGAAATACCTACAACCAGGTTCCCTAATGCCAAAATCCAGACGGCCAACTTCCCTACACAACTCCGACGAGCAACTTCCAGACCTCCAAAATCCCAGCAGCTAACACTAACCCTACTCCCTAACCCCTAAACCTAGCCCTAACCCGAACCCCCTAAACCTAGCCCTAACCCTAACCCCCTAAACCTAGCCCTAACCCTAACCCCCTAAACCTAGCCCTAACCCTAACCCCCCTAAACCTAGTCCTAACCCTAACCCCCCTACACCTAGCCCTAGCCCTAACCCTAACCCCCTAAACCTAGCCCTAACCCTAACCCCCTAAACCTAGCCCTAACCCTAACCCCCCTACACCTAGCCCTAACCCCTTAAACCTAGCCCTAACCCCCAAACCTAACCCTAACCCCCTAAACCTAGCCCTAACCCTAACCCCCCTAAACCTAGCCCTAACCCTAACCCCCCAAACCTAACCCTAACCCCCTAAACCTAGCCCTAACCCCCTAAACCTAGTCCTAACCCTAACCCCCCTACACCTAGCCCTAGCCCTAACCCTAACCCCCCTAAACCTAGCCCTAACCCTAACCCCCCCTACACCTAGCCCTAACCCCCTAAACCTAGCCCTAACCCCCCAAACCTAACCCTAACCCCCCTAAACCTAGCCCTAACCCTAACCCCCCTAAACCTAGCCCTAACCCTAACCCCCTACACCTAGCCCTAACCCCCTAAACTTAGCCCTAACCCTAACCCCCCTAAACCTAGGGTTAGGGTGTTAGTATTAGGGTTAGCCGCTGGGATTATGGATGTCTGGAAGTTGGCCATGTAGGCAAGTTGGGATGTCCGGCACTTGTTCTGTCTGGAAGTTGGCCGTCGGGATGTTGGCATTAGGGAACCTGGCTGTAGGGATTTTGTCCGGCACGCGGGTGTAGGGTTAGGTGGGTTTAGGGTTAGTGATGGTTAGGGGGGTTTAGGGTTAGTGATGGTTAGGGGGGTTTAGGGTTAGTGATGGTTAGGGGGCTTTCGGGTTAGAGATGTTTAGGGTTAGGGGGGTTTCGGGTTAGAGATGTTTCTGGTTAGGGGGGTTTAGGGTTAGGGGGGTTTCGGGTTAGAGATGTTTCTGGTTAGGGGGGTTTCGGGTTAGAGATGTTTAGGGTTAGGGGGGTTTAGGGTTAGGGGGTTTCGGGTTAGTGATGGTTAGGGGGTTTAGGGTTAGTGATGGTTAGGGGGTTTAGGGTTAGTGATGGTTAGGGGGGTTTCGGGTTAGAGATGTTTCTGGTTAGGGGGGTTTCGGGTTAGAGATGTTTCTGGTTAGGGGGGTTTAGGGTTAGGGGGGTTTCGGGTTAGAGATGTTTCGGGTTAGAGATGTTTCTGGTTAGGGGGATTTCGGGTTAGAGATGTTTCTGGTTAGGGGGGTTTCGGGTTAGAGATGTTTCTGGTTAGGGGGGTTTAGGGTTAGGGGGGTTTCGGGTTAGATGTGTATAGGGTTAGGGGGGTTTCGGGTTAGATGTGTATAGGGTTAGGGGGGTTTCGGTTTAGATGTGTATAGGGTTAGGGGGTTTAGGGTTAGGGGGGTTTAGGGTTAGGGGGTTTCGGTTAGATGTGTATAGGGTTAGGGGGGTTTAGGGTTAGGGGGGTTTAGGGTTAGGGGGGTTTCGGGTTAGATGTGTATAGGGTTAGGGGGGTTTAGGGTTAGGGGGGTTTCGGGTTAGATGTGTATAGGGTTAGGGGGTTTCGGTTTAGATGTGTATAGGGTTAGGGGGTTTCGGTTTAGATGTGTATAGGGTTAGGGGGGTTTCGGTTTAGATGTGTATAGGGTTAGGGGGGTTTAGGGTTAGAGATGTTTATGGTTAGGGGGGTTTAGGGTTAGGGGGGTTTAGGGTTAGAGATGGTTGGGAGGGGTTGGGGGTGTTCATTTTTCGAGAAGATCATAGTTGGGTGTAGCCGCTAGTTCGGGATGTTTGGGGTTGATTTGTCTTCATGATCTTCATTAACTTAAATATAAATATAAAGAATTTCCCTTTTAAATCTACACAAGTCACCGTGTGTAACCTCACAGGCCGCGGCGCAGCACAATCTGGCTGAGAGTCATAGGAACAGGAACCGGAAATGTTATACGTATTAAATATCGCTGATCCTTATCTTTTCTTCACCTGAGCTGAACTACAAGCCCCGTTATCCATAACAGTCTACGCTGTCTGCGGATTGTGGAAATTGTAGTTGAACCTGTCAAGAAGCCGTCAATGGATCCGTTACACTAATTTCCCAGAAATCACAGGTTGGAGAGCCTGGGCATACCATGGCGGTGTTTAGGTGTGAAACCCATTTTGCATTTCATCCCCTTGCGTTTTTTTCCACACGGTATGAAATACACAATAGCCCCCCCCCCCATCACTGTTTGCTGTGTTTGTGCGCTTCGCCGGAGGAGGGAGTGTGGGAGGAGGACTTTTATTTCTCATTAATTACTATAGAGACCGAATGATTTAAAAAAAAAAAAAAAAAAGTAAAATCATTGGTGTTGTTATCAGGCAGCGCCAACAGATGCCACGGCGCCGTACAAAGCAGTAGCACACGCGAATCATGCAATAACAATCAGGATACTTCATAGCGGCTCTGACATACTCATTTCGCGCGTGTCCCGGGGGTTTATAATTTAATTATTGCGCGATTTGACGGGATTCGTTCTGCACAACGCGGAGGGATGAAAGGCAGAGCTTACCCCGCTGGGAACTGAACCTGTGACCCCACGGGTTGAACGGGGTCCGGCAGCTCTTACAACTGTGATATCGAAAATAGACACAAACAGATGGCGCAGGTAACGGCGTCTAACCTCCCCCTCTCCGTGCGCTGGTGCCCCCCCATGCCGCTGCCCCTCGCTGGGCTCCCTCTGCCCCGCTTTGTCGCGTTCGCCTCCCCCGCCGCTCGGCCGTCTGTACCCACTTATCATTCTGCACATACTGCTTCGCTTCTTTCGCCCACCAAACGCTTCCCCCTACCACGCTAAGACTTTAATAATGAGAAATTAATTAACAGACGCTTTCTCCTACTCATATTAAACCCTGGAAGATCTATATATATAAAACCAGCCACAGCGACGTACATCCATCACTTTGTGTGCGGCGAATAGAAATTCTCGTGCTGACCCCCCCCCCTTTCCTCCCCATCTACAATCTGGACACTTTGACACAGGAAAAATATGTTGCATTGAATTTGATTGTAATATGTTGCAGTGAAAATCGATGCGCGCCTTTGAACTACAACTCCCATGATGCTCAAGGGGAACATCATCATCATCGCTATAAAAATAAAAAAAAAGGCCGTTAATTAAAAAAATCTCAAATATAAGAGCATTAGATTCCTAGAAAACAATATAAACGCAAGTTACGGTGTTATTGGACGTTTGAAATAAAACAATACCGCGGAGGGGTGATTTATTAAACCGTGAAAAATCAGGTATTTCCCCCCGAAATACCAAACCACAGAGCAAAAATGTTTCTCACTAGAGAATAAAATGTTACAGCGCGGCCATTCGTTCTAGAAAAACAATATATTCCCACGCTGAGTCGCCAAGACTGGTGGTTTCTGATGGCTAAGCCTGATGGGAATTGTAGTAGCCGCGCACTAATTTTATACTTGGGGGTGTTGGCGGTATCGTCCACCCCGGGGCAATGTGGCGCTTTAATGTACGGCGCGAAATCATATCTCTACCTTCGTCGGTGATGTCACGAAGGATACGGTTTTATGAAATATATTGCAGAAGAAGCGAGAGAAGACTGTTGCCATGGTAACCCCCCCGAATCCCACATTCCGTGAGGATATAATGAGTTAAGGAAGTCGGGAGAAGGAGACAATACAGGGTTATTAGCGAGACGAGTAAAAAAAAAAAAAAAAAACATCCAACACGAATCGAAGCAAATCAATGTCATATCTTTATGTATCGTTTTGTTATGTGCACCGTGTGTACAGCTAGGGGATGCACCCTGTATTAAATAATTGTACATAGAACTACATTCCATGTTGTACACGGCAGGTACGGCTCAGTGGTGAATGGGTTAAGCCAAATAATGCCATTAAAATGCTCCATAATGCCCTCCTGTACGTTTCCTGCTCCATCTTCCCACACAGCCCCCCCCCCCATGCACCCCACTACTTCACATACTCAGCTACTTAATCTCACCTAAGGGGTTATTCAATAACAGCCGAACTTGCCACCGAATTGCGCCGAACGGTGAATGTCCCCATACGGTGCAATTTCGTGGCAGTTTGGCTATTCAGAAAGCTGTCAATTCACCAAATACAGGCCAATTGCCAGGGAAATACGGTGCAGTTCGCCTTAATTCGTTGACCTTCGGCGGCAGCGAAATTGTCCCATAGAGAAGGAATGGTTAATCTATTCAGAGAACGCCGAACTGCACCGAAATGTTGGCGAGATTTTCAGTGCTTCAGTTTAACAGGTTTAAACAAGCGAATCCCATAGTTTCAAAGTAAATGGTTACAGTTTCTGATTATTTATTAGGGTTAAGGTTATTGTTAGGGTTACAGTTTCTGCTTGTTGTTTTATTAGGGGTAAGGTTACAGTTTCTGCTAGTTGTTACAGCCAGGGTTACAGTTTCTGCTAGTTGTTTTATTGGGGTTAAGGTTACAGTTTCTGCTAGTTGTTACAGCCAGCGTTACAGTTTCTGCTAGTTGTTTTATTGGAGTTAAGGTTACAGTTTCTGCTAGTTGTTACAGCCAGCGTTACAGTTTCTGCTAGTTGTTTTATTGGAGTTAAGGTTACAGTTTCTGCATTTTGTTTTATTGGGGTTAAGGTTACAGTTTCTGCTTTTTGTTTTATTGGGGTTAAGGTTACAGTTAAGGTTACAGTTTCTGCTTTTTGTTTTATTGGGGTTAAGGTTACAGTTAAGGTTACAGTTTCTGCTTTTTGTTTTATTTGGGTTAAGGTTATAGTTAGGGTTACAGTTTCTGCTAGTTGTTTTTTTTAATATAAGAAGCTGCTAGTTGTTTTATTGGGGTTAAGGTTACAGTTAGGGTTACAGTTTCTGCTAGTTTTATTGGGGTTAAGGTTACAGTTTCTGCTTGTTGTTGTTTTATTAGGGTTAAGGTTAGTTTATGCTTGTTGTTTTATTGGGGTTAAGGTTACAGTTTCTGCTTTTTGTTTTATTGGGGTTAAGGTTACAGTTAAGGATACATTTTCTGCTAGTTGTTTTATTGGGGTTAAGGTTACAGTTTCTGCTTGTTGTTTTATTGGGGTTAAGGCTACAGTTTCTGCTTTTTGTTTTATTGGGGTTAAGGTTAGTTTATGCTTGTTGTTTTATTAGGGTTAAGGTTACAGTTTCTGCTTGTTTTATTGGGGTTAAGGTTACAGTTTCTGCTAGTTGTTTTATTGGGGTTAAGGTTACAGTTAGGGTTACAGTTTCTGCTAGTTGTTTTTTGGGGTTAAGGTTACATTTTCTGCTAGTTGTTTTATTGGGGTTAAGGTTTCTGCTAGTTGTTTTATTGGGGTTAAGGTTACAGTTAGGGCTACAGTTTCTGCTAGTTTTATTGGGGTTAAGGTTTCTGCTAGTTGTTTTATTGGGGTTAAGGTTACAGTTTCTGCTTGTTGTTTTATTAGGGTTAAGGTTACAGTTTCTGCTAGTAGTTACAGCCAGGGCTACAGATTCTGCTTTTTGTTCTATTGGGGTTAAGGTTACAGTTTCTGCTAGTTGTTTTATTGGGGTTAAGGTTACAGTTTCTGCTTTTTGTTTTATTGGGGTTAAGGTTACAGTTAGGGTTACAGTTTCTGCTTGTTGTTTTATTGGGGTTAAGGTTACAGTTTCTGCTAGTTGTTACAGCCAGGGCTACAGATTCTTCTTTTTGTTCTATTGGGGTTAAGGTTACAGTTTCTGCTAGTTGTTTTATTGGGGTTAAGGTTACAGTTTCTGCTTGTTGTTTTAAAGGGGTTAAGGTTACAGTTTCTGCTTGTTGTTTTATTGGGGTTAAGGTTACAGTTAGGGTTACAGTTTCTGCTTGTTGTTTTATTGGGGTTAAGGTTACAGTTTCTGCTAGTTGTTACAGCCAGGGCTACAGATTCTTCTTTTTGTTCTATTGGGGTTAAGGTTACAGTTTCTGCTAGTTGTTTTATTGGGGTTAAGGTTACAGTTTCTGCTTGTTGTTTTAAAGGGGTTAAGGTTACAGTTTCTGCTTGTTGTTTTATTGGGGTTAAGGTTACAGTTAGGGTTACAGTTTCTGCTTGTTGTTTTATTGGGGTTAAGGTTACAGCTTCTGCTAGTTGTTTTATTGGGGTTAAGGTTACAGTTTCTGCTTGTTGTTTTATTGGGGTTAAGGTTACAGTTAGGGTTACAGTTTCTGCTTGTTGTTTTATTGGGGTTAAGGTTACAGTTTCTGCTAGTTGTTACAGCCAGGGCTACAGATTCTTCTTTTTGTTCTATTGGGGTTAAGGTTACAGTTTCTGCTAGTTGTTTTATTGGGGTTAAGGTTACAGTTTCTGCTTGTTGTTTTAAAGGGGTTAAGGTTACAGTTTCTGCTTGTTGTTTTATTGGGGTTAAGGTTACAGTTAGGGTTACAGTTTCTGCTTGTTGTTTTATTGGGGTTAAGGTTACAGCTTCTGCTAGTTGTTTTATTGGGGTTAAGGTTACAGTTTCTGCTTTTTGTTTTATTGGGGTTAAGGTTACAGTTAATGATACATTTTCTGCTAGTTGTATTATTGGGGTTAAGGTTATAGTTACAGTTTCTGCTTGTTTTATTGGGGTTAAGGTTACAGTTTCTGCTAGTTGTTTTATTGGTGTTAAGGTTACAGTTAGGGTTACAGTTTCTGCTAGTTGTTTTTTGGGGTTAAGGTTACATTTTCTGCTAGTTGTTTTATTGGGGTTAAGGTTACAGTTAGGGCTACAGTTTCTGCTAGTTTTATTGGGGTTAAGGTTACAGTTTCTGTTAGTTGTTGTTAAGGTTAAAGGTTCTGCTAGTTTTTTTTGAGGAGGGGTTAAGGTTATAGTTTCTTCTCTGTTATCTTCCGCTTTCCTCTTGCGACTGGATGTAGTTGCAGGCATTTTCTGTGACTGAGTGGAGTTGGCCTTCAGAAAATCAGGAGCTATACGTTACGTCCGGATTCCTCTGGTCCCAAGACGAGGGTGGATGGTGGTGGAGACCAGCGAGGATTAACAACCGATACTGATGTGCCGAACTCTCTAGATTGCTATTGAGTGCAATGTATTGGGGGGACCAGTTATATATTGTTATATTGTTGCCTTTCAGAATAACTCTATGATATTCGTGTTTTGTGTCTAGAGATGCTTAATTTCTTTACTTTGTTTACTGATCTTGAACGTTTGGAGGAGACGTCCCTTGGAGCATTAAGTTGCGCATTATTGTGATAAGGTACACACGAGTGTTCTACGTTAGTGTTTTATCAGGGTATCTGCTTTTTTATAAGTGTATAATTCTGATTTGATCCGATTTATAATCAGATTTAGTTGAGATATATATATATATATATTTATATATCGTCAGATCTTTAAAGTGAATTTGGATATTTTGGATTAGTTTTTTTTAATATTTGGAGTGTGATTTGATCATCGGCAATTCGGAACTTGTATCTGTCCAAACTGCAGATAATTCTGCAAATTGCCGAATCGGTCTGAACCTTATCGCACATGTCTGCAAAGAGGTGCGATGGAAACCCAAAATGTTAAGAAAACATCCAAACGATGAGCGTTGTGAGTGAAGGAACCAGCCGGTATATAGGTATTTCAATGTGTCGTGTGTCTGGCTTTCACTCAGAAGGGACAACGCGTTTCACTGAGCACCGCTTCCTCAGGGGTCCTCAGAATGACAGAGCAAGCTGGATACTTTCCACCAGGGATGCGCACTATCTATTGCTTTAGCGAAGCGGCATTGTTTTCCTTATTGATCTATGGGACAATAGAAGAACATTCACTCAATACAGAATATTAATGTGCGGATTGCTGATATTCAGTATAAAAGGGCAAATCTATCCTATCGATTGGTTAGGAGTCCAGCCAGCAGCAGAAGACGACTGGGCGCTGTGTATGAGGACTACAAGACTGCTCACGCATCAATTCCAACACACATTAAAAGGCAATTTCTTGTCTTCAATTGTCCCTGAAATATGATGGAATTAGCCTTAGATAAAATATAATTCCCTAGAAAACTGGCCAAAATGTGACATTTTTGTTCCGTTGAATGCTCTAGAACAGGGCTGTCAAACTCACGCCCCTCCCAGATGCTGATGCCTACATCTCCCAGAATTCTTCCAATGCAATAGATGGCCAAGGAATCATGGGAGGTGTAGTTCAGAAACATCTGGGGGGCCAGAGATTGACGGCCCTGCTCTATACTGCTTGGTTTTTTTTTGGGGGGGGGGGGTTGACACCTACAGTATCTCTGAGATGACCCCTGCTGGAATGTGATCAAGTCCTGCAGGAACACAGTTCCCTCACTAGTTTAGCAGGAGGAACTGCAGCTCCCAGTAATCCTTGAGACCAGAATATACAGAAGGTTTGGGGAGTTCCCACATTTATATTATTCGGACTTGACCCCCTGCATTCCAATGAATGCCCCTTTTGCCTTTTAGAACATAAGTGTAATTGTTTTGTGTGTATTTTTCTTTGAGGAACAAGTGGACTATTGATCCATTGTATCACCCGAAGGGGTCTCTTTGTATCGCCCCTGTATGATGCCATTGGGAGCACCAGGATAAAGTCCTTGATAAAGTCCATATGGGTGAAACGCGTCGGATGTAAGCCCATTTGATTTTATGGTTTATTTGTTTTATCTAAACAAATCTTTTGTCTTAGACCCTCTTTGTGGTCAGGATTGCATCGCTACGTACCGGCATCTGAATGAAGGTGTGGTAACCGCAGCCCAGCGGTATGGAGGACCTGAAAAGAGGAAGCGGCGTATACATTGATGGGCTTATATATTTTTTTCCATCCTTGTACCCCAATACATCGCTCCAACAAACATGGAGTCTGCTCCTACGTTTCCTTACCAGTTACCAAGGGATTTTTTTTTTTTTGAGAAAGGATTTTACCAGGAACGATACATTGAGATTTCTCTCGTTTTCAAGTCTGTCCTGGGTGGCGAGTATGTACTGTTAGGTGTCTTGCCCAAGGACACTTACTGGAGAGGTGCTCGTCGGGATCGAACCCATGACTCCACAGGCTCTCTCCATGCAGAGCGGTGAGGTTACCTCTACTCCACCCACCCGGTACAATTCGATCAGCACGTATCTTGGGGAAAATTAAATTAAAAACGGCAAATTTTGAGCCAATAAATTCTGCCGGAGCCAAAACACTGGAAAATTATGCTTTCAGGAAATGGCCAGTAAAAACCTGAAAAAGCATATTTTTGCTCAGCAGAATATGTTTTCTTGTGATATTAAACCTGCCAGTTATAAAAAATTTTGGGGAGGAAATTATTCTCATAGCACATTTTTCAACACGCACATTTTTTTTAAAATCTGAATACAGATAGATCAGCGATCCAATGTAAAACACATCTTTCCATTAACACCTTCACTACCAAGTACTGTCAGGAACCAGTGGTGTTTCTTTTTTTTTTAATTTGAGAAAATTTATACAGTAATAAATTATTTCGGAATATTCCCAGTGTATTCCTTACTGTAATAACCTACTTGGCAGGCGTCACCATCTGCTGGCCAAAAGGAGTTACTGCAGCCTGTGACTCCATGCGTCAGCTGGGGAAAGATCAATATGTCAGGACATTCCCCAGCTGGTTTTAAAAAGTTTTAGCACTTAAACTAAGACTAAAACGTGTGTGGGGGGGGGGGGGGACCTTGTGGAACCCCAAATGCAAGCAAAATAAATTTGCAAGGATACAGCACAGCCCCATCTAGCGTTAACACAATCACGGTAATGAAGGGGTTAAAAAAAATTATAGCCGCGAGAGTAGATGTTTAATCCAGATTTTTTTAGCATGAATCGAAATACTAGTTAGCCAGAAGAACAATCTCCCAAACCAAAAGTTTTTAAAAATGGCTGAAACGCACCCAAAAAAAAGCTGCCAATCCAAGCGTTCGCTCCAAAATAAATCAAATTCCAAATATAGAATGACATTTCTGAGAGAAGGTGAACATCTTTAGAATCTCTAGGGATGTCCCGATCCGTCTCCGCATTTTCCAAGCAGTAGGAATTGGCTGTTTAAGTCAATCCCAAACCGGAGTTTGAGACGGACCGAGCAGCAACATTCCCAGCGCGAGGCCGCAGACACGGCAGCATCTTTCCTGCCAGCTCGCAAGTCATGGAGGAGGCAGAGAAGACACTGCATGTCTCTGCATTTACTCCAAGCCCAGCGAGCAGGCAGGGAAGATACGGAGTTAATGTCAAGGTCCCGGGATCCCTTTTCCAAGCGAGCCATTGTCTGGCCACGAATCATGTGTTATCAGGACAATATGGCCCAGGATCGGTAGAGTGTTTTTAAGAACGGAAGGAACGTCCATGAGAGTGGACGTTCCTTCCACTCGACGCCCTTCCGGTCGCCTCGTTGAGCGCAGTTAGTGCGCTCAGCGCTGCAAAGCGCCATCCTCCTAGGGAGGATCACGCTTTGCAGCCCAGTCAAACGCACGTCGTAGTGCTTCGACGGGGAGAACGTCTGCAGCACGCCCGCTACAGCGTGTGGCCGGCCCCGTCAAAGCGTCACAAGGCTGCCGGGAGCCGTGTAAGTATCGGCGCTCATAACGCGTTCGTCTGACCCCGGCCTAAAATTGAGCGATCCTGAATACCGAACGACCCAGATCAGAGGCACAAAACCTACGATCTGGACACCCCAAAACAAAAAAAACACACTTGGACAGGAATAAACCCAACAATTATTTTACCCATAAACTTACAGCACATCCAGGGTTAATAATTAAAAAAAGAGACAGAACAGGAGAATAAACAGCATGAAAAGGCCCCAGCAACTGTATACATTATATCCTGAGCAGTTTATATAAACATAATAAATATAAAGGGAAATAAATCCTGCCGGTGTAAAGAACATGTGAACGGGATACGGGAACGGTCGCTCAAGTTTAGGGACTACGTGAGAGATTATTTTCTTTTTTGTTATTCGAGTTTTCCCCCCTGGCAGTGTTACTATTAAAAAATATATATATAACTATAAAAAGAGAAAAATAAAATACAAAAAGACAGGAGAAGTAAACGGAGGAGTAACACGGAAAAACGATGAACAACAGGAGAAACCTAGACTTCTTCTCGCCCACACGAGGCATACAGGGACGGAGAGAGACGTATAAAGATGGAGGATTTCTATTGCGTGGAGATATCAGGATTAAATAGACCAGGCGGGAGGAACGTGGGCTCATTCCTCTGGTTTTGTCTCCTCTGAGGCATCAGGCGTTTCGCTCCATTTGCTCTTCGTGTCTCTCTGACCCTTTTCGATTAATTTGCTGGCCTCGGTCTCCAGCTCTTCGAAAGACGAGCAGCTCGCTCCCGACTCGCTGGGGCTCTTCTCGCCGTCTGTTGTGTTTTCTTTCCTCTGGGGACACTCTCCCTGTTCCTCGGGGCTCTCAGACACCAGCTCCAGGCTCATTAACTCCGGCAACATGGGGTCAACCTCTGCGTCAGGTAAAAAGAAGACACGGTGAGAAGGACACAATGAACACAAATCAAGGACAACAGGGCAGAACCGCGTGCCTTGGTTCTGCAGCTCGCACACAGAATGGGTTAAAAAAACCAAACCTTTCATGGAAGGAAACAAGTTTTCATGTAATTTTTCATTAAGCATAAAGGACTAGCACTCACCTACCAAGAGGTCCAAGTCACTGATGCCACATGGACCGGGGTGGCTCAAACCCCCACATCACTTAGAAAACCAGAGGCCCTGGCGCTCAGGATGGCATCACGACATTTCAGCTCAGGAAGTGGCCTTTTTCAAGGCTCGCAGCCCGAGGCAAAGCAATAAAGTTCTTGCATGGACCATCCTGAGCGCCCGCCCTCTGCGCTTTCACTACGTAACTTCTCATTAAGTCATAAAGATCTCATTGCCCGGGATGTTACGTCCGTACTCGCCTCATCTCCTACGATAAAGTCGCCTCCGTCAAACGACACGCTGACCACAGTCACATCTAGGTATGTGGTTACACCCAAATCTATCCCTTAGCCTCACATAAAAAAAAACACTGCGCCGCGTCTTTCTCAGAAAACGTGTCCTTTCTGACAGTCATCTTGTATAATGAATAACTGCCCACAGGTACCCCCCCCCCCTCTCTCTCGCAGCCCTGGCTCCTCAGCTGCGGGCACTAATCCGCTGAGCCAGGCACCCGGCATGATGTAACCCGGCTGATGAGCCGATACACTGTTTGATTGTGAATTGGATACATTTCTTCTCCCCTAATTGGCCGGTGATCTATCTACGCGTGTCTTACGTGACAGTGGCCGCGCTCAAGGTGGTTTTTATTCTGAAGGGTAGCTTGATTTTTATTGGCTTCATTGACGTTTCGATCGATCGGACATAACCACGAGAAGCTGCAGTTAGTGCTCATTCAGGCTTCACAGCCCGCGGCAACTCGGCGAGGAAGAAAGGGAACTGGATGTCTTGGATTAAAATAAAATAAAAAAAAATATATTACTAAAATATATTACAAAAAAAAAAAAAACTTTTTTTGATATTATTTTTTTAAATATTTAAAAAAATATTAAAAACATATTTAATATATTTATTATTAATAAAAAAGCAAAAACATTTCGGTAGATAAAAGATATATATAATAATATGGATACCCTCTACAAAGACTAATTAAACATCTGACAAATTATTTTTTAAAAAAAAGTGAAAATGTGCAGAGATAAAAAGCAAGAGGCTCCCATCTCTTCACAGATAATGAAAAGGGATGACGTGTGTCACTCTGGTTAGGGCAATTACCTCCGATACAAGATTATCCACCGAAAGGAATTCCGAAGGGATTTTCACCACGCGCCGGTGACTATTCATGAGATTAGGAGCGCGCCAGGCTTTGCGAGGGATTACGAAGATCTTATTTGTTCCCTCGAGATTAGAAGATGTATCCCTCGCCTTCTCGTGATATTAAAAATCAAACCACTTAATGAATTATAACAACGAGCCTTTGAGTAATTAAAATCACGGCGACGACACAGACACGTTAAGACACGACCGTCTCCAACAAAAGATGCACAAGCAGCCGAGAATCCGGATCTGCCAGAAACATTGTCACACAATTAAAAACGGAAAGAACGGGCC
Organism: Leptobrachium leishanense; assembly: GCA_009667805.1. Classification (NCBI taxonomy): domain Eukaryota; kingdom Metazoa; phylum Chordata; class Amphibia; order Anura; family Megophryidae; genus Leptobrachium; species Leptobrachium leishanense. The sequence continues at coordinate 147,679,637 of CM019070.1, read as the reverse complement.
GACACGGAAAAACTGAAATACGATCGCTGGTTGCCGTCTGTAATCGGGGAGGTCAAACTCCGATCCCCCAGATGCTGACTGCCTACAAACTTTATTCTGGCCAGAGGATCATGGGAGCTGTAGTTCAGCAACAGCTGTGGGGCCAGAATGTCACAGCGCTGAACTAAACTGTATATTGTTGGGAAAGGACAGAAATCGGAAACTAAAATCCACGCTGGCAGAGCTCGCAAGATAATGTCTGTATCGACTCCACCGATTTGATTATTTTGGCCTGACATCTGTCCCTTTAAACTTCCTGCGGTTCTGCTTCAGTGAATAATACATTTTGGAAGCACACGCCCAGGTATCCATCACATGTTCCATGCAGCAGGGTGCGGCTATTAGACCCCAAATACAAGCGAAATACATAGGGTGATACAAAAAAATGGCCACTCACAGGAGTGCTCCTGAGGAAGTCTGATAGACGAAACGCGTCGAGCAGTGCCATTAAATGACCTGACATACCAAGGAATCGGTGATGTTGATGTGCCTTATTTGTTTTTAAATTATGTGAGCGCAATTAAAGCAAACGCCACTTTTAAATTGTTGGCAATCTACACTATTGTGTGTTGTTTTTCTCTTTAAGGCCAATACAAGTTTTCTGGATATCAAAAGAACCTGTGATGTGCCTGTATAATACTGACAGCTTGTGAGTGGCCATTTTTTGTATTTTTATACATATTGGCTTAAGGGTTATCACCCCATGTATTTCGCTTGTATTTTTCACATAGATACCCTAGAAATTTGCCAATTAGACCCCAAATGTTAGTAGCCAAAGAGAAAAAGCAGCGACGGTCACACTGCAGGAATTGTGATGGCCATCGTAACAGGAGTAAAGAGATACAAGGTTTCGGCTCCATACATGGGTCTTTATCTAGTGTGTTGATCGATTCTCTTGTATGGAGCCAAACTGTTGCATCTCCTTACCTAGGGCGGCCATATGAAATCCTGCGGTGTCACCGGGGCGGCCATATGAAATCCTGCGGTGTCACCGGGGCGGCCATATGAAATCCTGCGGTGTCACCGGGGCGGCCATATGAAATCCTGCGGTGTCACCGGGGCGGCCATATGAAATCCTGCGGTGTCACCGGCGCGGCTTGTGTTTTGTAAATAATACAACCTTGGTCTCTAGAGAAATGTGACAGGAGTTTGTAGCTCTACATTAAAAAGAAATGCATAATTCACCCCATCCACCCATTGTACAGCGCTACAGAACTTGGAATAAACTTTGTTTTAATGTATATATAAAAATTTTGCAACAATAGGGGATGCACTCTGGGACTTATAAAATTACACACACACACACACACACACATTTTTTGATTGGTGCAAAGTGTGTGTCGGTCCCATCCCACCACCCTAAAGTTTGCACTGATTGCACCCAAGATTTCCACCTTTTATACATAAAAAAAAAATAATAATAGGCGGCGAAACGGAACACGTCCGGTGAGTAATGTGCCTATTCCTTTACAGGTATAAAGATCAGGCTTAATTTAAGAGATCCCTATTTAGGCTCCGGTCAGACGAGCGCAGCGTTCACGTCCGTGATGGCGCACAAAAGTACGTCTGTGATAGCATGACATAAAGGCCAATAGAGTCCCACACACGAAGTACGTCGCACTGAACTGCAGACGCACAACGGCCGCGGCAAACGGACGCAAGTTAGGCAAGAACGTACAACCCCTAGAATGGCCACACAAAGTGCGCTGCGTCCGCATAGCTTTGTGTGTGAGTGATGGAACGTGGTCAGACGGGCTGCATTTATACGTCCAGAATTTTTGACGGACAAAACGGTTTTTGCTTTTTATTTTATTTTCCCTCCTACATCCGTCAAAAATAACATCAGTCACAAAAAAGGACTGTGTGGCCACTACTGTGCCTTCCGTACTAACGTACGTCCGTAGAAATCACGCTCGTCTGACCTTAGCCTTATATATACACACACACCGCGATAGAGATGCACCTGTAACTATGTGACACACAGGGTTATTCAGAGAGAGCCCAAATTGCACCGAATGGTTTTCCCCGTACGGTGCAATTTCGTGGCCATTGCAAATCTGGTGATTCGCCAAATATTGGTGAATTGGCAACAAAATACGGTTATCTTCGGCGTCAGTAAAATCCCCCCATGGAGAAGCAGTGGTTAATCTATTCACATTGAACATCAGAGAAATGCCCTGGTGCTCGTTGGTTTCATTCGACAGGTTTAAATCAGCCGAATCCCATAGGTTTCAATGTTAAAAATATTCCCATTTTAATGCAATATCTAATAAACCGTTTATTCTTTTAATCTGCAGCAAAGACTATTTTTTTGCCGAAGGGAGAAAAAAAATAATTCCGATTTTTTTTTTCTTCAAAGAGCTTTTTTTTGTAACAGACATTTTTATTCATAGGACCTTCTATGTAAATTCCAGACATTTTTATCCAGTAGTTTTTTTTTTTTTTTTTAACCCCGTTCGGCAGCTTGTTGGCTTTTTTCTAGACGCGTTCAGCGGGTTAACGGATCAGCTAATGTTGGTGGATTCTCCCTGCACTTCGGGGAATGCCGATTTCACCGCAGGGTCTGGGAATTTGATTCCCCGAAGTGCAGGGAACGAAAGAGCAGAATGAACCATAGTGACTATCAGGGTTATTCAGAGAAAGGTGAAAACCAGGAGAATGAACAATCTCTCACTTTCCAAATCGGCTATTTGGTCTAAACGGGAGAATTTTTCGGGTTTGGCCATTTTGACCTAGAATTTTCACTTTTCCAGTCATTCTCCTGGTTGTCACCTCTTTCTGCATAATCATGACCCGTATATTTATTTTCTGGGTTAATCTGTATATGTGTGTTTTGTTTTTAATAATTTAGCAATTTATTACTTTGTATAACTGTAACATTTCAATGTTCTTGAATCCAGGACATACTGAAAACGAGAGAAATCTCAATGTATCCTTCCTGGGAAAACGCTTTCTATATTCGCTCTCGCGCCTTGATAAAGGCTCGTGTGTCGGAGCCAAAACATCAGGGTTTACTTTATGAGGTTCTAATAAAATACATTGTTTAGCGAGTCGAGTGCATCCTCTGAAATATATATATATATATATATCCCCCCTCGTTTTCCATCCCACCCGCCTCTAGTTTGCTCCGTTGGCACCTATGATTCCCCCCTTTCATCCAAAAATCCCAAACTGGCATCCAAAATAAAGCCACCACGCATCGTATACCATCTGTCTTTTAGGGCTTTGTTGTTGTTTTGTTTAATGGTAAATGTTTTTCTCCCATTAGCAAAGTAACAGACGACTCTTACTGGTGTCTTTGTGTCGCTCTTCCCCTCGATTATACCCGTCTCTTCTTGTCCTCCTTTTGTACCATCTCACTTCCCTTGCCTCTGTATTGCACACCCACTCCCCACCACAGGTGTGCCCCCTGCCCGGCAGATTATAGCATGCCATGTACTGTGCCCACCCGCCCCTTGGTTTACGTCAGCTCCCAGCTGCTTAATAACACACACACACACAGATAATAACAGAGGAAGAGGATGAGGGGTGTCAGCCCGCCGTCCTGCCCCTCCGCCTGCGCGTTCCTCCATATACAGGCCTGGCGCGTGTCCCCCCCTAACTGCCAGGACAGGACATGTAATGACCTTGGCTGGCAGTTAGCGCCCGGAGCGGGGAGTTAGAGAGCGGCATCACACGATGAGGTGATAGTGACAGCTGGTGCTGCCCGTGGCGGGTGACGGAGCTCCGGGGAATCATTAAGTGTAAAATAATGTTAATTGTGCCTGACACAGCTTGAGGACTGGGTCTGCCATGCTGGCAATGCCACGTCCCAGACCTCCCACGGAGAGGGCAGGGGGACAAAAAATAATAAAACACAGGCTCCCTGCAAAAAAAACTGCGAGAAGGGAACAGAGATTAAAGTCTAGGAGGGTGAAAGAATAAAATGTAACTTTGCGGCAGGTTTCTGGGGTCGGTGAGATGACGGTTTATTCTTATATCTTGCCAACTACTAGATCCAGAAATCCTCCATCGGTGCCCACTGCCAACACGTGTAAAAAGCACATCCTCGCGTACTCAGCCGAGTTATCCTTTACCCGCGACGCCGGGGACCGGAAGGGTTTTGGGATTTTGCATATAAGAGATTTGGGGGGGGGGGTCCCGAGTCTAAACACTGAATTCATTTAGGTTCCACACAGCCTGAAGGTCATTAATACGGGATGTTAATCATTCTGCCCCCGTCACATGAGGTCGAGGGAGGATTTTACACTTTGGGAGTCATGTTGTCGCCCAGGAAATTAAAAATCCCGGCTGCTTGTGGCAGTGAGTTGGGTGGAGGAAACTCCTTCACTTCACGCAGCATTTTCTCCAGATCGGGGCCCTCCTCACATCCTGACCGCTTCAAAAAGAGAACGTGGCCAGGAGGAGCCAAAGGGATGAGTCCCTTTAAACCAAAGGGGGGCCGGAGCGCTAGAGAATGACCCCCGCCTTTACGGAAAGCGAGCGGCAGACGCAATACCTGTATCCTCCGGCAAACTTTCCTCTCCTTTTTCCTTTCTCAGCAGCTCTTTCATCTCGGGCACGTAATAGTCGTTCTGCCGGGACAGCGGGCACATGAAAATAATCTTGTCCCCCTTGTAGATCTCCACGTAGGGGTGAGCACTCAGCTTCCTCTCCTGCCAGAAAACGACAAAAACCCAAGAATTACAAAGCTGGGATCAAACATACCCGCTCACCAAATCACCCGCTCGCCCAATCACCCGCTCGCCAATACACCCGCTCACCCAATCACCCGCTCGCCAATACACCCGACAGAATGACAGGTTAAAGCGCACCTGTCAAGCTTACGTACAAAGCGCCGCCATCTTGGCGAAGATCTGAGGTCTAATCAGAGCCGTCAATGTTTACCTGTTGCACGAGATCAAGACATTGGGGGCGCCCGCAGGTGAGTGCGACAGGTGCGCTTTAAAAGGTGTAACGGAGATTGAGGGCTCGCAGAGTCCGGGTTCATGCAAGGCTGGATGACAGGAACCCGATGGCTGCGGATCCGAGAAGAATTTGGATATTCGGGATGTATACAGGAGGGAGGAGGAGGAGGGGGGGGGGGTCATTGAGAAAATCCTGCCATCATCCCTAAACCCATCTTCTGGCCTAATTAGAGCCAGCAGCCTGGTGGAGCCCTGGGGCCAATCTGGGGCATTTCATAAGGAAACACGGGCGCGCTTTGCTCATTAGAAGACCCCGTCCGTCTGATAAAACTGCAGGGGGGGGAGCAGGGGGGGGGAGCGGGGGGGGGTCACGGATACACAGTGATTAGAAGAGGGAGGCAGGACGCGAGGAGAAGTGATCCAAGGAAAAGCATGGCTGCATCAGGCCGGCGCGTATGTGTAAAGCCGGCGCATCACATGGCGTCAGATCGCCGTCCGTCTCTCCCTGCAGCTCATCCACAAACACGTCAACATCTCCATGTACAAAGGGATGACACGCGAGAGAGCGGCGCTGCGCGCTTAGCATGTTGAATGGCATTGAGCCTACGATAACGGTATCCCGGTGCCAAGCGGAGCCTCCAGGCCAGAGGTCAGCAGCCTCCACCCTCCAGACGTTTAGGGACTACGTTTCCCAACAATGCTCAGTCAACCTGAGCATCATGGGAGATGCAGTCCGAAAAGATCTGGGAGGGCCAAGGTTGCCGTCCCCTGCCCCAGATTGTGTGTGCAGACAAGAGAGGGTTACCGGACTCCCAGAGCCGGCCATCTGGCTTCGGATCATGGGAGTTATAGTCCTTAAACCCTTTTAATTGCAAGAGCCCACTTGATCCTAAATGCCCTCAAAAACTCCCGAATTGTAAATACCCATCAGTGTAAGCCCCCGAAATCCTCAACACCCCCAACCTAAGCCCTCTAATAAACCCTGTAAATAGGGGTACGCATGCTGGTCCGCCTCGTGTTGGAGTGTCACCCATTTGACGAAGCACATTACAGAATTCAGACGGCCTCGCGCAATGCATTTTCTGCAGAATACACGGTATCAGCAATATATATACACATATATACACACACTTTATCCTGACGAACGTGCGGGGGGGTGTGGGGGGGGCTGCAGCTGTTCTCCCCTTGGTGCCAGAAGATGCCACAACTCGGAGCAAACTCATTAAAATTTAATTCCCAGCTGGATCCGACTCATTAAAATACAAGTTGGATCCTGACAGCCCAAGAGGAGGAGCGGGCAGCGGGTCCAGTGTGGCCCCCGGGGAGACAAGTGCCGGTACACGGGAGCGTGTCTTGGATTAACAGGGGGGGGGTTAAAGAGGTCAAAGTAAGGGGTGGAGAGGGCGGAATCGACGCCAACGGTTCAGATTTGATGAGCAATGAATGAAAAGCTGAGGGCGGGAGCAGGTCCAGGGTCCATTATTCTGGTGGGAAGACCATATCTGGGTATAGAGCATATAGAGGGGAGGGGGGGTGTTATGTCCTGACGTCCTGCCGAACAAATCCAGCACAGGACAGAGCGATACGAGGAACGGAGAGGACAGGCGCTCCGCAGCGAGCAGGACATGCGGGGGGGGGGAGGAAGTGAAACCCATAACATGTCCAGCAGATCTCCTGGAGGCAGTGAATGGGATCAGAGCCCCCCCCCCCCCCACGATACCCTTGGGGTGGGCTCCAACTCAATAGCAGCCTCCCTCCCCCTCACGATGCAATCAAAACCGCGGGGCAAGATGCGAGAGACGGGGGGGGGGGATGAGTGGAGACATGGAGGGGAAAAAAGGATGAGACGCGAGAGGAAAGAAGAGGGGCTTTGGGAGTAAGTGTGATGGGGGGGATCTTAACTGATACGCGCAGAGCGGAAAGACACGCGCAGAGCGGAAAGACACGCGCAGAGCGGAAAGACACGCGCAGAGCGGAAAGACACGCGCAGAGCGGAAAGACACGCGCAGAGCGGAAAGACACGCGCAGAGCGGAAAGACACGCGCAGAGCGGAAAGACACGCACAGAGCGGAAAGACACGCACAGAGCGGAAAGACACGCACAGAGCGGAAAGACACGCACAGAGCGGAAAGACACGCACAGAGCGGAAAGACACGCACAGAGCGGAAAGACACGCACAGAGCGGAAAGACACGCACAGAGCGGAAAGACACGCACAGAGCGGAAAGACACGCACAGAGCGGAAAGACACGCACAGAGCGGAAAGACACGCACAGAGCGGAAAGACACGCAGGGCTCTATTAACAGCTACGCGCAAAGCTATTTTTATTTGCACGCAGCATTAAACGTTAACGCGCGTAAATTATCGCTGGTATTACAATCCGAGCGCATTTTTCATCCGTCAGAAAATAACGCGCAAAAATGCGCGCGCATTAACGCTGCGCGCAGAAACCGGTGTGCGGCCTGTTTTTTCACGCGATTCAGCCAATCAGAATTAAGAACCACAATTGTCTCCCGTTCAGTTTTTGCGCCTGTCAAAATCAATCTGCGTATATATATGCTGCAGCAATAAAAAAAAAAAAACACGCACAACCACTCCATTTTATTGTTTGGGTATGTGTAGAATGTGTAACTATACTTTGTTGTACTGTTTTTTTCGCGCTGTTGTATTTGGTTTCAGCCAGAACGTTCAGATTTGCCGTTACCACCAGCTTTTCAAAGACGTTGAAATTATGCGCGCAAACGTCGTTCGTAAAAAGCTGCGCATCGATTGTAATACCATCCGCGCACGAACGCATTTTCGCTCACAATGTTAAGTATAGGACGCGCGCAGTACATTTCGCTCGCAAAAGGTTCAGCCGCGGTAGACGTTAACGCGCATTTTTTTCACGGACATTGTAATACGACGTCCTGCGCGAAGGGTCCCTCCCCCTCGCGTTAATGCGTTTTTTGCGCACGCGTTAACATTTGCGCGAAGAATGTAATAGAGCGGAAAGACACATATACTGTAGAGCGGAAAGATACAATATATTGTGGAATTAAAAGGTGTGAGTTTACCCGGCAGGTGCACGGAGGAGGAACCCGTGACCCGGGGAGCAAGCGACGTATAGGGAGCTAATGAGAGTAACGCGATGATGGCGAAGGGATACAACGAGGAATCGCAACCATGTTTCAGGAGTGGAGGCAAACGGCAGGGAAGAAAGAACGATGCAGGAGAGTAATGATGTAAAGGATGCCTTCTCTGCTGGACCACCATCTCCCCCCTCTGGCTGGTCCCACCACGGTCTGCAGCATCCCCCCCACTTTCCCCCGTTCTCTGTCTCAGATCTCATTTTCACCCGAGTGCAAACCGCAGACAGTAATTTACACTTCGCTCACCGCAGTCGGCGAGCGAAACGAGAAGAGAAAAAAAAAAGAAAAACCCATCAAAAAGACAGGAAAAAAAACTCAAATCCCTGATGTTTACAAACACAAACACTCATTATTACATACCCTGACATTTTATCTTACACATATAGATCCATCAATTAGCAACACCAGGATATCCCGATTTTACAATCACCACGACAGGAAAAGGATGCAGAGGGGGGGGGGGGGGGAGATATATGTGTGTAATATATATATATTCACATTCACACATTAAAGTTATGGTGAAGGCAAAAAGTGATATTAAAAGCCTCCACATAGCAAATAATAGACGTTTATAATTGTGGAGGACATTTACACACCCCAGTAATTCAGCTTTACAGAGCTCATGTGCTACATTCCCCATATGCAGCAAGGAACTCTGGGAAGAACATGCAAATGACCTCTCCAATTTCTCACTTTTTTTTGCATCCTGGGTCCGATTTAACACAGAACCCTCCGTGTTGCGTCATACTAGAGGGCTTTTTAGCAAAGGTCAGGTTATGCAACCAGTCAAAGTCACACCTGCACAGCTGCTCCAGGCTTATTATGCCCTCATCAGCAGGAGATAGGGAGAAATTGGAGACCTCATTTGCATGTCCTACCCAGAGTTCCTTGCTGCATATGGGAAATGTAACATGAGCTCTGTGGGTGATGCAGCTCTCTGAATTGCTGGGGTGTGCAAGTGTCTTCTACAATAACACACACACACACACTCTGGGATGTGCTTACATATTTTTTTTTTTATTAAGATATTACATTAAGACCCATTAGATTCTCCTGTTCAAACTTATTGGATTGAAACGCTGAAATCAGGGCATTTTGCTGCAATTCGGCGCTCGATGGTCTACGGGACAATTTCGGTGCTGCCGAATTGCACCGCATTCCGCTGTCGACTTGCCAGTATTTGGCGAATTGCCCCAAAATCGATTCGGTGGCAAATTCTGACGTCAGTGAATGACCCCGAGAGGTTAAAATGTAGGACTCTGCCCGTCAGTCATCCTCACTCCATTAATTGGCCTCGGTGTTAAATTGTGCGATATCAAATCGATGAGCATCCGGACCCAGTGGTGTGCGTGATCCAAAACGCCCAAACCCGGTCTTGCCAGTGAGCGCAGCGCCGATCCTCTGATCCGGGATGATAGACGAGGACCTGATAGCGGATCATTATTCCGTGTTACGCTGACAGCTGCGCTGGGAATGTCATGGCCGGATCACATGGACGTGATAAAGAAGCTGCGTGACGTCCCCGGCAGCAGATATAAAATATTAAATATGGGAAACGATCAGGGGTCCTGCAGGATGAGGGCGGCGAGCGCGATTTATAAATATTCAGTAACACTCGTGAGAGTGCGCCGCATTTCATTCTCTTCCTTCACACGTTACGTTTAAAAACACATAGAATCTCGTTTTATTAATATTAGATTTATTTCCCGTTTGGTTCAGGGAGAAACATCGTGATAGGACGGTTCCTTTGTGCTGTGGTTAATGTATAAGAAGTTTTGTTCTCTGTATACCACGAGGGGTCGTATTGATATTTAATGTTCTCCTCCATAAACTCGTTTGGTAAAAGGAGCATTTTAGCAATGGAGACGATTTACTTATTTTCTACCTCCAAAAGAATAAAATCCTATTAATTCAGCCTCCTCAGGCATACTACAGACTTCTGCTCCTCAACTTCCAATTTGTTAGTAGGGGCTGGGAGGTTCCCCTGTTTTATGCACGAGGATTGATATAGGGTTACAGGGTCAAAATACAAGAAGCCGGAAAGTTCAGCTTTAAAATACAAAAATGGATTCATGAAACCATTTCAGTATTAGGCGATTCTTTAAGACATGAATCTTTTGTGTTTTACAGCCGAGTTTTCGGTCTTGTCTCTTCATTCTGTAATCCGATACCAATCATATCTGATCACACCCTGCACAGAGACACCCATCTGCAACCGCGGAAAAAGAAAGAGGGAGCAGGAAGCCAGGTATGCGGCATCCTGAAGAACTCGTCGTCTGTAGAAAATGAGTGTATAGCTTCAGTTGCTAAAATACCTCTTTTACCAGGCAGAATTAAATCTCCAATGATGCTCAGCTAATTGAATGACAGGCTTAGCATCATGGGAGATGTAGTTCTGAAACCTCTGGAGGGCCAGGGTTGCAGACCCCTGCATTAAGGGTTACTTTACATACCACTAGAATGACCCAAATTCTGGGACAACAAATCAAACCAGCGAAGGCGGATCTCCATGTTTATAATCAGCTCCTTTGCCCGTGATTCATTATTAAAAGGGACGCTCTAGCCACCATGACCAGTTAGGCCAATCTATGTGGTCCTGTGGCAGGAGTCTGTCCCCCCCCCTACCCCCGCTCTGAAGGCTACGTGCTGGAGAGCCTTCCGAGGGTCAGAGCCTCCTGGACCCAAAATGGCATCAGTGCGTTACCATGGGCTGACTGTATAAACTAACACTCTAGCCACCCTGATAAAGTTTACCCAACGGGTCCTGGTGTGCCATCTCCACCCTCGCTCAGCTGTCCCTGCAGGGTGCGACAGCCTTTCAAATTGAAGCCCCCCCCCCCCCCGTAATGCACAGGAAGTGAAGTGTCGATCGATCAGTGCCTTGATACATTTCCACTGAGAAGCACGGAGTGCCCGGCTGTATATAAAAATATGAAAAAAAAGTGCAAAACACATTTTCTCACCTGTCAATCAATTCTCCTGAATAGAATTTTGTGTGCAGAAAACAAGCTCTGCATGCCAAGGATTGATTGACAAGAGAGCATAAACAGGTTATAGCTGGTTCTCCTGCTCCACCTGCTGGCCAATCCGCGCGAGACGCAGCATTTCAGCCTTTACCCGCTTTACAATCTGCAGGGCGCCACCTCTGGCCGCTGATAGCATTGAAGCGATTTTAAAAGCGAAGTATGTACAAGTAAGCACCATGCCCGCTTCAGACAACTAGTTACATAGGCTGAAAAGAGACATGCGTCCATTGGGTTCAGCCTCTCACACTTACAGGGTTATTCAAAGAGAATTCAAAAGTCACCGCATGTTCGGTGACTTTTTGTTCTCTTCAATTCGGTGCGATTCGGCGATCCCATTTCGGCGACCCTGCGGTGTATTCAGCAAGCACCACAGGGCCGAAGTGCAGGGAAAAGCTGCCGCAAACCCGACGAAAAGTCACCGCAAAAACCCGGCGAATGCACGCCGAAACCCGCAAAAACATCTGGATTAACCCGAGCGAAGCCGCCGAAAAAAACCCGAGCAGGAGCCGATCACACGCAGCGCAGCCGACACCGTAGACGAGTGAAGTGAATAAATTAGAAAAAACAGTTTGCTTGAATGTTTGAAAAGTGAAACGCTGTTTGCAAAGAAACTGAGTTAAAGTTTAAAAAAAAAAAAACAACAATTATTAAAATATCCCAAAAAGAAAATCTATAAATAGACTTTTTACTGCAGAATTTTATAATGAACGGTTTATTAGATATTGAATTAAAACGGGAATATTTTTAACATTGAAGCCTATGGGATTCGCCTGAATAACCCTGCCGAATTAAACCACCGAATGGCAGGGCATTAGGGGAACCTTTCACTGCTGGTTTGTGTTCTCTGAATAGCCGAAGCATTGCTTCTCTATGGAGATTTCACTGCCCTCGAACAGGCACCGTATGTGCAGGCAGTTTGCCAGGATTTGGCGTATTGCCTGCTCTCTGGATAGCCGAATGGCCAGGAAAGGTAACCGAACGCTGATTTTTACTGTTCGGGTTACATTTCTCCAGCAATTCGGATCTCTTTGAATAACCCTGTAAGTTTACTCTTACAAGTCACGTCTTGGTGGAATCAGCTGTCACCATCACTGGAAACGTCCGATTGCATCAGTTAACAAACAATGTAAATGTGACTTGGGTCAAACAACTCGTAGCACCTGGTAACCATATACTCAATGGATGACATGAAAAAAAAATAATATATATATATCTCAGCTTCTCATGTGTCATTCAATAAGACACCACATGTCACCAAGAAAAGAAAACACGGTGCGCTTGTAAAATTACTAAAAATGTGCATAAAAAATAAAATCACACACCTACCACCCTCATCATGTCAACTTCTCCGCACATGGATAAAAAATGGAAATTAAATGGGTCAACTGAAAATTCACCAATCCCTTTTATCCCCCCTTAAGTAAGCGTGCAGATGCTGCTGGTTTAAAGGGTAAAACTCGTCATTTTTCCCCCCCTGCACCATCGGGCTCTAAAACACAATTAGACCCAGAATCTACTTTTATGCAAGTTTTTGATTAGTGTGTGCGACGGCGCCAATCCCTCAGAGGCCAAGTCTCCCACGCGCTCGCTCCAGCACAGACTGATGGATGGATTCGTGTGCTCGCACCACCAATCATTAACACGGCTGTCACAGCCAAAACGGGGCTGCGGGGAGAAGGACGCGCCACATGGTCTGACCACTTAAAAAAGCCGAAGTGGTCGGGACGAGTAGAGTATCCCTTTAAGTGACAGTAGAGAGCACGATAGAGCATACAGGAAACAAAGCCAACATGTCCAAGGTGTTCTTTGCTTGGGGTCGGATCTTCCATGTACAGCAAGTCCCGTAGGTAGGGATGGGATTTGGGAGAGACAGGATCATGGCAGCGCGGATACACCAGACTGCTGGAGCCGTGATAAGTGAACATGTTAATATGTCATTGAGTGAGTGAACATATCAAGGATATTAATGGTGAATCGGGCACTGGATTAAAAGGGACGCTATACCTCATCCTGACCACCTTACAGTTACTGTATAACGTGTTCAGGATGTGATGACTGTCCCCCCCTCCCTTCTCCCCTGATCTGATGAAATCGCTGGGTGAAGCAGAGGAGTTTCCTCCATCCCAACCAGCGTCAACAGCAGCCAGGATTTTTTAAATTTAATCCCGGCTGCCGGTCACACACACGGAGAGCGGCCGACGCCACCCTGGGAGACCAATCGCTACAGCGAGTGTTCCCAGATCTGTGCATGCGCGTGCAGCTCCGATCCATCGCTCTGCGCAGGCGCTATGTAACTTGTGTACGGAAAGTGTGCAGGCACTGCAGGGTTTGCGGTTCCTACACTACACAAATTGCATAGGAGCGCAAACTGCCCAGAAAAGCTTCAGGGACTTCCAGGTTCGGGAGTCCCTGCGTCAAAGAAGAGGAGCAGCGCGCCGCGAGACAAAAGAGGAGAAAAATCACCTAAAAAGAAAGAAACCATCACATGTGTGTGTCTCGGCAGGAGCTCCGGTATCAGCTTTACCTTGACGTACTTCTCCAGTGCCGGGTGGACTCTAGTGGTCGCCAGCTGAATGGAGAAGGGAGTCGTGTAAGGAAAGGTGGCCATGACGGCGTGGTTCACCTCCGGCAAGACCCAGAACTTGAACCCATGTTTGCGAAATATTCGGACGTGATCAGGCAACGGCTTCTCGTCTCCTTCACAAAGAATCGTGCCCACCATGTACCGGCAGAACTCCACGGGGACCTGGAAGAGGACAGGAGAGACACACACACAACGTCACAAAATATGAAAAAATTAAATGCCGCGCTGGAGGAGGTAGATACACAGAGGGAGAGTCACATGAATTAAAAAAAAAGACATTGACAGAACGATCCAGTGAACAGGCACCGTTACAGCGTCGGCGACAAGCCAGGACCACTTACAACTCGGACCGGTATGGTGTTTCTCCGCTGTGCACACAACAAGTAAATCAACAGCTGTCTGTTGAGCGTAAACATGTGTTGCTCGGGTGCTACACTTTTGTTTGCGGTCGCCTTTTCACAGGGGTATTATGGGTGATAACAGACCCCTGTGTTTACATAAACATTGCACTGTGCCCCGTAATACCGGCCTCCTTTACAAAGAATCAGTCTCAGAGTCTGCAGAAAAACACGAGCAGACAATGTTATGAAAAATAAAACGTAAAAGGACTCTGTAACCTACAGTTACAAATCTATGGGCAAGCCGTCTCTCCCAAATTAAAAGCTTTGACAGCTCGTCCAGTGACCAGGCGGTCACACAAAGTTGTTGGTTGTTCTCACCGTGCAATAAAAAAATAAAAAGCTGCCGTGTCGCTGGGACACCTGGGTTCTATTACCAACGTCCCTAAACCCTGTGAGACTTCACCTGCCCTCCGGCGCACAACTCCTGCTAAAGCAAGCCGCTGCCCCAGGAGGGTACGTTGCTAAATATACCCATCCCATGAGATCTTCTCCGCGTTCTGCAAGGACACAGTTATTTTTTTTACACTGAAGTTACAAATTAAAAGATCTGCTTTCGTTAGAAAATACAACATGTCGTATCCAGGCGTTTTGTCTGCGATATCCAATCTGGGGGTGGATACTGTATCGGTCTTAAAAGATAAGTGATCTCTCCCCTTGGCAAGATATCCCAGATGTTACTCCTATTGTACAGCGCTGCAGAATATGCTGGCGCTTTATAAAAAATTAATAAAATAATAAATACTTACCTGGATCTAGCGTTGGGCGCCGCCATCTTTCCCAAGTAAAGATGGAGCTTACTGTGGGCTGCCAATGCACAATTGCCTCTCAGAGATTACGTCGGCACACCGACAAATGGAGTGAGACCAGAGCTGTCACTCCCCCCTGCGGCATGCCGCACCGAAGCGAGAATCTGAAACACTTTGATGGGAAATTGCTTCATTTTATCAATTATATGTGCGTTAGCAAAATAGAGTGCAATTACCTTCCAACATGCAACACAGACAAGTTTACTTTAAGTTTACAGTTACAGGTATTTATAAAGCGCTAACAAGTTCTGTGGCGCTGTGCAATGGATCTCAAACTCTGCCCCCACCCCAGATGTTTCTGAACTACACCTCCCACGGTTCTCTGACCATGTATTGCATTCAGGGACTTTTAGACAATAAACATCTTGGGGGGGGGGTCAGAGTTTGAGATCCCTCCCTCGGCCCACTGCACAGCGTTACGGAACTTGTTGGTGCTTTATAAAATGCTTGTAACTTTAAACCAAGGGCCAGGTAGTCAACAAGCTCCAGAATCTAATCTCCAGCTACTACATTTTTGGTTTGTTCAACAACCATGCGTTTTATTTACCAACCAGAACCCTGCGAGTCGCACAGCAGTGCATGGTAGAATCAGGATTCGGCACAGGGACTTGGCAGGTAAGCAAAGTGCATGTGTGTCGGTCAGGAGGGAGAAGTCTGCGGACTCCTTAATAGGAGTAAGTCGGTAAAGGAAGATATAAATCCATGCAAAGGAGGAAAATAAGGAAATCTTTTAAAACAGAAGGTCCCCAAGGTCATGTAGCTACGCAATTCGAGAGATGTTGCCAGTCATCGATGGAGTCATACCTGCCGACGAATGGACTTTTTGGAAGAAACTGGAAAAAAAAAATATATATTATTTTATTCCACCAGTTAAATCGCTGTATGAAAGACAAGATTATAAAACTGCGCTTAAAGAACTAGCGGCATCGAATAGCGTGACGTGAGGGAATGTAACAGACCGGTCATCTGGCCAAAGAACCCGGTACCGAAACAGGATCCCGCTGACAGTCCGGCTGCAAAGAGAGTGCGCGATTCAAGCCTACAATCAGAAAAGAAAAGGAAGAGCAAATCGACCTTGAAATGGGTTTTACACTGCGCGTCCTCACCTTCATTGGATTGTCGTAGTAGACCCCGATGGAGACCAGCTTGGGCGCAAGGCTGACGTTCTCCGTATACAAGTTCCCGCTTTCATCGTAGGGTCCGACTCGGAATTTGTACGCCACAACCACGCCGCGTATGGGTGGCGGACCCGCTCGTACCTCCACCTCTGTCAGCAGCCCCGAGTATACCGCCACGCCAAAAAGCGTGAGGAGCAACAGTGCGATCAGAGCAGCGATCAGCGACAGCAGCACCCACTCCGGCACAGAACTCATCTCAGCGTGTGAAGCCTGAGCGGCTTAGATTTAGGGGTCCCTTTGGTTTGAGGCCAATTCTCACCTGACCGGCCAATGGCCACTGGCAAGTCAATGGCAGAATGAGAAAATAAATAAAAGCGGAAAAAAAAGAAGGAATCAACCTTCAGAAAGTGTGTGATCAGCTCCCTGATGATGCACAGAGCTCCAGTGGTGCCTGCAGGATGGAGGGGTCCCTGGTGGAGGGGAATCACCGGTGTCCTTGGAGGGAGATTGAAGTGGACACAAATAAAAGCTCAACAGCAAAGCTCCTGCTCCCTCTCCAGCAGCTCTGCATGCACAGGCAGCGCGCTTCCGGGTTCCCTGGCGGGCGACACCAAGTGCAAAGAAAACAGGGGTGGAGCGGTAACGAAGAAGAAACCTGCAGGAGCCACTAAAATCCGGAACATTAAGGCGAGGAGCTACAAAAGCGAGCCGAGACTACTCCTGCACAAAATAGTGCACTTATACGAGGAACATGCTGGCTTCCCGGCGGTGTCATAACTTGGTACGGTCCGCCGAGGAATGGAGTCTCCCGTCACCATGGAAACCAGTTTCTGGCGAGTTTAATGGCGGCGCTCCACAGTCGGGATGGAGTGTTACTGAGGTGAGGCCCCGCAGCTCGGCCTCTTGCACTCGGCCGCCGGTTACCGCTCGCTCGCCCCGCGCTTCGAGTTAGTACTTTCCGTATCTCCTCCTGAAGGCCTCGCCGGGCGGCGGGTGTCACGTGTGGAGCAGCTGTGCCCGGTGGGAGGGGCTCGGGGAGGGAGAGGCGCGGCTCTGATTGGCCGGCGGAGTTGAGCGGGAAACCCCTGGGAGCGACACCTGAGGGAGAGGGAGGCAAAGCCCAGCTGATGACATCCCGTGTAACATCGGCACGAAATGAGCAAACCCGGGGCACAGAGCGGCGAGGGGGCCCGGGGAGGGGGCACAGAGCGGCGAGGGGGCCCGGGGAGGGCGAGGGGGCACAGAGCGGCGAGGGGGCCCGGGGAGGGGGCACAGAGCGGCGAGGGGGCCCGGGGAGGGGGCACAGAGCGGCGAGGGGGCCCGGGGAGGGCGAGGGGGCCCTGGGAGGGGGCCCGGGGCACAGAGCGGCGAGGGGGCCCTGGGAGGGCGAGGGGGCACAGAGCGGGGAGGGGGCGGAGGGCGAGGGGGCCCGGGGCACAGAGCGGCGAGGGGGGAGGGCGAGGGGGCACAGAGCAGCGAGGGGGCCCGGGGCACAGAGTGGGGAGGGCGAGGGGATCCGGGGCACAGAGCGGCGAGGGGGCCCGGGGAGGGCGAGGGGGCCCTGGGAGGGGCCCGGGGCACAGAGCGGCGAGGGGGCCCTGGGAGGGCGAGGGGGCACAGAGCGGGGAGGGGGCGGAGGGGGCCCGGGGCACAGAGCGGCGAGGGGGGAGGGCGAGGGGGCACAGAGCAGCGAGGGGGCCCGGGGCACAGAGTGGGGAGGGCGAGGGGATCCGGGGCACAGAGCGGCGAGGGGGCCCGGGGAGGGCGAGGGGGCACAGAGCGGGGGGAGGCGAGGGGGCCCGGGGCACAGAGCGGCGAGGGGGCCTGGGGAGGGCGAGGGGGCACAGAGCGGGGGGAGGGCGAGGGGGCCCGGGGCACAGAGCGGCGAGGGGGCCCGGGGCACAGAGCGGCGAGGGGGCCCGGGGAGGGGGCCCGGGGCACAGAGCGGCGAGGGGGTCCGGGGCACAGAGTGGGGAGGGCGAGGGGATCCGGGGCACAGAGCGGCGAGGGGGTCCGGGGCACAGAGCGGCGAGGGGGCACAGCGGCGAGGGGGCACAGAGTGGCGAGGGGATCCGGGGCACAGAGCGGCGAGGGGGCCCGGGGAGGGCGAGGGGGCACAGAGCGGGGCGAGGGGGCCCGGGGCACAGAGCGGCGAGGGGGCCTGGGGAGGGCGAGGGGGCCCGGGGCACAGAGCGGCGAGGGGGCCCGGGGCACAGAGCGGCGAGGGGGCCCGGGGCACAGAGCGGCGAGGGGGCCCGGGGCACAGAGCGGCGAGGGGCCCGGGGCACAGAGTGGGGAGGGCGAGGGGATCCGGGGCACAGAGCGGCGAGGGGATCCGGGGCACAGAGCGGCGAGGGGGCACAGAGCGGGGAGGGCGAGGGGGCCCGGGGAGGGCGAGGGGATCCGGGGCACAGAGCGGCGAGGGGATCCGGGGCACAGAGCGGCGAGGGGGCCCGGGGCACAGCGGGGAGGGGGCACAGAGTTGCGAGGGGGCATAGAGCGGGGAGGGGGCACAGAGCGGCGAGGGGATCCGGGGCACAGAGCGGCGAGGGGGCCCGGGGCACAGCGGGGAGGGGGCACAGAGTGGCGAGGGGGCATAGAGCGGGGAGGGGGCCCGGGGCACAGAGCGGGGAGGGGGCACAGAGTGGCGAGGGCGAGGGGATCCGGGGCACAGAGCGGCGAGGGGATCCGGGGCACAGAGCGGCGAGGGGGCCCGGGGCACAGCGGCGAGGGGGCACAGAGTGGCGAGGGGGCACAGAGCGGGGAGGGGACCTGACAGGAACCTTATACCTGTGCAACGTGTATAACGCGGCCTGTATAGAGGAACACACAACTTATACAGAGACGTGAACCTGACAGGAACCTTATCTCTAAAAATATATACAGGTTGAGCTCAGGTTATATGGAAATCTGCAATATTCCGAAATCATAAAATGTAAAACTCCCCCCCCCCCCCCCCTGACCTCATGTAACGGGGCAAAATGATTAAAATCCTGTATAAAATAAGGTGTGTGTGACACATAAACGGATTTCCTGTTTAGACTCAGTTCTCCACGATATCACATTATTAATATGGATGAGCTGATTGGTTCGGAGTTCGATTCGAACATCGCCCGTTCGCGAACTACGAACATTTCCGCATGTTGGCCCACAATGGACCACAGTGCACTTTTCCACTGGCCTGAAGCTTGTAATTGGCTACAGCCTTGCACCTGACCACAGGTCAGGTGCAAGACAGGTTCAAGACTATGCCAATCACGGCTCAGAGTCCTGATTGGGCAAATTTTGCCCAATCATGGGCTCACAGAGCTAAGTCCCGCAGCACACTATATAAGGTTTCACATAGCGCTTCAGCACACGTTTGAGAGGAGATTGTTGTGTTAGTGTGTCTTCTCACTGCCAGTCTGCTACCAGCTACTGGGCGGCGTCTCATTTCTACAAAATATCTGGGAATTGTTCTAATCTGTGTGTTCTCACTCCCAGCAACTATTTTGGGGGTCAGTAATTTCTACAAAATATCTGGGAATTGTGGTAATCTGTGTCTTGTCACTGCCACCCATCAGGGGGTCTCACTGATTTATAGGAGGTTTCTGGGAATTGTAATATGTGTCTTGTCACTGGCTGCCAGCTATCAGGGTGTCTCACTGAGTTATACCAGAGTTCTGGAAATCTTTATACCAGAGTTGAATCAGAGTTCTGTATATATTAATCTATCACTCACCATGTCAGAAAGACCAAAAAGGACAGACAGACACTCCCAGGCACAGATAAGAGGGCAAGCAGCCTCTGTGTCGGGAGGCTGTGCCTCTGGTCGTGGTGGACGTGGTGCATCCTCTGCAGGGGCAGGCTTGTCCTTTCTAACTGGTGCTGGCCGTCTTAAGCAGCAGCAACATAGAGGATTTGGTGGATTGGCTAACCAGGCCATCCGAGTCCTCTGCCAGCCAGGCTTGTAGTGCTTTACAGTCCACCTCAACTGCCAAAGCATCTAATGCAGCCTCCATGTCCACAGCTACTCCTGCCGTAGCCTCACTATCACACACGGAGGAGTCAGCTGAATTGTTTGACTACAATGACAGTGACATGCTGCTTGAGGATGCGCAGCAACTACAGTGCTCTGATTCAATCTCTGAGGTTGAGGAAGGGGGGTGCCAGTGATGACACACAAATAACTGGCACTCATGTTGCCCCAGCAGCTGCAGCATACTGCCAAGTTGGCTCCAGTGACGAGGAGATAGGGGGTGATGACAATGATGATGAGGTCACTGACTCCACCTGGGTGCCTGATCGAACAGAGGAGTCAAGTGAGGAGGCACAACAAACACGAGGCACAACGTCCTCTATGACCAACAGTAGCACTAGCCAGTCCAAGGCATCACATGTCAGAGCTGCTCAGGTGCAGAGCGCTGTTGTCTCAAAGCCCACATCCAGGAACTCTGCTGTCTGGGAGTTCTTTAAGAAATGTGCAGCAGACCCCACCGTTGCTATTTGTAATCTATGTCAGATTAGGCTCAAGCGTGAGAAAGACACTGGACGCTTGGGTACCATGTGCTTGAGGCGACATATGACCACCTGCCACGCATCCAGTTGGCGCAAGACTTTGCGTAGGTCCTTCTCACCTGTCTCTACCCCCACTATATGTCCTGCCATGTCATTGACTCCAACCTCCACTGACAGGGATGATGCTACAGTAATGGATGTACCAGGTCCTTCCTCACAATGTGACAGCATCCCATCAGGTGAAGATTTCTGCAGTCAGATTACGTTGCCCCAGCTGCTGCAGCGTAAGAAAAAATATAGTCCCAACCATCACCAAGCACAGCGTCTAAATGCCAGTTTAGCAAAATTACTCGCATTGCAGCTGCTGCCTTTCCAGCTGGTGGACTCTGCTTCCTTCCGTGAATTTGCTGAATGTGCTGTACCACAGTGGCAGGTTCCAAAACCCGATTACTTTTCATGGAAGGCCGTACCAGCACGTGGAACAAAATGTTATGAAGTCATTGGGAAAGGCAGTCAGCAGCAAGGTGCATGTGACTTTAGACAGGTGGTCCAGCAAGCATGGACAGGGCAGTTACATTTCCTTCTCGGCACACTGGGTAACTGATAGCAGCTGGGAAGGATCCAAGACGGGGCTCTGTGCTGGAGCTTGTTTATCCACCACGCCTCCAGAAAGCTGCTTGTATGAGGTCTGTCTGCTCCACCACCACCTCTTCCTCCTCTGTCTCTGGCGAAGTGGCAGTTAAACCGACGCGTGACAGGGGCTATGCAATGGCTCAAGCAAAAAGATGCCATACTGTGCTTGAGCTGGTTTGTTTAGGGGACACTAGCCACACCGGGCCAGAAATTCTGTCAGCTCTGCAGGGGCAGGTGCAGAGATGGTTAACACCACTCCAGCTTCAGCTGGGAATGGTCGTCTGTGATAATGGCAGCAACCTACTCTCTGCCCTACGCCTGGGTAAGTTGACGCATGTACCATGCCTAGCACACGTCCTAAATCTGGTGGTACAGCGTTTCCTAACAAGGTACCCAGGGCTGGCAGAGCTTCTCAGCCAGGCCACAAAAGTCTGTAGCCACTTCAGACGGTCAATCCCAGCAAGTGTTCGCCTGGCAGAAATTCAAAGAGAATTCCACCTTCCCACAAACCGTCTGATCTGTGAAATGCCCACCAGGTGGAACTCAACATTAGCAATGCTGCAGTGTCTGCACAAGCAGCAGAGGGCCATCAACGAGTACCTGTGTGAGTATGGCACAAGGACAGGTTCAGGTCAACTTGTTCCCCCCCCCCTGCAGTGGCTGATGATCAAGGATGCATGCACTGTACTGTCACCATTTGAGGAGGCAACAAGGATGGTGAGCAGGGAGAGTGCATGCATCAGTGACACAATTCCTTTAGTGTTCCTGCTGGAGCACACTCTGCGGGGAATTATAGATGTGGCTCTAGAGGCAGAGTAGCGGGAGGAAGAGGAGGCCTTCCCTAGCTCTCAAGGCCCCAGTCTTTATGCCGACAGCATTCCAGCGGGTCCTCAGATCAGACAGGAGGAGGAGGAATATTTAAGTTGTGGGGGCATTGAAGGTGGGGATTCCTCAAGGGAGGGTTTTGTGTCACCAGAAACCCAAGGACTAGTACATGGCTAGGAGGAGGTAGTGCACGATACGGTCATCCTCAGCGACCAGGAACACTTTGAAGCTAATGCCACGTCCAACCTACGCTGCATGGGCTCCCTGATCCTGCAAAGCCTGCTAAAGGACCCCAGGATTCGTGCTATCAAGGAGAGGGATCATTACTGGTTGGCAACCCTTCTTGATCCACGATACAAGGGTAAGGTTGCAGAGCTCATCCTGCCCTCACAGAGGGAGCACAGGATGAAACTACTTGAGGACGCTCTAAAGCGACACTTGTGCAACACTACTTGAGGACACTCTAAAGCGACACTTGTGCAACACCTTTCCAGGCACTGGTAGGTTACCAAGTGATGACACAGGTGCTTCTGAGGCTGCGGATGATCAGAGGAATAGTGGTGATGCCGTTTTTAAAAAAATTTAGTCCAAGACGCCCAGGGACGTCAAATGTAGTCACCCATTGCCAGCGTCTTCACCGTATGGTGCAGGACTACCTAGGGGCAAGGGCAGACCTGGATACCTTTCCAGCAGATGATCCACTGGCTTACTGGGTGTTGAGATTGGATCACTGGCCAGAACTTAGCTAATATGCTATGCAGCTACTAGGTTGCCCTTCATCGAGCGTGCTTTCCGAAAGGACGTTCAGTGCCGCTGGAGGTTTTGTCACAGACAAAAGAGTGCGTCTGTCCACCGACTCTGTAGACCGGCTGACATTTATAAAAATGAATCCATCCTGGATCAGCAGCTATCAATCCCCTGATGCTGACGTAACGGAATAGATCTGGTATGTCTTCTGCGTTCACAAAACCTCCAGCACTGAACTCTTCCACAATACCACAAAGGGGTTACGGTGTGAAGGCACTTGCTGCCACCAAAGGCACAATATTTGGGTGCACTGACACCTTTACCAGATTCATATCTTTTTAGTATAGGACCGCATGGTCCACCCCTGCACTCTTCCACAATACCGCAGAGGGGTTACTGTATGATGGCACTTGCTGGCCTGGCACCAAAGGCACAATATTTGGGTGCACTGACGCCTTTACCAGATTCATATCTTTTTAATTTTTTGGACCGCAGGGTCCAACCCTGCACTCTTCCACAATACCACAAAAGGGTTACGGTGTGAAGGCACTTGCTGCCATGAAAGGCACAATATTTGGGTGCACTGACGCCTGTACCAGATTTATATAATAATTTTAATATTTTGTACCGCAGGGTCCAACCCTGCACTCTTCCACGATACCACAGAGTGGTTACGGTGTGACGGCACTGTTGCCGACACTAAAGGCCCAATTTTAAAGCACCTATCATTACTTTCATCCAAAGCCTGCATAAGTTTCACCATAATTTAGCCAAAAAAATAACTAAACTTGTTCCGCGTGTCTTAAAAGGTCTCCTCTTTTCATACATGCTGCCGCCCCAAGCAGTTGTTTATGAATAGATTAAAGGAAAACCATTTACCGTCATTTGAAATGTGATTTTTTTTCTTTTAAATGTTTCTATACATCCTACAAATCCGCCACTTCACGGGCAGGTTATAGGGACCTCCTAGGCACGATATTTGAAGGAATTTTTCGTTTTTATTTTTTAACCCTTATTTCATGTAAAACTCACTGTCCCTTTAAAAATGTTTTTTTTAAAACTTTTTGTCCTTGTTTCCTGTCCCCCAGGGCACTACCCGGACCCCCATGCACCTTTTATGGCAAATATCTTGCATATATGCCCTCTTGGAGAGCACTCTAAAAACCAAACTTTTGAGTCCCATTGACTTGCATGGAGTTCGGTTCATGTTCGAAATTGTTAGAGTTCGAATGCAAACCGAACTCGGGGGTGTTCGGCTCATCACTAATTAATACATGCAAATATTGCACAATCCAAAACACTTCTGTTCTCGAGCAATCTGGATAATGATAGGCAACCTGTATAATGAATAAATATAGGAGCCATATGTAAGAGTAAAGGAGCCAGTGATAATCTGTCCCCTGGACTTGTTATTCCTTGGTTTACACACAGCCTTAATACTGGTTTGAGTTTCCTGGTGGCTCATTAAATACAAAGCATTTCAAATGACAACCTCAGCAGCTTCAGAGCCCCCTCTACAGATCTCCTTTAACCCTGCACACCTCTGCGTACGCGCCGAGCTCATTACACGTTCCCCTTCACTCGCTTTTCCTCCAGCGCATTGATCCAGTGTGTATTGTGACACTTGTATCTCGATTGATGGATTGTGCGGCTGTTATATTTGAAAACTCTTTTTGTATCATAGACAGGCGATCACTAATATGACAGGTCGGAGAAATCAATACCTTTTCCTTTTTTTTTTTACTATCTGGCACAAACAGAAGGTTTTTCCTCAGATGTCAGCCGGCACATCTCATCTCTCCCACACAGGTAAGGACATATATCTTGGGGTTAGTGATAATTCATGGATTTTTATTGCACAAGCAGTGATATTTTACATAAACCAGTCCCTGGGTTATATTTAATAGCATAGATGCGTAACTGTACAACGTACATAAGTAGCCACATAGAATGTATTCTTTGTACCAGAACGAAGAGAATACTCGAAGGCAGATATCTACCATAACTACACAGCTTTAAAGGGCCAGTACCACCAAAAAATGCCATGTCCTTATTGCGTTTATTTGATGTTGCTGATATCTTACATGTGCTTTGTATTTCTCGTTTGTTTTTTAGTTAAACTATTTTCCTCTATATGTGTCACTGGGTGCATCCATGGTGTGATATTTTCCTCTATGTGTGTCACTGGGTGCATCCATGGTGTGATATTTTCCTCTATGTGTGTCACTGGGTGCATCCATGGTGTGATATTTTCCTCTGTGTCACTGGGTGCATCCATGGTGTGATATTTTCCTCTGTGTCACTGGGTGCATCCATTGTGTGATATTTTCTTCTATATGTGTCACTGGGTGCATCCATTGTGTGATATTTTCTTCTATATGTGTCACTGGGCGCATCCATTGTGTGATATTTTCCTCTATATGTGTCACTGGGTGCATCCATTGTGTGATATTTTCCTCTATGTGTCACTGGGTGCATCCATTGTGTGATATTTTCTTCTATATGTGTCACTGGGTGCATCCATGGTGTGATATTTTCCTCTGTGTCACTGGGTGCATCCATTGTGTGATATTTTCCTCTGTGTCACTGGGTGCATCCCATGGTGTGATATTTTGTGTTGTAAACTGTCCCGCCCCCCAGTATCTTTCCATCACTTGCTCCTCACTGTGTGGCTTTGGTCATAGAATGGAGTGAATGGGTCAGTCACCGACTCACATCATTGTATTGTGTGGGATATATTCAAAGGACATCACCAAGGTGTAGAATAGAAGCCTTTTAAACTCCGTCTTATTTCATTCAGCTGCCAGCTCTTAGACCTCCTGCAGCCTTATCTAAACATTCCCTCTCATCTCATTAACTTAAACCACAGCAGTAAAGCTGTTGCAAATATGTTGGTAAATGTTGCATCATGAGAAAAAATCCACAAAAGGGAAACAGATTAATTCTTTACCATGCAATTATTTTGTAGGAAAAAAAAACCATGTGTTTTATAAAGTGGTTTTATAGGTAATACACAAGTGATCTAGTTACAGATTATGTATGTTGTAGTGCCCCTTTAATAGATCCTTCGTTATCAAAAAGTCTTTTTTTTTTTTTAAATCTATTAATAAATCCCGTTTTGCATTTTTAGAATCTTTAGACTTAAATAGACATTTTTTTATGCACATATTTATGTCCTGCAAATCACACACAGGACTA
This sequence comes from Leptobrachium leishanense, assembly GCA_009667805.1. Lineage (NCBI taxonomy): Eukaryota > Metazoa > Chordata > Amphibia > Anura > Megophryidae > Leptobrachium > Leptobrachium leishanense. The sequence goes on along the minus strand of CM019070.1, from coordinate 147,653,725 downwards.
TTATGCAAGTACCGGCTGGGTGGAGTAGAGGGAACGTCACTGCTCTATAACCGTGGAGACATGGGTTCGATCCTGACGAGCACCTCTCCAGTAAGCGTCTTAGGTGTCTCGCCCAAACGATACTTGAGAACGAGAGAAATCTCATTCAAAAAAAAAAAATAAATAAAGTTTATATATATATATATCCTTGGTTGTGAGAACTCGTCACACTGACATGGTTTGGGCAGTGCAATAAAATAATCCTAGAATGCAGAGTGTGTAAAAGAACAATATAGGGAGAGTATCTGCAACATTTCTCGTAAGTGAAAGGCCCAACCTTTTCTGCAAACACTGGGTGCAGAATATGGAACAGATCATCTGCTGAATCTTGCTGGGCAAAAAGAACGTCTGCATTTACCTTGGGGTCAGCTTGGATGTCACTTCCATCTGTTTATTTTGAATTGCACAGCTATATAGACAAAATAGAAAATAACAGCACGGATTGGAACAAGAGGTGATGGTGGGCCCTGCTCAAATACACAAGTTAAGAGGAGCTGGAGAGTAAAGTTAGGCCGGGGAGATTTACGTTCTGGTTTTATTATCACTGCATTTGAAGGAGACGCTCAATGATAGGATGGACTCAAGCCAGATGCAGGAAACAGCGTTTCATTACCGCGGGACTCGGCTGAAATCAAAAGTCCAGAGTGACGAGCCTTCCACAAATCACTGCTTATATTATTATATACATTGCATACATAAGCCAGCCCCTCGCTACGTGACTTGACCATCCCATTACAGCAGATGGTCAAGAAAGAGCAAACATAAATATCCAAGGCTGAAGATATTACATAGGTCTCAGCTATTGCTGCCCGTGAGCCGGGGCTAGCTGCTCATCTCAAATGCTCAAGGAGACATTCACAGGGAGCTACTAATCACAATACATTCCTTATTCTGCTTTTTCCTGCTCTTTGTCACACAATAATTCTCTAAGATTAACCCTTAGCTACCACCTCAGTTTCCACCAATAAACAAAATTTAAAAAAAATGGAATGTCAATAAATTAGGGCTGCAACTAACGATTATTTTCATAGTCGATTAATCTGAAAAAAATAGTTTACTTAACGTTCCTTTTAAATAAAAATCAACCCCTGCCCTCCACTGCTCAGAGCGACAGATTGATGCTGCGTGCAGAGCTCAAGCCCATGTCTGCTTTCTAGGAGCTCTCTGACAAACATGAGGTCTGTATGAAAGCGGGGTGAGAGTGGGGGGCACTCCATGCTGCCTGACCACTTTAATAAGCTAAAATGGTCAGGGTGTGTAGAGTGTCCCTTTTAAAATAATTTCATGAACAGAGTGAAGACCCGGGAGGTGGGAGGGAGCAAGTGTGGGCAAGAGACTGGACTTGAGTGTGGGAGGGATGGCAGCTCCAGACCACAGAGTGAGACAGAGGGTGGGGTGGTGGCACAGGGCTCCAAGGATGAAACGCAGGTGGCACAGCTCCTGCGCCCAGTGGCAGCATCCCAGGCTCTGTACTATAGTTCTGCTACTGTTGTAAATTAAATAAAAACAAACTGGCATAACCTTAGAACTAAAATCATACCGAGTAAAGCAGCGGCACGTCTGCAATCTGCTCCGAAGATGCGTCTGATGTTATTAACACTTAACTCCGTCTGACTCTAAAACAGTGTGTGCTGAACGAAAGCGTGTTAAATCGAACAACCGAATTATTCGCGATATCGATTTGTTGTTTCAGCCCTATAAGAAATTAAAACCAAATTTTTTAAAAATGACATATTCCCAAAATGCTCGATTTATATGTAAAATTTATTCCGCACAATGTCCATTTCCCGCAGCTCCAAGACAACGAGGACGCAGGAAGCGTAATGGACGAGAAAACAGTTTAGTAAATTTGTAGAAATCATAGAATTTCGTTTAAGTTACAAAATGTTTTATCCAAGGCGCAGCAACGCACTCACTCACGGGCAGGACTGTAAGATGTACATTTTAAAGTGAGTGTGACGGGACTTTATCCCATCATCAAGTAATCATATAGGAGCCACAGCTGCAATCCCAAGATATCCATCGTCTGCTTGATGTCTGAGAGCAAATCTAAATCTGAGCTTCTGTTATTTTATTTCAGACACACGATGATGTTGGGGTCGCTGTCCAGTCTTTCATCAAGCTCCCGATAACTCATCCCTGTGAATTTAAAAAACACACAGATCAGAGATCGGGGAATCTGTTCCAGGAAGAGAACGCGTGAGTATTAAGCAATTACATAGAAAATACAGACAAATGCGCGCGTGGTACCTAGGATAAGATCTACCTAGGGGAACAAGTTACAGCATTGTACCCATGTACTCCATGACACGTGCAGAGACACAAAGTGTGTTATAAAGTAACTGCTGTTGGAAAAAATAAATCACTGTTCTTTCAACCACAATAAATTTTGGGGATCCAGAAAAACTCCACAAAATTCAAACGGCATCAGTTTTATCCGTTAGGTTTCTCAGCCGTTGTTTGAATTTCCCGCTCTGGATTGCAGAATTTTGTCGTGGCTGCATCAATGCTAAACAGGCACGTTCAGTTCCTCAGCAGCTGCTGAATTTCTCCATTGCAGCAGTTCAGTTTGCTGCAGCCGTTTCACTGAACGCTTTGGCTGTGAATATTGAAGCGAAAGGGCAGAGGATTGCTTAATGAAAGCTGCCGTTTCTGCAAAATCCACTGCTATCCATTTTATTATCGCTTTAGTGTTAAGGTTTCCCATGTTCCAATAAATATTTGCGGTTTTGCTCCACGAAAACACCAAACTGAACATTTCCTTATTTGCTCCGTGGAGGCGGCCATCTTTCACACGTCACACTAAAAGAACATCAAGCTTTGAATGCCTTCAAGAGAAGGATGGGAGAAGCGACAGGCTCCCTGGTGATACGCGGCAATGGTGAAAGATGAAGGTGATGGGATTCAGAGCGGTGCACGCGGTGTGACCAATTCAAATTCATGGATTTGTACAGAAAATAGAGAACACTACGGGGAAGCGAATCCAAACCTGTCTTGCAGCAGATCTCATCATAGCTGTGGCTTCCGGTGTACAGACGAGCTGGCGGACTACGGTCGTCGCGAAACACCTTCACTGGATATTTCTGCAGCCGACGGATCAGCTTTCTCATCAGCCCGAACTGAATCAGCTTCCTGGGTTGTAAAAGAGATGGTGAGGTGGAGACTAGATCTGAGAACAAGAATTTGCTGATGGGAAAAACAACAAACAAACCTCTGAACAGAATTAATAAAACCGTTTCAGGAGGCGACAAAAAGAAAAACCTATTGCGGGTTAACCTTTCATCCACTCGCTGTAGCAGCTGGGCATGTCGCACGATGAGGTCTCGCACGGTGGTGCCTGGACTGAGGCCGCAATACAACTCAAAGACATCACGCAGACTGGGTCGCTTGTGTCCTAAAGGAGACGAAAGACATCCTGGACAGTCACAAAGGAAAAAATTATATATATCATATTGCGCTCTAACACATGACGTAAGGAGACTCTACCAGGCTTGGTGATGTAAGATATACATTCCTCTTGTAACACTTTGTCGCGAATCAGTTCGTGGACACGAGGGGTGGTACAATACACGTTGGAATACTGCAGAACGTGGGAGAAAAAGACAATTCCCAGTGGCATTATTACAGTAAAGACACCACAGCTACAAACGCTATAATGTGCAGTTTATCGCTTTCACAACCAAGCGGTTTTCTATAAAACTGGAACAAAAATCCTTCTAAATAACCCTAAAACCAGCGCACACACCTCTCCCCCTCTTCACTATCATTGCCTGTACAGTTACAAGTCTTTATAATGCGCTCACACGTTCCGTAGCGCTGTACAATGGGAGGCAGAATTACAAATATACATACAAGTTAAACACACAGAACAGTAGGAGAGAGGACCCTGCTCAAGAGCTTACAATCTAAAGAGAATTGTACTGCACTGTATGTATTTAACAGAATGAGAGCTCCCTCTGCTGGTGCACCCAGGTATAGCACAGAGGCTGCCCAACGTCTCAGGAGATTTTAAACCAGCAGTTTCAGCTGCTTATCATACATGGGTTCATATATCCCGATGTACTGCAACTTTAGGAACATACACTGCGGTGAATTTGCACTCCAACTTTGTTCGTTTCTATTCTGAATTATTGCAAACAAAGTCAACCGAGTCACGGGGTAATTAGACACCGCCTTGTATGGCTCAGGATCCAGCACAGATGAACGGATCACAGCTTAAACATCAATTCCATTTAATGGCTGCGATCTTCTGAAATGCTGCATATCCTACACGGGGGTATTATTGGGACTTATTTATTTTGAGATGTATATGGTGATCCTGCACATGGTGCCATAGCAAGATCCTCTACGGCGTTAACACATCCCTCTATTGCAGGAAAAACTAAAAAAAAAAATCTGCACAGTTGGTTGTCAGCCCTCTGTATCTGCTGTCGTTTTTACTCTCTCCCCATCCTGGGCTTAAATATCCCATCCTTCCCTTATACACGCCATTGCAGACCAATCCCTGCACCTTATCGCAACATTAGATCATACATATATTACACATGCGCACGTGCGCACGTTTAATATGCAAGTTCTTTTGCAAGTCAATAGTCCATATTTCACAGTGAGAAATTTATAAGTGTTTGGAAGTGCAAACCTGCTACCTACACAGGGAAAAGAGATCTAACTGCAATACTTATCACATTACATTAGGATAGATACAAACCAGTAACCGATACACATATGGTGGGTGATATTTAGGAATGTAGTCGGTTTTATTTTTTGTTCATTTAATCCCTTCACTACCAAGTGATTTTCCCAAAAAATACTGTCACAAACCAGTGGTTTATTGTAAAATCATTTTTAATTATAAAGTAAGAAATATTTGAGCTCATACCCATTGTATTTCTTACTGTAAATAACCTACTTTTGGCCAGTAGATGGCGCCATCTACTGCCAAATTGAGTTAAGAGGTTTGAGCGGCCGGTCTATTTTCTTCTAGGTCTCCCTGCATCAGTTGGTGAAACCCCGATATTTCAGAGCATTCAACAGCTGATTTGACAGTTTTAGCTCTTCCGGCATTATGGCCACAGGGCTAAAACTTTGGGGGCACCTTCTGCAGCCCAAACGCAAACAAAATTAATTTGCTTTTGGGCAGCAGATCAAGACACCTCGATATCAGGACACCCGATGGTGCCCTTGAAACCTGAGATCTCTCTATAGCAGTAGTGAAGGGGTTAAGACTGTCTAGTGTTTTACTAACAATTTGCAGTTCTCGATCACAGTGACAAGCAATCTATCCTGGTAGAAAGCGACAGCCCACGACAACATGCTGGAAACAAGAGACCCCGAATTCTTACCTGAAATATGGAAACCAATGTTACCACCCCGTAGTACCTGTTAAGAATGAGGCAAATAAGAAATTCAGGTATTTAACACAAGAACGCGCAGCACACCACCCAGACCTGTCCTTCAATGGAGACTGCCATTCCTCCTCTCTCACTGCTCACAACGTGCTCATTATATGTGCTGCACTTCATTGCTTTTACGCACTCACATCAGGTTCTGGACTGCAATTCGCACAAGATTCAGCTCCACGTCGGCCTCGGCAGAGATCTTCTGGACATGTCGAAAGCCGTCAATGTAAGGGATGATCTAGAGAAGAAAGGAGAACGTCGGCCAAACCGTGACCTCAAAGCAGCCGACAGGAGGAGAGCAGTTCCCCCTGTTACCTGTTGTGTCGTCAAGTCCCACTGGGCATCGCTGAAATCATCCTTCTCCTCCAAGAAGACCGGCACATCGTACTCCTGGACAGTGGGCGGGGATGGACGAAGTTCAATCACCTTTAGGTGCATGGTGTTACTTTCATCTGCAAGAAAATGCAATGATTAGAAGGAATAAAGCTGTGGGAACCGTCACATGCTGGACAGACACGATGCATGCAATACCTATAGGAAGAGCACACTCTCCTGTGGTGTTCAGCCCTTCTAATAAGATGCTCATGATGGGAACCAACCTCTGCTTGCTGTCATCATTCGAGATAAATCCAGATTCCAGCTAGAGGAAAACAGTGCGTTAGTGAACCCCCAAATACACATTTAAGGATGACATCACAAGGGCACAATTAACGGTGACCGCAATGATTTTTAGAGAACCCTAGAAACTATATTCCTTTTTTTTCCTCCTCAAGACAAATGTTACTGTTTCAGCATGTGTGTCCTGAACGTGGGAATTTAAATCCAGGTGTGACCATTGAAATAATCGCCTCAATAATTCAGTGAAAACTTCACTTTTATCTTCATTATTTGTCAGGCTCCTAGGATTCCCCCCTCTGAATTATTCTACATGACTCTATACAGCAGATTGTGACGGTCTGATGCAGGTGTATAGTTTGGCCTTAAGTTTTCTTATTGGCTCCGATGTTTCCATTTCAAGATATAGATTAGAGATTTGCACTGGATATTATTATGGGCACATACAGTATATTTCAAATGTTTTTAAACCGTATTTGTTATATTCTGGATACCTTAACTTCAGCCATTAATCCAGTTACACCACACGGGAGGCCATTACTCTTCTGACAGTGCCTTAAGGAAGATACTTGGATGCACCGATACCAATTTTTCTAAGACCGAGTACAAGTACCGATACTTTTATTTAAAGTCACGTGACCACTTTCCGATAAATTTAGGATTTTGCTGAAAGCCTGTCCAATTTATATTAATATTTAAATGTATGACCAGACAACCCATTTACCCACTGCCTGCACACTCCCTGACCACACACAGACACCAAAGATATATATATAAACATATACACACACACACACACCAGACCTCAAATACATGTATACCCCACAATAGACCTCAGATACTGCTGCTGGCAGAATACATTGACTGCATTCCTCCAGCATTCCCCACCCTGTGTTCATCTGAGCGACCAACGGCTTGTGAAGGTTGTGACGCGCTCTGGCGAGATCACGGCTGTAGGCCGCGTCACAGAAGGGCTGCCGCTCAGAGAACCACAAAGTCAGCTTATGGGAATGATTTTAATGCATTCTGCTAGCAGCCCCAGCCCCTCAGATACCGGCAAGCCAGCCCAGCGTGTAGAGGTATCGGGGCATTTGCACGAGTACCAAGAACACTTGCAAAATATGCCGATATCAGCACCGATACTAGTATTGTGTCGGTGCATCCCTAGAGGAGACGCAAATTAACACTACACATTAAATAGAAAAAGCACAACAGAGAGATGAACAGACAATGTCTTGTCCGAGCTAGAGCTTTGTTTGGGAGATTCAGTCTGTACAAACCTCCAGCGTGGTGAGATATCCAGCCAGCTTCTTGACGATGGGCTCCAAGGCACAGGTCTTCGCCTGAGCACTACACACAAAAACCAGGTTAAAGAGCAACGCGTTGCGACTGTACTTCTTGTTCTCGATGCAGACGGGGCAGCCGATGAGTTTCTTGTCCATGGCGGTGCTGGAGGAAGACAGGATTAGAACAGACGATCCACAATGATCTGCACTCTGGAAGCAAATCTGGCTAGATCGCGTTGGTGAAAGCTCCACGATCCTCTGACACCACAGGCACACAGATAAGGGAAAGGCTACCCTCCCGGACAACATACACAGGAACAGCTTCTCTCCAGCGTACAGAAGATTGAATTTATGCCAACTGGCAAAGCAGCAGCATCTCAAAGCCAACAGCCCTGGTGCCAGGAACCGCTATGAAGCTCCACATTTAAACAGGACCTGGGTCTGCACTGATAATACTGCGGCTTCCTTATTTAACAAAAGGACCTTGTCACGGCTGCTGCAAGAGTTAAAAATAACGGGGTCAAAGTAAAGCAGGATTATACTTACACGGTGATGAGTTTGTTCTGCAGCTCGGGCTTTGTGATGATGTAGACCTGTACCGTGTCGAAGAGCTCCCGCGAAATGTACTCCTCTGGGACCTGGAAAAGACATGGACTCAGTAAGTCGTATCCCTGGGGACACCGCATGTCTTGGAACATCTGAGCATTGTGGGACATGTGGTTGCAAACATTTGGCGTGCTGCGGTTGTTGCAAAAATCGGCATTTCGGCGGTTGCGCCAAATCTCCCATATCGCGGGACACCCGACACGATGGAAGATAACCAAAGTGGTGACACAGGCTTCTTGTGTCTTATAACAGGATGCGAGGGAATGGTTTAATGTGCGCTCAGAATAACGATCCGGTCACCTGCAACGCGACGACTGCAAACCTGCCCATCTTAAGATCAAAAATACACAAAAAAAGTCCACAAAACAAAGAAAAAGTCAGAGCCGACCTGGAAACCGTTTCAACGATGGCTAAAGCTTTACCTATGCAGAGATCAGCTTATATAGCAGATCCACACTTTGTGCTGAATGGATCGTTGTTGGACTACAAATAGAAACATAGAAAAATGTCGGCAGATAAGAACCTTTCGGCCCATCTAGTCGCCCAATTACATGAATATTTTACCTGGATTTATCTTTTGTTTAGGATAGCCTTATGCCTATCCCATGCCTGCTTAAATTCAATTACTGTTTTGGCCTCTACCACTTCTACTGGAAGACTGTTCCATGTATCCACCACCCTCTCAGTAAAATAATGCTTCCTGATGTTACTTTTAAACCTTTGCCCCTCTAATCTAAGACTATGTCCTCTTGTTTTGCTACTTTGTTTCCTTTTAAATATACTCCCTTCCTCTACCTTGTGGATTCCCTTTACGTATTTAAATGTTTCTATCATATCTCCTCTGTCTCGTCTTTTTTCCAAGCTGTACATGTTAAGATCATTAAGCCTTTCTTGGTAACTTTTCTCCTTCAAGCCGTACACCATTTTAGTAGCCCTTCTCTGAACTCTCTCTAAGATGTCTATATCCTTCTGGAGATACGGTCTCCAGTACTGCACACAGTACTCCAAGTGAGGTCTCACCAGTGCTCTGTACAGTGGCATGAGCACTTCCCTTTTCCTACTGCTAATACCTCTCCCTACACAACCAAGCATTCTGCCAGCATTTCCTGCTGCTCTATTACATTGACTACTTACCCTTAGATCCTCTGAAATAATAACCCCTAAATCCCCCAACCCTCAGATGTTGAGGTTAGGACTGTATCCCACTATCCCCGGCATAATGCAGGAGACCTGGCCCCTAGATAAAAGAGATCAGGGGAGTGAGGAGCAACAGCAATTCACCATCACAAGCAAGAGCAGCAACTACAAAGCGGGACTGTCTTTTACAACTTAGTTTAACGGTTATCGTCGCGATGCATCGAGACCTCGGTCACTCGGCCCTACCTGTCGTAGCGGCCCTTTAGCACAGGCTGCTTACCTGGTAGCTTATTTTTGGCCCGAGGGTTGGGTGGAACTCGCTGAAGAATATACATTCGATCTTGCGATTTGCCATCACTGCATGAAGAACTCACATTAAAGTGTACAATAAGAACCACGTGATTAGAAACCGTTCAACGTGCAGAGACAACACACACAAAAAACACGAGACGACACAGAACAAGCGAACGAGCCGAGCGCTGGAGCAGAGATAACTGGGAGGTGAATGCGTTAGTCACAGAGGGGTAACTAGTCTATCCAGAGGCTTCACAACAATCTGTCCCATCGAAACCAGACAAATTCTTCACATCGCCTCTGCTGATCAGCGATACACCTCCACCTTCCCTTTATTGTACTGCTGCCACACCCCCTCTGGGTACCCCTAAAATGCTCAATACTCCATTGCCCGCTTGACCCAGATTAACCTTATCCATTGCTTTCTTGTGCCCATTAACCCTCCGCTTTCACCCTCCTTGTGAAACACCCCCCTTCTCCATTGTCGCATTCTCTCATTCTTCATTGTGCCCTCTGTTCCTCCTCTATTGCCTTCTTGGATAAACCTCCATGTACTCATTTTACTCCTCTTCCTTGGTCTTCTCCCCCGCTGCCCCTCGCCTTCTCAATTGCCCTCGTGTCTCGGCTGCCCCTCGCCTTCTCAATTGCCCTCGTGTCCCCGCTGCCCCTCGCCTTCTCAATTGCCCTCGTTTCCCCTCGCCTTCTCAATTGCCCTCGTGTCCCCGCTGCCCCTCGCCTTCTCAATTGCCCTCGTGTCCCCGCTGCCCCTCGCCTTCTCAATTGCCCTCGTGTCCCCGCTGCCCCTCGCCTTCTCAATTGCCCTCGTGTCCCCGCTGCCCCTCGCCTTCTCAATTGCCCTCGTTTCACCTCGCCTTCTCAATTGCCCTCATGTCTCGGCTGCCCCTCGCCTTCTCAATTGCCCTCATGTCTCGGCTGCCCCTCGCCTTCTCAATTGCCCTCGTGTCTCGGCTGCCCCTCGCCTTCTCAATTGCCCTCGTGTCCGCTGCCCCTCGCCTTCTCAATTGCCCTCGTGTCCCGCTGCCCTCGCCTTCTCCAATTGCCCTCGTGTCCCCGCTGCCCTCGCCTTCTCAATTGCCCTCGTGTCCCCGCTGCCCCTCGCCTTCTCAATTGCCCTCGTGTCCCCGCTGCCCCTCGCCTTCTCAATTGCCCTCGTGTCCCCGCTGCCCCTCGCCTTCTCAATTGCCCTCGTGTCCCCGCTGCCCCTCGCCTTCTCAATTGCCCTCATGTCTCGGCTGCCCCTCGCCTTCTCAATTGCCCTCATGTCTCGGCTGCCCCTCGCCTTCTCATCTCCTATTGGATTGTCAGCTCACTGGTCAGAGGCGTGTGTGTGTATTAATGCGCCCCGCTGTCTCTGAATGCAAGATTTCTGGTCATTATGGCAGCGCTGCCTGCACCATGCTTACTGATTGACGACCCCCCCCCCAGATGTTTCTAAACTTCAGCTCCCATGATTCCCTGGCAATTTATTGAATTCAAAGAATTCTGGGAATTGTAGGCAATAGACAGCCCTGGTCTAATCTCTGCATCTCATGTGCCAGCTCTCCGTTTAGTGGATAAGCCCCCTCCTGCACACACAGGTGTCCCCCGGCTCGGCCATACTTACTCATGGCGATGGCGGGTTATGTAAGCAGCGGCCACACTCCTCCAGCTCCATCAACCGGGGACCAGCTCATCGCTCCATTGAAAGCGCCATGTCTGTGTTCCAAGCCTCTCTCCGGTGCCTGGCTCCGCCCACCACGTTCAAGACATCTCATTGGCCATTGACATAGACCATTGAACGCTGACAGGAAACCACATCCGGAGACAGCTGGCAGAGGGCGGGCCTCGCTTGTTGATTGGCGGGAAGTGTGTCCAGTGACAGGAAGGATGCGGTGTGGAGGCAGAACTTGGCTACTTCCTCGCTGACGAGGAGATGCAGTGACAGGCGCCGGGGTGCGGGTACTATGTGTGCAGAGGGGCCTTAGGACATCACAGGGACTGCTAGAAGGAGCCAGGCCTCAGGGTAATGTCTGGGTGTGACATGCTGTGTGTGTTTTAGGTGACAGGAGGTGTGTGTGTGTTTTTAGGTGACAGGAGGTGTGTGTGTGTTTTAGGTGACAGGAGGTGTGTGTGTTTTTAGGTGACAGGAGGTGTGAGTGTGTTTTTGGTGGACAGGAGGTGTGTTGTGTTGTGTTTTTAGTTGACAGGTGTGTGTGTGTTTTTAGGTGACAGGAGGTGTGTGTGGTGTTTTTAGGTGACAGGAGGTGTGTGTGTGTTTTTTAGGTGACAGGAAGGTGTTGTGTGTGTTTTTAGGTGACAGGAGGTGTGTGTGTTTTTTAGTTGACAGGTGTGTGTGTGTGTGTTTTTTAGTTGAGGTGTGTGTGTGTTTTTAGGTGACAGGAGGTGTGTGTGTGTTTTTTAGTGACAGGAGGTGTGGTGGTGTGTTTTAGGTGACAGGAGGTGTGTGTGTTTTTAGGTGACAGGAGGTGTGTGTGTGTTTTTAGGTGACAGGTGTGTGTTTTTAGGTGACAGGAGGTGGTGTGTGTTTTTAGGTGACAGGAGGTGTGGTGTGTTTTTAGGTGACAGGAGGTGTGTGTGTTTTTAGGTGACAGGAGGTGTGTGTGTTTTTTAGGTGACAGAAGGTGTGTGTTGTTTTAGGTGACAGGAGGTGTGTGTGTGTTTTTTAGGTGACAGGAGGTGTGTGTGTTTTTTAGTTGACAGGTGTGTGTGTGTGTTTTTAGTTGACAGGTGTGTGTGTGTGTTTTTTAGTTGACAGGTGGTTGGTGTGTGTTTTAGGTGACAGGAGGTGTGTGTGTGTTTTTAGGTGACAGGAGGTGTGTGTGTGTTTTTAGGTGACAGGAGGTGTGTGTGTGTGTTTTTAGGTGACAGGAGGTGTGTGTGTGTTTTTAGGTGACAGGAGGTGTGTGTGTGTGTTTTTAGGTGACAGGAGGTGTGTGTGTGTTTTTAGGTGACAGGAGGTGTGTGTGTTTTTAGGTGACAGGAGGTGTGTGTGTTTTTAGTTGACAGGTGTGTGTGTGTTTTTAGGTGAAAGGAGGTGTGTGTGTGTGTTTTTAGGTGACAGGAGGTGTGTGTGTTTTTAGTTGACAGGTGTTGTGTGTTTTTAGTTGACAGGTGTGTGTGTTTTTAGGTGACAGGTGTGTGTGTGTTTTTAGGTGACAGGAGGTGTGTGTGTGTGTTTTTAGGTGACAGGAGGTGTGTGTGTGTGTTTTTAGGTGACAGGAGGTGTGTGTGTGTGTGTGTTTTAGGTGACAGGAGGTGTGTGTGTGTGTGTTTTAGGTGACAGGAGGTGTGTGTGTGTGTGTGTTTTTAGGTGACAGGAGGTGTGTGTGTGTGTTTTTAGGTGACAGGAGGTGTGTGTGTGTGTGTGTTTTTAGGTGACAGGAGGTGTGTGTGTGTGTGTTTTTAGGTGACAGGAGTGTGTGTGTGTGTGTGTGTGTGTGTTTTTAGGTGACAAGAGATGTGTGTGTTTTTTTAGGTGACAGGAGGTTTGTGTGTGTTTTAGGCTAGGGTCAGACGAAAGCATTTTTCCCCGCGAACGTGAAAAAGTGCGTCCGAACGCATTGACGTATTTTTTCACGGAATGCGCAAAAACGGTCAGACGACGCGCATTTTCGTGCGTGATTTTGTACGGATCGTCAATAAAACTCTTTTTGCGTCTGGACGTTATGTAGGCCGGACATTAGCAGCGTCTGACATCTCCTAATCACGCAAACACGCCGCTATGCCGCAGCTGCGCACTCAGTACGTCAGTACTAGCGGTTCAGCGTTCTCAAAAAAATGCGTTCAAATTCCACTTGCGTTGCACGGCCGGACTTTTGTGCGGCCGTACATCGTATATTGGCCGTCATTGCCCGTCATCTGCTGCTAGTGCGGCCGTAATTATGTGCGCCAGAAAGCACGTTAAAAGTGCGCTGGTCTGACCCCAGCCTTAGGTGACAGGAGGTGTGTGTGTTTTTAGGTGACAGGTGTGTGTGTTTTAGGTGACAGGAGGTGTGTGTGTGTGTTTTTAGGTGACAGGAGGTGCGTGTGTGTGTTTTAGGTGACAGGAGGTGTGTGTGTGTGTTTTAGGTGACAGGAGGTGCGTGTGTGTTTTAGGTGACAGGAGGTGCGTGTGTGTTTTAGGTGACAGGAGGTGCGTGTGTGTTTTAGGTGACAGGAGGTGCGTGTGTGTGTGTTTTAGGTGACAGGAGGTGCGTGTGTGTGTGTCTTAGGTGACAGGAGGTGTGTGTGTGTGTGTGTTTTAGGTGACAGGAGGTGTGTGTGTGTTTTAGGTGACAGGAGGTGTGTGTGTGTCTTAGGTGACAGGAGGTGTGTGTGTGTCTTAGGTGACAGGAGGTGTGTGTGTGTGTCTTAGGTGACAGGAGGGGTGTGTGTGTGTCTTAGGTGACAGGAGGGGTGTGTGTGTGTCTTAGGTGACAGGAGGGGTGTGTGTGTCTTAGGTGGCAGGAGGTGTGTGTGTGTGTTTTAGGTGGCAGGAGGTGTGTGTGTCTTAGGTGACAGGAGGTGTGTGTGTCTTAGGTGACAGGTGTGTGTGTGTCTTAGGTGACAGGAGGTGTGTGTGTGTGTCTTAGGTGACAGGAGGTGTGTGTGTGTCTTAGGTGGCAGGAGGTGTGTGTGTGTCTTAGGTGACAGGAGGGGTGTGTGTGTGTCTAAGGTGGCAGGAGGTGTGTGTGTGTCTTAGGTGACAGGAGAGGTGTGTGTGTGTCTTAGGTGACAGGAGAGGTGTGTGTGTGTGTCTTAGGTGACAGGAGGTGTGTGTGTGTGTCTTAGGTGACAGGAGGGGTGTGTGTGTGTCTTAGGTGACAGGAGAGGTGTGTGTGTGTGTCTTAGGTGACAGGAGGTGTGTGTGTGTGTCTTAGGTGACAGGAGGTGTGTGTGTGTCTTAGGTGACAGGAGAGGTGTGTGTGTGTCTTAGGTGACAGGAGAGGTGTGTGTGTGTGTCTTAGGTGACAGGAGGTGTGTGTGTGTGTGTCTTAGGTGGCAGGAGGTGTGTGTGTGTCTTAGGTGACAGGAGGGGTGTGTGTGTGTCTAAGGTGGCAGGAGGTGTGTGTGTGTCTTAGGTGACAGGAGAGGTGTGTGTGTGTCTTAGGTGACAGGAGGGGTGTGTGTGTGTGTGTCTTAGGTGACAGGAGGGGTGTGTGTGTGTGTCTTAGGTGGCAGGAGGGGTGTGTGTGTGTGTGTCTTAGGTGGCAGGAGGGGTGTGTGTGTGTGTCTTAGGTGGCAGGAGGGTGTGTGTGTTGTGTGTTTTAGGTGGCAGGAGGGTGTGTGTGTGTGTGTGTGTGTGTGTGTGTGTGTGTGTTGTGTGTGTGTTGTGTGTGTGTGTGGTGTGTGTGTGTGTGTGTGTGTGTGTGTGTGTGTGTAGAGCCTGATAAATTGCTTTATTGTAATCGCATTGCTATAGATTCTGGATAATGTGCCAAAGCAAGGAGCAAAGATACATCAGTATCAATCACCATGGCAACCTAAAGAATCATCATCAGCAGCATTTTATTGGGGACTGCATCACTTTTAGGCACAATGTTACATGTTAATATAGATTGAGGGGGGGGGGGTGTGGCAATATCCATAAGGGTCTGCCTCCCACAGGGCTGCTGTTGATCCAATAGATGGCAAAATAAACCTTGGTGCGTTTTCCAGTGGTGTCCAAAAGGGGGCGGGGGGGGGGATCCCTACCTGATTCCATAATGACCATCAGATTTCTCCATGTATCACCGCACAAAGCATTATGATTTTTATGATTCTGGTTATTTCATGCTATACATACAGTGAGGCCGTAACACAGGACTCCATATGAATCTTCTTTATACAGAATCCCAGGTGTGCGGCGTTTGCTGCCTGTTGCATTTCACAGCAGAGGATTGTGTGTTTTGTGTGGTGGGGCTGCCTCATTATTCACACATTTCCAGCCTTGTATTGCACGGCCCCAACTGACACACATGGGTTAATTTATTCTTTTTTTTAATGTGTGTATTCGATCATTTCTAGCAACAAATGGCAATAAAGTTACGTTTCATTAAGAAATCGTCTATAGTAGATTTATAAACTCCTTTTAAATAAGACACACATGTATTTGCGGTTCCACAAAGCAACAAATCTAGTGACCCCCCCCCCCCCGTTTGTGCTGAAGGACGGCTGACTGGATTGTAAACTCAATATGGTACTGGGGGACAGCAGGCCAGGTACCCCAACACCCGTTTCCCTCTAACCCGGCTCGAAGGACACGTTTATTAAAATGGATCACCTTCATTGAACAATAAACAAATCTTTCGGTCCAAAAATTTGTCACTAAATACAAATACACGTAAAATCTGGGACAAGTGACAAATGAAACCGTGACACCAGCGGAACATATACACCGGCAGATGCATGAAAAGCTGCTAGTCCTCAGTACAATGTTATCATAAACGTATCCGCTCCCAAACGACACAATGAATGGGCTGGTTCTAGAATATGAATAGTGCACAGTGTCCTGCAAGTCCCTGTATCGTAAGATTTCTGCCCTTTCCCTACAGATCTAGGCTTGAATTCACTCATCCCAGGACATTCCAGAGAGGGAATAGAAAAACGCCACATACTTAACCCCCGGTGGACCACATAGAAGGACAGCTTTATCCCTACGACACGCTCCGGGGATACAGCTGTCCATGTATTTTTAACAGATGTATCTTTGAAGCACAATAGCCGCAGCATTAATAATGAAACACTCGGGATGTTGTCATTGAAACGAGACACACATGTTTTCATCCAGTAATCTCTTCGTTATTGTTATCTCTGCACCTTATTGAATTCTGCACTAATGAATAAATGTACTTAAATTTATGTTTAGCAGATTCAGCACAAAATACACTTTTTTTTTTTAACTTGTATTTTGGGGGGGGGGGTCTAGGATTTGCTTTTTGAAGCCTCACAATTTGCTAGAAACAAACCTGAGGGTTTTGAGGTTTTTCGTTTTTACCCCGCACTTTTAAAACTAAATTGTGCATTATTGTGTAACTTTTTTATTTCTTGTTTTTTCTGCAGGACGTCATCATGGTTCAGAGCTCAGACAGCGACACGCGCATCTATCACGCGCTGCGTGCCCTCTCCGGAGCCGCAGCTCACCTCGCAGCCTTTACATTCACGGTCTACATGATTTTTGTGTCTCAACCTGGAGCAAGTGAGTGTTTTGTGATTCAAGACACCAAACCTAGAATAATACCCAGGACTTCCGTCACAAATGCTCTAACAGGGTTATTCAGAGAGAGGTGAAAAGTAGGAGAATGGCTGGAAAATGGAAAATTCTAGGTCAAAATAGCCGATTTGGAAAGTGAGATGAATGGGAGAATTTTTCTGGTTTGGCTATTTTGACCTAGAATTTTCCATTCTCCAGCCATTCTCCTGCTTTTCACCTCTCTCTGAATAACCCTGTATCCTTCTTCTGTTTTATAGTTGTTTTTTTTAAAAAAAGGTCAGTAACGTATATGTCCTGATTAACGACAACAAAGGGTTAAACAATACTAGGATAAAGTCTTTAAACATTATCCGCCAAGAGAAAACCTGACTTTATTTTCCCTTTATATATAGTTTATAAATATGTCATGTTTCCTTTCAGTCTGTAAGTAGCGAGAGGTGTGTGTGTGTGTGTAATATGCACACTTGTTAATTTCTTGTTAGTGCAGCTGGTTAGGTCTGTTTGTCCATGCTCATAGTGTGGGATTTCTCCCGTTAACCCCTTGTGTCTTTATTTCCCAGGTCTTTTCTCGTGGCATCCATTCCTCATGACACTTGCTGTAAGTACGGCGTGAAAGCATTGTGTGCATAAAATTGTAAAGGAGCCTCACAGGATCCGTCTGTTTTCCAAGTGACTAGTGTGTAAAATACATGGTCAAGGATGATGGGCTTTCTATTCCATGGGATGCTGGGCTGTCATTCTGTCACTCAGGGTGTCCAGCGAGGTAGCTCTGGGTACATTGCGGCTGTCGATGTGTATGTGAAGCTTCACATGACCAACTCAACCTGACATGTGACTTCCCAATCCTAAATCCAGTACTGACCACACAGAGCACCTCTCGCTTTATCTGTGGCCTCGAGTCCGTGGTTAACAGTCTTGACCCTGCAGAGGTTTTGGAACTACATCTCCTTGATGCCTAATCTAGCAAATGAGTAGCTGAGCATCGTGGCAGATGTAATTCCATAATATCTGGAGGATTTGCTGGCCACGTTTTAGCATAACGACTCCCTCATGACTGTAAGCAAGACCTTGATATTGTGCTTAGCTATAAAGGTACTGCTGGCCTAAACACGTTTTACTAACAAGCTCACTCCCTGCGGCGCCTCATTCTGCTGTGCTCTGCTACGCTTAGACAGGGCTAGTAAGTAAAGCGCTTGTGTTCAGGTCAGGAGGGAAAAGTCTGCAGACTCTGCTTTTATAGAGGAAACTCAGAAAACGCCTGTTTAGGGAAAGTTTTAGAAAACCACTGAAATGTGAGTTTAACTCTTTGCACCCAGTTTCTTGGGTCTCACTGTTACTGCATGCAGGAATGTGATGTACCGGGTCCCGTCTCTAGGAGGGGAAGAATATCGTGATGGAGTCACAGGAGGATCATGTAAACTCTCTGTCTCCGCAGTTCTCCTTCCTCATGACGGAGGCCATCCTGGTCTTTTCTCCAGACTCATCTCTTCTCCGATCCTTCTCCCGGAAAGTCAGGGCGAGAGCACATTGGATTCTGCAGCTGCTGGCCGTGGTGTGCGCGCTGCTGGGCCTCGGCATCATCTACACCAACAAAGTTCAGAACGGGAAGCCTCACTTTGTCACCTGGCATGGGCTGCTGGGGGCTGTGACCGTGCTGTGGTCGGTGGTGCAGAGTATGGGTGGAGTGTCCCTGCTTTATCCTAAACTGATGCAACGCTGGCCCCTGGCTACTCGCAAGCTGTATCATGCCACAACTGGCCTGCTGGGCTACCTGCTGGGCTGCTCCAGCCTTCTCCTGGGCATGTGCTCGTTATGGTTCACCATGTCGGTTACTGGTTTGACCTGGTTCGTCTGCGCCTTGTGCCCCGTTCTCACCGGCCTGGTCATCATGAACCAGGTGAGCAACGCATACCTGTACAGGAAGCGGAGCCAGTCCTAGCCGTGACACACCGGGAAACAGCCTGATGGAGCAATAACGTCACGGATAATGCCTTGATTCCTTTGCTATTCTCGACCTGCCTGTAATGCACAAATAATCCTATGAATTTCAAATAAAAATATTTTTATAATGAAGAGGAAAATCTGGATTTTTTTTTTTTTTTAAATGAATTTTCTCAACAAAAACCTCTTTGGTAAGTTTTAATTTTCCTGGTCCTCGGCTCAGCCTGCATCTCCATCTTGCCAGGTTCACGGGAGGGGGGGGGGGGTGTCCTTCCTAATTTATCACCTACTATACAGGGTGGTTAATGTATAATTCCCCCCCCCCCCCTTAACTCTAGAGAACGAGTCATTAACCTTTGCCCTCCAGATGTTTTGATAACTACATTGCCCATGATGCTCAGCTATTATTCTTTATTTATAAAGCGCCAGCATATTCCGCAGCGCTGTACAAGAGGCACAGTATAGACAGGGTTGCAATACATTGGACAACATTTGACAAACAGTACAGGAGGAGATGAGGGCCCTATTCCCGTAGGAACTCACAATCTGGGAGGGTTGGGGTTGGAAACAGGAGGAGAGCTACTTCTTAGAACAGTGGTCCCCAACCCTGGTCCTCAGGGCCCACTAACAGGCCAGATTTTGTAGATCACCATGGGGAAAAGCAGACTGAATCCTGCAATCACTGAGCAGCAAATCATAACACCTGTGCTGTGCTTCAGATATCTGGCAAACCTGGCCTGTTAGTGGGCCCTGAGGACCATGGTTGGGGACCACTGCCTTAGAACACATGAGGCTCAAGGGAAATGTAGTTCCAAAACCCCTGGATGGCTGAGGTTACCGACATAAAGCAATCCCTTCGCTCAGGGGGCAGCAAATTTATCTTCCATGATGCTCAGTCAGCCTAATGGGTGACTGAGCATCATGGGAGATGTAGTTCCCAAAAAATCAGGGAGCCAAGTTTGCTGACCCCTGCCTTAGCTCTAAGGCCAGACAGGCCAAAACGTGGCATTCTCTAGCTGTGCAATAAAGACTGTCCCGCTGGGATTGTACCAGTGTTGCTCGGCTGGCTGGGATTTGTGTGCAGGGTGAGAGCAGACACTGGCTCTGACACATTTATCTTGTGGCTTCTGTTTCTCGCGACTTTTCGAAGACTCGTCCTGAATGAGAAACAGTTCTTCATACGATTAAACCCAGCGACAGGATTAACGGGGGAATCTCCGGCTTTCCAGGAAAGTAGAGTCTGAAAACTCCGCTATTCTCACAGATCGACTAATCTGGTCTGAAACGCAAAAAATACATTTGGAAGTTGTTTAAGTATCAAATCTGCAATGAATAACCCTACATACGGGGATTTACCTCCTGTAACCAGAGGGTCAGCACAGAAACCGTGAGGGAATACGCTACCTTGGTTGGCATGAATTGGTTTGGGGGGTACATTTTCTAATTCCAGGGTATACAGAAAATCCACGCGGATACCGAGTCGTGTAATCTCAAAAAAGGTTTAATTAAAGACAGAAAAATCTGAATTTACACGTCTGTCCTCGAAGAAAAAAAACAAAAAGAACTCAATGGTTTAGATCGTAGAAAGAAAAATGATCCGAGCCGCTCGTCGGACCTCCCTACTCAGAGTCACCCCAGAGGTCCCCTCCCAAACCGAGCCGCTTGCCAGACCTCCCCGCTCAGGGTCACCCCAGAGGTCACCTCCCAAACCGAGCCGCTTGCCAGACCTCCCCGCTCAGGGTCACCCCAGAGGTCACCTCCCAAACCGAGCCACCCCAGAGGTCACCTCCCAATCTGAGAGGTCCCCTCCCAAACCGAGGATCTCGCCAGGCCTCCCCGCTCAGAGCCACCCGAAGTCACTCACACCAAAAGGACCCGTGTAAAAAATCATTTTGCAAGTGCGTCCACGGGAGCGTTCGGACTTTCCGCGGTGGGCACGTCACTCCACAAGCTGCTGCAGACTTTGCCCTACATGTGTCGGACAAGTTGCACGAGATCAGACGTCTGCAGATAGAGGGTTTCCAGCTGAGTTTACAGAGGGGACACAAAGAGAAGAAGACATGAAGCAGACAGGCCCCCATCTGGGTGGCGGCACAGGAGCCTTTGCCAAGCTGAAAGGGAGTGAGGCTTAGCGCGGAAATACCACAACGGGGGGGTGTGTGTCCATGGTGAGTCGATCCATTGTGCAAAATTCTTGAGAGCCGCGGAGGGCACAGGAGCCCTCTAGATGCATATCTTTAGTGTTAACAAGGGACGCCACCGTCAGACAAAACACACATCTGCAGGAACCGCCAACCCCGGGCATTGTGGCTGGTCTGAGCTCATCTTTGGCAGAACACCCGATGACCGGTTATACTGGAGGTGATGTCGCCACGTTGGGTTCTTTCATCGATGTATCTGGAGTGCCCTCACCAAGGAAAGGCCTTTCTTCTTGGCCACTGTCTTCATCCTCCTCTTCTTCCATGCTGGGCCAAGACGTCTGGTCTTCAACTCTTTTCAAACGCTCGTTCAGAGCCTTCAGCGCCAACTGCCTGCGGAGACAACGGGTACACATTAACACCTTGATGTATCATGGACCCCGGCCCAAAAGCCGCGTGACCGCCCCAATCGCTTTGCAAATCCCTATCGCTTTAAATCAGGAATTGACAAATTTATATAAAATCTAGGATCGAGTATAAAGATAGAAGAGCTGCGTCGTTACTTTAGGAGCCGGGGAACGTTTTCAGGAATGAAGGGACCGGGGCTGCTCGACCCTGGGATCTGCAAGGGCGGCTTTAAGCAGCGCAGCATGACAGGATGATAACGGCGCTGCACAGCGCAGCATGACAGGATGATAACGGCGCTGCACAGCGCAGCATGACAGGATGATAACGGCGCTGCACAGCGCAGCATGACAGGATGATAACGGCGCTGCACAGCGCAGCATGACAGGATGATAACGACGCAGCGCAGCATGACAGGATGATAACGGCGCTGCACAGCGCAGCATGACAGGATGATAACGGCGCTGCACAGCGCAGCATGACAGGATGATAACGGCGCTGCACAGCGCAGCATGACAGGATGATAACGGCGCTGCACAGCGCAGCATGACAGGATGATAACGGCGCTGCACAGCGCAGCATGACAGGATGATAACGGCGCTGCACAGCGCAGGATACTCAATACTTCCATGAGAAACAGATGGTGACGGGAGTAAATCATGTCCTGATAATGCTAGAATATTAACCCATTCCTGGTCAGGATGTTTTAGCTTGGCTTTGAGGGAGATGTCTCTTGCGCTGCGCTGGACGCGTTCAGGCGCACGTGTGCCGGGATAATGGAGCCACGGGGAGATGGAAACGGCCCCGGGCAGGAGGTTTTCTTTCAAGGTCCCCTTGAGTCCTCCGTCTGGGGGGGTTTAAATCTGAGAAGGGGCTGCGTCCCCCTCCCCTCTCAGACCCGATCCGAGAGTGACCGAGCAGACTCTGCCGAGGGGGACGCTGCCTCACTGCATTAATCATCTGCGTAACGGCTGCGTGCACCAGAAAACATCAGCTGGACCGTGACCCCGGCGCTCAGGTGACTCTTAATGAAGCACAGAGGGGGCTGCGTCCCTCGATCTGACAACATAAACCCCCCCCCCATTACCCCGAATCCCAGATCAGCTCTGCCTCATCTTGTGCAGGAACGGCCCATGGGCACAGAGCAATGCCGGGCATGCCACGAGCGACGGGGCGAGCCGTAAGGGCCCTGATTCGCTGGGTCCCTCCCTGCTATTTCAGCCGACACACAACTCATGGTGCGTCATGGCGGGCGGGTCCTATAGGTCGGGGCGGGTCCTATAGGTCGGGGCGGGTCCTATAGGTCGGGGCGGGTCCTATAGGTCGGGGCGGGTCCTATAGGTCGGGGCGGGTGACATAAAGATCTATTTAACGTCAATGTAAAAAAAAAAAAAAACAAGCGTAAAACTGGAACTCCTGTCTGGTCCATCAAGAATGAGAGCGCGATCCGCCGCCACCACCTCCTCCTCCTCCTCTCTGTGCGAAGGACACTGAACAAATAGTTCCTGTGTCCCTCCACTTCACAGGTCGACACCACATTTGCTGGGTTTGGGGGGGGGGGGGTCCTAGGGGAGAATTCCAGCGGACGCCAACATCCAGCTGGTAAATAATTTGGCACATGCTGTGACCCGTATTTTCCCCGCCCTGCAACCAGGAGCTATAATGATACAATCCACATCACCCCGAGCCACAACAAGCCCCGGCGGGACATTTCTGTGCTTCTTCCATTACTCGGTTTTGTTTCTTTTCACTCGGCCTGATGCGTCGTCTCGGTGCCCCCCCCCCACCCCTTACTCGGCAGAAACGGTTTAATCACTGCGGCGGCTGTGAGAGGTTTCTGCACCAAACGAATCAAACCCCGGCCCGAAAACATAACGATGATACAAGAGACTCGACACAAATTGTAAGATTTGTAACCTTTTGTGTTCTTTACTTTTTCCGGCAACACAACAAAGCGGACGCTCTGCCCATCCTGACCGCTTTAGGGCTCCATTACACTCCTAACGCAACGTTAACATTAGCCGCGGTAATTACCGCATATTACAATCCAAACGCAAACCAGTTAACCCTTTCACTGCTGAGGACGTGTGGGGAACGTCCTCATTGACTCCTAAGGAAAGATGGGGTGGAGATAGTGGGTTCATTTGAACCCTGATATCTCCCGACAGCTAGCAGGGTCATATTTGGTATCATTGGAAAGGCCAAAGCATGACCATGTTTAAAGTAAAGAAATAAAATAAAAAGACTAAAAGAAAAATGTGTTTTTTTTAAGACGTTAAATGGCTCAGCAGTGAAGGGGTTAAAAACCCCGTTTGCGTTTGGTACCTTGCGCTCCTCAGCGTGAGGTCACTGTACTTTGCGCTCGCCATGTTAAGTTTAGGGAGCACAAAGTGTTAATCGGCGCTGGATTACAATGTCCTAATGCTGATTAATGTCCGGCTCTGGTCAACGAAAAGTTAACCAGAGCCAGAACCTGGTGTTAACGGATTCCGCTTCTGCAGAATCATTAACCCCAGCCAAAAAATATAAATCAGATACTCACCTCCTGTCCCGCGGCTCTGTCCGTCTCCTCTGGCTGGCGGGAGCAGGGAAAGACTGGTCGTCGTCTGCTGATGTGCCACCCTACACCTTCCCGTACCGTTTTAAGTGCAAATCTGGGTGTTTGCGCTTTCCGGCCTACTCCGCGGCGTACTGCTGGTGGCCATTTTGGAGGCCTTTTTCGTGTGGCACCCTGCAGATCTGCACAGCGGCGCTTCCTTACCCCCTCACTGCGGGAATGGAGGATCCCCATCTGCCGCCTGCTGTGGGAGTTGTGGCAAAGGAAGCTGCTGGAATCCGGCGACGGGATGAGTCAATCTGGCTGACGAGGGGAGACCTGGTGGACCTGCTGGCCGAGTTCCGGGAGGCTTGGCGCGCAGAGTTCCGAGCGGCTGGAGGGAGTGAAGTGGCCGGTCCTGATGGTTGTCTGCGGAGCCCAGATGGCCTCGATGGATCTAACCCCGCTTCACCGGTATCGCTATGTCCCCCGGCAGTCTTACCTGTTCCAGAGGCAGATGCCCAGCCTATCTGTGCCTTGGTGAGGCCTCCTTGCTCCCTGCCTTTCCCGGAGATGTCGGAGCTGTGTGACTCATTTTCCGATGGTCACCCGAGGCATGCCTGGAGATGTTGCAGTTGGCCCCGGTGCTGCTTACGGCAGTGGCGCTGCTTGGTTCTGACCGGCCTTTTCTTATGGAGGAGCTGTGGGTGTCTATGATCCATGTTCGGGAGCCGTTACGTGGGGTGTTCCCTATGGCTTTATTGTTCTGGGGACATTCGGCCTCTCGGCCCCCGACCCCCCCCTGTTGGACACGGGATAAGGAGACCCTCTAACCCCTTACCTTCTGGTGACGACCCCTCCATGCAGACATCCCCCCCCCCCGTATGATTCCTGATGTTGCTCTTCTTGCTGCGCTTATTTGACCTTTCCCCTGACCCTGCGTGGCCGTTTGTTGATGTTTATGTGACCTTTCTTTTGAATATATATATATATATCTCCGGTGGGACCCTCCCGCCGCTAAGAGCAAATGCCAGTGAGACCACTTTAAAAATGATCATGGTGATAGGAGCAAACCTTTTTAAGCTCTGAGGGGGCAGGGACGGGTAAGAGGGGGCAGGGACGGGTAAGAGGGGGCAGGGACGGGTAAGAGGGGGCAGGGACGGGTAAGAGGGGGCAGGGACGGGTAAGAGGGGGCTGTAGTTGACACATGTATAAAGGAGATGCCTAGGCGGGTACTGGCAGGATGGGGGAGGGGTGAAGGTTTTGGGTTTATGTTGTTCATACGTCGAGCATCTTATAATAACTGACACCATAAAACCCGTGACGGGGGGGGGGGGGGGAGAAGACTTATGGTGAAAACAAAATACTGCATAAAAAACATTTTTGGTAGAAATTGTTGCGGCGAACTCTCGGGTCATTCGGCGAATGCCGGCATTTAACAAAAGCTGAGTCCAAACAGAAGCAGAAGAAGCTTCGCAGTGAAACCTCCCCTGCAACGGATTCGGCTTTCTGTTTCGCCAGCAGAGACTTTAGTCAGGTGAATAACCTCCCCCCCCCCCCCCGGTGTGCCAGATAAATCCTGGCAGGGATCACCCAGCGATGCGGTGCGTCCGGTTTATCCGCCGCTCTCAGGACTCACCGGAGGGAAATTATCCAAAGCATCCGCTTAAAACCAGCCCCCCCCCCCCCCAAGCAGAGGCTATTTCTCACACACAGTATTTGGGCTCAAATGTGGCAAATCCTTTTGTCGTCTCGCCATTTAGTTAATAAACCCCATATGTGCACAAACACAAACCGGAAGCTTCCAAGGCGCAGCTGACAGGAAGTTTACAGCCGGTACATCATGCAGTCTGTCGCCTCCCGAGTCACGTGATCACAAAGCCAGGTTACGGATTCTTTTCTGGATACTTTAGAAACGTCTACTAAACTTAGGAGCCAGACCCCCCCCCCGAGCCAACTACACATTTCTAGGAGCCAGACCCCCTCCAGAGCCCAACTACACATTTATAGGAGCCAGACCCCCCCCCCGAGCCACTACACATTTCTAGGAGCCAGACCCCAACTACACATTTCTAGGAGCCAGACCCCAACTACACATTTCTAGGAGCCAGACCCCCCCCGAGCCAACTACACATTTCTAGGAGCCAGACCCCCTCCAGGAGCCCAACTACACATTTATAGGAGCCAGACCCCCCCCCCAGCCAACTACACATTTCTAGGAGCCAGAACCCCCCCCCCGAGCCAACTACACATTTCTAGGAGCCAGACCCCCTCCAGAGCCCAACTACACATTTATAGGAGCCAGACCCCCCCCCCGAGCCAACTACACATTTATAGGAGCCAGACCCCCCCCGAGCCAACTACACCATTCTAGGGAGCCAGATACCCCCCCCCCCGAGCCAACTACACGTTTCTAGGAGCCAGAACCCCCCCCAAGCCAACTACACGTTTCTAGGAGCCAGAACCCCCCCGAGCCAACTACACGTTTCTAGGAGCCAGAACCCCCCCGAGCCAACTACACGTTTCTAGGAGCCAGAACCCCCCCGAGCCAACTACACGTTTCTAGGAGCCAGACCCCCCCCCAAGCCAACTACACGTTTCTAGGAGCCAGAACCCCTCCCGAGCCCACTACACGTTTCTAGGAGCCAGAACCCCCCCCCCCGAGCCAACACACGTTTCTAGGAGCCAGAACCCCCCCCCCCGAGCCAACTACACGTTTCTAGGAGCCAGACCCCCCCGGCCAAGTACACGTTTCTAGGAGCCAGAACCCCCCCAGGGCAACTACACATTTCTAGGAGCCAGACCCCCCCCCCAGAGCCAACTACACATTTTCAGGAGCCAGTCCACCCCCCCCGAGCCAACTACACGTTTCTAGGAGCCAGACCCCCCCCCACCCCAGGAGCCAACTACAACGTTTCTAGGAGCCAGACCCCCCCAGAGCCAACTACACATTTCTAGGAGCCAGACCCCCCCAGAGCCAACTACACATTTCTAGGAGCCAGACCCCCCCCCAGAGCCAACTACACATTTCTAGGAGCCAAACCCCCCACCACAGGAGCCAACTACACATTTCTAGGAGCCAGACCCCCCACCCCAGGAGCCGACTACAAATTTCTAGGAGCCACCCCCCCACCCCAGAGCCAACTACAAGTTTCTAGGAGCCAGACCCCCCCAGAGCCAACTACACATTTCTAGAGCCAGACCCCCCCCCCAGAGCCACTACACATGTCTAGGAGCCAGACCCCCCCCCCCAGGAGCCAACTACACATGTCTAAGGAGCCAAACCCCCCACCCCAGGAGCCAACTACACATTTCTAGGAAGCCAACCCCCCCACCCCAGGAGCCAACTACACATTTCTAGGAGCCAGACCCCCCCCCACCCCAGGAGCCAACTACACATTTCTAGGAGCCAGGCAAGCATTTACACCAGGGGTCAGCAACATTGGCCCTCCAGATGTTATGGAACTACATTTCCCATGAGGCTCTGCCAATCTGAGTGCCTGAGCATCATGGGTGATGTAGTTCAAAGTTTGTAGTGATTTGTGCAAAACATTTAGGATCCAAAAGATGAGAAATGTAGGAGCCAGGGGCCCCTGGACTTAAGATACTCTGAGCCCTGTGCCAATTACCTTCTCCGCTCGGCATCCTGGGGGTCGGTACCCGGCAAGCTGATGGTGATGGATGAAGGTGCCCCCACGTCATAGCGTTTCACAGCTGGTGGGCAGAGCCGCAGTCTCACCAGGGCGGCGTGCGTGAGTTTCCCCAGCAGAGCGGCCGCCGGCTGCACGGGACCCGGGAAGAAGCTGGCGAATGAGAAGTGGTCGGACATGTCTCCTCTGCCCCGGCTGTGGCGCTGGTAAAAGCGTAGGTAGACCCAGCCGGAGAGCATTCCTATAGCGTATCCCACCAGCATCCGGCTAGGGACCAGGCTGACGACACTCAGGAGGGTGAGAGCCACAAGGACAAGCTGGGGTAACGCCTGCATCCACTGCCGCGTCTCCAACTGCCCATCGCCCACTGTCTGTTTATGGGCCACCAGGATGGCTCCGGCAAAGGCTGGGAACCCGTGGATGTGGGCCGAGAACAGGTAGTACAGCTCGGACGTGGCCGCATAGGCCAGCAGGAAGCACAGAGTGCTCAGGACCCCTACGGCCACGCTCACCACCCCGTAGAAAATCAGCAGTTCAGGGGCCCCCCACAGCGGCTCCAGCCTCCGGCCGGCCCCCAGCGTCAGGAGGAGGTTGGCAACGACGTCCCAGATGTGCACTTCCACGAGTCCATGTGTCGCCAGGCACCACAGCCGGAAGTTGGGGGGCAAAAGCAGACCGGGGGTGACGGTCAGTACCAGAGCGGTGTCGAACCAAAAGGAGACCAGGTAGAGGAGCAGCACGGCCCCCCATAGGCACTTCACCAGGACGCTGCTCCCCGACAGCACCGAGAGAACGCGGTTAGCGTGGACTGAGCGCAGCATGGCAGAGACAGGGGGCACCGCGCCAAACACTGGCCCCTAAACCCCCCCTTACTGTGCCAAGAGGCGCAGAGACAAGAGCTTCAGGCCCCAAAATCTGATCGACAGCGGGCGGGGTCAGGGCTCTTATACAGGGAGTGGGGGGGGTCAGGGCTCTTATACAGAGTGAGGGGGGTCAGGGCTCTTATACACAGAGTGGGGGGGGTCAGGGCTCTTAAACAGGGAGTGGGGGGTCAGGGCTCTTATACACAGAGTGGGGGGGGGGGTCAGGGCTCTTATACACAGAGTGGGGGGTCAGGGCTCTTATACACAGGAGTGGGGGGGTCAGGGCTCTTATACACAGAGTAGGGGGGGTCAGGGCTCTTATACAGGGAGTGGGGGGGGGTCAGGGCTCTTATACAGGGAGTGGGGGGGGGGCAGGGCTCTTATACAGGGAGTGGGGGGGTCAGGGCTCTTATACAGGGAGTGGGGGGGGGTCAGGGCTCTTATACAGGGAGTGGGGGGGTCAGGGCTCTTATACAGGGAGGGGGGGGTCAGGGCTCTTATACAGGGCTCTGGGTGTTACAGGTTCTGCACTGTGGGGCCTAAACACCCAGAGCTTCCAGCTGTCACCCGCTGTTTACCCCGGGTCTATCCCCTCCCCTCCCCCAGGACAAACATGGCTGTTCCCCCTCCCCGGGCTCCTCCACCGCTTCTTCTCTCTGCTCGGGAAATTCCAGGCAGGCCGCGGCCCCGGGCTTTCCCACGCCGCGCCTGGGGACACAGAGGCCGCGACTCCCGGAAAAGCGCTTGACACTTCCACCCAGCAACGTCAACAGCGCAGGAGCGACGCAGACAGACGCGCGACGCCAGCACGCACGTACGTACGTACGGTGCCGCACGGAAGCCCGGGAGGTGTAGTTCGACTGCGCGACGTACCCTACTGTTCTTTGCACGCATGCGCACAGCTCCCCTGTTGCACGGACTAGGCTATTTTTTTTCTATTCTAAACTTTATTTATAATTTTCCTAAAGTAACAGCTACAACAAGAAGCAAGAAAACTGCAGTTAGTATATAGAGGAGCCCCTAAAAAAACACCCGCACACCCTGAATATATGGAGGAACCCCTAAAAAGACACCCACACACCCTGAATATATGGAGGAACAACTAAAAAGACACCCACACCCTGAATATATGGAGGAGCCCCTAAAAGACACCCGCACACCCTGAAAATATGGAGGAGCCCCTAAAAAGATACCCGCACACCCTGAATATATGGAGGAGTCCCTAAAAAGACACCCGCACACCCTGAATATATGGAGGAGCCCCTAAAAAGAAAGACACACACCCTGAATATATGGAGGAACCCCTAAAAAGACACCCACACACCCTGAATATATGGAGGAGCCCCTAAAAAGACACCCACACACCCTGAATATATGGAGGAGCCCCTAAAAAAACACCCGCACACCCTGAATATATGGAGGAGCCCCTAAAAAGACACCCGCACACCCTGAATATATGGAGGAGCCCCTAAAAAGACACCCACACACCCTGAATATATGGAGGAGCCCCTAAAAAAACACCCGCACACCCTGAATATATGGAGGAGCCCCTAAAAAGACACCCACACACCCTGAATATATGGAGGAACCCCAAAAAAGACACCCGCACACCCTGAATATATGGAGGAGCCCCTAAAAACACACTCACACCCTGAATATATGGAGGAACCCCTAAAAAGACACCCACACACCCTGAATATATGGAGGAGCCCCTAAAAAGACACCTGCACACCCTGAATATATGGAGGAGCCCCTAAAAAGACACCCGCACACCCTGAATATATGGAGGAGCCCCTAAAAACACACCCGCACACCCTGAATATATGGAGGAGCCCCTAAAAACACACCCACACACCCTGAATATATGGAGGAGCCCCTAAAAAAACACCCGCACACCCTGAATATATGGAGGAGCCCCTAAAAAGACACCCGCACACCCTGAATATATGGAGGAGCCTAAAAAGACACCCACACACCCTGAATATATGGAGGAACCCCTAAAAACACACCCACACACCCTGAATATATGGAGGAGCCCCTAAAAAAAACACCGCACACCCTGAATATATGGAGGAGCCCTAAAAAGACACCCGCACACCCTGAATATATGGAGGAGACCCTAAAAAGACACCCACACACCCTGAATATATGGAGGAGCCCCTAAAAACACACCGCACACCCTGAATATATGGAGGAGCCCCTAAAAAGACACCCGCACACCTGAATATATGGAGGAACCCCTAAAAAGACACCCACACACCCTGAATATATGGAGGAGCCCCTAAACAGACACCCGCACACCCTGAATATATGGAGGAACCCCTAAAGACACCCACACCCTGAATATATGGAGGAGCCCTAAAAACACCCACACACCCTGAATATATGGAGGAGCCCCTAAAAAGACACCCGCACACCCTGAATATATGGAGGAGCCTCTAAAAACACACCCGCACACCCTGAATATATGGAGGAGCCCCTAAAAACACACCCGTAAACCCTGAATATATGGAGGAGCCCCTAAAAAGACACCCACACACCCTGAATATATGGAGGAGCCCCTAAAAAGACACCCGAACACCCTGAATATATGGAGGAGACCCTAAAAAGACACCCACACACCCTGAATCTATGGAGGAGCCCCTAAAAAGACACCCACACACCCTGAATATATGGAGGAGCCCCTAAAAAGACACCCGCACACCCTGAATATATGGAGGAGCCCCTAAAAAGATACCCGCACACCCTGAATATATAGAGGAGCCCCTAAAAAGTCACCCGCACACCCTGAATATATGGAGGCACCCCTAAAAAGACACCCGCACACCCTGAATATATGGAGGAGCCCCTAAAAAGACACCCGCACACCCTGAATATATGGAGGAGACCCTAAAAAGACACCCACACACCCTGAATATATGGAGGAGCCCCTAAAAAGACACCCGCACACCCTGAATATATGGAGGAAGCCCTAAAAAGACACCCGCACACCCTGAATATATGGAGGAGCCCCTAAAAAGACACCCGCACACCCTGAATATATAGAGGAGCCCCTAAAAGACACCCGCACACCCTGAATATATAGAGGAGCCCCTAAAAGACACCCGCACACCCTGAATATATAGAGGAGCCCCTAAAAGACACCCGCACACCCTGAATATATAGAGTTCCTCTATTTTAGGGGTTCCATCAGGACAGAAAGGAGGGACAGAGGACTATAGTTTTAAATTAGTGATCATTTGGCTTCTTCTAAAGTCGTGCACGTTATGTCTCTGTTACAGTCCGGTGTTTTATGTGGAATCTTTCTTCCTGTCTTTTATTTAAAAAGCAGCAAAATGATATTTATTTTAAATTTCAACTAGAATTATGTCTGTGATGGTAAAACTCGCATGGCTGCATTCTGATTGGTTGTCATAGAGAGCCAATCACATTTATCCTCAGCCCCGCCTGCAATAAATACAAAGCTCGTCCCTCCCCCGCTTAGCCATAATGTTTTGTATTTCTAAAGTTCAGAGGAAAAAAAACATGTCATTAAGTAGCTGAGCATCATGTGATTCGGAAATGTCTGAGACTCCTTGGTTCATCTCAAAGTGCATAGACTGCAGAACAATTACTGAACACCAGGAGGCGCCACATCCACGTCAACGATCACATTAAAAAAAAACATTGGGGGGGAGGGAATGCTGATGGGGGCGTATTCACTAAACCCACAAATGTGGAGAAATGTCCAGGGAAAACACACTTTTAAAATCAAATTATTGACCTTTCCATTACAACGCTGGATACCCAGTATTCTTCTGCCAGTCCTGGCACGCGGCCGGGTAGTGTTGGCTCCAGTAGCGAATACCAGCGACGGTGCCCAGTCCGCTGCCGGTATCATGTGATGGCTGACAAGGCTGGGGTCAGACGAACGCAGTGCGAACGCGCGTGCAGCCGCACTTTATTACAGCCATAGTAGCAGCAAATAGTTTGGAACACAACAGGTTATATAAATGGCGCTTCAAAAAGGAACGCAAGGGAGGCAGGATCGCTACAAGTTCTTTCAGACTATGGTGTTCCCTTCACCACAAAATTTAGACATAAAACAAAAGTAGTCTCCAGCTTTCTTTAGGTGGTCCTGAGAAGCAGTTAGACCGCAGAAACAAGGCTCCAACCAGTAATGAGTAAAAAAGAGGAAGTTTAAAACTATTTATTTTTCAATAAAATGAAATAAAAAAACGGCCAGACGCGTTTCGCGCAAAGCGCTTCTTCAGTGGCATCTAGAAAATAAAGAATAACAGTCACAAGTCTGCTGCATATATATAATAGTCCTCTAATTGATACATAATTGGCATAATCGATCATGCCGCCCCGCACTTCCGTTTGTAGCACATTCGTGCGTACTGTATCCACGCGGTTCCACTTCCGGATCTGTTCCTTGGATGATAAACCGCTACTCCCCCAGATCATTCTGCGCATGCGTTCATACGCTTCTTTCCTTTCGGTTTTGTATTTCTCTGCCGGAGGCTCCTTATCAACTGCGTCCGACTGTCCCACACATTTCAATACGATTGGAGCCATCATGTCCCGAAAATGAAAGCAAAGAAAATGCATACTAAATTTCCAAATGCCAAAGGTTAATATAGTAAAAGGTCAGACATTATCGTTTTTTTAAAAATGTATAACCCCAATTAAGTAGCAGCAAATGACGGCCAATATACGAAGCAAGTACGGCCGCACGAAAGTTCGGCCACGCAACGCAAGCGGCAAAGGAACGCATTTTTTCGAGAACGTAGAACCACTAGTATTGACTTACAGAGTGCGCTGCGTCGGCATAGCGGCGTGTGTGCGTGATTAGGAGACGTCAGACGCTCCACATGTCCGGCAAACATCACGTCCATTTGTTTTTTTGTAGCTCCATCAAAAATCACGGCCGAAATTGCGCATCGTATGACCGCTATCGCGTCTTCCGTGAAAAAATGTGTTCGGCGCATCAACGCACTTTTTGACAGTAGACGTGAAAAATGCGTTCGTCTGACCCTAGCCTTACTCGACTCGAATACAAGTGAGCCGCTCTAAGTTTTAGCATCTGGTGACGGTTTTTACCCTTAGCACTGGCTCCCTGTTGCCGATTCAGACAGAGTTGGACCTGTGTTTTTTAAAGTTATCCACATGTATGGGTTTTATACTACAATAATTTTCCTTTATCTGCGCCTCGAGGCCCTGCGCCTCTCTGTGTGTGAGCAGCAGATATACACCGCCTGGCCCCCAAGACAGTCACCCCCTGGATGTCACTCAGCCAATAGGAGCTCATCTTCCATTGGATAATTACTGCAGTGATTAATATATTTCAGCATAAAATGAGGTCATGTGACTCTCTGAATATACTGAATGAGCAGGTTTTTCCATCAATGGGTTTTTTCTCCCTGATGGCACAGCGGGCATATTCCAAGATGGCAATGACAGGATTCTTTGGGCTCAAATTGTGCAAGAGTGGTTGAGGGAGCATGAGACATCATTTTCACACATGGATTGGCCACCGCACAGTCCAGACCTTAACCCCATTGAGGTTAATGTTTGGGATAATGTGCTGGAGAAGACTTTACACAGCGCCGCGACTCTCCCATCATCAACACAAGATCTTGCCACAAATTAATGCCACTCTGGACGCCAATAAATGCTGTGACATCACATGAGCTTATCCACACGATGCCGCGGCGAATGCGTGCCGCAATCACAACAAAACGCGACACAACCACATATTAGTGTGTGACTTTATTTTTGGGCAGGTGGGGTGTATCATGTATCAGGGAGGAACAAATGAGGGCTCAGTGGAAAACATTGGTGAGTGATGTGGATTTATTCCTCCTCACCCAAACACGTTTAAGTCCTTCTGCAACGCCTTAATCTGCTGCGCACAGCTATGCGACTCACGTGGACTTATTTTTCGCCCCTCCCACCGTGTCTGTAAGGTCCTGGAGGCCCTCACCCCCTGGCGCCCCCTTTGGTTTCACATCCTGCAGGCCCCCTGCAGCAGGTTCCAGGACTTTTTGTATAGACTCTGCACATCCTGAACTCTCACATCCTAGCCATAGAACCTCACCTGACCACACCTTCCCCTGATTATCCCACCATATCAGGAAGCTACGCCCTCTAGAACTCACTTCCACATTGCTGTTACCTGGCTGTGAATCTATGCACCAAAGCTCCCTGAACCTTCTGGACATTTACCTGAATTCTGCAACCAAAGACCCTCTGTATTATCTGGACATTCTTCTGCTCCATAAACCGGTACCCTCCCATCCTTCTGCCCCCCATCTAGGACCCCCCGTGTACCAGACCCCTTTGCTTAACCCTAACTACGCCTTTGTCTGTTCCTTGCCGGATTCTGAGCTATAGTGTTTATTTCTAATAAACACCCTTTGTTATACCGTAAACCTGCCTCTATCACTGCATCCTGGGCTCACAACCCCATCTTGCTACACTGAGCACAGTCTGAACCCTTACCGTGTCACAGCTTCTTCCCAAATCTGTTAGAGAGGGCAGCAAACATGTAGTTAAATGATTAAACAAAGCCTTGGAGACGCAAAGATAATAAAGCGTAATGAGCAGAAACGAGGAGACAAAAACCCAGACAAAAGCAGTTACAATAGAAGGGAATGGTGGTAAAGAATCATTGTAACGTGATCCTGGACACATTTTCTCTTGCTTTGACGCGTTGCAACAAAGTCACCGAACACCGGGTTTGGCAGCCAGTAATTTTGTTATTACTGAGTGCGAGCGAGAATAACGAGGGACCTTTCAATCGCTCGTTACTCTCCGGCTGCCTGCAGGTTAGCACTTATAAAGTGTATACAAAGTATCGGAAGTGTTAATATACAGTGACCTGCTGCAACAGTCGAGCCGCGGGGTCATATGTGACTCGGCTTGATATTTTGTTTTCATTTTATTCTACTTTCATATTATTGTTGTGGTTTTGGTGTCAGATTCCTGCAATGAATGAACGTCTGTCCGTTTGGACTTGTGATGAGCAAAGGGCCACGCTGACAGCTGCCATGTTCCCCCGTTCGTCGTGCAGCCGGGGTTGGTATAAAGGAAGCGGGTTTGTCGGAGGTGATTATCACAGCGCTTAAGTCATAATAGATGGTGAAAGCTTCAGACGGACGGCTGGATCCATTACCACGAGCGCGGCGTATCGCCGCTTCCATCGTCTCGCTCTCACGTCAGCTGTAATGGAAGATGTGCTGATAACGGGGAGCAGCGGCTTCTCGCGGGGATTACTGCCCGGTTATAATAAATCCTCTGTTTGTACCTTTATTCCCTCGTATTATGAGGAAAAGGAGCAGATGACAACGATAAGCGCAGCAGCCGGCGGCGACTCTGTATGAGATAAAATGGATCAAGGCGGGAATGGACAATCCTGAGTTTAAAGTGTGAGGCGCGCAGGGCTATATATACACACGGTGTGAGGTGCGGGGCTGTATATACACATGGTGTGAGGTGCAGGGCTATATATACACACGGTGTGAGGTGCGGGGCTGTATATACACACAGTGTGCGGTGCGGGGCTGTATATACACACGGTGTGAGGTGCAGGACTGTATATACACACGGTGTCAGGTGCAGGGCTGTATATACACACGGTGTCAGGTGCAGGGCTATATATACACACGGTGTGAGGTGCGGGGCTGTATATACACACGGTGTGAGGTGCGGGGCTGTATATACACACGGTGTGAGGTGCGGGGCTGTATATACACACGGTGTGAGGTGCGGGGCTGTATATACACACGGTGTGAGGCGCGGGGCTGTATATACACACGGTGTGAGGCGCGGGGCTGTATATACACACGGTGTGAGGCGCGGGGCTGTATATACATACAGTGTGAGGCGCGGGGCTGTATGTACACACAATGTGAGGCGCGGGGCTGTATGTACACACGATGTGAGGCGCGGGGCTGTATGTACACACAGTGTGAGGCGCGGGGCTGTATATACACACGGTGTGAGTTGCAGGGCTGTATATACACACGGTGTGAGGTGCAGAGCTGTATATACACACGGTGTGAGGTGCAGAGCTGTATATACACACGGTGTGAGGTGCAGAGCTGTATATACACACGGTGTGAGGTGCGGGGCTGTATGTACACACAGTGTGAGGTGTGGGGCTGTATGTACACACGGTGTGAGGCGCGGGGCTGTATGTACACACAGTGTGAGGCGCAGGGCTGCCACATACAGACACACAAACAGGCGAATCCCATAGGTTTCAATACAAAATGATAATCGTTAGATATATATATTTTTTTTTAAGACAGTTTCTTTCAGCGACAAACCCTTTTTTTGTACTTTGCACAGCACCTTTTTGTATTTTTTAGATGAAGTTTTAGTTTCTCAGCTTTTTAACGGCGTTTAGTTTTTATTCTGTACCAGACCTTTATTTTATTTATTTTTTAAAAGAACCTTTTTTATTATGTAGACACATTTTAGGACTTTTTATTGGTTTATAAACCTATTAGGCGACTAGGAGAGTTCTGTATTTTTTTTTGGGGGGGGGGGTTGACTGTGTATGTCACTCACAATTCAAGCAGAGCAGCAGAACTCGTCTTGAAGGCAGTGACTCCAGTTTCGTGCAGGCGGCTGACTCCTCGGCCTGTTTCTCATGGTCACTCCAGTCCTCAGTCCGATGGAGGCTGCCACAGATTCCTTCCCAAGGGCAGCAGCGGCACCACAGCCACATGAAACGTGGCGCCGGCGCGCTGAGTCAAGGAGGAGGAGTCAGGACCAGAATCCATCAGTCTCAGGACTGCTCCTGCTTCTCCTCTCCGGATGCAAATGAACTCTGCAACGTGGCCCACCCCAAAATGGGCGGCCGCGGCCTGTGCAAGGGTCGCTCACAGTCCGGACAACATTTGGCGATCCCTGCACCCAAGCATGCACTGCCGGGCGCTGATTCCTTAATCCTCTGTTACAATGGACTGCTGCAGCGTGCCTCCCAGTCCCAGATACATATCACAAGGCTGGGAACAGCACGCTGCTGTGTGTGACGCACAGTGATGTCATCACGCTGGAGGGGGCGGTGCCAGTGCAGCCTGCCATTCCCAGCCGCGTGATATGTAGGTGGGCGGCACGCTGCAGCAGCAGGATGAACTATCGTAACGAAAGATTAAGAAATTGGAGGCGGCGGCCGGCAAGGGTGGGTGTGTTACCAAAAACGGCCCCTACCAACTCTTGGGCTATTAATTAAAATACTTTTTACAGTGGCCAGTCCGCCCTGGCAGCAAAATGCCGCCCCTGTCAAAGGGCCGCCTGGTGCCGTTGCTCCACCCTGCTCCATGGGTGGGCCGGCCCTGGGCTGTATATACACACGGTGGGAGGTGCAGGGCTGTATATACACACGGTGTGAGGTGCGGGGCTGTATAAACACAGTGTAAGGTGCGGGCCTGTATAAACACACAGTGTGAGGTGCAGGGCTGTATATACACACAGTGTGAGGAGCGGGGCTGTACATACACACAGTGTGAGGTGCGGGGCTGTATATACACACAGTGTGAGGTGCGGGGCTGTATATACACACAGTGTGAGGTGCGGGGCTGTATATACACACAGTGTGAGGTGCGGGGCTGTATATACACACAGTGTGAGGCGCGGGGCTGTATAAACACACAGTGTGAGGCGCGGGGCTGTATATATACACAGTGTGAGGCGCGGGGCTGTATATACACACAGTGTGAGGTGCGGGGCTGTATAAACACAGTGTGAGGCGCGGGGCTGTATATATACACACAGTGTGAGGTGCGGGCTGTATATATACACACAGTGTGAGGTGCGGGCTGTATATACACACAGTGTGAGGTGCGGGGCTGTATAAACACACAGTGTGAGGTGCAGGGCTGTATAAACACACAGTGTGAGGTGCAGGGCTGTATAAACACACAGTGTGAGGTGCGGGGCTGTATAAACACAGTGTGAGGCGCGGGGCTGTATATATACACACAGTGTGAGGTGCGGGGCTGTATAAACACAGTGTGAGGCGCGGGGCTGTATATATACACACAGTGTGAGGTGCGGGCTGTATATACACACAGTGTGAGGTGCGGGGCTGTCTATACACACAGTGTGAGGTGCGGGCTGTATATACACACAGTGTGAGGTGCGGGCTGTATATACACACAGTGTGAGGTGCGGGGCTGTATATACACACAGTGTGAGGTGCGGGGCTGTATAAACACACAGTGTGAGGTGCGGGGCTGTATAAACACACAGTGTGAGGTGCGGGGCTGTATAAACACACAGTGTGAGGTGCGGGGCTGTATAAACACAGTGTGAGTGCGGGGCTGTATATACACACAGTGTGAGGTGCGGGGCTGTCTATACACACAGTGTGAGGTGCGGGCTGTATATACACACAGTGTGAGGTGCGGGCTGTATATACACACAGTGTGAGGTGCGGGGCTGTATATACACACAGTGTGAGGTGCGGGGCTGTATATACACACAGTGTGAGGTGCGGGCTGTATACAGTATATACACAGTATGAGGTGCGGGGCCGTCTATACACACAGTGTGAGGTGCGGGGCTGTATATACACACAGTGTGAGGTGCGGGGCTGTATATACACACAGTGTGAGGTGCGGGCTGTATACAGTATATACACAGTTGAGGTGCGGGGCGTCTATACACACAGTGTGAGGTGCGGGGCTGTATATACACACAGTGTGAGGTGCGGGCTGTATAACACACAGTGTGAGGTGCGGGCTGTATACAGTATATACACAGTATGAGGTGCGGGGCCGTCTATACACACAGTGTGAGGTGCGGGGCTATATATACACACAGTGTGAGGTGCGGGGCTGTATATACACACAGTGTGAGGTGCGGGGCTGTATATACACACAGTGTGAGGTGCGGGCTGTATATACACACAGTGTGAGGTGCGGGGCTGTCTATACACACAGTGTGAGGTGCGGGCTGTATATACACACAGTGTGAGGTGCGGGCTGTATATAACACACAGTGTGAGGTGCGGGCTGTATATACACACAGTGTGAGGTGCGGGCTGTATATACACACAGTGTGAGGTGCGGGGCTGTATATACACATAGTGTGAGGTGCGGGCTGTATATACACACAGTGTGAGGTGCGGGGCTGTATATACACACAGTGTGAGGTGCGGGGCTGTATATACACACAGTGTGAGGTGCGGGCTGTATATACACACAGTGTGAGGTGCGGGCTGTATATACACACAGTGTGAGGTGCGGGCTGTATATACACACAGTGTGAGGTGCGGGGCTGTATATACACACGGTGTGAGGTGCGGGCTGTATATACACACAGTGTGAGGTGCGGGGCTGTATATACACACAGTGTGAGGTGCGGGCTGTATATACACACAGTGTGAGGTGCGGGCTGTATATACACACGGTGTGAGGTGCGGGGCTGTATAAACACACAGTGTGAGGAACACTGGCCATAAACCACGCGGTGCGTCCGTCTGCAGGGGGTGAGATGGTGGAGAGCTGCAAATTCTATAACAAAAACAAAAAAAAAATGATCTGAATAAACCGGAATATTTTTCTGCTGCAAAATGTATGAAAACGGGTCGCTTTGTGGCTGAAGCCGGGGTTTGTGAGTTTCTCATCAATAATGACTTTTAAGCCAATGTCGCACCCGGTTATGTCCAGTAATGACGTTTCTCGCTGTCCTGCAACATGCAGAGACTCCGTATCCACCCCCCCCCCCCGCCCGCCCAGCCAGACAAGAACAGGATTTACCTGAAATGGCTTGAAATCGGTTTATTTTTGTGGTTATGAAGGTGAAAGGTTAATACATTTTAAGGCCGGTGTCAGACGAACGCAGTGATCATGTCCATGTTGCCGCACAGTTTAACGTCCGTCGTAGCATATAATCATGAGCAATAGAGACCCACACACTAAGTGCGTGCGCACTGAACTGCGCACGCACAACGCATGTGGCAAACAGACGCAAGTTAGGCAAGAACGTAAAACCGCTAGACGGACGCACAGAGTGCGCCACGTCCGCGTAGTGTTCTGTGTGAGTGATGAGACGTCAGACGCAGTGCATTTGCGACGTCCAGCACCTTGACGCACACAATGTCTTTTCATATCCCTTTCAAATATTTATCATTTTTCATATTAATTTTATTTCCCATAATTCCCTTTTTTTTTTACGTCCTTCAAGAAAAACACAGACCGTGTGGTGTCTACAGTATCTTCCGTCAGTACGTCTGTCCGTTATGCACGCACGCAGAGTGCGCTCAGACTGCGCTCGTCTGACTCTAGCCTTACACGACAGCGAGATCTCACATCACTCTCATCCGTCATCTACTGATTTAAGAGAAAGTTGGTTTATTTCGGATTCTAATTCACACAGACGGGTGGACGGACAGACAGATGATAGATACAGATCATACGATTCCACTATTCAGTGTTTACTTGTGTTTTGTTTTTAATATCTTGCATTTTATTACTTTGTATTTCTGTAACGACTGTAACAATTCAATGTTCTTGATCCCAGGACATACTGAAAACCAGAGAAATCTCAATGTATCCATCCTGGGAAAATCCTTTATAAATAAATAAATCCTAACCCCCCTCCCCCTCCCTTCTGCTTGGCCCTTTATGTTCCATTCTATGATTTTGCTCAGTAAAGCTTCCAGTCCTGAAGAAGACAGTTATTCTCTCCAAAGCTTGTCCTTTAAATGTCGGGTAAAAAAGGTTTCACTGCGCACGATTATACACAGCTATACACAGCTATACACAGCTATACACGGCTATACTCTGCTGATTTAGGCATCTGGACTAACATGGTTTATCCATTCTACACTATAGGGGTTATTCAGAGAGAGACGATCTGTCCCTGAAATGTCACCGGTGAATTTCCCCGTACGGTGACATTTTGGGGCCATTCGGCTATTCAGAGAGCAGGCAGTTCACCAAATTTTACCTACCACCAGGTACAGTGCCTGTTCGACTGCAGTGAAAGCCCCATAGAGAAGCAATGGTTAATCTATTCACCAACACTGAACAGCAGTGAAAAGTTCCCGAAATGCCCTGCTGTTAAGTGTTTTCATTCGACAGGTTTATTCAGGCGAATCCCATAGGCTTCAATGTTAAAAATATTCCCGTTTTAATTCAATATCTAATAAACCATTTATTATTTTAATCTGCAGCAAAAATTCTCTTTATTTATAGATATTTTAGGATCTTTCTGTCGTTTTTCTTTCATAGTGTTTTTTCTTTTTCCTGTAACAGACCTTTTTATCATCATTCAGGATCTTATACGTTAATTCCATCATTTTTGTTCAGTAGTTTTTTTGCAAACAGCCTTTCAATTTTGACACTTTTAAACTTTTTTTTCTTTTTACCCCATTTGTTGGCTTGTCGGCTTTTTCCGGAAGCTGGTCTGCGCTGTGTTCAGCGGCTCATCTGCCTTTTCCGATGTGTTCGGTGTGTTTTTTGCGGCGGTTCCAGTGGGTTTTCAGCAGGTTTGCAGCGGGTTTTCCCTGTGGTTAATGCTGAATTCAGAAATTTGATTCCCATGAATCTGGTCCTACATAGAGTTCTCAATGTGGTCCTACATGGAGGGCTCACACTGGTCCTACATGGAGGGCTCACACTGGTCCTACATGGAGGGCTCACACTGGTCCTACATGGAGGGCTCACACTGGTCCTACATGGAGGGCTCACACTGGTCCTACATGGAGGGCTCACACTGGTCCTACATGGAGGGCTCACACTGGTCCTACATGGAGGGCTCACACTGGTCCTACATGGAGGGCTCACTCAGGTCCTACATGGAGGGCTCACTTCGGTCCTACATGGAGGGCTCACGGTCCTACATGGAGGACTCACTCCGGTCCTACATGTAGGTCTCATTCTGGTCCTACATGGAGGGCTCACACCGGTCCTACATGGACTTTCTCTGGTCCTACATGGAGGGCTCACTCCGGTCCTACATGGAGGGCTCACGGTCCTACATGGAGGGCTCACTCCGGTCCTACACGGAGGACTCATTCTGGTCCTACATCGAGGGCTCACACCGGTCCTACATGGACTTTCTCTGGTCCTACATGGAGGGCTCACTCAGGTCCTACATGGAGGGCTTACTTCGGTCCTACATGGAGGGCTCACTCTGGTCCTACATAGAGTTCTCATTCTGGTCCTACATGGATGGCTCACACTGGTCCTACATGGAGGGCTCACACTGGTCCTACATGGAGGGCTCACTCTGGTCCTACATGTAGGTCTCATTCTGGTCCTACATGGAGGGCTCACACCAGTCCTACATGGACTGCTTGCTCTGGTCCTACATGGAGGGCTCACTCTGGTCCTTCATGGAGTTCTCATTGTGGTCCTACAGGAGGGCTCACACCAGTCCTAAATGTAGAGCTTACACCTGTCCTTCATGGAGGGCTCACTCCAGTGCTACATGTAAGTCTCATT
Organism: Leptobrachium leishanense; assembly: GCA_009667805.1. NCBI lineage: Eukaryota > Metazoa > Chordata > Amphibia > Anura > Megophryidae > Leptobrachium > Leptobrachium leishanense. Next base: position 147,611,177 of record CM019070.1, on the reverse strand, counting down.
CCGGTCCTTCATGGAGTTCTCATTCTGGTCCTACATAGAGGGCTCACTGCGGACCTACATGTAGGTCTCATTCTGGTTCTATAAGGACGTCTCACAACAGTCCTATGATGAGGGCACACTCCGGGCCTATGATGAGGGCACACTCCGGGCCTATGATGAGGGTACACTCCGGTCCTATGATGAGGGTACACTCCGGTCCTATGATGAGGGTACACTCCGGTCCTATGATGAGGGTACACTCCGGTCCTATGATGAGGGTACACTCCGGGCCTATGATGAGGGCACACTCCGGTCCTATGAGGAGGGCTCAGTTCTCAGGTACATTTTTAGAGATTCGGGTATAAAAACCTCCAAACTACAGTGATCACCCTGATATTGGGGTACGTGCATGTAGTGGAGGGGTTAGCATGACACGTCCATATAGTGGAATGCTCTGCAGCTCCATATTTTAGCATTGCACAGGTGACCGTACACCTGCCGGGCACCGAAACCATTTTGTGGATTCCCCTCTAGCTGTCATGAAGGCTTGTATCTATGGGTCTGAATATGTGTGTGTGTATGTGTGTGCGTTCACGTATCCATGGGACGGACGCAAGTTGTGGACATTCCTTTGACCCCGGAATGACTGATGAGTGCCTGTCATCACCCGAGTGTCAGCGCATTCCACACGCTATGTACCAAAAGCAGTAACCATGTACACAGAGCACCCAGCCCCCTGTCACCTCCTGAACGTCACTAGTTACAATGTTGTCAACAATAACCTTGAAGTGGCTTCTCACCTTCTGCTGGAAACACCAGGGACGCTGCATACATTGTTAGCGGGAAGGGATGCACCCCTCCCTCCAAAAACGTCTAGATATGTGGGCTTTGTTCTCTACACATGATAACATTAATAAATCTATAACTTTACCAGCATATTGATAAATAATAACAGAACAAGAAAAAAAAAAAGGGTTGTCATTTGCGCTTACCCCTGTGGCTCCATGCGAAACATAGAACCCACTCGCCACGTCACGACGACCTCTTAAGGTGGGTCCTAACCTAATGTAACCAAAAATCGCTTACAGCCACTGCACGTCCTCCTGCTTCTTCTCAGCCAAGAGACAGACTGGTGGGTTTATATCTATGCGAGGGGATATGGATATACAGTTGTATATCCTGTAGCGTAGGCGCCTATAAAGTAGTATATCGGGGTTACCACCAAATATGATCACTTAGGACAAGAGTAACGATTATAACCAATAAATAGTTTGATGCTGCCCCGGGGATAAACAAAGCACAGAAAAACCAGCCAAAATCTGTGCCAAACAAAGATAAGGAGGGGTATAGGGAAAATTCCCAATATCGCATCGATAGTACAACACTGTAAACATTCAAAACATAAATAGAAGTGCACCAATAATGTATTAAAGTGGTGCAATAAAGTGCAACAATGCAATAAATTAATAAAGTGCAACTGAGTGCAACAGTGCCTTTATAATGATACAAAAAAACTGATGGCAATAGTGCATATAATAGGTATAAGCGTCCAAATCCTATAAATGACGGTCATAGAAAGTACGTAATAAGTGTCCAGTATTGGTCCTATAGATGTGGACAAAGTGCAAAACAATTTCCAATAAAGTGCGATAGTGCAGGGCTCAAAATTTCAAGTCCCAAGCTACTAGCCAGGTCTTAACAGTTACTCGCCACTAGTTGCCCCACCTAACCCCTTATCCTGCCCTGCCTCTGCATTCCTACTCGCCCTCATGTAATTTCCACTCGCCAAAGGCGAGCAGGCGAGTGGAAATTTTGAGGCCTGCGATAGTGCATATAGCAGCAAAAAGAAGAATGAAAGAAATACTCAAAAAGTTCCACTAGATAAGGTGCTTCTTCCTATTCCAATGGTAGATCCGTCGTGGTCTTGGCGTCTCTCAAATAACATAAAAAAAGAGAGAAGCATACAAGGAAATATTGGTGCAGAAATCTTATAGCGAGTTGAACAAAATAAAAACTGTATTGCTGATAGAGGTATATACCACTCACATTTATATGAGCCTATAGATTTTCCCGGCTCTGGGTTTAATTGTCTGCGACCATATAGAGAGTGGAACTTCCCTTCTTTAGCAGATGGCAAATCCTAACTAGATTAAAGAGAGATGGGAGACAGCGCTCCCACTGCAGGGCAATCCGACAGGAATACAGTCACAGCTCACTCACCAATTCAGGAGCCTCTCAAATTCAGGCTCAGTCGATATAGCCTTGGGCACTCCTGAGTAGGCATGAGCCGAACACCCCGTGTTCGGTTCGACTTCGAACAATTTCAGGCTGGGGTCAGACCAGCGCACTTTTAACGTGCGTTCTGGCGCACATAATTACGGCCGCACTAGCAGCAAATGACGGGCAATGACGGCCAATATACGAAGTACGGTCGCACGAAAGTCCGGCCGCGCAACGCAAGGGGAAAACGAACGCATTTTTTCGAGAACGCCGAACCGCTAGTACGGACGTACAGAGTGCGCAGCTGCGGCATAGCGGCGTGTTTGCGTGATTAGGAGATGTCAGACACTGCTAATATACAGCCTACATAACGTCCAGACGCAAAAAGAGTTTTATTGACGATCCGAAAAAATCACGCACGAAAAATGCGCATCGTGTGACCGTTTTCGCGCACTCCGTGAAAAAATACGTCAATTCGTTCGGACGCACTTTTTTACATTCGCGTGTAAAAATGCTTTCGTTTGACCCTAGCCTCAAAAGTTCGAGTTCGAACTCGAACACGATCCAAACTCAATGTAAGCCAATGGGACTCGAACGTTCGGTTTTTTAGAGTGCCCTCCAAGAGGGCATATATGCAAGATATTTGCCATTAAAGGTGTATGGGGGTCCAGGTAGTGCCCTGGAGGACAGGAAACAAGGACAAAAAGTTTTTTAACCACTTCAATGCGGAGGACGCGCTCAGCCGGGTTCCGGCCGATCGCTGGCCCCCCCCGGTGCGGGCTGACATCCTCGATGTCAGCCCAGCATCCGGAACCGCCGCCGATGACACCTAATTCAGGCGCCCCCCCGCATGTGCGGAGGAGGCGCCTGAAAGGGAGGGGGGAGGTCCTTCGGACCTCTCTCCCTCCCGATCGGCGGCGTTGCGGGGGTTAACCCAGGCACCATTTGGAAGGGCACAGCCTGCCCTTCCAAATGGTGCCTGGCATTAAGCCCTGGGGAGCTGGATCGCGAATCGGCGCTGAAAAGCGCCGGTTCGCGATCCTTTCCCGGAGCTGGCCGACATCTTGGATGTCGGCCAAGCCTCCGGGAACTCCCCCGAGGACTGGCGTCATCGTGCATAGCACGATGACGCCAGTCCTAGAGTTAACTCCTAACTGCCACCAACGGTGGAGATAGGGAGTTCAATGAACTCCCTATCTCCCGATCCGTGGCAGTTAGGGGTTAATGTTTGGAATGATTGGATCGGCCAGAGCATGGCCGTTCCAACGATACCAAACTCGAATGTGAAAAAAGTTTTTTAAAAAAATAAAAATTAAAAATAAAAATATATTTAAAATAAACATTTTTTTTTCTTTTTTTTGGTTCGTTAATGCAGCAATATTGTTCCCATTTCAATTATAATTTCAATTATAATGTGAACAATGATGCTGCACTAACGATTTTTGTATGCGGTGCGTTTGTTAAAAATCGTGTAATTTTCCCCAAAAAAAATGTAACGAGACCCCATCTTTAATTTTTTTAACAAGCGCACCCCATACAAAATATAACCGCAATTGCTCGCATGTTAAAATGTGAAAAAAAACACTTTACACGTTGTAAATTATTGAAAATACATATTTTATTGCATTTTTTGTTATAATATACAGACATGACATAACGTATACATATAATAATGACATATTATGAATCTACCGAGTCTGACGGAAAGAACGATATATAATATGTCTGGGTCATATACTAAAATAAGCCTTCAAAACACGTTTAAACATGATGAGCAAAACCGGTAAAAATGACCTCAGCACAGAGGTGTGAAAAGCCTCAGCAGCGAAAGGGTTAAAAAACGTTTTTAAAGGAACAGTGAGTTTTCCATGAAATAAAGGTTAAGAATAAAAACAAAAAATTCCTTCAAATATCGTGCCTAGGAGGTCCCCATAACCTGCCTGTGAAGTGGCGGATTTGTAGGATGTATAGAAACATTTAAAAACAAAAAAATGACATTTCAAATGACGGTAAATTTTTTCCTTTAATCTATTCATAAACAACTGCTTGGGGCGGCAGCCTGTATGAAAAGAGGAGACGTTTTAGGACACGCAGAACAAGTTTAGTGATTTTTTTGGCTAAATTATGGTGAAACTTATGCAGGCTTTGGATGAAAGTAACAATAGGTGCTTAAAAATTGGGCCTTTAGTGTCGGCAACAGTGCCGTCACACCGTAACCCTTCTGTGGTATTGTGGAAGAGTGCAGGGTTGGACCCTGCGGTCAAATATTAAAATGATATGAATCTGGTACAGGTGTCAGTGCACCCAAATATTTTGCCTTTGGTGGCAGCAAGTGCCTTTACACCGTAACCCCTCTGTGGTATTGTGGAAGAGTGCAGCGGTGGACCCTGCGGTCCAATATTAAAATTATATGAATCTGGTATAGGTGTCAGTGGCAGTGCACCCAAATATTGTGCCTTTGGTGTCAGCAAGTGCCTTCACACCGTAACCCCTCTAAGGTATTGTGGAAGAGTGCAGTGGTGGAGGTTTTGGTAATGCAGAAGAGATCCCCGATCTATTCAGTTACATCAGCAGCTATAACAAAACTGGGTCAGCAATGTTTAGGCACCTGTACTGCGCTACTGTATATGGTGAGAATCGGCGCACACCAGTAGCAACAGGAAGCAAACAGAACAGGCAGGGAATACACAGAGAGAATAGTCAAATGGCAGGCAAAGTCGGCAACAGATCGGGTCCTCAGAACAAGCAGGGTCAGTAACAAGTATACAAACTGATTTGGTAAACTAGCGATGCGGGAATAAAGGCTGAGACACACTGAGCGTGTAGCGACTCACAGCATAGCGAAGTGAAGCAAACATTTTGCAGGCTTGACTTCACTCCGCTCCTCCTCGCAGCGTGTCTACACTACATTACGTTTGCTTCTCACCGCACTGGACAGGAATCCACTAACTAAATTAAAATGTACACACAAAACCGTTTTATTTTCACAAAGCACATGATATATAGGCAAAAAAAGTTTCTACTTAATAAAATACATAACAAATTACTGTTAATTTAATAGGAATAGTATAAAAATATAAAAAAAAGGTAACCCCTGATCATATATATTATAGGGACACGGAGCGCCGTGTATAGAGTAGGGATGCATTGATACCACACACAGACATATACGTATATATCAACACACAGATATATATATATATACACCCACCCACAGACCTCAGACCATATATACACATACGCACATGGGGGGGGGTGGCATGTGGACAATCTCAACTAAATGCGCCCCCCCCCATTTGGCTGATCCCTCCAGAAGAAATGTTGAACCCGACAGAGCAGAGAATATATATATTATTCTATGCTCTATTGGGTTCAACATTTCTTCTGGAGGGATCAGCCAAATGGGGGGGGGGATTAGTTGCCAAAATGTGTGTGTAATACAAGTCTGGATATATATATTTTTAAGAATATAGATATATATCTTATCTATATATATACAGTTGTGTTCAAAATTATTCAACCCCCACTGAAATTGAGTGTTTTGGCCAGTTTGACATTGATTTTGATCATTCAGTCATCTTGCTTACAATTAAATCAAAGAGGCACGTGTAGGTCAGACAAATATAACATAACATTTATAATGAAATAACCACAAATGTCTTTTCTGTGCTCACATCATTATCAGTTTTATTCAACCCCCAAGTGACATTCAATCTTAGTACTTAGTACAACATCCTTTTACAGTTATAACAGCTTTTAAACATGAAGCCTAGCTTGACACAAGTGTCTTGCAGCGATCTACGGGTATTGTGACGGAATGGGTGTTGTCCGCCTGCGGGTGTGCTCCTATCTGCTCCTCCCACTGCGCTTACCGCCGGCCCGACTACCGAGTGGCGCGGCACTCGGCATCTCGTGCGGCCCGGAGTGACCCTGGGGAAGGGTTGGCGGGCTGTGGAGAGGGACCCCTGCGGGAGATCAGCCCGACCACCGAGCGTCACGGTACTCGGCGTCTCGAGCAGCTGATCTACTGACCTTGGTGGAGATCGGATCGTCCAGTCGAGCCGTTCGGATAAGAATCGGATTTCCTTCGGTCGTGTAGCACTCGATATACCAAGGCACGGGAGACGCGCCGCTGCTTCAGATCGGATAGCGGAGTCGAAGCGTGGTCGATCTTTCGGTTGGTCGATGCACGTAAGATGCGCCGCTACTTCGATTCGGAACCCAGGCCCAGGGTAGCGGAGTCGAAACGTGGTCGATCGTTCAGTTGATCGATGCGCGTAAGACGTGCCGCTGCCGGGTTTCGGACACAGACCCAGGGTAGCGGGATCGCATCTCGTAGAGTATGTACCCCCAGAGACCGCGAGGGATCTCAAGAGTACGACCAAAAATAAAGGACACCAGGCGGAGCTGTATGCACTAGTTGAACTGACTTTTACTGGGACATCACATATATTTCTAAACATTCGTACAGAGTGAAACAATGGGAATCCCTGCCCGCCCACATGAGTCTCATTGGCCTTTGCTGGAAAAAGGTACCTGGGTCCCGATTCGTATTGGCTGTTCCGAATCGGGGTGGTGCCGATTCGTAACCGGAAGGTTTGAATCGGCCATTTTTCGATTCGACCGGATGGTCCGAATCGGCCATTTTACGATCCGATCAATTCGACCGGATCCACGAGGCACTGGGAAATGGCGGCGAGCAAAGCATACAATGGGGGTTTTAACATACGTTTCACAGTACACATACGGGGACACTTTTATTACATCACACAATAACCACATCTAATAAAATAAGCAAGGGGGATTCTGCTGGTGCAACGGCACCTAGGAGTCTATAGTGACCCAAATGTCACAAAGGACTGTCCCTGGCTGAGGGTCCTGGGCCATTCCGTGACACTCCTCCCCCTTCCCAAAGTTCGACGCACCCGGTTTGACTCCAACGGGTCGTACCGGGGAAGTCGGTGCTCCCAGGTCCATAGTCTGTCGGAAGGGGCCGAGCCACCAGGCTTCTCCATTTGGCCTTGCGGCCGTGCCAGGTGGGTTAGGGGTACAAGTCCTTGGGGTACCCCCCTCTGGAATAAGGATCCTGTGGCTGGGGAGGGGTACTGCCTGTACCACCTCCGGGCATATCTCGCACCCGGGAAAAACGGGTGCTAAATGCACGCGCCCCGAGTGGCCTGGTCAGCCGTTGGGGAGAACAGTGGCTGCGTGGGGCCTCCGGGCCAAAAGGTTGTGGAGATGGGCAGAGCGGCAGCAGGCTCTTCCCCGCGGCCAGTGCGTTGGCTGGGTGGTTCGAGGCCGAGAAGGGGACCCCAGGTAGGAGAATGGCGCCCGCCATCTCCGGTGGGGTTCGTGGCTGCGGGATAGGTAGCTCGAGGGTATCCCCCTTCTGCTCCCCGGGGCAGATGGTGGAGGATGGGCAGAGGCCAGCTGCCCCCTGCCCCGTTGCCAGCTCTTCTGCTGGTGGGGTGGGTACCGGAACAACATTTGGAGGGTCGGATGGAGTCAACGGCTGCGGGCTAAGCAGCTTGAGTGAACCCGGCTGCTCCTCAGGGCAGTCGACGGAGAGTGGGCAGAGGCCAGCGGCACTCTGTCCCGTGGCCAGCTCTTCTGCTGGGGAGGTGGGTGCCGGAACAACGTTCAGGGGGTCGGAAGGGGTAAGCGGCTGTGGGGTAAACAGCCCAAGGGTATCCCCCTCCTGCTCCTCGAGGCCGCTGGGGAAGGGTGGGCAGAGGCCAGCGGCACTCTGCCCCGTGGCCAGCTCTTCGGCTGGGTGGGGGTCTCCTTGCGGGAGGATGGTTTCTTCCATCCCCGGGGCAATCAATGGCTGTGGCCAACCCAGCCCGGGGAAACCATCTGTCTGCTCCTCCTGGCAGACTGTGGGGAGTGGGCAGAGGCCAGCGGCGCTCTGCCCCGTGGCCAGCTCTTCTGCTGGGCTCGCGGACACGGCCACCGTGTCTTCTTGCGGGTTTGAGGGAATAGCTTCTTCTTCTGTTGTGGCCCCAACGGGGACCCATGGGAGCGGCTCGGCCTCCCATACTTCGGGGTCCCTTGGACTGTCGGTTTCTTCAGCCGGACAGTCCCAGGACATGGGACTTAGACCTGACTGCGGAACGCTGTCCAACAATCTCCTGTAGGCCTTCTCGAGCTCCCATTCTCGCTCTACCAGGAACTCCATCTCCTCTAGCTCGAAGTCCCGGCTCTCGTACGGGAGTTCCTCTTCCCGCCGCTCCAGGATCTCCTCCAACCGCTCCTCCGACTCTTCTCCAAACCCAGGGTCGTCGACCATCCTTGCGTAGAGCAGCCCTGTGCTGCCGTAGTGGAGACCTGCGGTGGCGGCGCCGTCGGGAGTGCGGGGTATCAGGGGACCTGTTAACCACCGGAACGCGCGGTACGCGGCGTCCAGTGCTATCTCTTGCCGCACCAGGCCTTGGAGCTCGGCCTCCCACTCCTCCGGGGATAGGCCCTTCAGGAATACAGCTCTGGCATTGTACTGCACCTGGTAAATGACAGCGTCAGAAGGAGCTGTATGCACTAGTTGAACTGACTTTTACTGGGACATCACATATATTTATAAACATTCGTACAGAGTGAAACAATGGGAATCCCTGCCCGCCCACATGAGTCTCATTGGCCTTTGCTGGAAAAAGGTACCTGGGTCCCGATTCGTATTGGCTGTTCCGAATCGGGGTGGTGCCGATTCGTAACCGGAAGGTTCGAATCGGCCATTTCTCGATTAGACCGGATGGTCCGAATCGGCCATTTTACGATCCGATCAATTCGACCGGATCCACGAGGCACTGGGAAATGGCGGCGAGCAAAGCATACAATGGGGGTTTTAACATACGTTTCACAGTACACATACGGGGACACTTTTATTACATCACACAATAACCACATCTAATAAAATAAGCAAGGGGGATTCTGCTGGTGCAACGGCACCTAGGAGTCTATAGTGACCCAAATGTCACAAAGGACTGTCCCTGGCTGAGGGTCCTGGGCCATTCCGTGACAGATATCTTCGCCCATTCGTCATGGGCAAAAGCCTCCCGTTCAGTCACATTCTTAGGCTTGCGCACTGCAACTGCTTTCTTTAAGTCCCACCAGAGGTTCTCAATCGGATTTAAGTCAGGTGACTGCGATGGCCACTCCAAAATGTTCCAGCCTTTAATCTGCAACCATGCTCTAGTGGACTTGGAGGCATGCTTGGGATCATTGTCCTGTTGAAAGGTCCAACGTCTCCCAAGCCTCAGGTTTGTGACGGACTGCATCACATTGTCATCCAATATCTCCTGGTACTGAAGAGAATTCATGGTACCTTGCACACGCTAAAGCTTCCCTGTACCTGCAGAAGCAAAACAGCCCCAAAGCATGATTGACCCCCCGCCATGCTTCACAGTAGGCAAGGTGTTCTTTTCTTCATAGGCCTTGTTCTTCCTCCTCCAAACATAGCGTTGATCCATGGGCCCAAACAGTTCTAATTTTGTTTCATCAGTCCACAGAACACTATCCCAAAACTTCTGTGGTTTGTCCACATGACTTTTGGCATACTGCAGTCAACTCTTCTTATTCTTTGGAGACAGCAAGGGGGTGCGCCTGGGAGTTCTGGCATGGAGGCCTTCATTACACAGTGTGCGCCGTATTGTCTGAGCTGAAACTTCAGTACCCACATCTGACAAATCTTTTCTCAGTTCCTCAGCAGTCACACGGGGACTTTTCTCCACTCTACGCTTCAGGTAGCGCACAGCAGTCAAAGTCAGCATCTTCTTTCTGCCACGACCAGGTAGCGTTTCAACAGTGCCCTTTGCCTTGAATTTGCGAATGATGCTTCCTATGGTCTCTCTTGGTATGTTTAACATCTTTGCAATCTTCTTATAGCCATTGCCCTTCCTGTGAAGAGTAATCACCTCTTCTCTTGTATTCCTGGACCATTCTCTTGACTTCACCATGTTTGTAACCACACCAGTAAATGTCTAGAAGGAGCTGAGTATCACAGTCATTTTAAAGCTGCCTAATTGGTGCTTATTATGCTTTATTGCTGCTCCGTGACATCCACAGGTGTTTTCAATACCTGATTGAAAACACTTGAATGAACCTCTGTTCTTCAGAGTGGTAGTCTTTAAGGGGTTGAATAATTGTGTCAATGAAGAATTCACAAAATAAACATTTACTACTGTATTACAAAACCAATTGATGTCATTTTAGTTGCATATGGTTCTTTAAAAAGTCCTTGTAGGATTTCATTCTGAATACAATTACAAATGTACACTAAATTCCCTAAAACCCTTTACAGCATTGGGGGTTGAATAATTTTGAACACAACTGTATATATCTATCATATTTGCCCTTACCTTCCCCTATAAATTTGCTAAAAATATACACACAAAAAAAACAAACCACTGCCTGAGAGTCCTCGCAGCCCACATGCCACCCCCCTCTACCTGGCTGAATGTATCTAATATATATAATTAAATACATTCAGCCAGGTAGAGAAAGTTAAAAAAAAGTTTCATTTTATGTTCCTGGGGACATTTAAAAATGTCCTCGGATTTTATTTTTTTTAGAAATGTGTCGCCTTACCTTAGCCTGGTGGTCAGTGGTGGCTCCCTGAATCCTGGTTGTGGGGGGGGGGGTCTGCCGTGGCCGCAGGTGCAGTGGCTCCCTCCCTGTGCTGCCTGTCTCTGCCACATGCACCCGGGCGGCTAGCCCGCAGTCGCAGCTCTGTCATCCGGCGGCCGCGTGCTCCTCAAAGGAATCCTTGGGAGGCCCCTGCAGGCTGCCCTCTACAGTGCCTGATTAGAGGGCCGTGTCTGCCTGATGCTTTAGTAACAAGAATGTTTATGTTAAAAATATTCCCGTTTTAATTCAATATCTAATAAACTGTTGCTTATAATATTCTGCAGTAAAGAGTCTCTTTATTTCTAGATTTTTTTGTATTTTTTATACTTTTTTCAATTTTTTTTTCGAACTTTTGACGAACGTCCCAAAAAGTACAAAGTTCGTGAACTGTCGAACGGCCGATGTTCGATGCGAACTCAGAACAGATCGAACTGCACAGCTCATCCCTAGTCACAAACTGGGCCAGAACCATGCCCGGGGCTCCAGGCAGAACCTTATGCACACCACCGGGCACACTCATTCCTGTACCCTGTAGTAGACCCATGCCTGTGCAACTGAGCAGACCCCTGCCTGTACCCTTTGACATTCCCGTGCTTGTACCCCTGTGCAGTCCCCATGCTTGTACCCCTTAGCAGACCCCCACCCGTACACCAGAGCATACCCCCACTTGTACCCCTGAGCAGACCACTGCCTGTACCCCTGAGCAGCCCCCACCTGTACCCCTGAGAAAACCCCCACCTGTACCCCTTAGCAGACCCCCACCCTGCACCCCTGAGGAAACCCCCGCCTGTACCCCTGAGCAAATCCCCGCCTGTACCCTGAACAGACCTGTGTCTGTGCCATTGAGTCTGTTATGATCTCTGCTTGTTCAGATATGAGGCTGGGCTGTCAGGTTCACCATTGCTTTATTGCAGGACACTTACTGTTATATACAGGCTTGTCGTTCCATGCTTCCACAAAATCTAAGGGACACGTCTCATTTCTTCTCCCACTGGACCTCTCAGCTGCCTTTGACACCGCAATCCACATTCTGCAAACACTTGGCATACATGACTCTGCCCTCGCTGGACTCCGAAAAGGTTCTGGTTGTAAGTAAATGTTGGTTTTTTTAGCAGCATCACCTCTTCCCCTACACCTCTTAAAGTTGGAGTACCCCAAGGTTCAGTCTCGGGGCCCCTGCTCTTCTCTATCTGCAGCTCCTCCCTTGGGCAAAGTAACCAGTTTAGGTTTCACCCTCTACGGAGATGATACCCAGATACCCCCCCTCCCCATCTTCTCTCCCGCTGACCTTACACGTGCCACCATCTGCCTTTCACGCATCTCCTCCTGGAGGCCCCGCACCACCTGAAAGATTACATGGCTCAGACATCAACTCAGCCCAGACATCTCCATTGCTGCTGGCGGCATCAGAACATTCCCATCCCCGAGGCCTCTGCTTGCTGCTTCCCTACCAGGCCCATACCATGATCAGAACCAGGCCCATAACATGATCAGAACCTGCCCGTATCATGATTAGAACCAGGCCCATACCATGATCAGAACCAGGCCCATAACATGATCAGAACCTGCCCGTATCATGATTAGAACCAGGCCCATACCATGATCAGAACCTGCCCGTATCATGATCAGAACCAGGCCCATAACATGATCAGAACCTGCCCGTATCATGATCAGAACCTGCCCGTATCATGATCAGAACCAGGCCCATACCATGATCAGAACCTGCCCGTATCATGATCAGAACCAGGCCCATACCATGATCAGAACCTGCCCGTATCATGATCAGAACCAGGCCCATAACATGATCAGAACCTGCCCGTATCATGATCAGAACCAGGCCCATAACATGATCAGAACCTGCCCGTATCATGATTAGAACCAGGCCCATACCATGATCAGAACCTGCCCGTATCATGATCAGAACCAGGCCCATAACATGATCAGAACCTGCCCGTATCATGATCAGAACCAGGCCCATACCATGATCAGAACCTGCCCGTATCATGATCAGAACCAGGCCCATACCATGATCAGAACCTGCCCGTATCATGATCAGAACCAGGCCCATACCATGATCAGAACCTGCCCGTATCATGATCAGAACCAGGCCATAACATGATCAGAACCTGCCCGTATCATGATCAGAACCAGGCCCATAACATGATCAGAACCTGCCCGTATCATGATCAGAACCAGGCCCATACCATGATCAGAACCTGCCCGTATCATGATCAGAACCTGGCCCATAACATGATCAGAACCTGCCCGTATCATGATCAGAACCAGGCCCATAACATGATCAGAACCTGCCCATAACATGATCAGAACCTGCCCGTATCATGATCAGAACCAGGCCCATAACATGATCAGAACCTGCCCGTATCATGATCAGAACCTGCCCGTATCATGATCAGAACCTGCCCGTATCATGATCAGAACCAGGCCTAAGCTTGTAAATGAAAAATAATTCCTAAAAAAATCCATGAATGTGTTCCTCTCTATACAGACACAATAAATACGCACACGCAGTCACACACACACACACACACACACGCACACACCGACCTTGATAAAGGCCTCCAGGGGCTGAAACATCATAAAGGTCTTTTTAATCTATCGTAATAACTCTATATTTTTGAATAAGACCCTTGTTGCCTCCTCGACGCGCTTTATATATATATATATTACATACTGGGAGTTTGCACTTTAAAAACTTGGCTTTTTTCAGCATTTATCTTGAAGAGAACGTATGATTACGTGTTCCTTTATTATATTTTATACACACACACACATATATATATACATATATGAAAGAAGCGCTGCAGTTTCTCCCCGTGCAGTTGCATTCCCTGGGCAGATAAGATCTCGGTCCCTCTCCATCATCTTGTATTTGCTCACAATGGTTTCTATAACGCCCCGGGCAGGTCTGGATGAATGGGCCCGGGTAACCATGGGCTGGAGGCTCTGCTGTTTGATGCTGAGCCCCATGGAAACTTCCAGCCACCTCCTGCTATATATTTGGCCCCTGGGAGCCCAGAGAAACAGAGACCGACCTCCCTTAATTGAAGGACATTTCTCCAAACAGCATGGCCGAACCAAAGTCCATGAACAGCGAGCCCATGCCCCTAGACATGGAGAACCGGGACCCCAACAACATGAATGAGCACGTTCGGGTGAGTTCACAAAACCAGGAGAGTGGAAACTCCTCCATATATTCAGGGTGTGCGGGTGTCTTTTTAGGGGCTCCATATATTCAGGGTGTGCGGGTGTCTTTTTAGGGGTTCCTCCATATATTCAGGGTGTGCGGGTGTCTTTTTAGGGATTCCTCCATATATTCAGGGTGTGTGGGTATCTTTTTAGGGGCTCCTCCATATATTCAGGGTGTGCGGGTGTCTTTTTAGGGGTTCCTCCATATATTCAGGGTTTGCGGGTGTCTTTTAGGGGCTCCTCCATATATTTAGGGTGTGTGGGTGTCTTTTTAGAGGCTCCTCCATATATTCAGGGTGTGTGGGTGTCTTTTTAGGGGTTCCTCCATATATTCAGGGTGTGAGGGTGGCTTTTTAGGGTCTCCTCCATATAATTAGGGTGTGTGGGTGTCTTTTTAGGGTCTCCTCCATATAATTAGGGTGTGCGGGTGTCTTTTAGGGGTTCCTCCATATATTCAGGGTGTGTGGGTGTCTTTTTAGGGGCTCCTCCATATATTCAGGGTGTTCGGGTGTCCTTTTAGGGGCTCCTCCATATATTCAGGGTGTGCGGGTGTTTTTTAGGGGCTCCTCCATATATTCAGGGTATGCGGGTGTCTTTTTAGGGGCTCCTCCATATATTCAGGGTGTGCGGGTGTCTTTTTAGGGGCTCCTCCATATATTCAGGGTGTGCGGGTGTCTTTTTAGGGTCTCCTCCATATATTCAGGGTGTGCGGGTGTCTTTAGGGTCTCCTCCATATATTCAGGGTATGCGGGTGTCTTTTAGGGGTTCCTCCATATATTCAGGGTGTGCAGGTATCTTTTTAGGGGCTCCTCCACATATTCAGGGTGTGAGGGTGGCTTTTTAGGGGCTCCTCCATAGATTCAGGGTGTGCGGGTGTCTTTTTAGGGGCTCCTCCATATATTCAGGGTGTGCGGGTGACTTTTTAGGGGCTCCTCCATATATTCAGGGTATGCGGGTGTCTTTTTAGGGGCTCCTCCATATATTCAGGGTGTGCGGGTGTCTTTTTAGGGGCTCCTCCATATATTCAGGGTGTGCGGGTGTCTTTTATGGGGTTCCTCCATATATTCAGGGTATGCAGGTGTCTTTTTAGGGGCTCCTCCATATATTCAGGGTGTGCGGGTGTCTTTTTAGGGGCTCCTCCATATATTCAGGGTGTGTGGGTGTCTTTAGGGTCTCCTCCATATATTCAGGGTGTGCGGGTGTCTTTTTAGGGGCTCCTCCATATATTCAGGGTGTGCGGGTGTCTTTTTAGGGTCTCCTCCATATATTCGGGGTGTGCGGGTGTCTTTAGGGTCTCCTCCATATATTCAGGTATGCGGGTGTCTTTTAGGGGCTCCTCCATATATTCAGGGTGTGTGGGTGTCTCTTTAGGGACTCCTCCACATATTCAGGGTGTGAGGGTGGCTTTTTAGGGGCTCCTCCATAGATTCAGGGTGTGCGGGTGTCTTTTTAGGGGCTCCTCCATATATTCAGGGTGTGAGGGTGTCTTTTTAGGGGCTCCTCCATATATTCAGGGTGTGCGGGTGTCTTTTTAGGGGTTCCTACATATATTCAGGGTGTGAGTGTGGCTTTTTAGGGGCTCCTCCATATATTCAGAGTGTGCGGGTGTCTTTTTAGGGGCTCCTCCATATATTCAGGGTGTGCGGGTGTCTTTTTAGGGGTTCCTCCATATATTCAGGGTGTGTGGGTGTTTTTAGGGTCTCCTCTATATATTCAGGGTGTGTGGGTGTCTTTTAGGTAACAATTTCTCATTAATAAATGGAATTGTCTTCATTTTAAAGTATCAGATTAAGCTGTTTGTGTTGATTTTGTGTCGTTCATTAGAGTAGGGTCAGGTACCCCGCTTATATGTTTTATCCAGAGATATAACCTTACGGTCTCTGTGTGCTCGGGTCACCGCTCCTGTCAGTCGTGGATGCTGGGGATGTTGTAGGCCTAATCTGGCTGAGAGTGACAGGAGTAGTCGCCCATGACACCTTCAGTTAAAGCCCTCGAGTAGTACCAACTCAAAATGCCCAATCCTCTTAACATTTCCAGTAGCCAGAGAGGGATATTTGCATTTTGGGAATGGCGCTGGAGGCGGGGCCAGAACCGAGACCATCTCCAGGCTTCTTAGACCTCACAACCTATTGGGGCCATTTATATCAATAAAATGTAATTTACTCAAGAGAAAACGTATCTTTTATACAGCGAGTGATTTGTAACAGCATTTATTAGAGTTTACAGACTCATTGATGGGAGATTTATTGCTGTGCAGCTCTGTCATACACTCGTATGCCCAATTTATTCCTGTTAAACCAATTTAAAGGACACTCTGGCCACATCCAGCAGTACTAGAACCTCCACGTGTAGACAGATCAGGCACCTGTAATAATACACTTTATTTTTCGTTGTGATGAGTCTTGTCTGCTTTTCACACCAGGTCCTGTTCGAGGACGCCTTCGGAGAGCCTGACGGGTCTCACAGCATTGAAGGAGTCTGGGGTATGTCCTTTAAGACATTCAACGGGGTGAAGAACTGCTGCTACATTGTGCTGTCCGTGCTGTGCGGGTGTCCCATGGCCTTCTGCTGGGCCATGGACTTCGCCTGCGTTCAGTGCTGCCACATCTGGATGGTCGGACCATGCGTGCACATGTGGAAGATGAACGTGTCCTGCCTGAAGATGTTCTGGGGCTCATGCGTGCACTGCCTGTGCGACCCGTGCTTTGAAGCGTGCGGCCTGTGCTTCAGTCTCATCCGTGTCCAAAACAAGAACGGATAACGTGCCGGACCCGGGCTCCCCGGCTCAGAGCAAGAAAAACTCCTAAACCCGGTCAAGCCCACCAGGTCCTGATCCCACCAAAACATAACAGTGCTGGCGTCACGTCCTCCTGCTCGCAATGTATCAACCCAAGAAACATGCGATTTGAAACATCACGACTTTGTGTCATTTCCCAACACCGCAGCGACACTTCACCAGGAGAAAGAGACACTATCTGGCGTCACAGCCACCGGCCTGTTACCTGCTCTGTGTGTATGAATGCTACCTCACTATAACACCAATGTCATATTAAACGGAGTGTTACTGTCCCCGTGTCAGCCGTGTGTAACCGTCACATGCAGAGTATCAATCTGTCATACTGCGGCGTGTCAATGCAGCTCTACCTTAAGGTCTCGGCTCTGAGGTCACAAGTCTTTTCCATGTTTGGTGGAAAATATTCCTCAATGACCCTCAGCCAGCCACGGGAAACGAAGCCAAGAGCCGCCGCAGGGTCAGAAGTTAACGATCACCAACAATTCAAATTTAACAATGAGGATCTGTCTCTGTACATAGATCTACCCTTATTTATATCCTTATCTGTATCGATCTCCACACATATTTATCTAACTGTATCTATCCATATATCTCATTGGACAAGATGGGTTCTGTGTTATTGCAGAGCTTAGATGCAAAAAAAGGGAGAAGCTGTGGACTTCATTTGCATGTCCTACCCAGAGTTCTTTGCTGCACATGGGGAATGTAGCACGTGAGCTCTGTAAGCGGTTCTCTGGATTGCTGGGATGTGCAAATATCCTCTGCAGCCATAAAACTTTATATATCTTTAATATATAACTCTATATATATATATATCCATCCGTATCCATTTCTAACCAAATCCAACTATCTCAATATATCTATATCCATCCACGCATCCATTTCTAATATATCTTATCGCTGTCACCTTTCTATCCATCTGCATCTATGCTTATCAATATTAAGATCTATATATCCTTATTTGTAGCAATCTCCACACCTATCTAACTGTATCTATCCATATCATCTATCTCAATATATCTCTTTATCTCTAACTCAATATATTTACCCACCCATCTATGTCCACCTGTATCTATCCATATCATCTGTTTATCGCTATCTAACTCAATATATACTGTATATATCCATTCATCTCCATCTATGTCCACCTGTATCTATCCATATCATGTTTATCGCTATGTAACTCAATATATACAGTAAATGTCCATTCATCTCCATCTATATCCCCGTGTATCTATCGTCCATCATTTCAACTATCCATTCTGTCATCTATTTCTAATATATCTTATCGCTGTCACCTTTCTATCCATATCCTTTGTTTATATCCATACTACCTTCACACATATCTAACTGTATCTATCCATATATCTCAATATATCTATATGTCTTGATCTCCATCTAACTCAATATATTCATATCATCCATTAATGGATCCATTTCTATCTCGTTATGTCATCTATTTCTAGTAGCGTATTGCTGTCACCTTTCTATCCATTAATATCTGCCTCTATCATTTATCTGTCAGACTGTAAGCTCCTATGAGCGGGGCCCAACTACACCTAGAGGTCTATTCACTAAAAGGTGAAACTCCGGAGAATAGGTGGAGAAGTGAAAATTCGAGGTCAAAATAGCCAAAGCAGAAAACTTCTCCCCATTTATGTCACTTTCCAAATCGGCTAGTTTGACCTAGAATTTTCACTTCTCCAGCCAGTTCTCCAGAGTTTCACCTTTTATTGACTAGACCTGCTAGTGTTTCCATCCTATGTTCATCTATCTGTATCTTGTTCCCTTTGGTTGTTGTAAAGCGCTGCGGAAACTGTTGGTGCTATATAAACGATGGGTAATAATAATAAATCGATCCATCTCTGTATCTACTGTTCGCCTCTACCTGTATGTCTCTGTCCATCCGTATCTATCAATTTCTATCCATCAATAGCTATCGATCCATCCATTTTCTTCCGCCTTTGTATCATCCTGTGAATTCACAAAAAAATACAGAGATGTCTCAGTGACGGAATGAGCAGGTACATTTCACTCCCTGGTGATGCAGGATACCCAAAATAATCTATGAAAAAACTATATATAATAAAAAAATAAAAACCCTTTGAGATTTTGCCTTTGAGCTAAAGGCAGAGATAGTTTGCGTTAGGAGACCGGCTTTCAGATGGCAGGTGAGCTGATACTTTGTCCACGGTTACAAACCCTTGTATCCAGGTACACTGGGATTTGGGATAAGGAGCATTATAACCTTTTTTTTGGTTTGTGTTGTGCATTGGACGGGGCCTGTGTAGCTGCCCGAGCCTCCCCCTTGCTCTCTGCAATTCAGACTTGGTACACTAGAAAGCTCTGTGCATGAACCTGTGTTCAGCAGCGCGGCCTGCGAATCATGAGCGGCGAGTGAAACGCTGAGCAGTGTGCCTCATGTCTATCACAAAGAGAGCTCTCTGATTGGCTGAGCCGTTTCCTGGTCTAGCGCCAGGCCTGAGGATTTGCAGATAACACGTCACAGGCTTCTTCTACTATTGTGCATCATATTTTCCACGAAACATGGGGGGCACGCGGCCTGACACGTCCCTTTAAGGCAAATAAGCTGCTTTTGGTAGCCGCACCGCACCCCATACGTCACACGGCAGAGAGACACGAAAAGAACAGAATGCCGAAGAAAGCAGACGGGGCCGCGTTGAAGTGAAAATATGCACATTATTTAATAACTGATTCTTTGTAATAAACCATTTGAAAATATTTTACAAGTAAATCACACACGCACAATATCTTACAAACTTTCTGTCACTTGTTTAACTTTTTTTAATTTTTTTTTCTGTACAAATAAATAAATAAATAAACTTTGCTCCGGGTTAACGGAAAAAAAATCAAAAAACTAAAAAGCCACTTAACCGATGGAGAGAAATTTCAGCAGCGATGACCCTCGACCCTCCGAGTTAAAGATATATATATAATATTTATATATATTTATACGTATTTATATTTTATTTTTTGTTTCTCTTCCGTGATAGGAGGATCCGACGATAAAACGAGAGCGGACAGACGCCTGGCGCGCGCGCACACACACACCGACGCGCACACACACACATACACACACGTAACACCTTTCTTGGTACAGTCAATATCCCAAAACAAGGACCAAACAGGCGCAAAAAGCTACAAGCAAAAAATGACCATTAATTTTAGGAATCCCTTCCGATTCCTTGTCTGGACCTGGCCCTCCCCGCTTCCCCGAGCCCAAACAGGGGAGGTCAGCCTGTGGCATCTCTTGGCAGAGCGTGGGTTTCGCACAAGGCGAGGAGACGTCTCCTTTCGTGCAGGATGTGCATGATCAAGTCGTACCGCGGTTGGGTCTTCTTGTGGACCTGTGTTTTCCACGAGCGAACCCGCCGAGATGAGGAGCCTCCGTCTCTAGAGGCAAACGGAAAAATAGAGGACTGCAGGATCGGCAATACCTGCAGGAAGAGGCTGCGATGAACGAAGAAGAGTCCATCGACCTGAGCGGCCGTATGGAGATCACCCATGGCAAGACGTGGGAAAAGGAAAATGTTATGGAGAGAGGTTAGGGTTACAAAAGTGCCAGTGGGAAAGGCAAAGGGGGATCAAGGGGAGGAGCACAGAAATTACGTCCCCCATGGGGCGCTTTTGGTATAAAGAGGATTTTACGGAATCGAGAGGGAGTTTTAGATGAAGCAACAGGGAGAGGATCGAAGGAAAACGTGATGTGTACATTTTAGGCCAAAGTAAACGATCCGGAAAATGTGAGATGCTTTTTTTTCTGTGTTCCAGTTTTCATGTAATAGGGCTCAAAATCTGATATTTCCTGGATAATCTCCCATAATTCCCCTGGGTGGTTTACATGGGCGGGCTCTGTTAAATACCCGCCTGTTAGGGATAGGTGCGAAGGGGTGAAAATAAAAAATAACCAATTCTCCCTTATAATACTTTATGCAATAAAACGTGACGGAATCTGACCGATCAAACACGATCATGAGATAAATGCAAAGAGCAAACACGATCATGAGATAAATGCAAAGAGCAAACACGATCATGAGATAAATGCGAAACAGCAAACAACACGATTAAAAAACAAATAAAAAGTAGAAGGTGGCAGGAGTCGCACAAAGCCCCACACGGCGTATTTGGCAAATCCGGGGATACAAAACACTCCCTGGTGTCTGTGCTGAGGGGCCACAAATTCTCTATATCTGTAAAGCGAGAGTGTGGGGAGCGACAGGAGAGTCCTATGTAATAGTACCCCCCCTCCGCACGCTGGTGACGTCACGCCGCTGCGCGGCTCCTCACTCTGTGTGCGATCGTGATTTATATTGTCTGAAAGTCGATGAAATTAAAAGTTTTTTAAAAAAAAGAACAAATTAAACTTGATGCTTGTCCGAAGATCCTTCTCCTTCTTGTATAGAAAAGCCAGTGAGACGCCGGATTTTCCATGATGAGTTTCACTAAAATCATCAAATTGACATTTTTGTCCTCAGAATGGCCACTGTCACCAGGCGGGATTTATGTAGATGTATAATACACACATATACGCTCTCTCGCTCTCTATATATATACATATATATATATACAGAGAGGTTATGGCACAATAAGCTGATACTGTATCCCAGCCGCACATTCTGAGGTCTTAATCCTTTCCCCTGGATCAGCAGGTTCACATTAACGTGGGAGATGTAACGCCTGCAGCCGCAGAAAGCAGACGCCGGATCGCTTGCAGAGACTTGGGGTGAGAAACAGCGCCTGGTAAATTCAGGGAATAGGCAGGAGTTAGGATTTCAGCAGCACACGCAGTATCTGGATAGGATGAAGTCTGGGACG
Source organism: Leptobrachium leishanense (assembly GCA_009667805.1). Lineage (NCBI taxonomy): Eukaryota > Metazoa > Chordata > Amphibia > Anura > Megophryidae > Leptobrachium > Leptobrachium leishanense. Next base: position 147,589,522 of record CM019070.1, on the reverse strand, counting down.
TGTGTAGGAGGTACCAGAAGTAAAGGGTCTCATTACCTGGTGCTCTGTCTGACAGGGGGGTGTCATCCCATACGCAGTTAGGAAGGGGGTGTATACGGGGGGGTCAGTAACTGGTGAATACGGGGAGGATGCGCTTATTAACAGAGGTGCATTACCAGACTTACTTAGGAAGGGGATGCAATTTTTAGGGAGGGCACAGACCCTGGTGTAATTAGGAAGAGGTTCTTACGGTGAGTGTGCAGTAACGGTTGTCCCTGGGGAAGAGGCTGTAATTACGGGCAGTGTACGGCCCTCGGTGTATTTGCAGAGGACGCTGCACAGAGGGTGTAATCGTATCCTGTGTATTGGGTTGAGGCGATATGTCCCAAGTTGGGTGCATGCAAAAGGTATGGGGAGGATGCACTCATTATAGAAGAGGGATGTCATATTTGGGTGGATACAGTGTCTGGTGCATTTGTAAAGGATGCATTCACTGAGGGTGTAACGGTGCCAAGCGTATTTGCAGAGGGTGTTATGAGAGGGTGTTACTGTGCCAGGTGTATTTGCAGAGGGTGTTATAGTGCCCCGTGTATTTGCAGAGGGTGTAATGGTACCAGGTGTAGTTAGGAAGGGGCTATATTTCCAGGGTTGGGTGGGCACAGTGCCCCGTGTATTTGCAGACGGTGTAACGGTATTTGCAGAGGGTGTTATAGTGTCCTGTGTATTTGCAGAGGGTGTTACTGTGCCAGGTGTATTTGCAGAGGGTGTTACTGTGCCCAGTGTATTTGCAGAGGGTATTATAGTGGCCCGTGTATTTGCAGAGGGTGTAACTGTACCAGGTGTAGTTAGGAAGGGGCTATATTTCCAGGGTTGGGTGGGCACAGTGCCCCGTGTATTTGCAGACGGTGTAAGGGTACCTGGTGTAGTTAGGAAGGGGATATATTTCAGGGGTTGGGTGGGCACAGTGCCCCGTGTATTTGCAGAGGGTGTTATAGTACCAGGTGTATTGTGGAAGGGGCTATATTGCTGGGATATGATGGTACAGTGAATAGGGGGAAGTTGCTGTACTTCAGTGAGGTGTCAGAGAGGATTAGTGAGGTGGACACAGTGTTTCCTGTCTTCATTAGATCAGAACGGGTCATTCTGGTTCTTTTGTGCCGACCTCAGAGAGTGGCTGCAATGAGCAAACTCCCAGCGCTGATCAGAATCGCCTGACCCAAAAAGAGAGCAGCCCTTGGTTCTCTTGTGCTAATTGTGTGGTGACAGAGATAAGTGATCGCTGCGTCTTTGTGTCTTGTGTGCCGGAGCCGTGTGCTTCTGAAAGCAGATCTATTGTGCTGTGTCCTAAGAGATGTGTCATTTTTAACCATAGAGGAGGGTACTCTCACTGCAGCCAGGTACCCCCCCCCAACATATCACCCGAACCCAAAGAAAGCCGCTGTCTGAGATATTGTGCTATCTGTGGGGTCGCCCAGCAGGACCCTGATATAAGTGACCCCGGGTGCACTATTTTGAGTCTTTGTCTGTGCTTCTGAAGGAAAAGACCCCCCCCCCACCACCCAGTAACCACACACACAATAAATGAAAATCAGGCTGTACAGAGAAGATGTGCAAAGCTCTGCTCCTTCAGCTGCTGTCGGACTACAACTCCCACTGTGCAGGACGCTGAATGACCGGGATGTGAGTGGTTTTCCAACAGGGGCTGATGATCATCTTTCATTTACAGCTGGTGGTGTCTGCATTGTGTGTATTGAGCTCGACAGCAGGGACTTGCCCCGGCCACCGCGTCTTATAAACAGGCAGGCGTGTGAATTGTTTTGTAACGGGAGTGATATACCGTCATACTCTGCATTACTATACGGCGGTATGCTACGCCCCACTGATGCCTGTGTAGAAATGATGGTACGAGCCATAAATCATCGGTTTCTTTGGTACCATACTGTACAATGTGCGATGCACTTGCCGCGGAGAACACATCATTTACACACGTGGCACATGTAGCTATAAAAAAATAAAGGGAGAGACAGCATTTACATAGAGATGCAGCGGGTGATGTGGAGCACTCATTGGGGCGAGACTCTGGCTGGGCACAGAGGACTAACACAATGCAAACTCCGCTAAACTCTGCATATAGACGTGTATGCTTTTCTGCACAGTGTCTCTCAGGTCACCTCTCCGGGGAACTTTTGCCCCAGAGCACATTGCAAGAAAAGCCAGCTCCTGGGGTTAAACCACGTGTCAGTGACGCAATGAGGATGTATGAGAATGATGTCATCAGCCGGTATAAACCCCCACGCGCCACTGGTTCGTGCAGGAGTGGCAAGGGTAAAAAACCAAAAGGACCCTTCATATACTTTGGGGCAAGAGGGCAAAGGGTCGCAGTGAGTTCATGACCCCTGCTGTTAGAGACCAAGACATGACCAAAAATAATGCAGTTTCAGGCCATGAAGATAAATAAATGGTGGGGCGCGAAAAGGGGGAAGTCCTTATCAATTTCCAAAGCTACCACGACCAGTTACCAGGAAGTTCATCTCATCGTCATGGTAAATACTGCCACGTGACGTCAGTTCCCCGATCGACCTGCTCCCCGATGGCACTGAAGGGTATCCGTGTCATAAAAGGTAAAAAAATAAATAAAATCTGAAATAAAACGGTGGTAGTCGTGGTAACTCAGCCCAATGCGCAGAAAAGGCGCTTGCCCTGTTGTCATGGTAACCGCGTCAGGAAACACGAAAGTGGCCTCAGGAAGGAGGGAGGGAAGTGAGGGCAGGTCTAGACGCCCCGACTGGAGGTGGACGAGAGGCCGGGGACGACGTACAGGAGCAACACCTGAAGAAAAGCCAGCAGGAGCCACGACGGCCGGAAGAGAGAGCCTCTGCCGCAGTCTGACGTGTCCTCCTGTGGGAAAGAACATGGAACAGGTAAGAGACGTAAACAACGGGCTCAAGACACATTGGCGACTTTCTGGGTCAGCTTTCGTTAAGAGGCGCACTTAACTGCGGAGGAAACTCAGACGTTACGGATCGATGAGAATGATTTTGAGGGTTTGGTGCAAAATAGTTAGTTCAAGAGTTAATCTTAGCCCAGTCATTTTCAACCGCTGAGCTGCGGCAGACTGGTGTGCCATGAAGGGTGCCTAGATGTGCCGGGCAATGGTAGAACGAGCTGTATTAGTATAAGGGCAGGGTCACAATGTGGGTATAATGAAGCAATACATCTGTATTATTGAATATAACCATAAAGGAACACTCGAGGGGTCACAGTGCCCTGAGTGTCCTCTCCTTCCCACTAAGCCCGGTCTGTCGGCAGTCTGATTCAGTCCTCAGAAAAGCTCAGATCAGTGAGAGCTGACCTGAGCGTCAGGCATTGGCACCAAGAACCGATTTGGGTCATGGAATGGCTGGATGCCCGCTGGAGCTCCCTGGCGTATGATGCGACTTTCAGAAAATGCTTCTCTATGGGCTGCATGCGACATAAACACACTGTGTGGAAGGCAATGCACATACCATGGTGTTGTAATCAAAGCAGACGTGGGGTCCTTTCCGGTAACGAGGTCTCTGCACCAGCTCGCATTGCTCGGGCCCCTCAGCTGTGCGGAGGTTAAGAATGATTAGGAGATTTATCCTCGAAATTAATAATTCACATCTTGTGATCAACTATCAAATAAAAGCGGAGCAGTGTAAGGCATCAATGGTCAAACCCCAGTTATCTTGTGCACTGACTCCCTTCACCACTGGAGGCGCTGTGGTCTGCACAGGGCGCAGCGTGACAGTTTTAGATCTCATGCTGCTTCGTTCAGATTCTGCTGGTTATATCTGATGCCTGGGTAATCAGCAGACTCTTAATTGGGGTGTTTGTGCTTTTAACGTATATCCCTGATCCCCTTCACGCAGACACTGCACAACTTAAACTGCCAATCTGTAGAATAGCCAGGAACCTAGCTACAGGACAGACACACAGAAAAGACAGGGTTAAGAACAAGCCAGAGTCAGAAACCAGAGACGGTAGTCAGACAGGTCAAGGTTCGGTACACGGGGTAACACAAACACATAATACAGCCAAGAGAATGGTCAGTAAACAGAGGCAGGGTCAATACAGAGGTATACAATACAAATACTGACCAAGAACGCGCTATCTGGATAGGAAACACGACAGGACAAGGAGGCAGATGAACATCTTGGCTTTTGAATATGGTGGGTGTCGCGTCATTAAGCTGCGCCACCTGCTGCGTCATTGGCTGACGCCCGCAAGAGCCGGCATTATTAATCGGGTGTCGGCCAACGAGCACGACACTGACGGCTTCCGGGACCCAATTGTGACAGTGCTCCCCTTGTCGAGACGTATTGAGAGGTAATATTCACTGAGACGGGTGTCATTAGGTTTTCTTGTTTATTTTTTGTGTATATTGATTTCTTTTGTTGCGTTATACTCTTTCCTGATTTAAATTAAGATTCTTTTTGCAAATATGGAATAGAATATCTTTGTATTGTTACACGTTAACAATACATGTTATTTATGGATGAATAACATATGTGATTTTTATTCTGGGTATGTATTTTAACCATTTGGTGTGGGTTTATATCTCTCATTATTCTACTAATTGCTAATTGGGGAGAATAGCTTCTCCACAGCACCTTCACATACTTTCTTCTTACAGTGGACACGGCTTCCTTATAATGATTTCTGATAATCATCAGTCCAATCCAGTGGCGTGTACGCATCAATAGAATCTGACCCAGACCCGCCAGTGCCGTTGAATTGGTTGTCAATGGTGCACATAACTTCCTACCTGTAGCTGTTGGATAACCTGTAGTCCAGCTAATGACAATATCACTCTTGATTCGTTGCTGCTCGTCTTTGACCTCCTGCTTGACCTCTGACTCTGCCTTTTGGATTATATATTACTGGACCTTGCTAAGTTTTCAGTCTCTTTGGCGCCAGTTGGACTTTTCAGCTCCTCGGTCTCCATCATGGACTCTTCAGTGGTAGCTATATGCCTTGTGAGCCGGGCTACATACCTTGGATAAGTTTTCTGTTTATCCTTAATGTATCTTTACTCGTCTGCAATTCTGGTAAAACCATACAATGGATGTTGCCACGGACCCCCACTCTGCCACTTTCTGCACACGGGCTCCATCTGGATTCCCTGACATGTTTCAGGACACGTGCGGGTTACTCTAATCAAAAAGGAAGGCTGTCACTTCGGATGAAGGTGTAAAAATGAGAGCCCTGAACTCTATGTGCATGGATAGTCCATAGCACTGATGGTCAAATACTGGTCATCCCATCCTAGCAGAACTAGAGGTCAAAGGATACAGCGTGTCTCAGCCTGGTCCAGTTTCATGGAGTCACACTGGCTGCAGAGCATCTTTTCTGCCACAACGAAGAGCAAGTTGGTGTTTGAAAGTCTCTGGGCATGAAAGTACCTGTTGGTAGGAGAGATGAACGATGATTACGCGGGGGAAACAGCAGGAGCTGTATGAGCGCACCACGTAACCACACGTCTGACATCTGTATCCCTCACTACTCACCGAGAGCAGGGGCCACAGTCAATAACGGCAGAATATGTGGAGTTGATGCTGTTGAAGTAATACTGTGTTTGCTTCATGATGCAGCTCGCTTCTCTGGGCTCCATATTTTCTCCAACAACATCATCTGTAAGAACAACATGGTGAAGGAAACCAAGGTGTGAAAACACAAAAAAGTCTATCCTCATGTCAGTGAAAGGTGTGGAGCCATAACGTGGAGGGATCCATTCACACTGCACACTGACAAATCCTCAGAATGTATAGGTACTTTAGATACCTATGGTCTATGGCATCTTCATATTAAGGAACCCATAGAATCTTCAACCCTGAAGAAGCCATAGAATCTTCAACCCTGAAGAAGCCATAGAATCTTCAACCCTGAAGAAGCCATAGAATCTTCAACCATGAAGAAGCCATAGAATCTTCAACCCTGAAGAAGCCATAGAATCTTCAACCCTGAAGAAGCCATAGAATCTTCAACCCTGAAGAAGCCATAGAATCTTCAACCCTGAAGAAGCCATAGAATCTTCAACCCTGAAGAAGCCATAGAATCTTCAACCCTGAAGAAGCCATAGAATCATCAACCCTGAAGAAGCCATAGAATCTTCAACTCTGAAGAAGCCATAGAATCTTCAACCCTGAAGAAGCCATAGAATCTTCAACCCTGAAGAAGCCATAGAATCTTCAACCTGAAGAAGCCATAGAATCTTCAACCCTGAAGAAGCCATAGAATCTTCAACCCTGAAGAAGCCATAGAATCTTCAACCCTGAAGAAGCCATAGAATCTTCAACCCTGAAGAAGCCATAGAATCTTCAACCCTGAAGAAGCCATAGAATCTTCAACCCTGAAGAAGCCATAGAATCTTCAACCCTGAAGAAGCCATAGAATCTTCAACCCTGAAGAAGCCATAGAATCTTCAACCCTGAAGAAGCCATAGAATCTTCAACCCTGAAGAAGCCATAGAATCTTCAACCCTGAAGAAGCCATAGAATCTTCAACCCTGAAGAAGCCATAGAATCTTCAACCCTGAAGAAGCCATAGAATCTTCAACCCTGAAGAAGCCATAGAATCTTCACCCTGAAGAAGCCATAGAATCTTCACCCTGAAGAAGCCATAGAATCTTCACCCTGAAGAAGCCATAGAATCTTCACCCTGAAGAAGCCATAGAATCTTCATGTTCATGAACCCATATAATCTTCACCCTGAAGAAGCCATAGAATCTTCACCCTGAAGAAGCCATAGAATCTTCACCCTGAAGAAGCCATAGAATCTTCACCCTGAAGAAGCCATAGAATCTTCACCCTGAAGAAGCCATAGAATCTTCACCCTGAAGAAGCCATAGAATCTTCACCCTGAAGAAGCCATAGAATCTTCATGTTCAGAAACCTATATAATCTTCACAACAAGGAATCTATAAAACCTTCATCCTGAGAAATCTATAGAACCTTCACATTGAGGAATCTATAGAAACTTCACACAGGACTCTATAGAACCCTCACACTAAGAAACGTGTACACTGTTAAGCTAGGAGTTCTACAAAAGCCACCTTTCAGAATTACCTATAGAACAATGACGATGAAGTATCTATGAAGATTCCATTCGAGGTTACATTGTAACAGAGCGTGTGCTTTATTTCTAATGCTTCTGATCTTGCAGGATGGTACAAGGGAAAGCCAGTGATAAGTGATGTCTATGTTGGAATCAGCTATCAGGTTGTGAAATCCTGCTCCTCTTCAGATATTCACATGACCATCCTCCCTCCACCCATTTCACTTCTTCTAAAGTATCACTTACCTGCTTGCATCCAGCTGCTGTACGTCAGGCTGAAAAGGAGATGCTGAAATACTGACCTAGGGAGAAGAAAAACAGGAAAAAAGCATCAACAACATGACCAAAGTTTACATTTTTCTAAATTCACTTTTTTTGGGAATGTCTGCTCTGTACAACATAGGAAATACCGTTTTTCTGTCAAACCATTATTGCTTGTTGGAATGGCTGGCCGCTTCCAGTAAAAATCCTAGTTTGCAGCAATTCGATACATATAGGGCAGTATTACAAAGCTGGTGCTAACTTAACCAGAGCTGTTGTAAACTTAACACCATAGACTATAATGGCTCTGGTAAGTTAACAACAGCTCTGGTTAAGTAGCACCAGCTTTGTAATACTGCCCATAGTCTCTCTATAGGAATATTATTTGGGGAGATTATCGGTTTTATTATGGCTTGTTGTAATCGAGGGGTTTATGCGCTAAACTGTGAATGTGCAACCAAGTTTACAATGACTCTGCCCATTGTGTTACACAGGACAAAAACGCACAATGTCCTGCCCTAAAAGACGTGCACACCCCCCCAGACTCTGATATATACGCTGATGGAACTCACCAAGCAGCTGCAGAAGATAACCAGGCCAGGTTCAGGATATCAGCAATGGTTGGCTGAAACAAAGAAAAACACCAGATGAATGAATCCCCTAAATCATTACAAACACCCCTAAAACAGCAATGGATAAACCATGTCACTTAACAAGTTTGCCCAATGCATCTCACATCTTTACTTTCCGCAGTATGAGCCCCCCCCCCCCGCAGCGCACAATGTGAACGTTGGATGTCACGAACTTGTGATACTAAGTGACACCGTGCACATACTCACCACAAAGATGCCCCGTGGTGCAGCTCCCTTGTTGCTCTCAGTCTTTGGCGCGCACAGAGACTGATAATCATAGGACTCTTTCCGCGTGAAGAAGGAATTATTGAACAGAGCGGACATAAGGTTGGGATCCACCTCACTGAAGAACTTACCGACCTGGAGAACAATGATTCACAAAGTCACAAAGTGCGTAAAGCTTATCTGTCTAGGAGGATGGAGTACATGGGCCGGTTAATACGCAGACAACAAGACTACTTTGACTGCATTTTGACTCATTGGACCCATGGGGATCTATCACTGGATGAGAGGAAACCAATCCCAAGTTAAGACTATCTTAAGGGGTTAATTCAAAGTGCCCGTGTTGCTGGTATTGCAGCGGCGATGAACGCCAGCATTTCACAAGCAACAGGATCAGCTTTACCGTGATTAACCCCTGCAATGCCTCTCTTACCTAAAGATGTAATTTCTTCAAAATGAAACAAAAACAAATCGGGACATGCGAAGGCCTCTTGCGACACAGTTTAAATAAAAATACTTCTGCCTCTTATTTCCCCACTTCCCTGTAGACAGGGAGAAAAAAAACTTATTCCAGTTTATTACGTATACGGTGTCCATAAAGTCTCTTTACTATTTCAAAAATTTATTCCAAAGGCAAATGAAATGACAGAGAAGTGAAAATTATTACAAAATGAGATGTATAGATTTAATTTTTTTTGCCTCATTTAATACATCTCTATATGGGCACCATTAGTTGTATGAAGCACATCAAGACGGTGCTGGATTTCTTGCCATGTTGGCTGTAGCTTCCCCTCATCAATGGTGACAATGGTATCAGTCATCCTCTGCTTTAGATGAATGAGTGGGATCATGTGCAATCGAATCATTGGTCTGTTTTTCTTCGGCGAGACATTAATTACTGCAAATGTTTACCTTGACCTTTTGACTAAATACGCGGCACCACAACTACATGACCTTCAAGCAGCCATCATTTTCCAGCAAGATGCTGCACCACCACATTGGGGACTGCGTGTTGGTGGCTTCCTAAATGAAACATTTCCAGAGCGAGAGATTGAAAGGGGTGGCCCAATTCCCTGATCACCTCGTTCACCAGATAACACTCCCCTCCACTTCTTTCTATGGGGTTATGTTAAAGCTATAGGGCAGTATTACAATGTTGGTGCTAACTTAACCAGAGCTGTTGTAAACTTACCAGAGCCATTATACCCTATGGAGGTTTTACGTTTACAACAGCTCTGGTTAAGTTAGCACAAAGTATGTAATACTGCCCATGGTGTATGGAACAAAGGTACAAAGGGACGTCACTAATCTAAAGCAGAGGATCACTGATGCCACCATTGATGAGGAGAAGCTACAGCCAACATGGCAAGAAATCCAGCACCGTCTCGATGTGCTTCGTGCAACTAATGGTGCCCATATAGAGGTGTATTAAATGAGGCAAAAAAACTTAAATATATACGTCTCATTTTGTAATAATTTTCACTTATCTGTCTTTTCATTTGCCTTTGGAATAAATTTTTGAAATTGTAAAGAGACTTTATGGACACCGTATACATAATAAACTGGAATAAGAAACCATCGTGGGATAACATCTGGGGCTGTCGAAAAACCAAACAATGCCACAAAATAAGAAAATGCAGGAGAGCTGTAAGTAAAATATCTGCATATATGACCTGGCTCCAGTGATCCTGCTGGTTGGACATAACAAGAAAGCCTCCGTCGTCGATCAGCACACACAGCAGGTCCTGGGGACAGACACACACAGTGAGATAGGCAAAACACACCACGTGGTATTCTCGGAGTGCCAAACGCATGGTCTGTACCAGATATGTAATAGATCATATGTAGATAAATGGGGGGGGAAATCAACAAATAGACAAATCAGAGAGCGATATAGCTGAAAAAGTATTATAACATGTGTGAGGTGATTTGGGGGAAACACCGTTGCAACAAGCATATAGAGCACAGCCGCAGTGTATGTTTTCACAGGCGAGTAACAGGGACACAGCTGTTCACCGTAGTTCAGTGTTGTTTGCCGGCCGGTGTTGGATTTTTCTTCTCTGGATGCACAATGTTTGCCGTAGTTGCAACCACGGTACAATAACAGCCCTACATAACGGTTGAAACGGGTCACTCAGATCCTCGCGCTCACCTCGTTGTTGACATCACAGTCCATCTCACAGCTAGCGGTGGGGCTGCACTGCAAGGAGAGAGCAACAAGGTGGTCACAGGGCAGACACACGTTGCAAAGCACAGACAACACACATTATTAACAGCTGCAGGGTCCTATAATGAACATGATCTCTTTCAGTAGTATCAACAACGTCCTCTGACACTGTATGGCCGCAGGAAGGTGCAGCATTTCACCCGGCAAAGGGTTTCTGCTTTCTATAAATCGGGATGGACTCCTGATCATATTATTGACCACAAGGCACAAAATATCATCATAATATTATATTACAATATAAATCTATAATTTATAAAAGGTCAATACACGGTGGAGCATTGCAAGACACATTATGGAGCCTTGTAACGAAAAATGCTCTCCTCTAGGTTTAAATCGTTGCAGGAACCAGGATGTGACTGATATTTTTCTGCAAACAGTTTCTGCAGCGCTTTATAATAATCAAAGAGAGCGAGATACATATAAACGGACATAGGATGGAAACAAGAGGTGTAGAGGGCCCTGCTCATAGGAGCTTACAGTCTAGAGGAATCGGGGTTGAGGAAGACGCGGGGAGTTTTACTGGATGTCAGGATCATTAGTGCCAGTGGTTTGGAAATGGTGGGGCCATAGAAGCAGCTTCAATCATGTGTGAGTAGGTGAGCAGAGGGATGAGTTGCATCAGTGATGTGGTACAATAATCTGGGTTTTGATGAATTTCTTGAAGGCCTGAAGATCAGGGGAGAGTTTGATAGGACGAGGCAAGTCATTCCACAGGACCGGAGTTGCCCTTGAGAAGTCTTGGAGGCGAGAGTTGGCAGCGAGGGTGTAGACAGAGGACAGGCGGAGGTCGCCCTCCGAACGAAGTTGTCTAGAAGGGACGTGCTTGTGGATTAATCTACACAAAAGGGGCAGCAAAGATGTGCCTGGCTCCTGCGGTATCTTTCTACCCTCAAATTGTATATATAAATATGCCTGGATAAATTACATTCATAGTTCTGTGTTACTTTAGTGGGTTTGTTAACTGAACGGGGGATTGTGAAGAATGAGGGCAGTTTCCCACAATCCCCTGATTAGGGGTTGAATCTTAAGGAACCATTTTTCATTTGATAGAGTGAAAGTGCGAGGCACGCTAATGATACTGTATATTAGGCTGAGGACGGTCAGAGCTACTCTCTTAGAAAGCTGTGAGTCTGTGTAAGCTACTTAAAGAGACGCCAGTACGTCTCGCTGCAAGAGGATCATTTTCTGGGCATCCAGCTACTTCCTGTAGTGGGACGGCTGGTGCCTGAAGAGGTGACGGACGTGTGACAGAGAGGAATGAAATAAATAAACCTCACCTTACGGGGTCCCTGCGGGTTTATCACGGACTGATTGCTCGCCAGGACTTTGAACTTTTCCACCCAGGACTCAAGATCTAACTTCACCCCGACAACTAGAGGAAAAAACAGAATAATAGAAAAGAAAAATGAGGGAGGTGTAGGATTACTATGTAAACGGAAAAAATGTTACAAAGACAATGTCTAAATCCTTCACAGAAAGGCACAGAAGGCAGTAAATGATGGAAACAATGGGGTTTTGAGTTTATGCAGCCATTTGTCTGCTTCGGTTTCTCAATTATTAATGTTGTTTGTTGTTGTCTTTGTGCAAAGTCAATGGGTTCAGTGACAGAGGTTAAAGGGCTTTTCTAGACATAAAAATGACACGATAAGGAGTGAGCAGATACTGGCTGCATGAGGAGGATGTGATACTATTACAACTTTTATTGATTATGCAAAAATAAGGAAATATACCCTAAAAACAAAAACACACGGATAAAAGAAAAAAAATCTTAAAAAGCCAAGAAAAAAAAAATTACACAGGGTGGAAAAAATAAAAATAGCTGTTAAAAAAAGGAACCGTGATATCTGAATAACAAAGCTGCTGTTTCTGCTCCATCGCTCTATGACACTCTATTCCTCTACCACTCTGTAACCTGTCCTCAATCTCCTTCCTTTCCTCCTCAACATTAAACACATACAGGGTTATTCAGATAAAGAGGTGAAAACCAGGAGAATTGTCAGGAGAATGAACAATCTAGACCAAATAGCCGATTTGGAAATTGAGATAAAGGGAAGAATTTTTCTGGTTCGGCTATTTTGACCTAGAGTTTTCACTTCTCCAGTCATTCTCCAGAGTTTCACCTCTCTCTGAGTAACCCTGATAGAGACCAATGCCCCCTGTAATCCAAGATAAGGACATAGTTATGAACTCAATGGGTCCCTGAAGAAATAAGATTAACTCCTTGAAGACAGAAAATAGAAGGATTTTATTTCTAGAATGCGTATTTTACTATATTGTATTTATTACATCAGGGATCAGCAACCTTGGCCCACTAGGGGCTCTATTACATTCCTCGCGCATCGGTTTTGTGCGCACGCAAATGCGCATTTGCGCGAGGACAAAACCATTTGCGCAGAACGTCGTATTACGACGTTCGTGCAAACGATGCACATTAACGCCCAACGCGAGTGACCCTGCGCGAGTTCGTGCGCGCATTCCCATACTTAACATTGTGAGCGCCAATGCGTTAGTGCGCTGGTATGCGGATGGTATTACAATCTTCGTGCAGCGAAAGTTTGCTCGCATTTTTGTAACGTCTTTGAAAAGAACTGTAAATGTGATCGTTCTGGGCTAAACTAAATACACCAGCACGAAAAAAATAAAATACAGCACAGTACAGTTACACATTCTACACATACCCAAACATTAAAATTTATAAATTGTGTCATTGCAAAGTTTTTCTTTTTTTGGCTGGTGGTTGTTAATTTTTTTTTCCTTTTTTTTAGTTTGTAAATATTTTATTGGAAATGGGTGATTGATGTTGGCTGATTCCCGTGACAAAACAGTCTGCCCACCGATTCCTGCACGCAACATTCATTTGCGAATGGCTTTGCGCGTCGGATTTGCGCACGAAAAATCTTGAAGGAAGAAAAAATGCTCTCTGATCGTAATACCACGTTCATTTTCATGCGATAACATTTTTTTCGTGCGCAAAAAAAATTGTGCTGCGCGAGCGCAATTGCGCAGATAATGTAATAGGGCCCTAGATGTTTGGGAACTACAACTCCCATGATGCTCAGCCACTCATTAGACGATTGAGTCTCATGGAAAATACATTTCCGACACATCTGTAGGATTCCTGACCCCTGTATTAAGTGATCCTTTATAGGACGGCATCCAGATTAATAAGTACATAAATGAAAAAGAATTTACGCAGCCTTGAAAATAATGTATAGATCCCAAAACGTGCTCAGGCTGCTACAATCCTTCTTTCGGGGGCATTGTGTCACTAATATAGTAAGATAATTCATTTTTATGTATATCCTTTCCCTCTACAATTTACCTGCTGGTTTAAGCCGTTTTCCATCGATGTCGACGTCCACCGCAGTGCTGACCAGGATCCCCACTGTGTTGTTCTCGAGCTCAGAAGGGCGATATCCAGCTGCGAGATGGAAATGAGAATAAAGATAGTTGCACAGGAATGTAATCATAGAATCGGCATTGGATCCACCTCTCCGGACCGGCTCCCATAGTGAATTCTATGAGAGGAGCTCGATCACAGCTCCACCCGTTAAAGGCCCCTTTGAGAATTTCTCGTTCCTCTTTTTGCCACGTGCTGAAGCAGAGAGGAAGGTCGAGATTCACTAGAGATCACCGTTAGCACTAAAAGTGAGCCACAAGACCTCCCGACTGACAGCAGAGGCTTTCTGCATCATAAGTGGAGCTTTACAGCGCTCACGCAGCGGTTGTGCTCAGATGGTTAAAGTGATAAAGGCAGTTTGCAGACGAAGCATTGAATATTTTCACACACACAAATCAGTGTTAAAACAACTGCAACAAAATGAACATGCCTTTAAAAAAAAAAAAAAAATAATAATCAGGAGAAACATAACAATGCTCCTAACCTCAGATGCTGCCAAACTATTGGCTCATTCTCTCATCATCTCTCGCCTTGGCTACTGTATCAACCTTCTGTCGCGACTTGTGCTCTCCAGACTCTCCTCCTTCCAATCTATTCTCAATGTTTCCTCTCATCTAATCTACCTCAATCCAAGATTGCTCTGCATCACCCGCCCACCCTCTGCCAATCCCTTCACTGGCGTCCCATACCCTTACAACCAATGAAAAGAACCGGTCGCATCAGGCGACTTTGTTGCAAATAGGAGCAGGGTTTTATTGGAAAATGCAATGTTTCGATCACACCCAAGGATCATTATCAAGGACTTTGGATAGAACCAAACAGTACATTTGCCAATAAAACCCTGATCCTATTTACAACATACTCATGTGATGTGATTAGGTCTTTCTTTGGTTGTAGGGATAGAGTGGGCTGGCTACCATTGGACCTTGGTGCATTCACTGTGGGTGAAGTATAGTATTTTGTGCTCCCTCACGGCACGCACTGCGGATACTTACATTCCCTATAAGGTGCTCGAAAGATGTAACCCTTATTGTCCAGGCTACGACGATAGTATGTGGCATTATGTGGCTCCATGTCCTCCGTCCAGTCATCAGCCGCTCTATGATAACCAGAGGAGAACACAATGAATGGGCATACATCTCAGTGAGTGAGCATACCGACCAAGAACTCAATGAGTGAGCATACCGACCAAGAACTCAATGAGTGAGCATACCGACCAAGAACTCAATGAGTGAGCATACCGACCAAGAACTCAATGAGTGAGCATACCGACCAACAACTCAATGAGTGAGCATACCGACCAACAACTCAATGAGTGAGCATACCGACCAACAACTCAATGAGTGAGCATACAGACCAACAACTCAATGAGTGAGCATACAGACCAACAACTCGATGAGTGAGCATACAGACCAACAACTCAATGAGTGAGCATACCGACCAATAACTCAGCTCAGTGAGTGAGCATACCGACCAACAACTCAATGAGTGAACATACAGACCAACAACTCAATGAGTGAGCATACAGACCAACAACTCAATGAGTGAGCATACAGACCAACAACTCAATGAGTGAGCATACAGACCAACAACTCAATGAGTGAGCATACAGGCCAACAACTCAATGAGTGAACATACCGACCAACAACTCATTGAGTGAGCATACAGACCAACAACTCAATGATTGAGTTGTTGATCTGTCTGTTCAATCATTGAGTTGTTGGTCTGTATGCTCACTCATTGAGTTGTTGATCTGTCTGTTCAATGAGTGAGCATACAGTTGGGGTATATGTGACTACAGATCTCCAAGAATCAGGTTTAACCTGATAACCAGTTTCCAGTGAACACATTTGGTCTGTCAAGGGATCAGGAGGCCTGCAGACCATCTGAGCCTCTCCTGGTTTGCAGACATTGGGCCCTATTCCCTGGTTAAGGCTAAAATGGGGACGCAAACGGGGGAACTCTTTGACTGCAGTTTTCAATGGAGAGTCCACATTTTAGCATGAGATTCTCACTCTGCTCCGGGGGACAAGAAGCGGCGGATCCGGCCACCAATCTTGCCGGGGATGAAATGTGAATATCGGATTTATTGGGAGGGGGGGCTTGTTAAATGATTTTACAAAAGCGGATTCATTTAGCACCAGTTTTTAGGAGTAGCTAGAATTGTGATTTGCACATCCCTGTGGTAATTAGCGCTAGCACTTTGTTATACCTTACTCATCCTAACGCTAATTACTGATTGCGCTCCCCATGTTAAGTATAGGATGCGCAAAGTACAGTAAGCTTGCATAAGCTCGCGCAATCACCGATGCACTGAGTGATTTCTTACGTGTTTAGCATTAGGAAGGTAATATGGGGGCATGCGTTAAAGTCATTTATCCGGGCGGTAACGCTTACACATCCGAATGCTAACAGTAGCGTTCAGCAGGGAATAGTGCGCTCACTGTGATGCACTGACAGAGCTTTACAGTCTGAGATTGACTGGAAACTTCAAGTCCTGAACATCAAATATGTTTTAACCGCTTGACACCACTGATCTGTTTCAAAGCCGATCACAGGGTTTTGAAAAGGCTTGGGATACGCGCTAAACCTGTGATAACGGCTTCACACAGTGCTTCAATGAGAAACACCAACTATAAAAAGGGAATAAACTTTAACACCCTGATCTCTATAAAAATGAGGTTTTGAAAAAGGAGAATCGAGGAGGAATGAGTAAACATTGGCGACTGGAAACCAAGTGAACAATGTGAGTGTGTGCGCAATGAGTGTGCACCTGACAAAGCCATGGGCGCTGGAGAAATCATTAAACCTACTTGTTGGGGAAAACTCTGGTTATTCCTCCGTCAGTAGCTGCAAAGACAGCAAGAAGCCCGTACCTGCAAGAATGTAACGCAAGAAAAGAGAGTGAAAACACAGACAAGGAATTCACTCTGCAAGAGATGAGACAGCGTGAGGATTCAGGATACGAGAGTCCCAGGAAAAGGGATTTAAATGGGAGCAAACGTATATTTGGAGACTGGCAGCAGGAGGATAGAGAGTCTGTCTCTCGATGGGCCCTATTCCGACCCTGGTGTAATCTTAACCAGAGCTGCTGTGAATTTACCAAAGTCACAATAGTCTATGGAGATGCTATGTTTACATCAGTTCTGGTTTGGTTTACACCGAGGTTGGAATATGTCTCCATATCTTTCATTCTCCGGTGCCCACATCACTGCTTCTTACACATTATTTGGAAAACGAGACTAGGATTTTGTATTCAGACACTTTGTTTATCTCAAGGTTGTGGGTTTCTTTTGATACAGTGTATTTCTTGTGTTGTTTCTCCAGAGATCTGTCATGGGACACTATGTGACATGTAGAATGTCGCACAGAAAATAATATTTTTTTAATAAAATCCAGGGAGTGGTGGTCTCTGCTCTCCAGCGAATCCCTCACGTGAGTAAATCTTTGTCCTTCCACACACGTTCGGCCAGATCACGCGTGATTCCTGTGTCCAAGATCAGGTTGTGCAGGAGGAAACTGTCACCTGAAAACCAGAAGAAAATAATCATAACATACCACTATGCAATAATAATAATACTCCTAATAATAAACCTCTATAAACACTCACACAGCTTAGAATCCGGAGTCACTTTCTCCATAAGAGAGATAAAATTCATCAGGAATTCTGTGTTGTTCTCGGAATGTTCCAGGTCCCGGCAATACTTTCTGTGCGATAAAAAAAGATGGCAGATACATCAGGAAGCCGAGGAGGCCACGGGAACAGGTGACTGAACACAAACGCAGGATAAGGGTGAAAGAGACGGGCAGATATCAGGCGGAGTTATAAGTGTGTGATTGTGACATGGGTGAAAATGTACATCACTAAAGAGGTTATTCACTGACCACCATCATTTCACTGACAGGTCAGTGCGATTCAATTGGCGAACCTCAGGGGACAACAGTGAATCGGGGGCAGCAAAATCACAGGGAGTTCTCTATTTAGGGAGCTTCCACAATAGTCCGCCGTACTTTCACCATTCTTTCTACTAAACGCCTTTGTACTTTTCACCATTCTTTCCACCATAGTCCGCCATACTTTTCACTACTATTTCCACTAGTAGCCCACCGTTTTGTTCACCCTTCTTTCCGCTGTAGTCCGTTGTACTTTTCACCATTCATTCCGCTGTAGTCCGTTGTACTTTTCACCATTCATTCCGCTGTAGTCCGTTGTACTTTTCAGCATTCCTTCTACTATAGTCCTTTGTACTTTTAACTGTTCTTTCCAACATAGTCTGCCATACTTTTCACTATTATTTCCACCCGTAGTCTACTGTTTTGTTCACCCTTCTTTTCACTGTAGTCCACTGTACTGTTCACTGTTCTTTCTGCTGTAGTCCACAGTTTTTCACCATTCTTTCCATGACAGTTCGTCATACTTTTCTCCGGTCTTTCTACTGTAGTCTACTGTTCGTTTCACTATTCTCTCTATTGCACCATACTTTACACCATCTTTCCACCTTAGTCCGCCATACCTTTCACTATTCTTTCCACCTTAGTCCGCCTCACCTTTCACTATTCTTTCCACCTTAATCCGCCATACCTTTCACTATTCTTTCCACCTTAGTCCGCCATACCTTTCACTATTCTTTCCACCTTAGTCCGCCATACCTTTCACTATTCTTTCCACCTTAGTCCGCCATACCTTTCACTATTCTTTCTACCTTAGTCTGCCATACCTTTCACTATGCTTTTCACCTTAGTTTGCCATATCTTTCACTATTCTTTCCACCTTAGTCCACCATATCTTTCACTATTCTTTCCACCTTAGTCCGCCATACCTTTCACTATGCTTTTCACCTTAGTTTGCCATATCTTTCACTATTCTTTCCACCTTAGTCCGCCATATCTTTCACTATTCTTTCCACCTTAGTCCGCCATACCTTTCACTATTCTTTCCACCTTAATCCGCCATACCTTTCATTATTCTTTCTACCTTAGTCCGCCATACCTTTCACTATTCTTTCCACCTTAGTCCGCCATACCTTTCATTATTCTTTCCACCTTAGTCCGCCATACCTTTCACTATTCTTTCCACCTTAGTCCGCCATACCTTTCATTATTCTTTCTACCTTAGTCCGCCATACCTTTCACTATTCTTTCCACCTTAGTCCGCCATACCTTTCACTATTCTTTCCACCTTAGTCCGCCATACCTTTCACTATTCTTTCCACCTTAGTCCGCCTCACCTTTCACTATTCTTTCTACCTTAGTCCGCCATACCTTTCACTATTCTTTCTACCTTAGTCTGCCATACCTTTCACTATTCTTTCCACCTTAGTCCGCCATACCTTTCACTATTCTTTCCACCTTAGTCCACCATACCTTTCATTATTCTTTCCACCTTAGTCCACCATACCTTTCATTATTCTTTCCACCTTAGTCCGCCATACCTTTCACTATGCTTTCCACCTTAGTCCGCCATATCTTTCACTATTCTTTCCACTGTCTCACCATAGTTTGCACTGAGGTTCCAGTCAAAACTCTCCAGAGTTCTATGGAGATTTCAGTACATTCCCTGTTACAAACAATGGCAGAACACGATGGATTGAGAATAGCCACAGTTTACCATTTTATGGAAGTCTAATGGTCGTACCTCTGCTCATCATTATTTGCAGCAGCTTCGGCTGCCGGTGTTGGATTTTTCCTCTCTGCATAGCTGAAGGTCTCTGTAGTTGCAACAACAGAGTTTCTTACTGTTAGCAACTACAGCAAACTTCGGTGCCACAACGGTGCTTAGTGAATAGACCCCTTAGGAATTGGTGAATGTGTAGTTGAGCCTGGTAATGTTTCATAACGCGATTTAAAAATATTGGGTCACCGAACTCAAAGTAAAACAAAGCAGAAAAGGAGACGCAACAAGCACATCAGAAAAAAGTCAGACTGTAGGATTGACACAGTTCACAATACCTGGGGGCGAGGAAAACCCGGCCATCTGACTCAAAATGGTTTGGCATCAAAGACTCAAAATCTGTAACACAGAAAAAATGCTATTCAGCAAGTAACAGTGATGAGCGCTTTGCATGAAGTGCTCAGAAGGGGCCACAGCCGCTGGTTGTGTGGGTTGTATGATGGAGAGAGTGTACTGGGATTGTCTAGTGATAAGGGCATCATTGTTCATTGAAGAGTGATCATGTCGATACCAGAGAGTGTTCGGTCTGTGCGATGCAAAAGAGAAGAAGGACATTGAGTGTTTTCCGAGGATAAAAGAAACACTTCTCCATACAAAGGGAACTGCTGGCGGAATGGAAAGAGCTCCTTGTGGTGTGTTTGAGTCATTGTATGTGGGGTAATAGCGGTGTGTGTAGAGAAAGGCCTCCAATGATTACATAATGCTCCCAGTGTGTATCCTTTAGCTACATGTACAGACTATTTCAAAGTAGGCGGCAGGAGATGGACACATGGACACTAGTGGAATATAGAGGGAGACCTAGACAGGGCTTATTATTAGACTGTATATAGAGGGAGACCTAGACACAGCTTATTATTAGACTGTATATAGAGGGAGACCTAGACACGGCTTATTATTAGACTGTATATAGAGGAAGACCTAGACACGGCTTATTATTAGACTGTATATAGAGGAAGACCTAGACACGGCTTATTATTAGACTGTATATAGAGGGATAAAAACACGGCTTATTATTAGACTGTATATAGAGGGAGACCTAGACACGGCTTATTGTTACACTGTATATAGAGGGAGGAGACCTAGACACGGCTTATTATTAGACTGTATATAGAGGGAGACCTAGACAGGGCTTATTATTAGACTGTATATAGAGGGAGACCTAGACACGGCTTATTGTTACACTGTATATAGAGGGAGGAGACCTAGACAGGGCTTATTATTAGACTGTATATAGAGGGAGACCTAGACACAGCTTATTATTAGACTGGATATAGAGGAAGACCTAGACACGGCTTATTATTAGACTGTATATAGAGGAAGACCTAGACACGGCTTATTATTAGACTGGATATAGAGGAAGACCTAGACACGGCTTATTATTAGACTGTATATAGAGGAAGACCTAGACACGGCTTATTATTAGACTGTATATAGAGGAAGACCTAGACACGGCTTATTATTAGACTGTATATAGAGGGATAAAAACACGGCTTATTATTAGACTGTATATAGAGGGAGACCTAGACACGGCTTATTATTAGACTGTATATAGAGGGAGACCTAGACAGGGCTTATTATTAGACTGTATATAGAGGGAGACCTAGACACGGCTTATTATTAGACTGTATATAGAGGGAGACCTAGACACGGCTTATTATTAGACTGTATATAGAGGGAGACCTAGACAGGGCTTATTATTAGACTGTATATATAGAGGGAGACCTAGACACAGCTTATTATTAGACTGTATATAGAGGGAGACCTAGACAGTGCTTATTATTAGACTGTATATAGAGGGAGACCTAGACAGGGCTTATTATTAGACTGTATATAGAGGGAGACCTAGACACGGCTTATTGTTAGACTGTATATAGAGGGAGTCCTAGACACGGCTTATTATTAGACTGTATATAGAGGGAGACCTAGACAGGGCTTATTATTAGACTGTATATAGAGGGAGACCTAGACACGGCTTATTGTTAGACTGTATATAGAGGGAGACCTAGACACGGCTTATTGTTAGACTGTATATAGAGGGAGTCCTAGACACGGCTTGTTGTTACACTGTATATTTATACACACTGCTTATTATTACACTGTATATATAGATATACACACTGCTTATTATTACAGTATATATATATATATACACACACTGCTTATTATTACACTGTATATATATATATATATTATATATACACTGCTTATTATTACGCTGTATTTGGCTGCATGCAAAAATATCCCCGTATTATCTTCTGCTGGAATTTACTTTTAAACATGTATATGGAAGGAGAATGACTAAGTGCAGCATCCGTCTGCAATGTGCGCATCACAGATTGGATGGGGTGCTGGACGCCAGCAGACATGATAGTAGGACTGGGGAAAATCGCTCAATCATTTTGCACTACAGGCGGGAGTAACGGGTTTGCAGAGTTCGCTGCCTATAGCTATAGCCTCCCTGTAATAAATGATATAGTGTGATGGTTGAGTAAAGAGGAGCAATTTCTTTTTTATTGGCTGTAAACGATGAGCGGTCTCCATCTAACGTTTGTGTACGGGGGGTGGGGGGCAGGCGTCTGTGAAGGAAAGGTACAGATCTATTCTCGAGAGATGGGATCGTGACGCTCAGGGCACTAAGGAAACTTTGTTCTCCTCTTTCAACAGCTCATGCGTTCATGCACCTGCAAACTTTTCTATGACGCAAACCTGTATGGTGTAAGCAGAAGATGTGTAGCAGGGTACGGAGCAGATAACAGCTTAAAAGGGACACTCCAAAAAGGGACTCCAAAAAGGATCACCTCCTGGAGTCCATAGGAATCCAAGGAAAATTGAACTTCTGCGGAAGCGCAAAGTTATCGTGGAGGGTGACTGGGAACTATTTGTTCCTAGTCTCACTCTGACCCTGGCGAGAAAAAAAAGATTAAAATCCTGTATAAAGCGCCCATCAGGCTGTGTATAAGGTGTGCATGAAACATAAATGAATTTCCTGTTCAGACTTGAGTCCCAAAGATCTCATTATCATATGCAAATATTCCAAAATCCCCAAAAATCCCACATTGGTAAAACGTCTGGGCCCGAGCATTTCAGATGAGGGAGACTCAACATGCATTGTGTCAAGAATAATAAACCAACAACTTATCTTCTTCTGGCACGCCTGCAGCCTCTCCGAGACGTTGCACCTTCCGCCTTCTAGCATTAATCAGTTTGGGGGTATGACAGTCAAACCTAGGCCCCCTATTCACCCCTGTGTCGGGATTTCTGAGCATGCACACGTGTATAATATCACAAGTGCATATATTCAGTGCTTCCACCATGCAAACGACTAGGAGCAGCTTACAAACAGTACAGCTGCAGGCAACACCAAGTGAATGAAGGTTGCATGGCGCATGCACAAAGGGCTCCCATTGGAATGAGTGAACGGTGGACGGGGACGGTCACTTTAGGTTGCACTCCATGTGAAAGAGCGTCCCCATTCATTTCTATTATGGGAATAGGAGCAGCTCGTGGGGGTCTTTCTCAGCCAGAGCGGATTCTGCTATCATGTGAAAATGATGGTTTGCCGGTGTGCTGCTCGTGTGTGATGCCTTCTACTTGTTCCCATGTGACAACTCGGCGCATGCAGTGTATAAGCATACCATCCACCTAAATCACAGGTAGATTGCAAGTTATTTAACGGTGCATTGTTTTGTTTTGAACCGTCTAGAGTAATAAACTTTCTTGTATGTTGCCCCATCACACGCGTGTCCGTGGGTTTTCCGTTATGGAGTATGTGGTCTGAGGCTTTCTAGGTGGGAATCCAGCGCATGCGCACTGATTTCATACACAAAAACAAGGGATATTTTGTATCTGTTGTGTCTTCTCTATGTGACCAGTTATGTTTTAGTGAAACTGTGGGTGTATTTTGTGTGTGTCTGTGTGCTGCTCAGAAGATGGAGCGTGACCTTTTTGTCCATGAACATACAGATCCCAGAAGACCTTGGAGAAATCCTTAAGAACGAGCATGCTCTGCTTCGAGTGGAGAGACTCGACTGAACCATTGGGGGGGGGGGTTAAACAGTCAAACCGGGAGGTCCCAGCAATACAGTCCAAGCACACTCCAGCCCCCTGGACAGGAGGCACAGTGCATTGTGGGGGATTAGTGAGAACCTTATGGAAACGCAGATTGTGAATTTGGAGTCGGGCATTCAAGGCCTGCTTAGAGGCGCTAATCATCTCTGCCGAGATGTGGTGCAAGTCTCGGGCTTTTTCATAAATTGGCCTTACCTCCTGATTACCACCCACAATGCACTGGGGCGCACAACTGAGGGGCGAGCTGGGAACACGGGATTAGTTGGACTATTACCTTCTGATCAGACGGTCAAGGTGAAGGAAGGGCAAGCGATGGCAGGAGTGGGAGGGTTGGTGAGGGGTTACAGGACACTATCATTGTTTCATCAGCATCGCCAATACAGGGTCACTGGGAGTCAGACAGAAGCTGCAGGGGTCAGTGCTGGGCCTAGAAATCCATTTTTCTATGCCTTTTACACTTGCAGTGAACTGCTATGGCCTCCCATCCCCGTTACATGCGAGCTGCCCTCCATCAAGATCCCGCTTGACTATCTGCACTGACTCAGCACTGCCCCCTCTCAGCTTGTGGCGTGAAGAGACAGGATTAGGAAGGCAGAAGGAAAGAAGGAGGAGGAGGAAACACAACAGCATCAGTTACTAATCCCCATTTAATGCTAATAAATACACACCACGTTTCAATTAAGACATTGTGGCATAATAGGCAGGGAGGAACCTAGAGTAATGAGGCTCCAGGTCAGGTCAGGGAGCGGCTGAAGGAATAAGGAAAGGATTGCGTTGATAAGGAGTGGAGATAAACCGGAGATGATGTGGGAAAGGGGAGTCTTGAAAAAGAGATAAAAAGTTAAAGGCCACAGCCGTAAATGATGGGAAGGTAAGGAAGAAGAATGGATGTGTGTATGGAAGCCATGGTCCAAAAGGAGTGGAAATATGTGGGAGACGGTCGTGGAAACGGTCGAGGAGACGGTCGTGGAAACGGTCGAGGAGACGGTCGTGGAAACGGTCGAGGAGACGGTCGTGGAAACGGTCGAGGAGACGGTCGTGGAAACGGTCGAGGAGACGGTCGTGGAAACGGTCGAGGAGACGGTCGTGGAAACGGTCGAGGAGACGGTCGTGGAAACGGTCGAGGAGACGGTCGTGGAAACGGTCGAGGAGACGGTCGTGGAAACGGTCGAGGAGACGGTCGTGGAAACGGTCGAGGAGACGGTCGTGGAAACGGTCGAGGAGACGGTCGTGGAAACGGTCGAGGAGACGGTCGTGGAAACGGTCGAGGAGACGGTCGTGGAAACGGTCGTGGAGACGGTCGAGGAGACGGTCGTGGAAACGGTCGAGGAGACGGTCGTGGAAACGGTCGAGGAGACGGTCGTGGAAACGGTCGAGGAGACGGTCGAGGAGACGGTCGTGGAAACGGTCGAGGAGACGGTCGTGGAAACGGTCGAGGAGACGGTCGTGGAAACGGTCGAGGAAACGGTCGTGGAGACGGTCGAGGAGACGGTCGAGGAAACGGTCGAGGAGACGGTCGTGGAAACGGTCGAGGAGACGGTCGTGGAAACGGTCGAGGAGACGGTCGAGGAAACGGTCGTGGAAACGGTCGAGGAGACGGTCGTGGAAACGGTCGAGGAGACGGTCGTGGAAACGGTCGAGGAGACGGTCGTGGAAACGGTCGAGGAGACGGTCGAGGAAACGGTCGAGGAGACGGTCGTGGAAACGGTCGAGGAGACGGTCGTGGAAACTGTCGAGGAAACGGTCGTGGAAACGGTCGAGGAGACGGTCGTGGAAACGGTCGAGGAAACGGTCGAGGAGATGGTTGTAGAAACGGTCGAGGAGATGGTCGTAGAAACGGTCGAGGAGATGGTCGTTGAAACGGTCGAGGAGATGGTCGTGGAAACGGTCGAGGAGGTGGTCGTGGAAACGGTCGAGGAGATGGTCGTGGAAACGGTCGAGGAGATGGTCGTGGAAACGGTCGAGGAGATGGTCGTGGAAACGGTCGAGGAGATGGTCGTGGAAACGGTCGAGGAGATGGTCGTGGAAACGGTCGAGGAGATGGTCGTGGAAACGGTCGAGGAGATGGAAAAGGAGATGGACGAGGAAATTTTACAGGAAATGAAAAGGAAGATGGAAAAGAAATAGTAGAGGAGAATGAAATTGGTAAAATGACAGGGTAGGAGAGATGGAAAGGGAGAGGGACTATGGCAGAGGAGATTCAATGGAAGATGATAGCAGAGATGGATAGGAAAATGGCAGAGAAGCTCAAAAGGGAAATGGCATAGTAGGTGGGAAGGTTGATCTTGGAAGAGATGGGATGGAAGGTGGAAAAGATGGGAAGGGCCGTGGCAAAGGTGATGAGAAGGAAGACGGTAGATGAAATGGGGAAGAAGATCCTAGAAGACATGGGATAAAAGGTGGAAAAAGATAGGAAGGTGGCAGAGGTGACAGATATGGTGAAAGCCAAATATATGGATAAGAAGGTGCTAGGGGAGATGGAAAGGAAGATGGTAGGGTAGAGTAGAGGAGGTGGAAATGAAGATGGTAAAGGAGAAAGAAAAGAAGGTGACAGGAAGGAAGATATGGATGCTTTCTTAGGGTGGGAGCTGGAAGGAGGAATGACTGTTAGCTGCGGAGCATATAGATGGCTCTGGGGTATGCGGATGGATTGCCAGGTTAGAATTCCACATGGAGTGGCAAAGTGGGCATTTGTATGGGACAACATGACAGGGATTTAGTGCGCGAATGGAAATGGAGTATACAATGGTATATTTGGAATGAGAAATGGGAGAGGGGAGATTGATATCGAGGGAATGTGGGAGCACAAAGAATTACCTAGGGAAAATCATAAGCTTAATCATTGTAGAAGCTATAAAGCTTTTCATCAATCACACAAGTTTTAATATATATATATTGGATCACTATATATATATATATTGCTTCTGCTGGCTCCTCTGGAGGCTGTTTATTAGGGGATCAGAAAAGGAAGGAAAAGAACGATGCATAGGGAAAAAAGGAGGTGGGAGGAGAAGGTAAGACGGACAAGGTCTCACATGGCTGCAACATTAGCCCAAGTGAGGAGCATCAGATTACAGAGGATCTTCTGGGAATGTGACGGAGGGACACAGACAGAAGGAATTGTGGTGGTTCTGTGAGGTGGTAGTAGGCATTTCGGGCAGGGTGACGGGCAGGCAGGCGGGAGTAAGGTGAGAGGTTGTCAGGGGGCAGGGAGGTCTATTGCTGGAATATACTTGCCCTTAGTTTTCTTGTTTGGATCTGTGAAAATCCACCAGAGAGCCAGAAAAACAACACAAAGAAAAAAAGAACACAAAAGAAAAAAAGAAGGAGGAACGGGTGGAGAGGAGGAGCCATTACAAACAATATTTTATTCAAGAGCTGATTGAATAAAAATATTGTATTTCATAAATTGTACTGAAACAAAAAACAGAATAGAAAATAAATCTTGGCAAGAAAACACCATGAAACATAAGCAGCGATAAAGAAATGGAAAGGTAGAGAAAAAGAGAGGATAGAAAGAGAAATACAGCCAGAAGGAGAGAAGAGAGAAACCCTGGAAAGGGAAGAAGAAAAAAAGGATGAAGGGTCGGTAAGAGCAAGAGGTCGCCCCAAAATGAAAGATGGAGTCCGGCGTGGGCGGAGGAGAACAAAGAGACAAAAATATGGATAAATAAAGTATCAAAGGAGTATGGAAAAAATATCAAAGAAAGGCACGAGCCAAGAACATCTGATGCACCAACGAGAAAGTAACCGAATGTCTAAGCCGAAAAAATAAGGAAAATATCCCCAAATTCCATAAGGCATATTTATATAAAAACGTAAGCGAAACACTCAAGAGCGCAAAAACATCAGTGCGGGTTTCAAATATAGTAGTGAAACATTCATATCAGTGCAAGTGTTTCGTCTCGATGATCTTGATGAGCATTTAAGGTCAAACAGTGACCTGCGCCTAGCTTCTCACCGCATCACCTCTTCCCATGATAGACTGCAGGATTTCTCACGCGCAGCCCCCACTCTCTGGAACGCTCTCCCTCGTACTGTCAGACTTTCCCCTAACTTCTCTTCCTTCAAACGCTCCCTTAAAACGTTCCTATTTAGGGAAGCCTACCACCCAACTCACTGACGCAATCATCAATCACTCTAACCTTACAGTCCTCTCCTCCTGTTTCCAACCCCAACCCTCCCAGATTGTGAGTTCCTACGGGAATAGGGCCCTCATCTCCTCCTGTACTGTTTGTCAAATGTTGTTCAATGTATTGTAACCCTGTCTATACTGTGCTTATTGTACAGCGCTGCGGAATATGCTGGCGCTTTATAAATAAAGAATAATAATAATAACTATAATGTAAAAAAATCAATATATAAATAAATATGATTCTATAAAATGCTGTGCTCCTAGAAAATAACTTTTTCTATATCAGGGTTATTCAAAGAGAATCGAAAAAGCCACTGCACGTTCGGTGACTTTTCATTCTCTTCAATTCGGTTTGATTTGGCGATCCCATTTCGGCGACCCCGCGGTGTATTCAGCAAGCACCACAGGGCTGTCGTAGTGCAGGGAAAAGTCGCCGCGAAGCCGCCGAAAAAACACTGCAAAACGAGGGCGAACGCACACTGAAACCCGCAAAAACATCTGGATTAACCCCGCCGAAAACGCCAGAAAAACCCGAGCAGGAGCCGATCACACACAGCGCAGCCACCGGAAAAAGCCGACACCGCAGACGAATGCAGCGAAGAAATTAAAGAAACAGTACGCTTGAATGTTTGAAAAGTAAAACGCTGTTTGCAAAGAAACTATTGAGCGAAAATATCTGAAATTTACATATAAAATCCAATGAAAGATAATAAAAAGGGCTGTTACAGAAAAAAGAAGTTAAAAAAAAATGCTTAAAATATCCTAAAAAAAAACTATCAATAAAGAGACATTTTTACAGCAGAATATTATAATCAATGGTTTATTAGATATTCAATTAAAACGGGAATAATTTTAACATTGAAGCCTATGGGATTCCCTTTCGGCAGCCATTCGGATCTCTTTGAATAACACTTTATGTCTTGCTATTTTTGCACAAATTTTTCACAAGAACACATATAGAAACGTTCTTTTCTAGGAGCAGAGCATTTTATAGAATCATATTTATTTATATAATGATTTTTTCACATTATAGTTTAAAACACTCATCAAGATCATCGAGATGAAACACTTGCACTGGTGTGATTTGTTTCACTACTATATTTGAAACCCGCACTGATGTTTTTGCGCTCTTCAGTGCGTCGCTCACGTTTAGTATCTATTTTCCTGACAGAGGTTTTTTGGGGACTAAACGTGTCACCGCACATATTTATAGAGCAGCACTGTATCAGTAATTATAGCACTTCCTACTTTGAGCGCTCTCATATTTATATAAAGTCGATACAATTCTGCAATGTCCATGTGTGTCAGGTAGGGGGCTGTGATAGCTTAAAAATACATACATTTATAAAGCACAGTATGTCTGATATATAATGAAACTCGATGGCTCAGTGTTGCATCACACATTATAGATAAATCAAGTATTTAATGATTTTTTAGGGATTTTTTTTTTAAAGTTATGGATGCCCTGGACTCCACCCAAACATGAAAATTTGGATAGGCCGTTAGTCGATGTGACCTTCGATTGGGAAATGAGCCTCTATGCGGGGGTTTGCTTTCTGTCGCAGGTGCTGACATTTTCGAAGAGGCTGACATTTCTATGAGCATCTCTCTGAGGATACCGCGATGTCTACTTCAAGATGTTCTTCCCTCGCTGAGCCTCACGGAGGGAGAGGTCTACCAAGAACGGCTGGCAAGAACACGGGAGGGGAAGGAAGAGAAGCTGGAAATGAAGACAGCACTGGGAGACTGAGACATGGGAGGATACGGGGATAACTCAGCGTTAAAGGTAAATGGAAAGCTGGTAACGTCAGCCAGGGTTGCTGAAGACCAAGCAAAAATAATGGACAGAAGAATAACAAAGCATCAACTGGCAAGAAGTGACGTGAGGATGAGCAAGGAGTGAATGAGTAGGGAAGAAACACCGTAAAATAATAAGGACTGGAAGACGAGTATGAGGAAACGGAAGCACCAAACAGATGTGGAAACAATGGAGCGAGATGTGGGAGACAGGCAGAGAGGACAGATATACGGCAGCTGTTACATTTTTTTTATATTTAATGAAACAGATCAACTAAAGGAAAGATAAAGTGAGGAGCTGAGGAGAGGAACATATAGAGGACAGCAGATTTATGAATGGGTACAATGTAAGGAGGAGGGCAACGTAAACAAGATACAGAGCTTGGACAGGGAAGGAGAGATAACAAAGTGATGCTTCATAAAAGGAAAACAGAGCGGGGAAACCAATGAAGGGAAAGAAAAACCAGAAAAGAGTAAAAAAGTGGGCGAGAAGAAAACAGGAGGAAAAAAAAGACACAAGATGAGAGACAAAAGTCCAAGTGTGTGAGGACTTAGTAAGTGCACATGGGCACGTTAGCAATGGAGAGACCAAGGAGAAAGACGAGAGAAGAGAGGTTGGGAGGGAGGAAATCAACCCCACATGATCAGAGTATGGTAAGAAAGGATGGCGACACCAAAGACAGAGACAGGTAAGAGAAGACAGAAAGCTCGAGACATCATGGAAAGAGAAACAAGGAGACGGGGCGATGGACTACAAGGTAGCTGAGAGAGAAAGAGAGAAGAAGAGGCAGAGAAAGAAGAGACAGAAAGCAGCATCTGATCCAGAGATTAATCGGAATGAATCAAACTAAAAGACACTCATTATGATTCCGATGAAAGGAGAAATCTCATGCAAACCTCACAGGCAACGAGTGTCTGAGAGGCAACTGACGGGCTCTGCATGCTGCGGCAACTCCGGCCCTTGCCCATCAAAAAGCCCCCCCTCCACAGTGTTTCATGTGGGGGGCGGCTGGGGGCAGGCGTGAGCTGGTGGGAGAGGGAGGGTGGGAGCAGGGTTAAAGGGAGATCTGGGCACACACAAGCAAAGGGGAAACTTACACTGCACCTGTAGAATCTGATCACTCAGATTAGCACGGAGGTAAAAGGAGCTGTACAAAGGTAACACCAGACCCAGGCTGCAGGGAGAGCAGGAGAGGAGCAGAAAAAGAAATACCAAAAGAGAAAGCGGGTGAAGCAAGAGGACGACGGGGAAGGGGGAAAAAAAATGGGCAAAATGTGGAGGTATGGGATCAGGTTGGGTAGCAGCAGAGAGGGTGAAGGAAGAGCAGGGTATGAGGGATGGAGGAGGGGAGCAAGAAGCGAGAGGGAGAGAGAAAATGTTACTACAACTTGAAAAGCATTGTAGCCAGTGACTATACACAATGTGTCCTGTGACCACCTGTCTTTTATACCGTGCACGCTATCAAGAAATAAAAACTGCGACACAACAAATATAATGTAAAGAGCAACAATGTTATTGACCTGTACAACAAAATGTATACAATATAATCTTTTTGTACTTGTCCAAATTAAATATGGAAATATAATGGAGACGCAACTGGTTTACGAAGGACTCATTACCCATCAAAAAAGCACTTGTGCAGCCCGCTCTGTCACGCCCAGCGGCGATACTATACATTACAAGGTTATGGATTATATTATATGTTTATTGGACCGTGACAGTAAGAAAAATAATCAAAGACAAAGAAATAATAAGCTATAGGATTCAATCATTGCCAAAATTTGGAGATTGTTCATAGACACACAATATAGGGGTTATTCAGAGAGCATCGAAATGTTTCCGACATTTGTTTCCTGCACTTCGGGGCGATTCGGCAATTCTAGTTCGCCGACTCTGCGGTGTATTCAAGTACAACTGCAGGGTCCCCGGAGTGCAGGGAAAACCCGCCGCAAACCCGGCGAACGCTCACCGAAAACCCGCAAAAATGACGCCGACCACACCATAAAAAGCCGAAGAGCTGCCGATCACAGCGCAGACCAGCCATCGGAAAAAGCAGACAAGCTGACGAACGGGTAAAAAAAAACAAATAAAAAAAAAACCAGTATGCTTGAAAGTTTCAAGATTGAAACGCGGTTTGAAAATAAACTACTGAACGAAAATGCCTGAAATTTACACATAAGATCCTATGAATGATAATAAAAAGGGCTGTTACAGAAAAAACACTTTTTAGAAAAGGAGAAATAAATTTTGCTGAACAAATCCGGAAAAATGGCTGAAAGATCCTAAAAAATCTATAAAGAGACTTTTTGCTGCAGAATAAAATAATAAATGGTTTATCAAATATTGAATTTAAACAGGAATATTTTTAACATTGAAGCCTATGGGATTCACCTGAATAAACCTGCTGAATGAAAACACTGATAATCAGGGAACTTCGTCAGCTTTTCTCTGCTGTTCGGTGTCTGTGAATAGATTAACCATTGCTTCTCTATGGGGGATTTCACTGCCGTCGAACAAGTGCCGGACGTGCAGGCAATTCTCCAAACTTTGGCGAACTGCCTGCTCTCTGAATAGCCGAATGGTCCAGAATTGTCCCCGTACACTGAATTTCAGTGTCCGGTTACATTTCGGCGACATTTCGGACCTCTCTGAATAACCCCTTATATGTTTATTGGACCGTGACAGCAAGAAAAATAATCAAAGACAAAAAGAAATAAGCTACAGGATTCAATCATTGCAGAAATTGGGAGATTGTTCATAGACACACTATATATATTCTCAAATATGCCTGATCTGAAAGCTTCATCTTTCTGTGGATTATTGTGTAGATATTCAGAACGGAATAGAGGGGAATTGACATGGGACCTGCAAATATTACAACAGAGTGGAAAAAAGAAATGAACTTCCCATGGAAATTCTCTACAATTCACAAATTTATTGCGACTTTGAGGAAATTGACTTTTTTTTTAACCAAAAATAAAATAAATTGATGCAGGGGAATTTTCTCCAATCTGCATTCCACTTCTACCCAATGAGAAGGGGAGAAAGAAGCGGGGATGTAAATAAGGACATGGGGAGGAGGACACATCCTTGGGTTCTTCTATCAACCAAAACTCTTGGTCGGTTGATAAAATCGGTCAAATCGGTTAAAAAAGAAAAGTAGTAAAAAAGATAAACAGGGAATGTTTTCTGCTCTCACAAAAACAATCTTGTCTTGTTGTTAGTTTATAAAAGCAAACAATAGTTCGCTACACTTTCAGCTGTTTCCCGGCAATTCAGAAACACAGCTCCTGCTTCAGGAAGGCTGCCTGGAAGTGGGGGACGAGATTTTAGGGAAATTTGCTGGCTCCTGCACGCAGTTAAGTGTAGGTGTCAGATAATTTCAGGTTTTCACGTCCTTTTATAAACAACACAGAATTAAAGCGGTGACGCTCTTGCATCTGCCCACAAGATGGCATTGACGTCCTGCAACTGGGTAGCAGCTGTGCATTATGGGAATGCGGCTAACCGTGTACCCCTCTTACTCTTCTCCCTCCCTGCGCGGCCTTCCGTCATTGCATCTATGCCTATCAGATCGGTGTATTTGTTCCCACCGTGGATTCTCGCGGACACAATAAGCAGCTTATGCAGCCTAATTGCCCATAATTTTGTTCACCAACTCCCCCCATCCCCTCACCTGTAGTTTGTGCTGTGTATCGGGGCCCACGTGTACGTTCTTTCAGCTTCATCAATATATCTCTGCAGGAAAGAAGAAACAGTCACAATGCAGTCAACATTGGAACACGTATGCAGCGCTCGCGCAACCCCACCCGGCTTTACCTCGTCGAGCGATTTCACCAGGGTACGAATTAACTGGTGACCTTCTTTCCCATCGATCATATTCCTGCGTATCTGAAAAATACAGAAGGCAAGAACAATAGGAATTGATGGTAGACAGATAAAGAGGGGAAGAGGAGGAGGGACGCGCGGATAAAACCAGGCATAGGAGACGGAGAGACAGTGGTGGTGGGGGGGGGGGTGCTGGGATACGTGGCAATCTAAAGAGAACGAGGCCGAGGCGAGCAAACACAAAGGAATGACAGTGAAGGGGTACAGAATGAAGACGCTGGATACTCGAAAGCCCCTGAGCATTGCAGAGGATAGATCCGTAAGCTTTGTAGTCTTACCTCTTCTTTATTTTCATCTTCCAGTTCGGCGTCCAAAAAGTCCAGAGTGACCGGCTCTTGGAAACTGATGACCTGATAGAATGACCAAAAGCGAGAGAAGGAAAGGCAGTGACGGGGGGTTATAGGAGGAGTGCAAACAATGGGGCATGTAGGGGGTCTAGAGGAAAGATTGTTTTGTGGACATTGATGAGGTAAGTGACTGCCATCGCGAGTGTGATAGAAGCGCTGCTCCAGTAAATATAAAGTATCACAGTAAAAACAAGGTAGCAACGTTCAAAACTCAGTTGTAAGGCAGCGGGGTTTTCTACAAGTATGTAGATAGTATGAGAGATGGGGAACATGCTACAAAAAGCATCTATTAAGCTAAGGAGCCGCACTCTGTATGTAGACGGAGCAGTCATTGTGTCTTGGGTTTGAGTCTCACCTGTGGCTTCAGGTTTGGATGCAGCAGGACATATCCGTTCAGGTCCACGGCAAACATATAGCCATTGGCGCCCAACTGAAAAGGAGAAACATCAGTAAGATCATTGCCAAAGCAGAGCATGGTTCCTATGGATAGGAACAACCAGCTTGTAGCCAGCATCGTGAAATAAGATCCGCAACCAAACATAGGAGGGAAGACTAAAAACTAAACACCCCAAGCTACCCACTGCTTAGCTCCATATCCACTCACACGTTGAAAGTAGTGTAACACTTGCAGATACTGGACTCAATGTACCACAGACATATGGCGTGACCAGATCTCCAGATTTTGCTCTGTAATTTGGGGTTTGTATCCTTGAAACTATCAGGATTATTCAGAGATCCGAACGTCCCCTGAAAATGCACCGAACAGTGAATTTCCCCGTACGATGACATTTTGGGGCCATTTGGCTATTCAGAGAGCAGGCAGTTTGCCAAATTTTGGCTTATTATTATAATAAAGGATTTTTCCAGGAAGGATACATTGAGATTTCTCTGGTTTTCAGTATGTCCTGGGTGGCGAGTATGTACCGTTAGGTGTCTTGCCCAAGGACACTTACTGGAGAGGTGCTCGTCGGGATCGAACCCATGTCTCCACAGTCTCTCCCCATGCAGAGCGGTGATGTTACCTCTACTCCACCCAGCAAATACGATGCCTGATTGACGGCAGTGAAATCCTCCATAGAGAATCAATGGTTAATCTATTCACAGACACTGAACAGCAGAGAAAAGTTGCCGAAGTGCCCTGATGTTCGGTGGTTTAATTCGGCAGGTTTATTCAGGTGAATCCCATAGGCTTCAATGTTAAAAATATTCCTGATTTTATCCAATACCTAATACACCGTTTATTATTATATTATGCAGCAAAAAGTCTATTGATCTTTTAAGGATCTTTTAGGCATATTTGCGACAAATTTTTTTTCCCGTTTTTTCTTTATTCTGTAACATACCTTTTTATTATCATTCATTGGATCGTGTGTTAATTCCAGGCATTTTCATTCGGTAGGTTTTTTGCAAACAGCATTTCAATTTTGACACTTTCAATTGTTTTTTTTACCCCGTTCGGCTTCTTGTCGGACTGTTCCGGCGGCAGGTCGACGCTGCGTTCGTCAGATTGTCGGCTTTCTCTGGACGTGTTCGGCGTGTTTTTTGCTGCGGTTCCAAATGATCCAATAAATCGGATCGTATCGACAGCGTTTTTTAGGAATTTTTTTTGGTGCATTTATGGTGGTTTTGAGTCCTTTCCCTTCCCCCCCTGGGGACCCTCCTGTGACTGCTGAATTCACCGCAGGGTCTTGAAGTTTGATTCCCCGAAGTGCAGGGAACAAGAGAGCACCGAAATGTCGCTGACATTTTTGTGCTCTGTGAATAACCCCTTAAGTATTTTGTGTGTTCTAATCCCTTTTTTATTCCCCATTAATCAATCTTCTTTTTTCACCCCAATCCCTTCCATTTCACATACTCACACTGTATCGCGGCATCAGTCTGTGTATGTCATCCAAGGCGACATCAATTCCCATCACTCCGAGAATCAGCTGATTCTGAGAAGGGCAGATAAAGGGTTAAAATATAGACAAGGAGTAGACTCGTATGCAGTATTTTTCTTTCCTACAAGGGATCCAAAATGGGACCGACAGCCATCTCATTCAAGTCCTTATGGGATGTGAAATATGGTAAAGGGTGGATGTGTTCATAATGGTATGGTCGGTGTTCTAGAAGAGGTCTTTAGGGGATGTTCTACACGGATATGGGTTCATTATACCATGGACATTCTTCTACTTGCGATCAGCAAAGGACGATGAGCTCACCAATATATAGCATTTAGAGTTGATCTATGGGGTGCTCGTGGACCTCAGGGCAGCTGAAACCCTTGTAGAACATGAAATAAAAGGAGGATCCGAGCACGCAGCATCCAATAAGCAATTAAAAGATGGAAACCTTAATTTCGGAACCTGCGACGTTTCGGCTGAAATCGCTGGTTCTCAAATAAAAGTTCCCTTGTGTCAACTGTTTTTTGAGGTGTCTGGATCCCCCCTTTTTTTTCTTTTGATCCTTTAGGGGAGCTTACAAGTGGTGAGAAGTTCATAATGGTAAGGAAAACGTCCTAGTGGACTTTGTGAGGGGACAATATATGTGGTGATGGGTTCATAACAGTATGGACAGCTTCTAGTGGATGTTATAGATTGTAATGTGTTTGTAACAGTATGGACAGCTTCTAGTGGATGTTATATATGGTGATGGAATCTGCAACCCTTGCGGAATACAAGGCTTTTCTTATTGAAGCATGGGGCCCCCCTATCCCCCCATACCACTGGTCAGAACAGGTATGACTGGGTCCTAGGAAGTTAGTCGGACATATACCTTGGCAGATTATGGATATCAACATATTATAAGAGTTTTTGACTCTGCACTGTTTAGCGACCTCAGCTTTTCTGCACCGTTTTGAGTAACTACAACTGGATCTGACCCTTTGACCTGCTGTGTCATTGATCCGGATACCTTGTTTCCCATCGTACTGCATGGTTGTATCAGTGCTTGGTGCACACAGAGCTCTGGCTATGATCCTGAACGCAGCATTTATTAATAAGCAACACAAATTCGTGAAAGTAAATTTTTCGTGATAAGTCACCTTTACAGGGAAATTAGCTTTTTAATACAATGTGTCATTTAATCTGTTTATTTGGGATTTTTTTTTTATAAAGTTAGATAACACAAGCAAGAGCCGGCTCTGAGGAACATGCGTCAGTCAAACAGTGGCGGAGGGGGAGAGCATGCGCCAAGCATTTAACTGGGCAGCTGAAGTTCGGTTGCACTCAGCAGCCTCACAATGGAATTTCTAATGAACTCAGCAGGACGCCAGGACGCGGGTTTGACATTAGTAAATTGCCGAGGCGATAATTGCTGCGTTTTTGCAAAATATACTCCTAGCCGTGCTTTATTCTTCTCTTTTATTGTAGGTCAATGTGGCATTTACCCCTCCCACACGCTTTCAAACATCTCAAAGGTTTCCCAATGCAATCTGATTTTCTTCAACTTATAGATCAGTTTACTGCCTCGTCGGCCAGAGACCTCACAGCCCAGAAAGATGACTGTGCGTTAATGCATGCGGTTAGGGTCTGGAAGGGTTAAAAAGTCACATGTCACACCAGACTGCTTTGCATAAAAATCCAAAAATTTGTTTGTTTCCCCCAAAGCCACAATTCATTCATTGTCCGTTTGTCCTTCTTAACCTGCTGTCACGCTAAGGGTCACTTTGATTTGATTAAAGAATTAAATTACATTTATACATTGTAATAGTTAAATATCTGCAAATTTTATATCAATTCTGTGACGGTAGTCACTTTGGACTTAAGGTACATGGACCTAGATTGGAGTTTGGGAGGTGCAGGTCTGATGTCTGTGTACTATTCCCTGATGTCTGTGTATTATTCCCTGATGTCTGTGTACTATTCCCTGATGTCTGTGCATTATTCCCTGATGTCTGTGCATTATTCCCTGATGTCTGTGTACTATTCCCTGATGTCTGTGTACTATTCCCTGATGTCTGTGTACTATTCCCTGATGTCTGTGTACTATTCCCTGATGTCTGTGTACTATTCCCTGATGTCTGTGTATTATTCCCTGATGTCTGTGTACTATTCCCTGATGTCTGTGTACTATTCCCTGATGTCTGTGTACTATTCCCTGATGTCTGTGTACTATTCCCTGATGTCTGTGTACTATTCCCTGATGTCTGTGTACTATTCCCTGATGTCTGTGTACTATTCCCTGATGTCTGTGTATTATTCCCTGATGTCTGTGTATTATTCCCTGATGCCTGTGTATTATTCCCTGATGTCTGTGTATTATTCCCTGATGTCTGTGTATTATTCCCTGATGTCTGTGTATTATTCCCTGATGTCTGTGTACTATTCCCTGATGTCTGTGTACTATTCCCTGATGTCTGTGTATTATTCCCTGATGTCTGTGTATTATTCCCTGATGCCTGTGTACTATTCCCTGATGCCTGTGTACTATTCCCTGATGTCTGTGTACTATTCCCTGATGTCTGTGTATTATTCCCTGATGTCTGTGTATTATTCCCTGATGTCTGTGTATTATTCCCTGATGTCTGTGTATTATTCCCTGATGTCTGTGTATTATTCCCTGATGTCTGTGTACTATTCCCTGATGTCTGTATTGTAGAGTCTTGTGTGGTATATACTATGCTGTTTCCCTATGTGTAATCTGTATGCAAACCATTGCTCTCCTGCCACTGCTTCCATCCAAGTCCCAGGAACTGGCTCAAGCCTGATCCCCTTGCCACTTTCCCCAGCAATTGTCTATTACACCAGGGCGTGTGTATGAGAGGGGGAGACTATTCAGCAAGGAAACGCTGGGGTGTGTTTCCATTGTTTCTGTACATTCCTCCTGTGTGTAAACTGTAAATAAAGTCAGTCCCAGTTTGATTTTCACCCTGCAAGCATCTCCTGTCTTTTGAGTTTTGGGCCACAACCAGTACTCCTTCGGGAAACGAACTGCGAGGGGACCTTTCTGCAGGTGGGTACTAAGACCCCACGTTACAAATTCTAAATCTAAATGTGCTGCCCCCTCCCATATGACACTCACTTTTGTTGGCATAGGAGGTCTGTGCTAAGGGAAGTGTGAAAGGGAGGGCTGTGTCACTATAAGGCTTGCCCTTTGGATGGGGCGAGCAGGGCACACGCCCAGGGCCCAGCACCACTGCTGACACCCTCAGTGTGATAAACAGTGTCAGCGACTGACACTTCTCTATCTGGTTGAGCGGGGATGTCTATGGAGACGTGTAGAGGGGGAGTCTATCCAGGGGTGACAGGGGTCAGGGGTGCCTATCTGGGGGGTGGGGGAATCAGAGCAAGTCATTGTGTGTATCTGTGTGTGAGTATAAGGAGGTCTGGCGTTGAAAGCCTGGTGAGGGGACCCAAACGATTCTTGTCCAGGGCCCCTCAAATGGTAGAGGTGGCCCTGGTCACTACAAAGGGTTAATTACAAACTCTCAATGGCACTGACATTTTAAAGCAGTGATGATGTAGGTCACCATACCTGTCTGGTCACACCTGACCTGTATAAAGTGACACTCGAGCCCCCTGGCCAGCAGAGCCTATCGTTACTTCCTATAATGATTTATAATCATGCGCGATGCACTTTAAGGTTTGATGGACGAAGGAATGCCGCTTTTCCATTGCTATCCTTATGGCACTTATCTAAGAAACATTCTATCTTCCCTATCGCCCATTATTTGAATACATTTCCTACAGGACAGAATGACTGGGCTGCGCTGAATTTCTCATGTGGTTGCACGTAAAGGGTTAATTAGGTTAGCGGGACTGAATATGGACAGGCTCCTTCTGCAGAATTTGGCATTATAATGTAATATTCACGTGTGCGACCATATCGGAGTAGTTTTGTATAGGATCATGGAAGTTGAGAGGACGCAGCGGAGAAGGCACCTGGTGAAGATATCCATACGGGGAAACGTGTACAGGGCCCTGAGAGGGACAAACCCGCTGGAGACCTGTATCACATCCTATAACTCTGAGCACTAACTGCAATTAATCGTTACCTTCCCGCTCATCGAGTCCTCCGTCAGGTTGAATACCGGCAGGGTTCCAGTAACCACCAACCCGAGACCCTGGAAAAATAAACCAAAATTTAAAACAAAATAGAGAGAAAACATTCCAATGTGGGGAATATCAGAAGAAGAGCCATGAGGGAAACTTGAGCAGGGTAAACAGGAGAGGGGCAAAAAGCATGCGGAGAGGGAAAGAAAAGAAGAGAAAAGAGAACAATAGATGGAATAAGACATGTTAAAATGCATGTAATTATGGATTAAAGAAAAGTAAAAGATGGGGGTGATAAAGGAAGGAAGACGTCACTCCACTTTTCTTTCTAGTTACCCTTTTCAAGTCCAAGCTTCCAGTCCTTCCCAATGCAATCCCTGCTATTTTCTTTCCGGCTCCACGCTCCCCCTGCTCATTCTTGTTTCATATACCTCTGTCCCTTAGTGTTTCCCAACTGTGGTCCTCAGGTCCCCCTGACAGGCCAGGTTTGCAGGATATGTGAAGCACAGCACAGATGATATGATTTGCTGCTCAGTGACTGCAGGATTAAGGCTAGGGTCAGACTAACGCATTTTTCACGTTGTCCGTGAAAATGTGCGTTCGAAGAATGGACGTATTTTTTCACGGAATACGCAATAGCGGTCATACTATGCGCAGTTTCATCCGTGATTTTGTACGGATCATCAATAAAACACTTCTTGCATCTGGACGTTATGTTGGCCGGACATTAGCAGCGTCTGATGTCTCCAATTCACGCACACACGCCGCTAGCGGACGCAGCGCACTCTGTACGTCAGTACTAGTGGTTTAACGTTCTCGAAAAAATGCGTTCATTTTCCACTTGCGTTGCGCAGCCGGACTTTTGTGCGACCGTACATCGTATATTGGCCGTCATTGCCCGGCATCTGCTGCTAGTGCGGCCGTGATTAAGTGCGCCAGAACGCGCGTTCGCACTGCCTCAGTCTGACCCTAGCCTCAGTCTGCATTTACCCCAAGGGAGTCCTTAAAACCTGGCCTGTTAGGGGGACCTTAGGACCAGCAATGGGAACCACTTCCTTAGAACGTAAGCTCACGGGATGTCTGGCTGAGAACTTGTATAAAGCGCTGTATTAGCAGGACAATTATCCTATGGGCAGGGCCATCTGCACCTCATGTATCATTATTTATTATGGCTCTTGTTTGGGCTTCCCCTTTGTAAAGCACCACGGAATCTGTTGGCGCTATTTAAGTGACTAACTCGAAATGGTGGTTTAATAAGGTATTCAAACAGTACCACCCAGGGCCCTATTCCAACCTTGTTGGAAATGAGGAGCCGCTAAGGTAAAATATCGGCGTGATCCAATAAAATGAGAACGATGGCTGAGTCCAGGTTTCTAAAATTACTTTTGAAGGGGATTGAAAACTTTGTCAGTTCAGATGGCTCAGAAATGTCCCATGATGCAATTTAAGCCTTGCTTGAGCGTCATGGACCAAGACGTCACCATTGACCCATGCATTGCGTAGCTGTATTGGGTGTGAGGGCAGGACATCATGGAGTGTTCAAGTGCAACTGTCATCCTTGTGTACGGGGAACCGCCATCTTGGTAAGGACATTGGCACAGCAATCTGAACTCCAGTCAAAGCTGATGTTTACCTGCCAGGTAAGATCAAAAGACTGGCCTATAGGAGAAAGGCAGTGGCGGTGCCCACCAATGAGCATGAAGCAGACAGCCTGCAATAAGGCAGGTCATGCCGCCATATTATATTTCCTGTATTTCCTTTATCTAGTCAGGTCCAGAAATATTGGGACATGGACACAATTGTAACATCTTTGGCTCTATACACCACCACAATGGAGTTGGAATGAAACAAACACAATGTGCTTTAACTGCAGACTGTCAGATTTAATTTGAGGGTATGTACATCCAACTCAGGTGAACGGTGTAGGACTTACAGCAGTTTGCAGATGTGCCCCCACTTGCTAAGGGACCAAAGGTAATGGGACAGAATAATAATCATAAATCAAACTTTCCCTTCTTAATACTTGGTTGCAAATCCTTTGTAGTCAATCACAGCCTGACGTCTGGAACGCATAGACATCACCAGACGCTGGGTTTCATCCCTGGTGATGCTCTGCCAGGCCTCTACTGCAACGGTCTTCAGTTCCTGCTTGTTCTTGGGGCATTTTCCATTCAGTTTTGTCTTCAGCAAGTGAAATACATGCTCAATGGGATTCAGGTCAGGTGATTGACTTGGCCATTGCATAACATTCCACTTTTGCCCCTTCAAAAACTCTTTGGTTGCTTTTGCAGTATGCTTTGGGTCATTGTCCATCTGCACTGTGAAGCGCCGTCCAATGAGTTCTGCAGCATTTGGCTGAATGTGAGCAGATAATATTGCCCGAAACACTTCAGAATTCATCCTGCTGCTTTTGTCAGCAGTCACATCATCAATAAATACAAGAGAAGCAGTTCCATTGGCAGCCATACATGCCCACGCCATGACACTACCACCACCATGCTTCACTGATGAGGTGGTATGCTTAGCATCATGAGCATTTCCTTACCTTCTCCATACTCTTCTCTTCCCATCACTCTGGTACAAGTTGATCTTGGTCTCATCTGTCCATAGGATCTTGTTCCAGAACTGTGAAGGCTTTGTTAGGTGTTGTTTGGCAAACTCTAATCTGGCCTTCCTATTTTTGAGGCTCACCAATGGTTTACATCTTGTGGTGAACCCTCTGTATTCACTCTGGTGAAGTCTTCTCTTGATTGTTGACTTTGACACACATACACCTACCTCCTGGAGAGTGTTCTTGATCTGGCCAACTGTTGTGAAGGGTGTTTTCTTCACCAGGGAAATAATTCTTCGGTCATCCACCACAGTTGTTTTCCGTGGTCTCCCGGGTCTTTTGGTGTTGCTGAGCTCACCGGTGCGTTCCTTCTTTTTGAGAATGTTCCAAACAGTTGTTTTGGCCACACCTAATGTTCTTGCTATCTCTCTGATGGGTTTGTTGTGTTTCTTCAGCCTAATGATGACTTGCTTCACTGATAGTGACAGCTCTTTGGATCTCATCTTGAGAGTTGACAGCAACAGATTCCAAATGCAAATAGCACGCTTGAAATGAACTCTGGGCCTTTTATCTGTACATTGTAATTGGGGTAATGAGGGAATATCACACACCTGGCCATGGAATAGCTGAGAAGCCAATTGTCCCATTACCTTTGGTCCCTTAACAAGTGGGAGGCACATCTGCAAACTGCTGTAAGTCCTACACCGTTCACCCGAGTTGGATGTACATACCCTCAAATTAAAGCTGACAGTCTGCAGTTAAAGCACATTGTGTTGGTTTCATTCCAACTCCATTGTGGTGGTGTATAGAGCCAAAGATGTTAGAATTGTGTCGATGTCCCAATATTTCTGGACCTGACTGTATTAGAGTCAGCTGATGGTATTTAAGAGACAAGCTGAAATTTCAGCATTTGTACCAGAAAGTGCAGAGCATCACACAAGTTTCACCCCGTACCAGAGCGTCTTGATACACATTCGTCCACTGAACCTGTTTGGCTTCATTTCCAGCTAGAACCATGGGACGACCCAGGACGTCAAGGTACTCCTACGAGAAAGCAACCGCAGTTAGAGAAAATAAGAAACTACCCCAAATCAACATCAAAATCTGGAATCACACGTGGATCGAATAAATAATACACTTTAAAAGGAAGACCAGGCCGACTAATAAGCCCATGAATTCTTTAGAGGAGGGTGTCAGCATCCATGGCTTTCCAGATTGCTTGGAACTGCATCACCCATGATGCTCAGCCACTCATTAGGTTGTCTGAGTCTCGTGAGAAAAGTAGTTCCAAAATATCTGGAAGGCCAGTGTCGCTGACCTCTGGTTTAGCAGTTTACATACTCTGGAAACGGAATAGCAATACAATATATCACGCAGTCACGTCCGCTCACCTGAGTGTTTATGCGGATTGCTCCAATAGATGGGATTTCAAAATAGTAACCTAAAGAAAAAAAGGAAAAACATAAGTTTTAGTAAGTTAATTTGTTTCCGTGGCCATTAAGAATGAGCTGGAGACTTTAATAGCCATTCAAGTGAACTAAAAACCTCAGTTTTTTTGTTAGCATGGACATATGGCAGTCACTATGTTTGTGCATTGTAAAAGTAGCGTCAGCACACGCCAACATGGCGCTGCTTTAGCTCTAGAAGTGGAGAAATCAGCAGGAACAATCCAACTGCTCGATGGCGACTGCTCCACTTAGCATCGGAAATGACAAGAATACATAGAAGCCAGTGAATGTATGTTAAACAATCACTCTACCTTATATAAAGGGGGGGCGGATCAGTTTATGTTCTCCGCATTCAAATCAGGTGACAATCCCACGCAAACACACATTAGTATTAGTACACCTTTTACAGCGCTGCGGAATATGCTGGCGCTTTATAAATAAAGAATAAATAAAATGTATCACAA
Organism: Leptobrachium leishanense; assembly: GCA_009667805.1. NCBI lineage: Eukaryota > Metazoa > Chordata > Amphibia > Anura > Megophryidae > Leptobrachium > Leptobrachium leishanense. The sequence continues at coordinate 147,545,382 of CM019070.1, read as the reverse complement.
ATACAAAGCACACATTATTCTTTACCCTTGTTGGCGCAGGCCATCCACTGAAGAGGTGTTACGTCATAATTGTGCTGCCCCACCGAGAACGTGAAGACGCGCACCTAAGGAAATGAACGGTACATAGTGTGAAAACAAAACGGTAGACGTTCATTAACTAATGTCCGGTCCATTCTACACGCTGGGCTAGATTCAATCAGTATACTTCTGAATTCCACACACACGTCGTTCTTCTGAAGCGTTAAAATTTTTCAAATACAATCAAATTTGAGCTTTTCTCTGTAGCTATCGAATTTTAGGGTTAGCTTAATATTATGATTTATATATATTTTTTTTTTGAGAAAGGATTTTACCAGGAAGGATAAATTGAGATTTCTCTCGTTTTCAAGTATGTCCTGGGTGGTTACCATTTGTACTTGCTATAGGGTTACGTTTAGTATTAGGGTCTACAATTAGGATTAGGCTTTTATTTGTGTTTGTTATAGGGTTACGTTTAGTTTTAGGGTTTATAATTGGAATAGGTTATTATTTGTGTTTGTTATAGGGTTACGTTTAGTATTAGGGTTTATAATTAGGATTAGGTTACTATTTGTGCTTGTTATAGGGTTACGTTTAGTATTAGGGTTTATGATTCGTTATTATTTGTGTTTGTTATAGGGTTACGTTTAGTATTAGGGTTTATAATTAGGATTAGGTTATTATTTGTGTTTGTTATAGAGTTACGTTTAGTATTAGGGATTATAATTATAATTAAGTTATTATTTGTGTTTGTTATAGGGTTACGTTTAGTATTAGGGTTTATGATTCGGTTATTATTTGTGTTCGTTTTAGGGTTACGTTTAGTATTAGTAACCTAATCCTAATTATAAACCCTAATAATAAACGTAACCCTATAACAAGCACAAATAATAACCGAATCATAAACCCTAATACTAAACGTAACCCTATAACAAGCAAAAATAGTAACCTAATCCTAATTATAAACCCTATTTGTGCTTGTTATAGGGTTACGTTTAGTATTAGGGTTTATGATTCGGTTATTATTTGTGCTTGTTATAGGGTTACGTTTAGTATTAGGGTTTATAATTAGGATTAGGTCATTATTTGTGTTTGTTATAGGGTTACGTTTAGTATTAGGGTTTATAATTAGAATTAGGTTACTATTTGTGCTTGTTATAGGGTTACGTTTAGTATTAGGGTTTATAATTAGGATTAGGTTACTATTTGTGCTTGTTATAGGGTTACGTTTAGTATTAGGGTTTATGATTCGGTTATTATTTGTGTTTGTTATAGGGTTACATTTAGTATTAGGGTTTATAATTATAATTAAGTTATTATTTGTGTTTGTTATAGGGTTACGTTTAGTATTAGGGATTATAATTAGTATTAGGTTATTTGTGTTTGTTATAGGGTTATGTTTAGTATTAGGGTGTATGATTAGGTTATTATTTGGATTTGTTATAGAGTTACGTTTAGTATTAGGGTTTATAATTAGTATTAGGTTATCATTTGTGTTTGTTATAGGGTTACGTTTAGTATTAGAGAGTATGATTAGGTTATCATTTGTGTTTGTTATAGGGTAACGTTTAGTATTAGGGATTAGAATTAGGAATAGGTTACTATTTGTGCTTGTTATAGAGTTCGGGGTACCGTTAAGATTCTGCTCCATTTTGCTTCATTATTTGGCAACAGATTCTGCTTCTTGTTTCAAAAGAAAAGGGATCAGTAGCTGTTGCCGAAAAATGAAGCAGAATCTTAGGGTTAGGGGTAACACCTTTAGAGATCTCCCAGTCCTGTTTTATTTACAGGAGAGCGTTTTGTTGCATATTACACATTGTTAATGCTCTCTGGATGTCCTAAGGAAGGCTGAATGTCGATGTTTGAAGAAACGTGGGCTGCAGACAGAAGGATAGAAAATAAGGGCTGATTTGTCCACCCGGGAGACTTCAAGAATGTCCTCCAAAGCAACCTACCATAGATGAAGAAGGTTTACTCCACCATACATCGAAAATCACACACATCTGACCATGGAGTAAAGACAACAGATGTCTTGGTATTATTAAGGATGGGCTTCTAATCACAGCCTGAAGGAACTGAAGCCGTGAATATAGTTTTTGCATGTTTGTGTGTCTAGTGAAGACCTTGCTGGTCGTCTTCCTCAGCCTGCTAATATCCTACTCTCGGACAACACAAACCGAATTAAAACCATTCCTAGAATTACTCACAGTCTTATTTGGCCAGTTGTATTTCTCAAACACATCTTGCACACGGTCCTCCCCGCCATCAGTGAACATCATGATCATCTTGTTGCAGTTGGCGCGGGTGACATTGTTCTGCAAATGGGAAGAAAAGCCCATGGCTCATCAAGAACAGAGCGTCTCATTTACCTTTCAATCATTATCCAGGACATGAATTTTGTGCTTAAGCTTGTGTCTCGTCCCCAAAATATCTCAATATTATATGCAAATATTCCAAAATAAAAAAAAAATCCACATCCCTCGGGTGCGTATTATACCTTTATTGTGTCTCTTGGCTCTATTCATTGTCAGAAATTCACTTTTAATGTTTTATTTGTGAAGAGACAGGGTGAACACTATAATCCATACACCCGGCCAAGGATACTAGAGGGTCTATTCACCAAGCCCCGACATTTCAGGGAGGTTTTAGTGCTTTTCTCATTGGCGCACTTCGGCAATTCGATTTCGACGACATTTCGGTGAATTCACTCTTCAATGGATAGTCACGTAGTGCGCCAAAGATGGAGTTGCTGAAGCACGTCGCCAAACAGCACTGATGTGTGCCAAAGTGGCCTTGGCGAATTCCACCGAATTACAACCCCCCCCCAAAAAAAAAACCCACTGATCTCTCCTATTCTCCTAATACGTGTTTACACCAATAAAAATTTATTAAAATGTGTCTAATAAAAAAAGGTCCTTTACAGAATAAAAGAATAATAAAAAAACAACGGTTTAAAAAAATTGGGAAACAAAAATTTTGTTTAAAAAATACAAAGAAGTGTTCCAAAAAATAAAGTCTTTTTTGGTGAAAATGGAAAAAATAAATGGTCTTTTACCAATAAATTAGAAATGATATGTTTTTACACTGAAACCTAAGGGAATGCGTCTTTTTAAACCTGTTGAACTAAAACACCGAAAATCAGGGCATTTCATTGTCACATGTCGGTGCAGTTCGGCGTTCTGGGAATAGATTAACTATTTCTTCTTTATGAGACAATTTCACTGCTGAAGACCGCCGATCTGCGGCAAACCACACTATATTTCTCTGTCGATGCATCCGTATTAGGCTAATTGACAGCTTAGTGAATAGACAAACTGCCACAAAATTGCACTGAATGGTGAAATTCACTGTTTGGTGCAATCTGGTGGCAGCATCGGTGCTTAGTGAACAGACTCTTAGGTATTTGATCGCAGGGCTTATCATATAGTGTGTGCAATCACTGTCTCAATGCTTTTAGTTTGTTTGGTTTTTTAAACCACAGACCGCCGAACTGCATCGTTGAAATGCCCTGATTTTCGGCGTTTCATTTCGACTGGTTTAAACATATGAGAGAAAAAGATGTGTGCAATCTCTAAGCGGCAGGCAGATATGATAACATAAGTGTGTGTGTGTTTCTTGCATCCCAATATCAGCCACGGCCACTCAGCAGGAAGCCAAGGTGGACATAGTAGTCGTGTCCCAGGAAACGGTTAATGCATAGAGGTTACGCTCTTTAAGGGTCGATTTCCTATCGTCTTCCAGTGCAGCTGGAGATTTTTATCGAACAGCTTTTCTTTTTTCAATGGACCTTTTTTTATTATTTAGACACATTTTAATAAATTTTTTATTGGTTTAAACACCTATTTGGAGAATAAGAGAGTTCCGTTCTTTTTCCCTGCAGTTCGGCGGTCTTCGGCGACTCCATCGTCAATGCATTATAGTGACCCTGCAGAGAATAGTGAATTCACCGAAGGGTCGGTGAAATGGAATCGCTGACGCGCACAGCACTGAAATTTCGGTGCTTTGCGAATAACCCCTTTAGTGTTTCGAGTCAGAATCACCATTAAAGCTTGCCTTGATACAGAGGAGCTTACACTCACAGCTATTAAAGAGGCACTGAAACACACTGTTACTTATCACAAGCTGAGATTTGGGATGGGGAGGGCAGGGTCTTTCTGCCATTTCGTGCCTACATTCATAATATACAAGCGTCACTCACGTTCTGCAGCTGGTTAAAGGCATACTCAAAGCCAGCTTTGTAGTCCGTGGTGCCCCTGGCCACCATATCCTGCACAGCTTCCTTGATCACCTTCTTGTTCCTTATGTTGGCCTGAACCAGTTGCCGGAAGCAGGACACAGGTTCTGCCTTCTCGTGGAACTGGAGGTGGACAGTGCGAGCAAAATGACATCACCTGGTTACGCGGGAAAAGGTGAGGCCACGGCAAGTACAGACAGACACACGAGTACGAGACACTGATTGCTAGATGAGGAGTTGGGATGGGAGAGGGGAGAGAATCGAGAGAATAGGGAGGGGAGGGGTAGCAGGAATCACGGGATGAACGTGATGGCATGAACGAGGATTGGGTAACTCACAGAGGCAACAGTCACATAGTCGTCATCAGACAGAGTGTCCAACATCTCCATGACAGATGTCTTCATGAGTTTCAGGGTCAGACCGCTCACACTGCCACTGCTGCAAAGCATATACACAGCTACAATATATCCTGCAATGGACAGCTACACGCCGAGATTAGAATGCATCAGAGACGGTGTCTGCCGATCTGGGGGTTTTGTTTTCTTTTTTTCCAGGCTGCACCAACTTGACAGAGCATGGTAGCTTGGGAGATGGCAGTGGGACCAGTGTGATGGCACCGGGATGGCAGAGGTAATAGCGGAGGACCATGGTGTGATGGCATTAAGCATGGGTTTAGTGACAGAATTGGTGGGGGGGGTCACAGCAGCAAGGAATATGAGATGAAAGCAGAGGAGGCACAGGAAAGGGACATCTGAGTATCTGAAAATGTTGCAGTATACTTTATAAAAATATAAAAACAGTAAGTGCGGCACCAGCGAGAGTGTGTACGGAGAGATCAGAGGTATTGCTTATGCATCGATTCCCACACTTGTCCTCAGGTCTCCCTAACAGGTCAGGTTTGCAGGATATCTGAAGCACAGCACAGGTGATATGATTTGCTGCTCAGTGATTGCAGGATTCAGTCTGCATTTCCCCAAGGTGATCCTTAAAACCTGTCCTGTTAGGGGGACTCAAGGACCAGGGTTGGGAACCGCTGGCTTAGTAAATAAACAGGTAATCGGGACGGTCCTGATGAAGAGCAATGATTACATTTAATGCCTTTAAATTGCACGTTGAGTGTATAACCAGCACATCCAGCATTTATACACAGACTGGCCAAAAGACAGACCCCCAACTGTCTAAGAACTACAATCCCGAAAATGCTGACCGGTTTTAAGCCTTTTTCGTGGTGGTATCCACGTCCAGCGTGGGTAAGGTTGCCAGGTCGGCCATGTTTTCCTGGACACATAATTTAGTCAGTCATGTGGATGGGCAGTGAATAAAAAATGCTACCCCGCAGCATGTATAATCCATGCGCTGCAGGTAAGGAATATTAAAGGGATCCCAGGCGACCAACTTTGATTTACTTCCTGCAGCATATGAATTATACATGTTGCAGGGCAGCACTTTTTCCATATACTCCACCACTGAATGAAATAGTAATATATGTCCAGGAAAAATGGCCGACTCTAAGCGAGGGTCACCATTCTGTCAGGTTAGCTAGTGGGACTCTCGCATATATGTTATACTTGTCAGGATTTAAGCCTGGCCTGATGGGGGATTCTTAGAGGATCTGCATTTCACCAACCCGGATTTAACCCAAGCTTAATACTAATCCTTTACACAGATTTTTTAATCTTCACTAATCATTTCCATGTCTTTAAAGGCAACGTTTGGCAATCTGGATCCCTGGGGCACATACATTGAAGTGTCTACTGGTATTAGAGTAGGGGTCAGCAATCCTGGCACTGCAGATGTTTTTGAAACTACATCTCCCGTGATAGACTGGCTTAACTTCATGGGAAACGTAGTTCCAAACCAGCTGGAGGGCCAAGGTTGCTGACCCTTGTATTAGAGGATGCTAAATTCAATGCAAACAGAAGTAAAGGTTCGGTTGATACCGTCCCATTAAACACCCCTGTGTCCCACACACTCCTAGTTCAGCTAACGAGATCTCAGGAGCCCATAAAGATGCGATAATACCAATTAGTGGAAATAGTTATGTACAGAGCAGCACAAATCTTCTATAGAAATGGGGAATCCATGCCAGGTGCAAAGCACTTTCCATACACACACACCGTACTTACACATCCACAATGATCACCATATCCTTGGGGGAAGAGGCTCCCTGAATATACCTGAGAAACAGAGGATACAGAGAGCGTTAGGAACATGTGGGACATTTCATTGTCACCTTCAGATAATGTCATTTATTAAGAAAACAACGCTCCCGAAAGCAAACGAAACTGCAGGAAGGAAATCAAGGCAGGTCACCTGGGATTCCTTTTGGATTTATTACCTGCAGCGTATGGATTATACATGCTGCGGGGTGGCATATTTCATGCACTGCCCATCAGCATGAATAAACTATGTGTCCAGGGAAACATGGCCGACCTGGCAGCCTTACTCAGAATCCCGGCTGCTGCTGATATGAAAGAAAGCATTTTCTAATTGTGCACGAGAAGGAGTGAAAAAAATCTTCCCTGATTCCATACAGGCAAAAAGTCAGATTTCTCCTTTGATCACTTTATTATATTTTATCATTAATGTTAATATAGATCTGCTGTACTCGGTGACATCTCAATAGATGATCTAATGACAGTCCTGTATGGGTCCTTCAAACCTATCGGATGTGATTACTAATTGCCTGGTGCTATATATGATTGAATTATTATCCTTTATTTATATAGCGCCACATATTCCACAACGGTTTACAAGATCAGTGTACAAGGGGTTAATACATTGGAATACCACACACGGATGATACGGCCTGATTCAGGGGGTCCCTGTTCCCAAGGGAACTTACAATCTATGAGATGTACAAGTATTGTGTGAGGTAGGCGCATCCATATCGTTAGGTGTTTTGCCCAAGGACACTCGCTGGTGGCGTCTTCTGAGCGGGATTGAGTCGTCTTTCCTTGATTGTAGAGCAGTGACCTGGTGGTTAGGTTGAACCCGCTTCCCGTAAAGTCGAGTCTTGCTTCTCCACTGTTGTATTGGAGGGATGTGCTGACTTGCGACTTGCTTCTTCACGGTCAAAGGGTAGAGACGTTACCACTGGACTCCACAGCCGATATTGTGGTAACAAGTATGTACCGTTAGGTGTCTTGCCCAAGGACACTTACTGGAGAGGTGCTCTGGCCGGGATCGAACCTGGGTCTCCATGGTTACAGAGCAGTGATGTTACCTTTACTCCATCCAGCCGGTACAGTTGCATGGAGGGTATCGTATTTAAATGTGTATATGGATCATCTAATGCAGGGCTGTCAAACCGAGCCCCCCCCCCCCGATGTGTCTGTACTACAGCTCCCATGACTCTCTGGCCATCTATTGCATTCAAAGATTTTGGGGGAGGGATAGAGTCTGACACGCCCTGTACCCTGATTAATTTATGTAACCCATGGTACCTTAAGCCGTGCAGGGGACGGGTCCATGGATCCCTGATTTTCTGTGTGTGATGCCTTCAGGGTGAGTGTGTTTGATGACATACAGAAAGTCCGTGTTGGTGCCTGCATACAGCATCGCCTCCAGCTCCGATCTGTATATATTGCAGAGCCAGACGATCGTGCAGAAGGTCACTGCGCACCAACGGCTCTGTCTGCATTCGGTACATTCTATAGACGGACAGATTTGGACAGGTAGAACGTCGCCCGATCCAAAATCCCCAGCCGTCTGTATCAGACCTTTGTGTATATGGACACTTCCGTCAAGCTGTTCTGACATATCCACCGGAGCAAACGGAAGAGCGGTGCACACGTCGTGTTTTATATTTCGGCCATGGTTATAGGATACTGGGGAGGCGGATGCTTACAAGGAAAACTTTTAAAAGAGCACCAACAGATACAGAGGTCACACACAGGACCCTTTCTCTGCCATTAAAGCATAGAACCTGTTTCAAACACACCTCTTCTCATGCCAACACCCCACACAAATACACTCCTGCATTCACAAAACAGCAAAAGAGCCGCGTGAGCCTCAGCAACTAAAAACTATAGGTTTACTTTCTGCATTTTTTTTCCAGTGAATTCAGACCCACCTCTGACACCACATTCTAGGGAAATACTTGGATAGAATCTCTATATGTGATTAACGTTTCATCCTGTACACAATATCATATGACTTGTCTGGGGTCAGCAACCACAGTACCCCAAAATGTTTTGACACTAAGCTCCACACGCTGCTCAACCGGTCAAATTAAGTGGCCGAGCTTCATGGGACTTGTAAATTAAATGTGACAGGCATCAGCAACCTCAGACACGCGCAGTGTTTTAGAACTACATATTTCAGGAAAAGGGCCGGTGCATTGATTAGGCCAACCAGGCAGCTGCCAAGGGCGCCATCAACAGGGGGAGTGTCGCTCTGGGCTAAAATTACCACGGACACTATGGGAAAAGTTATGTTCTGTCTGTTTATCGCTGCCGCGGAGCTTGCGTCTGCACCCTCCTGCCATAGCCTAGCACAGGCGATAGCACGAGCTCTCGGACGGCGAGCGACCTCTGTATATGAGCTCACTCCTCTCTCGCTCACAGTGAGCCGCCGATTGAACAGGCGCTGTCGGGCAATAAAATATGGCAGGGAGGGCATTTGTTATATCCAGCCTCCTGCATGTTCTGCCTGCAAGTGTTTAGAGACCTCACAAGAGTATCATACGTATTAGGGGACAGAGAAGATATTCGTGTAGAAGTGTGGAAACATTAGAGACAGGGGGGGTAGGCACCGGCCCCGTTCAGGAGCCTCATTTAATATCGGCGCATGCTCTGTGTTTGGTTTCTCAAATAGTCAATTTACTCAATAGAAAAACTTGAGGAAGTAAGGTAACGCTGTGAGACGATAGGGTGGGATGTGGACGAAGCAGTTGGTCAGAGAAATGGGGACATCAAAGAGGATCAAGACTTATCGTTTGGACCATGTGAGACTAAAAGAAAAAAGAACAAAAAGGCGTTCAGCTGGACACCGAGCACAGGGACGACATGAAAAGAATATGGTTTTAGAAGTGGAAGCAGGAGACATGATGTCCTGAAGGCTGGATTCGAGTGGCATGTGGTCAGCACGACAGAGCGCTGCAAATGACAGAAACAAGGAGTGTCTCTCATCTACATTACTCTTTGAAGCGGAGAGCATGGGGACGACATGAAGCGGGAGGGAAGACTGGGACGGTGCTAAAACCACACTGATGTTTCCCGTCTCGTGCATGCCATAACGCAGTGGTCCCCAACCCTGATCCTCAGGTCCCCCAAACAGGCCAGGTTTGCAGGATATATGATTTGCTGCTCAGTGATTGCAGGATTCAGTCTGCATTTCCCCAAGGTGATCCTCAAAACCTGGCCTGTTAGGGGGTCCTGAGGACCAGGGTTGGGAACCACCGTCATACCAGACCCATACTACAGTCATGATAAAAAGGAGGATTGTGGGATAATGCATGGACAGTGTCTGGAGAAGGAGATGTAATACATGTGACATATAAAGATTACACACGGGCAGGTCACAGAGAAAGTGACCTGGAATTACTCCAGCGCTTCACATAGCATTTGTACGCGATGTGTAAGTGACAAACTTAAGTTTGTCAAGTCAGCCACCTTTTCCTGGATGCATATTACCATTTCATGCAGAGGGGGAGCACAGGGAAAAGTGCTGCCCTGCAACATGTATAATCCATACTCTGCAGAAAGGAAATCAAGGCAGGTCACCTGGGATTCCTTACCTGCAGCGTATGGATTATCCATGCTGCAGGGTGGCATTTTTCATGCACTGCCCATCAGCATGAATACAATATATCTGTCCAGGAAAACATGGCAGACGTGGCGGCCCTAGTCCCACCCCTTCCCCTTCCTGCCACTGGATTGGCCAGAGCATCAAACTCCCTCCTCTCCTTCCTGCCCATGACATGCTCCAGCTTGCAGGAAGCCGGCAGCGGGTCATGTCCAGTTTTTAATCAATCTAGTCAGTTACTCACATGGAAAACCGTATAATTTTTCACTAAGCAGAGAATAAGTGAGGAATTGCAAAGTTAAGGCCAAATAAGCTAAATCTGGTCATTTTTCCAAACCTCGCATTCCCTCAGCTGGACTGGTTTTCGACCTAAAATCTGTGGGTTTCCACTAACTCCCCACTTAGTGAATAACCTCCTTAGCATTTCCACAAGAACACCTGCAAGGTTATTTGCAAAGGCAGGAATTGAGGAGAAGGCGACAAGGGAATTGCATATTTTAGGCCATAATGATCAAATTGGAAAAGTTCCCCAGCTAAGCAATTTTTCCAGCTCAGTTATTATGGCCTAGAAAAATAAAAAATCATTTCCCTTCTCGGTTTTGCACAATACCTGGTTTAGTGTGTAGCATCACCGATAACGACACAGCAGTTCAATGAATATTGTATATTATTTCTAGCTGGAATGTATTACGAGGCTCGAGCTAATCGTGGGAGATGTTGGAGGCTGGTGGGAGTTGGAGTCCGATGTGAGAATAAGGAAGACAGTTTGTCAAGCCCCCAAATGATTGTAATGATGAAAGTATGACGAGCGGAAAACTACAGAAATACACACACAACAATACTAAACGGCCGTGTTTATTACATGGAGAGGGAGCGTGCAGGGAAGCTGATGCCCTGTAGTATGTATAAATCATATTCTGCAGGAGGGAAATCTGTTATAATCAGGGCAGGTCACCTGAGACGCCACTTTGTAGTGTTCCCTGCAGCACATGAGTTCTACATACTGCAGGGTTCTCTTTTTCATGCACAGCCCATCAGCCTGAATACATTATATACATCCAGGGAAACATGGCCGATCTGGCAAACCCCACATGTGATACATAATATAAAAGCTATGTGGGTCAGCATGCTCAAATAAAACCAGCTTTTGCAAGTGAAGACAGACTCATGCACAGAAATGCAATCGAAATGAGAGAGGGGCTACATTGTAGATATGGTTCCAAAACATATGGAGGACCAAGGTTTCTGACCCCTGGTGTAGGGGATGACGCTGGTGATTTTGTGTAGGGGTAATAAATGGGGATGCAGTGAGCCAGTAATATGGAACAAAAGGTGGGGAGTGGCCACTCCCTTTAACACGCATATATATGTACGCATGTATTATGGAGCCTATACAGATCCACAGGAATGCAGAAACCAGATACACGAGGTATGTAAACACGCACACGCTGCCGGCAGCATTACAATCCATTACTGTCTGGAAGCATTAAAAGGTTTTGTGCTGCGCCTGGGTCTGTCCCTCTCCCCTGTAATACGCACTGCTATTTATTGAAGAAATTAAGCTGGTAAAATAAGTGCAAATCCACGGGGCCAGATGCTATTTGGAATGTGCAAACATCACATGCGTACATTGTCAAACTTCAGAGGTGCCCGGTATCACGTGTGCACAGCCACGCAGGCAGCAGCTGTGTACACACAAGTGCACGCACGATCACGCTAAGTATATATACACACATACACACACAATCTTGAGGTGCCTGCTCTGTTATTTTAGATATTTTCCAGTGGCAATGATGCGTGAAATGAAAATTGGACAGAACGGCTCAGGGCTGGAATATCAGAGAGAGGGAGAGACACAGAGGAGAGAGAAAGAGAGGGAGAGAGAGAGAGGGACACAGAGAGGGAGAGAGAGAGACACAGAGGAGAGAGAAAGAGAGGGAGAGAAAGAGAGGGACACAGAGAGGGAGAGAAAGAGAGGGACACAGAGAGGGAGAGAAAGAGAGGGAGAGAGAGAGGGACACACAGAGGGAGAGAGAGGGACACAGAGAGGGAGACACACAGAGGAGAGAGAAAGAGAGAGACACAGAGGAGAGAGAGAGAGAGCGGGACACAGAGAGGGAGAGAGAGAGAGGGGGACACAGAGAGGGAGAGAGAGAGAGGGGGACACAGAGAGGGAGAGAGAGAGAGAGAGACACAGAGGAGAGAGAGAGAGAGAGGGGGACACAGAGAGGGAGAGAGAGAGAGGGGACACAGAGAGGGAGAGAGAGAGAGGGGGACACAGAGGGAGAGAGAGGGGGACATAGAGGGAGAGAGAGAGGGACACAGGGAGAGAGAGAGGGACACAGGGAGAGAGAGGGACACAGAGAGGGAGAGAGAGAGGGACACAGAGAGGGAGAGACACAGAGGAGAGAGAAAGAGGGACACAGAGGAGAGAGAGAGGGACACAGAGGGACACAGAGAGAGAGGGACATGGAGGGAGAGAGAAAGGGACACAGAGAGGGAGAGACACAGGAGAGAGAAGGAGAGAGAAAGAGAGGGACACAGAGGGAGAGAGAGGGACACGGAGAGGGACACAGAGAGGGACACAGAGAGGGAGAGACAGAGGAGAGAGAAAGAGAGGGACACAGAGGAGAGAGAGAGGGACACAGAGGGACACGGAGAGAGAGGGACATGGAGGGAGAGAGAAAGGGACACAGAGGGAGAGACAGGAGAGAGGGAGAGAGAGAGGCAGACACAGAGGGAGAGAGAGAGGGACACAGAGAGAGAGAGAGAGGGACACAGAGGGAGAGACACAGGAGAGAGAAAGAGAGGGACACAGAGGGAGAGAGAGGGACACAGAGAGGGACACAGAGAGGGACACAGAGAGGGACACAGAGAGGGAGAGACAGAGGAGAGAGAAAGAGAGGGAGAGAGACAGAGGAGAGAGAAAGAGAGGGACACAGAGAGGGAGAGAGAGAGATGGACACAGAGGGAGAGAGAGAGATGGACACAGAGGGAGAGAGAGACACAGGAGAGAGAGAGCAACACAGGAGAGAGAGAGAGAGGGGGACACATGAGAGAGAGAGAGAGAGAGAGGGACAGAGAGAGAGAGAGAGAAAGGGACACAGAGAGGGAGAGACAGGAGAGAGGGAGAGAGAGAGGCAGACACAGAGGGAGAGAGAGAGGGACACAGAGAGAGATGGACACAGAGGGAGAGAGAGAGATGGACACAGAGGGAGAGAGAGACACAGGAGAGAGAGAGCAACACAGGAGAGAGAGAGAGAGAGAGGGGGACACATGAGAGAGAGAGAGAGAGAGAGGGACAGAGAGAGAGAGAGAGAAAGGGACACAGAGAGGGAGAGAGAGAGGCAGACACAGAGGGAGAGAGAGAGGGACACAGAGAGAGAGGGACACAGAGGGAGAGACACAGGAGAGAGAGAAAGAGGGACACAGAGGGACACGGAGAGGGAGAGAGAGGGACACGGAGAGGGACACAGAGAGGGACACGGAGAGGGAGAGACAGAGGAGAGAGAAAGAGAGGGAGAGAGACAGAGGAGAGAGAAAGAGAGGGACACAGAGAGGGAGAGAGAGATGGACACAGAGGGAGCGACACAGGAGAGAGAGAGCGACACAGGAGAGAGAGAGAGAGAGAGAGGGACAGAGAGAGAGAGAGAGAAAGGGACACAGAGAGAGAGGGACACAGAGAGAGAGAGAGGGACACAGAGGGAGAGAGAGAGGGACACACAGAGGGAGAGAGAGGGACACAGAGAGGGAGAAACACAGAGGAGAGAGAAAGAGAGGGAGAGAGGGAGAGAGATACAGAGAGGGAGAAACACAGAGGAGAGAGAGGGAGAGAGGGAGAGAGAGAGACACAGAGAGGGAGAAACACAGAGGAGAGAGAAAGAGAGGGACACAGAGAGGGAGAGAGAGGGGGACACAGGGAGAGAGAGGGGGACACAGAGGGAGAGAGAGGGGACACAGAGAGGGAGAGAGAGGGACACAGAGAGGGACACAGAGAGGGAGAGAGAGAGAGGGACACAGAGAGGGAGAGACACAGAGGAGAGAGAAAGAGAGGGACACAGAGGGACACGGAGAGAGAGAGGGACACGGAGGGAGAGAGAAAGGGACACAGAGAGGGAGAGACAGAGGAGAGAGAGAGGGACACAGAGAGGGAGAGAAAAAGGGACACAGAGAGGGACACAGAGAGGGACACAGAGAGGGAGAGAGAAAGGGACACAGAGAGGGAGAGACAGGAGAGAGGGAGAGAGAGAGGCAGACACAGAGGGAGAGAGAGAGGGACACAAAGAGGGAGAGACACAGGAGAGAGAAAGAGAGGGACACAGAGGGACACGGAGAGGGAGAGAGAGGGACACGGAGAGGGAGAGACAGAGGAGAGAGAAAGAGAGGGACACAGCGAGGGAGAGAGAGAGATGGACACAGAGGGAGAGAGAGACACAGGAGAGAGAGAGCGACACAGGAGAGAGAGAGGGACACAGAGAGAGAGAGGACACAGAGGGAGAGAGAGAGGGACACATGAGAGAGAGAGAGGGACACACAGAGAGAGAGAGAGAGAGGGACACAGGAGAGAGAGAGAGGGACACAGAGAGAGAGAGGACACAGAGGGAGAGACACAGGGAGAGAGAGAGAGAGGGACACAGAGAGGGAGAGAGAGACGGACACAGAGGGAGAGACACAGGAGAGAGGGACACAGAGGGAGAGACAGGAGAGAGAGAGAGGCAGACACAGAGTGAGAGAGAGGGACACAGAGGGAGAGAGAGAGGGACACAGAGAGGGAGAGACACAGGAGAGAGAGAGGGACACAGGGAGAGACACAGGAGAGAGAAGGAGAGAGAGAGAGGGACACAGGAGAGAGAGAGGAGGACACAGGGAGAGAGAGGGACACAGAGGAGAGAGAGGGACACAGAGGGAGAGAGAGGGACACAGAGGGAGAGAGAGGGAGAGAGAGAGGGTCACAGAGGGAGATAGAGAGGGACACAGAGGGAGAGAGAGAGGGACACAGAGGGAGAGAGACACAGGAGAGAGAGAGGGACACAGAGAGGGAGAGACACAGGAGAGAGAGGGGGACACAGAGGGAGAGACACAGGAGAGAGAGGGAGAGACACAGAGGGAGAGAGAGAGGAGAGAGGGAGAGAGACACAGAGGGAGAGAGAGGGACACAGAGAGGGAGACACACAGAGGAGAGAGAAAGAGAGGGACACAGAGAGGGAGAGAGAGAGGGACAGAGAGAGAGAGAGGGGGACACAGAGGAGAGAGAGAGGGGACACAGAGGGAGAGAGGGACACAGGGAGATAGAGAGGGACACGGAGAGAGAGAGGGACACGGAGAGAGAGAGGGACACGGAGAGGGACACAGAGAGGGACACAGAGAGGGACACAGAGAGGGAGAGACACAGAGGAGAGAGAAAGAGAGGGACACAGAGGAGAGAGAGAGAGGGACACAGAGTGACACGGAGGGAGAGAGAAAGGGACACAGAGAGGGAGAGACAGAGGAGAGAGAGGGGACACAGAGAGGGAGGAGACAGAGGAGAGAGAGGGACACAGAGAGGGAGAGAGAAGGACACAGAGAGGGAGAGACAGGAGAGCGGAGAAGAGAGAGAGCAGACACAGAGGGAGAGAGAGAGGCAGACACAGGGAGGAGAGAGAGAGAGGGACACAGGGAGAGACACAGGAGAGAGAAAGAGAGGGACACAAAGGGACACGGAGAGGGAGAGAGGGACACGGAGAGGGAGAGACAGAGGAGAGAGAAAGAGAGGGAGAGAGACAGGAGAGAGAAAGAGAGGGACACAGAGAGGGAGAGAGAGATGGACACAGAGGGAGAGAGAGACACAGGAGAGAGAGAGTGACAGAGAGAGAGAGAGACACAGGAGAAAGAGAGAGAGAGAGGGACACAGGAGAAGAGAGAGAGAGAGGGACACAGGAGAGAGAGAGAGAGAGGGACACAGGAGAGAGAGTGAGAGAGAGAGGGACACAGGAGAGAGAGTGAGAGAGAGAGGGACACAGGAGAGAGAGTGAGAGAGAGAGGGACACAGGAGAGAGAGAGAGGGACACAGAGAGAGAGGGACACAGAGAGAGAGAGGGACACAGAGAGGGAGGGACAGAGAGAGAGGGACACAGAGAGAGAGAGAGAGGGACACAGAGAGAGAGAGAGAGGGACACAGAGAGAGAAAGGGACACAGAGAGAGAGAGGGACAGAGAGAGAGGGACACAGAGGGAGAGAGAGGGACACAGAGGGAGAGAGAGGGACACAGAGGGAGAGAGAGGGACACAGAGGGAGAGAGAGGGACACAGAGAGAGAGAGAGGGACACAGAGAGAGAGAGGGACACAGAGAGAGAGAGAGGGACACAGAGAGAGAGAGGGGGACAGAGAGAGAGGAGAGGGACACAGAGAGGGAGAGAGAGGGACACAGAGAGGGAGAGAGAGAGGGACACAGACGAGAGAGAGAGGGACACAGAGAGGGAGAGACACAGGAGAGAGAGAGAGGGACACAGAGAGGGAGAGAGGGACACAGAGAGGGAGAGAGAGACACAGAGAGGGAGAGAGAGACACAGAGAGAGAGAGAGGGACACAGAGAGGGAGAGAGAGACACAGAGAGGGAGAGAGAGAGAGGGACACAGAGAGGGAGAGAGGGGACACAGAGAGGAGAGAGAGGGCACCAGAGAGGGACAGAGAGAGGGACACAGAGAGGAGAGAGAGGGACACAGAGGGAGAGAGAGGGACACAGAGGGAGAGAGAGGGACACAGAGGGAGAGAGGGACACAGAGAGGGAGAGAGAGGACACAGAGAGGGAGAGAGAAAGGGACACAGAGAGGAGAGACACATGAGAGAGGGAGAGAGAGAGGCAGACACAGAGGGAGAGAGAGGGACACAGAGAGAGAGAGACACCGAGGGGAGAGAGAGAGAGGGACACAGGGAGAGAGAGGGGGACACAGAGGGAGAGAGAGAGGGGGACACAGAGGGAGAGAGGGACACAGGGAGATAGAGAGGGACATGGAGAGAGAGAGGGACACGGAGAGAGAGAGGGACACGGAGAGGGACACAGAGAGGGACACAGAGAGGGAGAGACACAGAGGAGAGAGAAAGAGAGGGACACAGAGGAGAGAGAGAGAGGGACACAGAGTGACACGGAGGGAGAGAGAAAGGGACACAGAGAGGGAGAGACAGAGGAGAGAGAGGGACACAGAGAGGGAGAGACAGAGGAGAGAGAGGGACACAGAGAGGGAGAGAGAAAGGGACACAGAGAGGGAGAGACAGGAGAGCGGGAGAGAGAGAGGCAGACACAGAGGGAGAGAGAGAGGCAGACACAGAGGGAGAGAGAGAGGGACACAGGGAGAGACACAGGAGAGAGAAAGAGAGGGACACAAAGGGACACGGAGAGGGAGAGAGGGACACGGAGAGGGAGAGACAGAGGAGAGAGAAAGAGAGGGAGAGAGACAGGAGAGAGAAAGAGAGGGACACAGAGAGGGAGAGAGAGATGGACACAGAGGGAGAGAGAGACACAGGAGAGAGAGAGTGACAGAGAGAGAGAGAGACACAGGAGAAAGAGAGAGAGAGAGGGACACAGGAGAGAGAGAGAGAGAGAGGGACACAGGAGAGAGAGTGAGAGAGAGAGGGACACAGGAGAGAGAGTGAGAGAGAGAGGGACACAGGAGAGAGAGTGAGAGAGAGAGGGACACAGGAGAGAGAGTGAGAGAGAGAGGGACACAGGAGAGAGAGAGAGGGCACAGAGAGAGAGAGGGACACAGAGAGAGAGAGAGGGACACAGAGAGAAGGGACAGAGAGAGAGGGACACAGAGAGAAGAGAGAGAGGGACACAGAGAGGAGAGAGAGGGACACAGAGAGAGAGAAAGGGACACAGAGAGAGAGAGGACAGAGAGAGAGGACACAGAGGGAGAGAGAGGGACACAGAGGGAGAGAGAGGGACACAGAGGGAGAGAGAGGGACACAGAGGGAGAGAGAGGGACACAGAGAGAGAGAGAGGGACACGGAGAGAGAGAGAGGGACACGGAGAGAGAGAGAGGGACACGGAGAGAGAGAGAGGGACAGAGAGAGAGAGAGAGAGAGGGACACAGAGAGGGAGAGAGAGGGACACAGAGGGAGAGAGAGAGGGACACAGACGAGAGAGAGAGGGACACAGAGAGGGAGAGACACAGGAGAGAGAGAGAGGGACACAGAGAGGGACACAGAGAGGGAGAGAGAGACACAGAGAGGGAGAGAGAGACACAGAGAGAGAGAGAGGGACACAGAGAGGGAGAGAGAGACACAGAGAGGGAGAGAGAGAGAGGGACACAGAGAGGGAGAGAGAGAGGGACACAGAGAGGGAGAGAGAGAGGAACACAGAGAGGGAGAGAGAGAGGAACACAGAGAGGGAGAGAGAGGGACACAGAGAGGGAGAGAGAGGGACACAGAGGGAGAGAGAGGGACACAGAGGGAGAGAGAGGGACACAGAGAGGGAGAGAGAGGGACACAGAGAGGGAGAGAGAAAGGGACACAGAGAGGGAGAGACACATGAGAGAGGGAGAGAGAGAGGCAGACACAGAGGGAGAGAGAGGGACACAGAGAGAGAGAGACACCGAGGGGAGAGAGAGAGAGGGACACAGGGAGAGAGAGAGAGGGACACAGGGAGAGAGACACATAGGGAGAGAGAGAGGGACACAGAGGGAGAGACACAGAGGAGAGAGAGGGAGAGACACAGAGGAGAGAGAGGGAGAGACACAGAGGAGAGAGAGGGAGAGACACAGGAGAGAGAGGGAGAGACACAGGAGAGAGAGGGAGAGACACAGAGGAGAGAGGGAGAGACACAGAGGAGAGAGAGGGAGAGACACAGGGGAGAGAGAGAGGGACACAGGAGAGAGAGAGAGAGACACAGGAGAGAGAGAGAGAGAGACACAGGGAGAGAGAGATGGACACGGAGAGAGAGAGAGGGACACAGGGAGAGAGAGGGACACAGGGAGAGAGAGGGACACAGGGAGAGAGAGGGAGAGAGGGACACAGAGGGAGAGAGAGAGAGAGGGACACAGAGGGAGAGAGAGAGAGAGGGACACAGAGGGAGAGAGAGAGGGACACAGAGGGAGAGAGAGAGGGAGGGACACAGAGGGAGAGAGGTAATATGCTCCCCCTTTCCCCCAGCAGCCAGGAGAATAGCAAGAGACTCATAATCACTTGCCTATATTCCTGCGTTTGATACAAAGTGAAAGGCATGTCACTCGATATACAAGTGTAGCCATAACACAAGTCGAAGCCTGTATCTGCGAGTGGACCTGCGAGGAATACTAGGCTACTTGCAAACCTTAACAGCCCACTTAGGGCACCATTACATTCTTAACGCTAGCGTTGGTACTCAGATGTGTGAGCGTCATTGCTAGGTTAAGTGCTTTTACATTCCGTACACTAACGGTTAAAAAATCCATTAGGGCATTGGTGATTGCACGTGCTTGCGCAAGCTTACTGTACTTTGCGCTCCCTATGCTTAACATGGGGAGTGCAATCAATCAGTAATTAGCGTCCTATTGACTCCGGGAGGTGATACTTTCTCTAGACCAGTGTTCCCATCCCTGGTCATCGGGACCCCCTAACAGGACAGGTTTTAAGGATCACCTTCGGGAAATGCAGACTGAATCCTGCAAACCTGGCCTGTTAGTGGGACTTGAAGACCACGGCTGGGAATCACTGTTCTAGACCAATGATTGTGAACCTTGGTGTTTCAGAACTACATGTGCCATGATGCCCAGCCAGCTTAAACACTGCAAGAGCATCATGGGACATGTAGTATCAAAACATCTGGGGTGTTGAAGTTCACCATTGCTGCTGCAGACAGATCATTGAGTCTCCCCCCAATCACTGTTTAAATCTTCGATCAGTCATACAGCGAGGGTTACTTTGCTGCTTGTGAGACCAGTTGAGTGGATTGTATCTTTCTGTGGGAGTCACAGACTGAATTTACAGAGGTGCAGTAATGTCATACGCACGGTGATTAAGTCTGTGGCTGAGCGGAGCGACTCGCATACAGATACTGTCCTTACCATGGTCTCCTGCGCACATCGTAGAGGTCAATCTTGCTTGGCGCTCTCCATGGAGTGGCTGCAGAGACAAATCACAGGGTTAGCGTTTCCATGTCTGCACATACCACTGGTGTACAAATATTCTGGTTTTTGATAACCTTGGACCTTCAAAATCGTTTGGCACAGAACGTTCTTTAATGCTCACCCAGATTTGACACACACCTCTGAAATATCTACGATACCAAAATTAGACAACGTGGACGTATCTATACACCAGCATAATGGTACCTGGGTAATATCGTGTGACACCCGTGGCACTGCCAAACACCTGCCACAGCAGCGTAGGGTCTTCGATTCGGTTCTGGATGAAGACATCTTCTAAGGCGTCAGTCCAGTTCAGCTCGTTCAGGATGACGGTGGCTGCGGAGACATTTGCCAGCAGAAGACATCGAGTCAGCACTGACAGACAGGTATGGGCATTGGCCAACTACTCTGTATAACAATCGGTGGGCAGTGACGAGACGTTAACCACTGGGTCTGGGAAGGACAGACCGGATAGGCACGATAAGAAGGCCTTTTCTTTTTTGGTGGGGTGCACACATTTCTGCAGATTGATGGAATCCCTGCAGTCGCAGCGACCTCGATGTGAACCTGAACTAATTGTGTACATTGATTAATTACACCCACTGACAGCTCGTTAGCGGTTACCAGCACCGAGAGCACTTAGCACCTCAATGTCTCACACCCTGATCACTTAGCACGGCATGAAATCCTTTATTAGTCACTAAATACCGAAGGCTGCGTAACCAGGGGGCTGCGTTTCCCTCCTTTACCAAGAACTCCTTGGGGTAACCAGCTCCAAAACATGAAGGAAAAGCTCTGTAGAGCTCGAAGTCACACTGTGTGTCTATAATTGCTTTCACTGATCCAATCAGTGACATAAATTACTCATTCAGTTCCATAGCAGTGGTCCGATCCCATTCCTCCACTATCTCAGACATCTTGGCATAAAGGAATGATCTTATTCTTGAGGGGGCTGCGATTAAATCGGGGTGAACAACTGCTGGTCTATGATGTCTCACAACGACCACTTAAACGTTAGGGTTAACCTTAAATGTAACCCTAACCAACAGATTCTGCTCCACTTTCACTTCATTCTTAAGCAACAGGTTCTGCTCCTTCAGAAAAAGCAGAATCTATTTCCTGAAAATGTAGCAGAGCCTGTAGGTTGGGATTAACCCTGACCCTAAAACTAGCCCAACGATAGGTGTGTGCAGGGGGTGTGCCTGGGCACGCCATAATATTGGGTGAAGAGGTCCTTTTTGACCTCTTACAGTGACATTTTAGATGTCCCTTATCTGGTTCATGACTGTATGACTGTTCAAACTGACTGTATCTCTGACTACAGGCTCGTTATTTCTAATGAAAAATGTGTGGTTTGTGCAAAATCTTCTAAACATAAGTTTTTAATTAATAAATATTCCATGTGTGCACACCCTAATGTAGCGGGCTGCGCACGCCACTGAGCCCAACGTTGATTTTTGCACCTTACTGGCATCAGTAAAATTATGTTAGTATGGTGCTAAGCTTGACAAAAAAAAAAAAAACATACCTCAAGTGCTCCTTTTTTAACCTCAAATACAACGGTTTTTACCCAGCTTCCTAAAGCAAGAAAACATGTTTAAACAGTAACCTTTTCACCGAATTGTTTCGTGTGGCGCCCACAAGGTGGCGCCGTAAGCTTGACAAAACATGAGTGGGGTAGCGCCCACCCTTTGTTCCAGCACTTGTTCATTCGGTAATTTACTCGTGCCGACCAGCACAGTGTGTGGATAGACTTTAAAGAATATTCTATTGGGGGGGGTGGCCTGCCGCGTGTGGAAGCAGACACGTTTTGGAGGAGCTCCGCTGATGTTTCTGGGATTTCTGTTGGATAACCCCACAAGTTGACTTTTCCTGAGTGACCCCGCGTGGCTGGCCATCGAGAGGCATACTTCGGAGCTCGTTTTGGCCCCCCCTCTGGAGTATAGCGGAGATTCGGGCCTTTGCCCTTGCCGAGCGTGGCTCCTTGTCGGCCATCTTGCGGCCTACTGCTCCTTAAGCTCCCTTTTCACCGGGCGTGCGGCTGCTGTGAGCCATGAGGATGGAGGGCCCCCGTCTTCTGGCCAATGCGGCTGTGCCTGTAGCAGAGATTGTGGGGGAGGGTGCGGAATGGCGGCGGCCGGCCCATCCACCCCCCACTAGGAATATGGGAGCTGTCCTGGAGGACCTTGAAGCACTTCTAGAACGGCTGTCCGGGGACGACGATGGGAGCCCGCTCACGCGGGGGACATGGCGCCGGTTGATGTCTGTGCTGGAGATCGGTGGGCGGCCGGAGGATTCCGAAGGAGCTGCGTCCTTAGAGGGATTGTCTGCCGCCCCCGTTGCGAACATCCCTGTGGAGGAGAGCCCGAACCTGGAGCGGATCGAAGAAGGGGTGCTGCTGCCTGAAGAGACCGGAGGGAGAATGGTGGACCCTGTGAAGCTTGCTGTAACCCCCCCCCTCCCCAAGCAGACTGAGGTGGGACCGCGGCGGACCCCTGGGGAGCCGATCGCAGGTGGGATGGGGTGCCTACCTGGGCGCTGCGATGTCATCTTAGCTGCGGTGGAGTTCCGTGTGCTGATTATTACTGCGCCCTGCCTGAGACCCTGATCGAGGTGATTAGTGAGGGGAGCTCTGCTACGAGAGGGATCTGGGGTCCCCTGCTGTTCTCGTTCCTGCCCGCTGAGACTGGGTTTGCGGCCCGGCCTAGCCTGCCCTGCACCCTCCCTGCTTCACGGGCGCCTATCTTCTGAGACACCGGCTGATGCGAAAAGAGGACACTTTTGTCTTTGTTTTTCCCTATGAGAC
This sequence comes from Leptobrachium leishanense, assembly GCA_009667805.1. Lineage (NCBI taxonomy): Eukaryota > Metazoa > Chordata > Amphibia > Anura > Megophryidae > Leptobrachium > Leptobrachium leishanense. Next base: position 147,522,494 of record CM019070.1, on the reverse strand, counting down.
GCTTCTTTATTGTTTATTTATTTATTTCTAAGGTTCTTCGTCTCTCACAGCCGTTTTTGATGCTTTTTCTTTTTTTTAAGCTGATGTTCCCCGGCCGGAGCTTTTCTTTTTCCATTAAGACATTTTTAGCTGTGCTTCTCTGAGTACCTACTTTAGTCCTCATAAAGTGCTGTCTATACGATGACTTTTTTATCTCTGTGGCGTTCTATGACACCTTGCCGTTGTTATTTTCTTTTTCATATATAGATTTATAGCTGACTCTTACTGGCCCTGCGCGGCCTTTTCTTATCGTTTAATGTCTGCGATGTCTTTGCACAAAATCAAAATAAAGAATTTAAAAAAAAAGGAAGAATATTCTATTGGGGGGGGGGGGGTTAATAAGATCTCCTATTTCGTATGGGGCGGCCATTTGTCGTTTTGTCCTCGCAGGGTGTTTAAACACACAATTCTTCAGGTGATTCAGGTTAGAATGACATATCCTATCATAGGTAGGTATGTTATTTTTTCTTTTAGACAACACAATATCCCTGTAAACTCCCATTAAATAAGCTAACGTTTTGTGAACCGTGGCTGATTTCATTTGAATGCTTTGTAATGATCATCATCAGGCCGTGTGGGTATTCGAATCAACAGTCCGTTGCTCAGCAAGAACCTCCCATTGCTCCATGAACGTGCTATAGCGCCACCTGCAGTGTGGGGTGAAAGCTAAAAAGCCCTGCAGGTTTTCATGTATTTATTTTTTTGCATGTGTCTTACATTTTATATTAACCCCTTCTCTACCAAGGGATAAAAATAAAAAAAAACACTGTCAGCAACCAGTGTTTTTTTTTTTTCCCCTGGAAAATAATTTTTAATAAATTACCCAGTGAGAAATATTTGGGAATTTTCAAATCCTTACTGCACATGTTGCCATATTCGCTGGCCGAAAGGAGTCACTGCAGTTCATGTCTCCCTGCAGGATCAGCTGGGGAGATGTCATTTAGAGCAGTGGTCCCCAACCCTGGTCCTAGGGTCCCCCCAAAACAGGCCAGGTTTGCAGGATATGTGACAGGTGATATGATTTGCTGCTCAGTGATTGCAGGATTCAGTCTGCATTTTCCCAAGGGAATCCTGGAAACCTGTCCTGTTAGGTGGACCCGAGGACCAGGGTTTTAAAAAGTGTTAGCACGTCAGGGATCATGCTCATGGAGCCAAGTATTTAGCGGCATGTCCTGGAGCCAAAATGCAAACAAATTTGGTTTGTAATAAACTAAATTCCTGTCAGGATTCTGAACTGTGCCTGCATAATAAAGATTCCTTGGCAGCACGCTTCATGTGCTGCTCAGCCCCAGCACTAGAATCCCTGAACACAGATCAATCGACACACCTGAATAAAGGGCTACGTCTGCTTTCCACCTTGCTTCAGCATTGTAGCTCAAACCTTTGCAGAGTATTGACCTGTGCTCTGTAACCTGCCCTGAGAACCAAATCCGCCGTCTAAGGCTCGTGTCAGAAGAGCGCACCTAGTGCGCCCGCACTTACCGGCGCTTGTCGCAGCCACATGATGCAGCGACGGGCCGGTCACACGCTTGTGCGCGCGCATGAACTGCGCGCGCATCAAGCGTCCGTGTAGCGAATCTCTCCGTTGATGCGCTAGAAAGTGCGTCAACGAAGCTGCAAAGCACGATCCTCCATAGGAAGATCGTGATTTGCACAGCTGAGCGTAATCAGCGGCAGCGGAGAGTGGAAGGAATGTCCGCTCTCACGGACGTTCCTTCCACTCTGCGGTGCGCTCGTCTAACACGAGCCTTACTGTGATCCCCTATCCATCATCTTGCTTGTGTGTGTGTTTCCAGATTCCTATTTACCCACCGTATCCTCAGGTTCCTGTTCCAGTGACTTCGTCTCCCACCATCCTCTGTTACCTCTGGTCAGTTCCAAGTTTGCTCACCCTCCTCCACCCATACCAGTGGTGAGTTTGTGTGCAGATCAATGCATCTTGGGCTATTGTCACAATCCGGTGCCACCCCGGAACCAGCACCAGACAATTCCTTTCTATTGCTCCTGTGGAACGCCATATTGACTATACGCAATATCGGGACACCAGGAGGTGACTTGCTGATTGAGTATAGATCTTGGTCGGGAAGGGGGTCATAAAATAGGTGAAGCAGGGGCCTGGGGTGAATAGGGTCTCAAAATCACTCACAGCCTTTGTAGATGTCCGTCGGGATCTGCACGGCCGTGTACGAGTAATTCACTTTGGTCTTGAAGTTTAGGTCGTCGGTGAAATCCAGCTTCAGAGATTGAGTGGGATCACTTTGTTCCTCTTCTCCCTCTGGATCATCCTGCAGGATGGAAGCGAAAAGGACACTGGGGTTACCGGAAGAGGGGACAGATGATAGGAGGAGGGGGGAAAAAAAAGAGGGTTGATAAATAAAAAAATGGCACAGAGGAAGTGCAGGAAGAAGATGGACAAAGATCTGGATCTATTTACCGTCAACCTTCTGTTTATCTTTTTGTAATTAAAACAATTTTCAAAAATATTCCATTACATTCAATAAGGGAATTTAGAATGAAACATAGTAATGGGTTTTGGGTTTAGTTTTCCTGCTTTTTCACAAAATAACAGGATCCAGACAGAGGAAATGGAAAAGGCAGAGGCTTACGTATTCAGTGTCTGCTTTGGAGTCGTAATACTCGATATCTTCCTCCTGTATCGAGGAGAAAAGGAAAATAAACACAGCATGAAATCTACAGACAGAGAGATATTCACACGATCACGCGTGCTCTGAAATTCTAGGCCGATCCCAAACATTGCCCAAGTCCTACTGTATTTATCACCTCTTGGTTTTGCAATTTCACAATGCGTTTATCAAGTCCCCGAACTGTACGAGGCGAGGGGCTTCCACTAAACGGTGCAGAAAGGCCTGAGCTACAAAATAAGCATGGACGGCGATTCAAAGGGCTTAATGTTGCTCTGAAGCTACGTTTTGCTTGTTGTTGCTACAGTTTTACAAAGCGGCGCATAGCTGGCGAGGTCCTGGCGATTCGTTGCTGCGCGGTGTCCATGCCGGTTTGCGGAGCAGCAGTGACTCGAGGCCTCGTGGTGGCCGTCACAGCCAATGTCATTTAAGCTCGGTAGAAAGACCTTCAAATTATTCTTTATGTAAAATATGCGTAGAAAACCTATAGACTGGCTTGAAACGGGAAGGGTGGCATTCCCTGGAACGTCCATGATAAATCAGATTTCCCACAATTAGAAATTAAAATTTGCAAAAAGAAAGAAATAAGAGAAATTGATTTTAAAACCTGAAGACACCAGCCCATCATTTCTCCAGTACAGAGGTCAGTGTCAACAACAGGGTGAGACAGATGGGGTAGAAGGTGAAGCACTATAAGGGTAAGAGAAATGGGGTACAAACATTACAGGGGTGAAAGATGGGGTAAAGCAGTAAAGTGGTGAGAGAGATGGGGTATGGGCACTATAGGAATGAACGAGATGGGGTATAGGCACTATAGGAATGAGAGAGATGGGGTATGGGCACTATAGGAATGAGAGAGATGGGGTATAGGCACTATAGGAATGAACGAGATGGGGTATAGGCACTATAGGAATGAGAGAGATGGGGTATAGGCACTATAGGAATGAGAGAGATGGGGTATAGGCACTATAGGAATGAGAGAGATGGGGCAGGGGCACTATAGGAATGAGAGAGATGGGGCATAGGCACTATAGGAATGAGAGAGATGGGGCAGGGGCACTATAGGAATGAGAGAGATGGGGCAGGGGCACTATAGGAATGAGAGAGATGGGGTATAGGCACTATAGGAATGAGAGAGATGGGGCAGGGGCACTATAGGAATGAGAGAGATGGGGTATAGGCACTATAGGAATGAGAGAGATGGGGCAGGGGCACTATAGGAATGAGAGAGATGGGGTATAGGCACTATAGGAATGAGAGAGATGGGGTATAGGCACTATAGGAATGAGAGAGATGGGGTATAGGCACTATAGGAATGAGAGAGATGGGGTATAGGCACTATAGGAATGAGAGAGATGGGGTATGGGCACTATAGGAATGAACGAGATGGGGTATAGGCACTATAGGAATGAGAGAGATGGGGCATAGGCACTATAGGAATGAGAGAGATGGGGTATAGGCACTATAGGAATGAGAGAGATGGGGTATAGGCACTATAGGAATGAGAGAGATGGGGTATAGGCACTATAGGAATGAGAGAGATGGGGTATAGGCACTATAGGAATGAGAGAGATGGGGCATAGGCACTATAGGAATGAGAGAGATGGGGCATAGGCACTATAGGAATGAGAGAGATGGGGCATAGGCACTATAGGAATGAGAGAGATGGGGTATAGGCACTATAGGAATGAGAGAGATGGGGCATAGGCACTATAGGAATGAGAGAGATGGGGTATAGGCACTATAGGAATGAGAGAGATGGGGCATAGGCACTATAGGAATGAGAGAGATGGGGTAGAAGCATTATAGAGGGTGAAAGGGGATTGGTTAGTGTGTGACAATACCCGGGATGAGAAGGATGAGGAGGAGGTATTAAGGTGGTGAGGGGGCAGAGGCACATTGCATATTCGGCTTCAGGACCATGAAGCCCGTAAACCAGCACCGTGACCTGCCAGCCTTGAGTTGAGTTTGGCATCATGGTGCACGGCGTTTGAAAGCCGATTTCCACATGTGATGGATTTCATATAAGAATATACATAGTGCCAGCCGGCCCACTGTGATTTGAGGAATGTGTGTGTCCCCGGGTCCTGGCGAGACCCGGCTGTGTCTCTGTCATTGTGTTGAAGCAGGTATGTGGGGAAAACCAGCAGATATGTGAAATTAGCTTCTGGACATCGGATGTGATTGTGGTGACGTTAATTGTCCGGCAGTTGATGTTGCTGTGAAATAATGACAGGATTAGAGTAGCTGTTAGTATGACACGGCGGCGCTTTATGTAAAGTGACATTTCATCCCTGCATTGCGCTTGTAAACATATAAATGAGATTAAGGTTGAGGCATCAAGGTGTAAATATGAACTGAGGTGACGACTGGGGGCGCACATTCCTTGCACCCTGAAATGTACTTCACGTTGCCCAGCATGACTTCCCCTACACTTTGCTCACGTTCTATTGTGAAAAAAAAAAAGGTGTCACGGCACACGTGCCAACTACCTAGAGATTGCGGCAGAGCACATACACCCCTTCGTGGCCATGGTGTTCCCTGATGGCAGTGGCCTCTTTCAGCAGATAATGCCCCCCTGCCACACGGCAAAAACTGTCCAGGAATGGTTTGAGGAACATGACAAAGATTTCAATAGGTTGCCTTGGCCTCCAAATTCCCCAGATCTCAATCCGATCGAGCATCTGTGGGATGTGCTTGTACAACATTCAGATCCATGGAGACCCCACCTCACAATGTGCAGGACTTATAGAATCTGTTGCTAATGTTTGCTGGTAGATACCACAGGACACGTTCAGAGGGCTTGCGGAGTCCATGCATCGACGCATCAGCAAGACGCGAACCTACATGATATTAGGCCGGGGGTTTTAATATTGTGGCTGACCAGTTAATGAATAGAGTTTACATGAAAGCGTGGGATTCAGTAAAGGCGGCCGCAGCAATGACGGGCTGAGTATTGCAAAGCATGAAGTCCATGATGTCCGAGCTGGTCAGGGTTTAGTGATCGTTGACCTCATACTGGTTGGATAACGATCGCCGTACGGGGCCGCCATAAATCCCGTGTGACCCCTACTAACTTCCAAGTCAGGGAAATGTAAAGACCCCCAGCTTAAAGCTTGCTATAGGATCGCACGGCCCCGCAGCAATAGGAAGATGAAATAATAGCCGGGATACAGAGGTGATGAGAGCGCGGACGTTCGCTGCTGGGGAATGAATTGAAATGGATGGGGTCCCTGGACCGTGGAGAATTCCTGGGCTTAGGAGCTGATGGTGGGAGCAGTGCCGATTATTAGAGCTGCCCCCAATCAAATCCACTAATACAGAGGATAAAACACTGAACGTGATCAATACCCAATCCCCAGCGCTAGAATGAGCAAAAATACAACAATTAGGGCCAAGGGGAAACGGCGCTATAACCATTCCAGGGTTATTCTCTGAAATGTGGGGTGTTTGTGTTTTTTACGCTTTAGGCCAAGCTTTAGGAGTCGGAGAGATGGGGGCATTAGTGATGCGGCATCTCAAAGTCAATCCAGCGGATTAAAAGAAAAGAATTCACAATTTACTTGAATTATTTATCATTATTTATTTCCCTCTTTTAGGGAGTTATTCCTATCCATAAGAGTCCACAGATGTCTCCTTCCTGACCCGAACGTAGGTGCTTTCCTAACCCAGTGAATTAAATCTCCTCACCCAAGTGACATTCTGCTCGATGAAACCATGTTATTTAATTCCCCTTTAATATCACATTCGATATCTCTCAGTTCGGCCTCGTCCAGTCACGTGCATCATGTCAGCTGCTGCTAGAAAACTCCCATCACCCTCAGCCTTCCCCTGTCCTGATGAGCTGGGGCTGCTGGATGGTGTTTCTAGTCCTTGTGGTCCTCTGTTGGAAGTTGCAATGTGAGGAGGAAATGTGATCTTGTGAGTTGCAGCTCATCTCTGTCAGCAGCTGTAACCCCCGTGCTAACCACTGAGCAAAGCTAGAATGGGATGTACAGGAGGAGCCTTCAACCTTCTCTGATCTCCTAACCATGTAACAGTACAGCATGTCCAACTGCCAACCTTCATATCCAGCGTCACAACCAGGCCTGGTATAATTAGAGGTCCTATATCACAGCCATATCCACCAAACCCTACAGCATGCTCCCTCTCACTGACCTCATCCACCAAGTCCTACAGCATGCTCCCTCTCACTGACCTCATCCACCAAGTCCTACACCATGCTCCTTCTCACTGACCTCATCCACCAAGTCCTACACCATGCTCCCTCTCACTGACCTCATCCACCAAGTCCTACACCATGCTCCCTCTCACTGACCTCATCCACCAAGTACCACACCATGCTCCCTCTCACTGACCTCATCCACCAAGTCCTACACCATGCTCCCTCTCACTGACCTCATCCACCAAGTCCTACACCCTGCTCCCTCTCACTGACCTCATCCACCAAGTCCTACATCATAAACCCTCTACCCAACCTCATCCACCAAAACCTACATCCTCCTCCCTCCCCAACGTCATCCACCAAGTCATATATTCTGCTCGTTCTACCCAAACCTATCCACCAAAACCTACACCCCGCTTTCTCTACAAATTCATCCACCAACACTACATCATGCTCCCTCTCCCTGACCTCAACCACCACACCCTACATCATCCACCAAGTCCTACACCATGCTCCCTCTCACTGACCTCATCCACCAAGTCCTACACCCTGCTCCCTCTCACTGACCTCACCCACCAAGTCATACACCCTGCTCCCTCTCACTGACTTCATCCACCAAGTCCTACACCATGCTCCCTCTCACTGACCTCATCCACCAAGTCCTACACCATGCTCCCTCTCACTGACCTCATCCACCAAGTCCTACACCATGCTCCCTCTCACTGACCTCATCCACCAAGTCCTACACCATGCTCCCTCTCACTGACCTCATCCACCAAGTCCTATACCATGCTCCTGAAAGGTATTTTAAAATGATAGGTAGTTTTTTAATTTTTGCATTAGTGTGAAATCCCCCCTCCTTGTTCCAGCACGGTGTCTGTTCAATTTCGTTACCTCTCCCTCTCGAGGCTAGTCAGCGGGGTGATGGAAATAGATATCCTGTGTTAACTTAGAAATACCCGCGAAATCTTTGTTACATGATGTAGAAATGTATCTGCGCTGATTGGTTGTTGCATCACATTCCTATGTTGGGAGTGAACACTGCAGGAAGTTTTTATATATAACGAACATTTCTATTGGATGTTGAAATAATAAACGGACCTGACAGACCACGGACTGATCAGATGATAATCTGCCATATCTCGGTGTGGTTGTGTCTATCGTCTCCTCTGATCAGAGTCGCGCAGCGCCTGTTTTCTATTTTGATATATAAGAAGAAACTTGAAAAGGTTTATGGTAATTATACTGGAAACATTCTAATTTATCAGCTCCCTCTCACTGACCTCATCCACCAAGTCCTACACCATGCTCCCTCTCACTGACCTCATCCACCAAGTCCTACACCCTGCTCCCTCTCACTGACCTCATCCACCAAGTCCTACATCATAAACCCTCTACCCAACCTCATCCACCAAAACCTACATACTCCTCCTTCCCCAACATCATCCACCAAATCATATATTCTGCTCGTTCTACCCAAACCTATCCACCAAAACCTACACCCCGCTTTCTCTACAAATTCATTCACCAACACTACATCATGCTCCCTCTCCCCGACCTCAACCACCACACCCTACACCTGCTCCATCTCCCCAACCTCATCCACCACACCCTACATCCTGCACCCTCTACTCAACCACACCCACCACACCCTACATCCTGATCCCTCTACTCAACCACGCCCACCACACCCTACATCCTGCTCCATCTCCCCAACCTCATCCACCACACCCTACATTCTACATCCTGCTCCATTTCCCCAACCTCATCCACACCATACATCCTGCTCCATTTCCCCAACCTCATCCACCACACCCTACATCCTGCTCCATCTCCCCAACCTCATCCACCACACCCTACATCCTGCTCCATTTCCCCAACCTCATCCACCACACCCTACATCCTGCTCCTTCTACTCAACCACATCCACCAAAACATACATTATGCTCCCTCACCTCAACCACCAAACCCCATTATCTGCGACCTCTCCCAAGTCCACATACAGCAAACCCTACATTTTGCATCCTATTCCTGAACCAAATCCACCAGACCATACACCATGTACAGTGGGGTTTATCTATATATTTGAGCCTTTTAGGCTGCGTCACACAAGCGCACTGATTGCGCACAGTCCTTCAATTGAAACGGATGCACTTTATAATGGATGAGATTGTGGTTACATTGTATCAGTTTTGACTGACGTTGAGAAAAAGAAAACAAAAAGCTGTATGCAGGGGTTTCTCTACGTCCGTTGTAGCTTTTTCACATGTATGCCTTTTTGACGCCCGTGCGTGAATAAGTGCGCACGTGCTTCGTGTGTTCTCTATTGACTCCTTTGAAAGCTAGGATGGACAGCAAACAGTGCGGTCAGACCGACGTGAAAAGTACGCTTGTGTGACCCCAGCCGAAATTAACGTGTCATTGCACGTTACTCTAATTTATTTTATGTGCAAATGTGTATATAACACACATAGGTACACACACCTATATCCTATGGCCAGGGCTGTAGCAGGGGATGCAGGGTGCTTGCCTGCACATCACTCGTTATTTTTTACCCTGTGTGTGTGTATTGCGCCAGTATCGCCCTCGTCCCTCGCCACAATTTCCCCTCTCATTATAGCTCTTTGGTTTCTTCTCATTTCCCACCATCGTCGTGTTTATTCTCTACCCTCTCCCCTCCACAAACGTTCTTGAATGCGCACCCCCCCCTCTCCTCGCCCTGGAGCGTAATGAAAGCTGACATTATATCAAACATTATAAAGACTCTCATTTGATGAAGATCATTCGTCAAAACACAAACCTATTAACCAGAAGAAAAAAAACAAACCCCACACCAGCGCGCCGCTCTTGTAGCACGTGCAAAGTATATGAGAAAAGGACTCACCTCCCGCCACAGACCCACTCTGACTGCTAATCACAGCCTGCGCTGCCATCGCCCCGACTCCCGGCGAACTCCTGCCCAAGGTCACAGTCAAGGGCATGCAAGCAAGAGGAGGACAAGCCAGCAACTTGTCTCACAGACCCTTCACTTGCCAACAACAATGCCCTGGCACGGCATTTTACCCATTATACCAATTATTATTCATTAATCTTTATTTGGAATGATATATTTGTTAAAAAAATCATATCAGCTTATATCAGCCGATGCAAACAGGTATTTAGGTCCTGTGACAGTGATGTTGGCTGAAATTGGAGCTGTATACATTGAACGACTACATTTCTACTAATGTCTGGCTGGTCACCATGGGAAATATAGTTAAATAATAGCCACAGCGCTGAGATCATCCATCACGACTCCGAGCAGCAGAGACGAGGTCTGTGCATACGCTGCAGCAACCACACAGATACCTGTATATCACCAGGGCTAAGTGTCTTTTAGGGACTTCTCCATATATTCAGGGTGTGTGGATGTATTTTTAGGGATTCATCCATATATTTAGGGTGTGCGGGTGTCTTTAGTGGCTCCTACATATATTCAGGGTGTGTGGGTAGGGGCTCCTCCATATATTCAGGGATTGTGGGGTCTTTTTAGGCGATCCTCCATATATTCAGGGTGTGTGGGTGTCTTTTTAGGGGTTCCTCCATATATTCAGGGTGTGCGGGTGTCTTTTTAGGGGTTCCTCCATATATTCAGGTGTATGTGTCTTTTTAGGGCCGCTTTCATATATTCAGGGTGTGCGGGTGTCTCTTTTTAGGGGCTCCTCCATATATTCAGGGTGTGTGGGTGTCTTTTTAGGGGATCCTCCATATATTCAGGGTGTATGTGGTCTTTTTAGGGGCTCCTCCATATATTCAGGGTGTATGTGGTCTTTTTAGGGGATCCTCCATATATTCAGCATGTATGTGGTCTTTTTAGGGGCTCCTCCATATATTCAGGGTGTATGTGGTCTTTTTTAGGGGCTCCTCCATATATTCAGGGTGTATGTGGTCTTTTTTAGGGGTTCCTCCATATATTCAGGGTGTATGTGGTCTTTTTAGGGGATCCTCCATATATTTAGGGTGGGTCAGCATCTTTTTAGGGGTTCCTCCATATATTCAGGGTGTATGGTATCGCACCGTCGTCGTCATAAGAAGACCAAACCTGGTGCTGCTCCATCTTTGGAAACCTAGATACACCCGTCATGTCATACTCAGCCCTGGTTTCCCGTAGCCTGCAGGAGACACAGGTGCTCACAATATAGGGCCCAGCACTTTCCTACTAATGCTTTTGCATTGCTATTCATTCAGTGTTCTGTTTTCCAAGCAATAGGCAACAAGCCTATCCTGTATCCTGACCACCGGACAACCTGCACTCTCTGTGATGCGTAGAGCTGTTTTTGGGAAAAATGACCAGTGATTAGATACAGTGAAGGGCCTGAAATCATATGTGATCGATGCATTTCTTTGAGTTCCCGAAGCTGGGCACCAGCGTCAAAAGCCAGAATATAACCCGGGTCACAACTCAGGACTGTTCCCCTGAATCCAAGGTGGTTCGGAGGTAACATATACATATTTGTTGTAGTTAGTGACGTTACATCCTGGCATTAAAGGCTACATAATATGAGTGTGTGTGTTTATGTCAATCCAAACATTGTATCATGGTGCTAAATCCTGAACGACGATTGGGCGAGTCGCTGCGTTTGACACTTAATGAGCTCCTCATTTATGGTTTGAACAACGTTACAATAATCAACACCCCCTTCCCCCCCCCCCCCGGGCTGGAAAATAAGTGGATTTTCACAAATTGCAGCTAAACCATCCACTCCCTGGTGATCAGAAGAGTTAATGACGTGCTCACACTAATGCGGATCGCAGGTTGCAGAGCAAGCGCTTTTATTATTGATGCAATTATTATTTTTTTCTGGGTATTATTTAAGGTTTCTACGGGTGAACCGACGCTCGTGAGTGATACACGAAGAACGAAGCAAATCACAAAACTACAAATTATATTCATTTGTGAAATTTAACTCCTAGAAATACAGTTTTTATCAGCGTTTAGTTAAAAAAAAAAGTATCAATTAATACGTATATTCCCTAAACATAGGACTCTGAAAAGGATGTGGGGGGGGGGAGATATTTAAGATTTCCCATTAATCTGAATGCTTGAATAGACCCTACAGGGTATTGCACCGCTTTTATGCATTAATTATATAAATAATAACTGTTAAATAATAACATATATCAGAAAGGGGAATCATAACAGGCTCCTTGAATTTTGCCTTGATTTATAAATATTGGGATTATCCTTTGTAATTCTACATAGAAACTTCGGTCCGGCTCCCAAAGCACCTACAGTTTGCTCCTGCATTTGTCAGGTCCCCGAAAAGCAGATACAAATACACACGAATATATATATATATGTGTTGAGTTTATTATTATTATATATTTTGTGTTGCTTTTTTCACCCCTCTGTGTGTAATTTTTTCCTCATTCTTGGGTCTTCTACCACACACGTTCTGGGCATAGTTTTAGCTGTTGCTACCTCTGCACTCTTTCTTCTGGACAGAGATTTTGGATGTCACACCTGGAACCTGCCATACCTGCTCTCCCAGCTTGGGTGTCACAGCCATCTGCGCTTATCCCTGTAGTTCCATGTGAAACCAAACACAATCACAGGTTTTGGTTTACTTGAATGGCCATTGAGGTGTAAGCTCACCTGCCACATCACCTCTGGTAGGAGAGTCCTACCTAATGAAACCAAAAGCTGCTTCATACGCAACCGCATATCCCCACGCTGCTTCTCCGTCCTGAAAGAGACTGGTGGGTTTTCATTTAAACCCTCTCTAGAAACAACTCCACTTTGGGTTTAAAAACAAAAACGCGGAACGGGACAGCAGCAAGGATGACCTGGCTGGAGATACGATAAAATATGAATACCTACAGAAAAAAACCTATGTGAGGAGCTGTCTCTTTTGCATCTTAGGGTCCCCCTGGTGTGGTGGACCTCTATTTATATTGATCAGGTGCTGTTTTGCCTGCTCCTGTGCTGCCAGGATTCGATCCTCACTGCTATCATTTAGGCCGGGTTCACACTTGGGCGTAGCGCTGCGTCACGCAATGCTCACGTTTTTTTTACGTGCGTTCGCGCATACAAAAAAACGCGCAAACGTGCATTGCGGCGCGTTCGCGGCTATGTCTATGCCCGAAAAGAAGCTCCTGGACTTCTTTGGGCGCAGGACGTTTTAAAGTGCGCTCCTGCGCGCTTTAAAACGCCCAGGTATGAACGGGTCCCATTGAAAACAAGGGATTTCCCCGTTCATGCGTTTTAAAGTGCGCACGAACGCGCTTTAAAACGTCTAGGTGTAAACGGGGCCTTAGTCCTGTCATTGGTAGGATTTGGATGTGGGTCACGTCAGATATCTACTGGTGGTGCGATCTGTGGAGGGACCTCTTCTTTACCTCTATACAATGTCTCTTACTGTCGGAGTTCTCTCATCGGCATTTCCTTAGCAGTTTATCTGTGGATGCCAGCTACATGACATAATCAGGGATGTTTGGTCAGGGATGCTCTGCGTTTCGTCACGGACAGTGGCCTTGACAGGACACGGATCCCACACACACACAGATACTGGAATGCGTGGCTCTATACAAGGTCACCAAGACACTAACAGTCTTCACTAAAACGGGTAAGTGGATCACAGCTCCAGAAATCTACTCCAAGACAAACATAGACTAGCCCCGACTCTATTCTGCAATGGCCTCAACCAGATCACCATGAAAAGTCAATACTTATATTAGTGAAAGGAAAATAGAGTGAGGGAGACTGTAAGATGGGATCTAACCAGCCATTTACCAAAAAAATCCACTGCAATGTTAAAGTATCAATGTCAAATGAAACAATTGCCCTTTGCAAAACATTCAATACCTTGCAGAAGACTCTTTGCTCTGAATAGAGAGTGAAGAACTTGATAAGACCCCCACAAGGAGACTTAAATGAAAAAGGGGTATAAAAGAGAAACTCGAGAGATGAAGAGAATATCAGAATCGTGGAAAGTAACTACAACAATCACATAAAGTGAGAAAGAAAGGAGCCTCAGGAGGCCGGTTACACCACCAGGTAAGGATGGGCCGATGAGTTGGGTCCTTGGGAAAAGTCCCAATGAAGCCCGATGTGGTGTCATAATCCGCTAACACTGGTAATCAGCTACATTTTGCCACCTGATCCTCCCCAGTCTTCTCAGACCACAAAGCAAGACCAGGAATGGCACCAAGTCCAATCCAGAGGCTGAATGAACCGGTGGCACTGTGCCGCGGACCAAAGCAAAGTCGTTACAGGTCAAAATTCAGCTCAATATTGGGAAGGTGTGCCGAATGTTTTGGAAACTCCTATCTCTCAACATATTATTGTGTCTGAAGTCCATCATGGCCATCTAGATAATTTGGCTTCACCAATCAAGGCCATAGACGGTCCCTATACGACACTGAGTATTATACTCAGTACCTGGTTACTGATCGTCTTGCTGCTGATGAGGTGTGTTTGGCCCTTGTGACGCCTAGTGTTTCTCTAGCTGGCTTCCTAACCTTGACTTTGTTTTTGTTTCCATTTTAAGGCTGGTTAGATCCATCGCTATCAGTTTATCTTTCTTTTCTCCTTCCTGGTCTACATCTCCTGAGTGAGGTCTAAGCCCCACCATAGCAACATTCACATGGAAGTGTAGAACATATTAATATATATATATATGTGTGTATGTAAGCACGCTAGATGAAAGGATTGCATTGAAAGGCGCGAGTCTTCCTGTAATTATCTGAATGTCACCTCTCCAGGACATGATATATCCCATTTCCGTGACAAAGGACGATAATGATACAAATTCGTCTCACGGGGGACTGGGAGCTGACTGCTCATTACTCACATCATGTCGTCTTGCCGCGTCCAGCAGTCCGGCATTAAAATGGAGCGCGGCATGGCGCACATCTGTTCCTGCGATCTGGGTTATCTGCCATGTGAACCCAATGTAGAATATCTTAAACGTGAGGCAGGCAACAGGTCCTGCTTTCCACGGCGAGACGGGGCCGTTACCCTGCGAGCAGGATTTACAGGCAGACATGAAAAGAGAGGGCGGTATAGATAAATCTATAAAAAGGCATCAATGCTAATATCTTTAAAGGGATGACGAACCGGGAGTTAGTGTCACAGACACCAAAAGACTAAAACTCCCATGATGCATGTTCATGCTATTGGCTCACCCTGCTGTACGGGGAGATATCATGCATGGAGGTCTCTGCCGGCCCGGTGCTGGCTGTTCTTTGTCTTTGAGCTCCTGCCCTTTCTTATACCATGTATGTGCCGCACCAAATCTTCACGGCTCGGACAGGTGAGCAGACAGATGGCGAGACACCTGACAGGAATCCAACTACAATTTGTATTTTTACGTGATTGGCGCTTTCCAAAACCCAGGGTGATGTGCTGCCAGACAGCCAGTGCCGGTCCATGCTGGCGTTTCACATGGACTTGCTGAACTCCTTCAAAAACAAATCAGTGGTGCACGGGGGGCCCCGAGCCCACATTCCCACACTGCTCCACTCCCCTGCCGGCAGTCAGGCAATCACAGTGATTAGGACCAGCCATACACGGGCAGCAATCAGCAGGGTGGGATAAATGGGGGGGGGGAGGTGAACACCATCATCGTGAAGCCTCAAGCTTTGTCACGCGTCACATCTCTTGGCCATCTGTCGGAGATGCTGGGCAGCAAGTGGGGACAGAGGGACAGCCGACAAAATACCGCATTATGGTCAGAGCGGTGGAAGGGGAGCACATGACATCTGGATGAGGCACAATGTCTGTATTTGGGAGGGGGTTTCAATACAAGTGAATACTAGAATAATTGCTTGGATAGAGCGCTGCGCATAAAAGAGCTGCCAAAGGGTCAGGGCTGACCCATCACACACCTGCCGCAGACACAAACACTGACCCGTCACACACACGCCACAGACACAAACACTGACCCATCACACACACGCCGCAGACACAAACACTGACCCGTCACCACACGCCACCCACCCGTCACACACACGCCACCACACAGCGCACAAAACACTGACCCATCACACACACGCAGACACAGAGACCCACAAACGCACTGACCCGTCACACACACGCCCCAGACACAAACACTGACCCGTCACACACGCCGCAGACCCAAACCGTCACAAAACACGCCCGTCCCGCAGACACTGCCGTCACACAGCCGCAGACACAAACACTGACCCGTCACACACACGCCGCAGACACAAACACTGACCCGTCACACACACAACACAGCCACAGACACAAACACTGACCCGTCACACAACACGCCGCAGACACAAACACTGACCCGTCACACACGCCCCAGACACAACACTGCCCGTCACACACCGCCGCAGACACTGACCCGTCACACACCGCCACAGACACACACGACCATCACACACGCCACAGACACAAACACTGACCCGTCACACACACACGCCGCAGACACCAACACTGACCCATCACACACACACGCCGCAGACACAAACACCCGACCCCCACTGCACACCACACCGCCACCACTGCCGTCACACAACACACGCCACCCTGCCGTCCATCACACGTCACACACCCGCAGACACAAACACTGACCCGTCACACACACGCCGCAGACACAAACACTGACCCGTCACACACACGCCGCAGACACAAACACTGACCCGTCACACACACGCCGCAGACACAAACACTGACCCGTCACACACACGCCGCAGACACAAACACTGACCCGTCACAAACACAAGCCGCAGACACAAACACTGACCCGTCACACGCACGCCGCAGACACAAACACTGACCCGACACACACACGCCGCAGACACAAACACTGACCCGTCACACACACGCCGCAGACACCAACACTGAACCCTCATACACACACACGCCGCAGACACAAACACTGCACCATCACACACATACACCGCAGACACAAACACTGACTTATCACACACAAAGACTGCAGACACTAACACAGACCCCATGACACACAGACTGCAGACACCAACACAGACAGACCCCATGACACACGGACTGCAGACACCAACACAGGCCCCATGACACACGGACTGCAGACACTAACACAGACCACATGACACACGGACTGCAGACACTAACACAGACCCCTTGACACACAGACTGCAGACACTAATAGACTCCATTACACACACACAGATACCGACCAATAGCACATTGAAGGACTATTCATAAAAACACTGCTTCGATCATACACACGTACAAACAGGCCCATCATATACACACTCACATACAGCACAGCAGGTATAACACTGACACAGTATACAGAAGGCCTATGCATACACTGACATCATTAAACACACACAGAGAATGCAGAGACACATAAGACCCCATCACACAGAGTGCTATATAAATAATATTAAAATGGTAAATAAACTAAACGATCTTGGGAGAGAAATGATTTTCAGAGTCAATCCAGGCAGCAAGAAGCAAATATAGGAACACGCACTGACCCCACTACACGCACCGGACCCTTGTGCACATGCTTTGTGCATATTATGATAACGATGTCCTTACAAATGTTACATCCAGACCAGCTTCCCTCCACTAATTAGCACTTTACATCACCATGCACGGAGCAGATATCGGCAGATAGGGTCTGAAACCAAGGAGGGCAGCTAATTGGCGGCAATTTGTCACTTTGAGCAGAGAAGCCATTGTCACAGACAGACGCGCAGGTGTATTTCACATTCCACAGAAGCATCTGTATGTTAACCCGTAAGACAAACACTGGCATTTAGCTGCAGTCACGATGCACCAAGACAGGAGCTGCTAGAAAGATGGATAATGATTCACAGCCTTATCCTATAAATGTATCAACTCACATACAACCAAGACCCAAAAACCGCACATACAAACATCACATGTAACATTTGTGAATGTCATAGTCAATGTTTTCATCTGTCCTCTGCATGTGTGCTGGGGTCACTCACGCTGACCCGATTACAGAGAGCAAAAACAATCAAAAGGTCACAACACACACGCACGGCAAAGACAAAAATACTGACCCATCACACACTCTGCAGACACGAACACTGACCCTATGACACACACACTGCCGACACAAACACTGACCCCATCACACACTCATTGCAGACACAAACACTGACCCCATCACACACTCATTGCAGACACAATGACCCCTTCACACACTCATTGCAGACACAAACACTGACCCCATCACACAGAGTGCAGACACAAACACTGACCCATGACACATCACACACTCATTGCAGACACAAACACTGACCCCATCACACAGAGTGCAGACACAAACACTGACCCATGACACATCACACAAACATTGCAGACACAAACTCTGATGCATACACTAATAGCAGATGAAAACCTCAACTACGACATTCACAAATTAAACCAATCAACCGAGACATTAATAGCAAAGAAAAATAAAATCTCTTCATTCATACACAAAGTAGCTGGTAGGTAACATGTACACAATATCTGGCAATAATTAAACCCAGAAATCTCATAACAACAATGTGTGTATATGGAATGCAAAAGTGATGCTAAATTAAAAAACGAAAAGGAGCAATCTCAGCAATTACCATGGAAACTATTAGAATGTTCCTGATAATTGCTCCACGTTTAGATACTGGAAAATTTTGGACTAAAAGCAAAGATCTCCCTATATGCTGGCTTAGATGGCTGGCACCAGGGGCGTACTTAGGGGGGAGGGGGGCGGTCTGTCCCAGGTACCAGGTGTGACCAATGATGGGGGGGGGTGCCTGCAGCTAGCCAAACCATCAAAACAAAAACCATTTATACAGAATATACATATACACACACACACACATACATTATCCTGGTCTAGGAGGATTGTCGCAGAGTACAGTCTCAGTCCTATGTGTTATCCTGATGGTGCTTAGGTTCTTGCATCCTGTTTGATGCCCATTTGTTCCTTTGTAGCAGGTTTCTCTCCTCCCCAGGTTTTTGCGCTCTTCAGCGTGTCCTGGCCCTCTCCCTCTTCTCTCTCTCGGGCACACACCTAGGCTGTGTGTGTCACATTCTGCCAGAGAGAGCCCCGCGCCTCTCGCTGCCCTTCACCTCCTGTTTGTTATTATGTCTGAGCGCTGACATTGGGCAGCTGAAAATGAGATCAAAATTACCTCATTCACTTTCATTAGGGCTGGCAGGAGCAAAGGCACAAGACAGAGAAAGCAAGAGACAGGCTGAGAGACACAAAGCAAGAGACAGAGAGCGTGGGTTGGAGCGAGCAAGGGAAGAGGCAAGAGACAGTAGAAAAGAGACACCTAGAAAAAAAACCAGAGAAAGAGAGGAAGCAAGACAAGCTGAGATACAAAGATGTCAACAGGCAAAGAAAGTGACAGACAGAGAGAGCAAGAGTTAGGAAGTGATAAACAGAAAGACAGGGTGGAAGAAAGAAAGAGGAAAGAACAGAGACCCAGAGGGACGAAGTGAGAGATAGAAACAAAGATAAGGCAAAAAAATCAAGGAGGGGGAGATATCATGATAAAGCAAGAGACACAGAAAGAAAGAGACAGAAACAGAGAGGACAGGGACTAGAGAAGAGACTGAAAGCGACAGAGAGAGATCAGGCATGAAAAAGACAAATATAGGCAGAGAGAGAGAGATAAAGAAAGATGAGAAGGGAAGAAAGAGTGAGGGAAAGAGAGGAGTTAAGATAATAAACCGAGTGATAAGAAGGCAAGAGACACAGAGAAAACCACAGACGATAAAGAGAGAGATGGGAGGGAAATGACAGAGAAAACCACAGAAACAGAGAACGTAGGCAACAGACAAAACAAAACACAGAGGAAGATGACAAAGAAAATATCAGAAAAAGAGAGCGAGAGAATGCAAGAGACAGTGTGATAGCTTGAGAAAGATGGAGAGACAGTGCGGGTCGAGATGGAGAGACAGTGCGTGTCGAGATGGAGAGACAGTGCGGGTCGAGATGGAGAGACAGTGCGGGTCGAGATGGAGAGACAGTGTGGGTTGAGACGGAGAGACAGTGCGGGGCAAGACGGAGAGACAGTGCGGGGCAAGACGGAGAGACAGTGCGGGTTGAGTTGGAGAGACAGTGCGGTTCGAGATGGAGAGACAGTGCGGGTCGAGACGGAGACACAGTGCGGGTTGAGATGGAGTGACAGTGCGGGTTGAGATGGAGAGACAGTGCGGGTTGAGATGGAGTGACAGTGCGGGTTGAGATGGAGAGACAGTGCGGGTTGAGATGGAGAGACAGTGCGGGTTGAGATGGAGAGACAGTGCGGGTTGAGATGGAGAGACAGTGCGGGTCAAGACGGGGAGACAGTGCGGGTCGAGACGGAGAGACAGTGCGGGGCAAGACGGAGAGACAGTGCGGGTCGAGACGGAGAGACAGTGCGGGGCAAGACGGAGAGACAGTGCGGGTCAAGACGGAGAGACAGTGCGGGTCAAGACGGAGAGACAGTGCGGGTCAAGACGGAGAGACAGTGCGTGTCGAGACGGAGAGGGGGACAGATGAGAAGGAAAGAAACAAGAAGACAGAGGAGAGTTTGGCATAATGAGAGATTGAGGGGAAGTAAATTGTGAGCTATAGATGGAGAGACGCGGCGATAGCGAGCAGTGCTGAGGGGAGCGCGGGGCGCGGGAGCAGGTGGTCCGCAATATAAAGCGGAGCCAGACGGAGGGGAGTTATGGGCTGTGAAAAAGGAGGCCATGGATACTGAGCGGGAGATCGAATATGGAGGAGGATGCAGAGCAGAGGCAGGAAAAAAGATGAGCACAAAGAGAGACAAAGAAATAAAAACACAGAAGGAAAAGAAGTAAAAAAGGAGCAGGAGAGAGGTGGAGGCGGCGCGCAGAGTGTCACACGGATACTCACATGTGCTACTTGGTGACAGATGCTGCGCTCACATGTGTGATATCATTACTGGAATAATGACACATGTGAGACGACAACATGAAAACACAAAAGGAGCCGGGCCAGGATGCAGGGATCATTAACCACTGATCGTGCTCCCGCTGCAAAGGACCACAGCTCCCATCATGCCCATTCAATGGGTAGTCCACACTGACCCTGAATGCTGAGCCCTTCAGCATGCAGAGGTCATTTCTGAGAAACGTTAATCAATTAGCTCAGACCCACAACGAAGATCTGCAGCTTATCGCCTATTATGAAATGCCAGCCTATGATGCAATGCCAGCCTATGATGCAATGCCAGCCTACGATGCAATGCTAGCGTATGATGCAATGCCAGCCTACGATGCAATGCTAGCTATGATGCTATGCCAGCTTATGATGCAATGCCAGTCTATGATGCAATGCCAGCCTATGATGCAATGCTAGCCTATAATGCTATACTAGCTTATGATGCAATGCCAGTCTATGATGCAATGCCAGCCTACGATGCAATGCTAGCTTATGATGCAATGCCAGCCTACGATGCAATGCCAGCTTATGATGCTATACTACAGGGCTCAAAATTTCAAGTCCCAAGCTACTAAGCAGACCATAAGAGTTACTCGCCACCAGTTGCTCCATCTAACCCCTACCAGCCCTTAACTCTGCCCCTAAACACACCGCCTTAAATTGTCTTTTGAAATTACACTGTTAAAGATTTAGAATAAAGTTACAAAAATAACATTTAATACCCAGAGATCAGACCCCAGATACATGCATGCATACCCAGTCATCAGACCCCAGTGTGATCAGAGCGAGGAGGCAGGGAAGCTCCTCTCCACCCCCCTGCCAGTGACAGAGACGAGCTTGGTCAGGTTATTCAGTTGATCCCTGCCACCGTGCAGCCTGGAGAAGGGGGGGGCTGCACAGTGGCACTGCCGGATTACGCAGCACAATATAATTCATTGCGAAGCCTGTGTGTGCATTTCCACTCGCCTTCACTTAATTTCCACTCACCAAATGCTAGTAGGCGTGTGGAAATTTTGAGCCCTGCTATACTAGCTTATGATGCAATGCCAACCTATGATTTAATGCTAGCCTACGATGTTACGCCAGCCTATGCTGCTATGCCAGCCTACGATGCAATGCCAGCTTATGATGCAATGCCAGTTTATGATGCAGTGCCAGCCTATGAGGCAACGCTAGCTTATGATGCTATACTAGCTTATGATGCAGTGCCATCCTATGATGCAATGCTAGCTTATGATGCAATGCCAGCATACGATGCAATGCCAGCTTATGATGCAATGCCAGCTTATGGTGCAATGCCAGTTTATGATGCAGTGCCAGCCTATGAGGCAATGCTAGTTTATGATGCAATGCTAAGCTTATGATGCTATGCAATGCAGGGAAGTAATGCCAGCTTAAGCAGTCCTTCCACCTTATACTCTGCTATTCTCAATGCTTTGCTACTCAAACCGATCCATGGGTATTTTTTGAGCTACAGCAGAGCCCATAGGTACCGTTGGTGGAGAACATGAGCCTGGTTGCTTGGCAGAGATTTTTTTCCTCCAGTTGTATGTGTGGTTTGCCATGTAAGAACACTCACCCTTATGTTATCCTGCCAGCGATGAGCCTTCTGGAACTTCTCTGCGGCGTCGGCCAATCTCTGCAAGACAAAACAAAAATTACTGTATACATATTACCTGCAGGAAATGTAAAAAATATCCCAGGTGTCATTATCAAGGAATTCCAAAAATCATGATAATCCTGCGTTAGTCCAGATTGTTAATTCAAAAGGGAAATCCAACCATGAGCTATGTAACGGTGCAAGTCACAAGCAACTGTGTGCTGAGAGTATCACCACAGCAATGAAACTCCCAGTAATGTGCAGTGTGTATAAGTGTATCACAGAGCTCCACAGCAATAAAATTCCCAGTAATGTGCAGTGTGTATGACGTTATCACAGAGCTCCACAGCAATAAAATTCCCAGTAATGTGCAGTGTGTATGACGGTATCACAGAGCTCCACAGCAATAAAATTCCCAGTAATGTGCAGTGTGTATAAGTGTATCACAGAGCTCCACAGCAATAAAATTCCCAGTAATGTGCAGTGTGTATGATGGTATCACAGAGCTCCACAGCAATAAAATTCCCAGTAATGTGTAGTGTGTATAAGTGTATCACAGAGCTCCACAGCAATAAAATTCCCAGTAATGTGCAGTGTGTATGACGGTATCACAGAGCTCCACAGCAATAAAACTCACAGTAATGTGCAATGTATGAGTGTATCACAGAGCCCCAAAGCAATAAAACTCCCAGTAATGTGCAGTGTGTATGACGGTATCACAAAGCTCCACAGCAATAAAACTCACAGTAGTGTGCAATGTGTATGAGTGTATCACCGAGATCCACAGAAATAAAGCTCACACTTATACACAAACTGCACATGCTGTGAGGTTTATTTCTGTGGAGCTCTGTGATACAGTAATGTGCAGTGTGTATGGGTGTGAGTTTTATTGCTGTGGAGCTCTGATACATTACTGTGCAGTGTGTATGACTGTATCAGAGCTCCACAGCAATAAAACTCACACCCATACACACTGCACATTACCGTATCACAGAGCTCCACAAAAATAAACCTCACAGCAATGTGCAGTTTGTGTATAAGTGTGAGCTTTATTCCTGTGGATCTCGGTGATACAGTAGTGTGCAATGTGTATGAGTGTGTTTTATTGCTGTGGGACTCTGTGATACCCTCATACACACTGCACATTACTGTGAGTTGTATTGCTGTGGGGCTCTGTGATACAGTAATGTGCGATGTGTAGGCGTGTAAGTTTTATTGCTGCGGAGCTCTCTGATACACACTGCACATTACTGAGAGTTTTATTGCTGTGGAGCTCTGATACACTCATACACACCGCACATTAAGGTATCACAGAGCTGGTTACGCTGGTTTCTTTTTCCCTCGCTTAGCACAGCCCTTCTGAATTTAGCCCTGGATCGAGAGTAATCTCTTTTCACTTCTCCCCAGTTCTCGGTTTAGTGTATACGCCTGTGGATCAGTATCATACGATACCACACAGCAGACATACATGTACAAGATACAGAACAGGACAGCCAGCATGTGCCGCACGCCGGATAATTGTGCAGTTAAAAGCCTCTCTGTACCTGGAAGGCGGTTATTCTGTGGGCGGAATAAGTGGCAACGCTCAGTGGGAGCTGCGAGTGAGTGATGGGAGCAGAAAGTGTCACCCCTGAACCGCTCTGCTACAGCCAGAGCACTAATCACAAGCAGGGGCTGCAGAACAATCGTCTCTATGTAACGTACACATTGCTCCGCTCTGGAAACAGTAGGAGCTTTGCTCAGACATATTGTTCTGCAACGAGCCTGAATCTAGGGTGTGTTTCTATGCTGCGTATACACACCCACGTGCATGCACACCTACGCAGCGCAGAGTAGTGTAGAAGAATGGCATGCATTGCGCCTGTGTTCTATCCGCACGCAGAGCAGTGTTACAAGGTAACATATATTGCTCTGCAAACAGTATTTGAGGCACACATCACCCAATGTGGATACACCCAAATTGCTTAGAAAGCACCTCCAGCAGATGTGAATAATGCTCTGCAGCAGTCAGATCAGACACCGCTCTGCACTGCCTTGACACGCAAAGTGTTCTGCACTATTTAAATCAAAGGCAGGATTGTCGTGGAGGTATTTGAAAGACGTCCCGATGCGTAACACAGAAGCACATTTTTTCAGGAAATTATACACTGTGCTCTGCAGCAGTTAAGACAAACATTTTCCCAAATTATTACAAATACTACATTGTGAGGATCATACAGAATGCTCTGCAAGATTTGAGACCTGCACCACATGCTCTGCAGCAATTCAGGCACATCATGCTGCTCTGCGCATTTCTGTCAGAATTCCAAGTAAACACATACAATGCTCTTCACCTCACAGGTTGCTCTGCAGCATTACACCCACATATTGCTCTGCTGTATTTCACCCACATATTGCTCTGCTGTATTTCACCAACATCTTGCTCTGCTGTATTTCACTCACATATTGCTCTGCTGTATTTCACCCACAATCCACTCTGCTGTATTTCACTCACATATTGCTCTGCTGTATTTCACCACATATTGCTCTGCTGTATTTCACTCACATATTGCTCTGCTGTATTTCACTCACATATTGCTCTGCTGTATTTCACTCACATATTGCTCTGCTGTATTTCACCCACATATTGCTCTGCTGTAGCTCACCCACATATTGCTCTGCTGCATTTCACCCACAGGCCGCTCTGCTGTATTTCACTCACATTTTGCTCTGCTGTATTTCACCCACATATTGCTCTGCTGTATTTCACCCACAGACCGCTCTGCTGTATTTTACACATATTGCTCTGCTGTATTTCACCCACATATTGCTCTGCTGTATTTCACCCACAGACTGCTGTGCAATATTTCACTACAGACTGCTCTGCTGTATTCACCCATGGGTTGCTCTGCAGTATTCTTCCACGTATTTCAGACACACACATTGATAAAATATGTACACTGCTCTGCACCATTTCAAGCAAATATGACAGAAATACTGCTCTGCTGCATATTGTCCGTACTAGGAACGCATATTGCTCTGCGGTACAAAGACACACAAGTTGCTCTGGCATAATGAGCTTCATATACGGGTTGCAACATAGTGTTAAGACACCGCAGTACTAACATAAATACATGTTGCTCTGCAGTACGGAGAAGCACACAGGTTGCTCTGCAGGACTGCGATGCATGTAGAGAAAGCAGTGCAGTGCTGAGACACACAAAATGAGCTGCAGATTAAGAACACACACAGGTTGCTCTGCAGCGCAGAGATGCGCACACACACACGTTGCACTGTAGTACTGAGACACTCTGGCTGGTCCGCCATGCACATCGCTCTGCAGTCCAGAGAGACACACAGGTTGTTCCTTAATGCAGAGATTCACATGCACATTGTGCTGCAGTACCGAGGCAAACACAGGTTGCTTTCCAGTGCAGAGAGGTACACACACAATGCTCCGCAGTAAAAAGACACTAAGGTTGCTCCTCAGTACGGAGACACACATAGGATGTACTGCAGTACAGAGATAAACATTGAACCACAGTATGGAAACACACACAGGATGCTCTGCAGGATTTAGACGTGAATGCAGATTGCTCTGCAGTATAGATAGGCTGCTCTGCAGTGTAGACAGATTGCTCTGTAGCCTGCGCTCACATTTAAAATGCCGTGTTGTTGTATTAGAGAATTAAAGAAAGACTAGCAAGGGGTTAGCGGGCTTAACACAGTCAGGTACAAACGCATGCGGCTCTGCAAACGGTACATGGAACATCGCAGATAATATTCTTAATCCAAATAATATAGAATAAAAATCATACAAACAGCCTGAGGGGGAAACCATCAAGTCGGCTGCGTTTCTGCAGCTACACAGAGCCTGACCTTTTCCAGCCCAATCCGCCGCGTTCTGCCGACCGCAATGATGGAAAAAATTAATACAATAGATTTTATTTAAAGGGAAAAAGGTCAGGGTGTGTTAAAAAAAAAATCTCATTTCAGGATGTAGGAACCAGGCCTTTCAAGGCACGTAATGCTCCCCTCACCCCTCTCTGTATGTAATCCCCCCCACCTCGCCTCCTTGCTCCCTGTCATCACGCCGCAATGGCGAAGCGGCTGCTCAGTCCGTGCGTACTGCGTAGTACATGGCTACTCGTGCCGCAGGTGGCGAACGCAGAAATGTGAGCGAGCTCTGCGCTTGTAGACAAGATGAGGGAAAAGTTCCTGAAATGCTCAGTAAGGCCAAGAAAAGAGAGGGAGACAGACATCTTGCTTCCATTAACTCTTTATGTTTAACGCATTATCTCCATAAACACTGACAGGGTTATTCAAAGAGATCCGAATGGCAGCCGAAAGGTAACCGAGCGCTGAAATTCAGCGTTCGATTACCTTTCTTGGCCATTCGGCTATTCAGAGAGCAGACAGTTCACCAAATGTTGGCGAATTGCCTGCACATACGGTGCCTGTTCGGTGCCTGTTCGAGGGCAGTGAATTCCCCATAGAGAAGCACTGCTTCGTCTATTCAGAGAACACAAACCAGCAGTGAAAGGTTCCCGAAATGCCCTGCCATTCAGTGGCTTCATTCGACAGGTCTATGCAGGCGAATCACATAGGCTTCTGGATCTTATAAGCATTTTTTGGGATTTTTTTGCAAAAAAAATTCAGATTTTTTTTTTTAAACGTTTTTTCTTTTTCCTGTAACAGCCCTCTTTATTATCATTCCCTGGACCTCCTGTGTAAATTTTAGACATTTTCGCTCAGTAGTTTCTTTGCAAACAGCGTTTCGCTTTTCAATCATTCAAGCGTACTGTTTTGTTTTTTTCACTCCATTCGTCTGCGGTGTCTGGTTTCTCCGGCGTCTTCGAAGGGGGTTAATCCAGATGTTTTTGCGGGTTTTGGTGTGCCTTCGCCGGGTTTTGCGGTGAGTTTTCGGCGGCTTTTCCCTGCACTACGACGGCCCTGTGGTGCTTGCTGAATACACCGCAGGGTCGCCGAAATGGGATCGCCAAATCGTACCGAATTGAAGAGAATGAAAAGTCACCGAACGTGCGGTGACTTTTCGATTCTCTTTGAATAACCCTGTGAGATTATTCAAACAATAATATATACACCGAGCAGCCACAACATTAAAACCCCCTGACTGATATCGTGCAGGTCCCCCACGTGCTGATGCTTCGAGTCATGGACTCCACGAGACCTCTGAACGTGTCCTGTGACATCTGGCACCAGGACATTAGCAGCAGGTCCTTTAAGTCCTGCACGTTGTGAGGGGAGGCCACCAGGGATGGGGTTTGTTTTTCCAGCACATCCCACAGATGCTCGATCGGATTGAGATCTGGGGAATCTGGAGGCCGAGACGACACCTTGAAATCTTTGTCGTGTTCCTCACACCATTTCTGAGCAGTTTTTGCCGTGTGGCAGGGGGGCATTATCCTGCTGAAAGGGGTCACTGCCATCAGGGAACACCATGGCCATGAAGGGGTGTATGTGCTCTGCAGCAATCACTAGGTAGGTAGGTATGTGTCACATGTGTGCTGACACCTTTCTATATATCCCACCCCGTGACGTTATATCCCACCCCGTGACGATATATCCCACCCCGTGATGAGCGCCATGTGACGTATAATCAATGTTATTCACTGAACCTGGCAGCGGGTTTAATGTAGATGCTGATCAATGTATACACACATCTATAATTTTGTGTATGCGTGTTTGAAGGTACAACAAGTGTGTATATATCAATGTTTATATATGTATTATTATTATTATAACACTATTACCCCTGCAGATTTCACAGCACTGAACACGATATATACACACATCTTGACAAACAACACATTCATGTATGCACACAAATATATTTGTATAAAGTACAACACATGTACGTACACAAATGCGCAGACATATAAACACCCTTTCATAAACATAGACACAAACACATAAATACAGAAACAGACACGAACACATAAATACAGAAATAAACATACAGACAAGACCTAAATACAGAAACAAACATACACAAATACAAACATCTAAATACAGAAACACAAACATACAGACACGAACACAAAATACAGAAACATACACAAATACAAACACATAAATACAGAAACACAAACATGCACAAATACAAACACATAAATACAGAAACACAAACATACAGACACGAACACACAAATACAGAAACAGACACAAACACAAATACAGAAACAAACATTACAGACACGAACACAAATACAGTAACAAACACAGACACGAACACACAAACAATCATACACAGACACGAACACACAATCATACACAGACACGAACACAAATACAGTAACAAACACAGACACGAACACACAAATACACAAACATGAACACACATAAAGATAGAAATACAAATATATACAAACAAAAATGTAGAAACATGAAGCAGACAAAAATACATAAACACACACAAAACATGAAACAGACAAAAATACACACACACACACTATATATATAAACACAGACATGAACATATCACTGTAGAAACACAAACATACATATAAAGCTTGATTTTTAACAATCTGCCGCTGGGGATTCTGGGTAAGGAAAGGCACACAAAGCCAGCAATTACAGTGCACTATACATTTGAGTGTTTCACATGCTGTATGTAAAACTCACACAGTGCCGCAAGGTTTAATTTGGATTCTAAAGCAAAAGAAATTCAAATAAAAGTCAAAAGGGCTATCGAAGTTCGTTTTGGCAAAATGTGGCAGAAGGCAGAGCTTCCATTGGCTTCCTTTGCCATTTAACAAATACGGATAAGAAAGCTCATCTCTTGGGACACGCGATAGAAACCTACGTTTCATTATGTGCGTACAAGAAGACTCATGGGGACACTGTGGCCTGGTAGGACAAGCGCCGGCCTCGTGCCGGATATTTTCATTTCAAGAGAGTCGCTGCTTTTGGTGACTCCGGTGAAGAGGGAGGAAGGAAGAACGTGAACATATCTCCCTGTCTTTTCTACCTATGTCGCCACTCAGCAGAAAATTGGATGGGTTTGTGAAAATGTACGGCTCCCCCAAAGGGAGAGAGCATCGCCAGTTTAATAATTCTGCAATACATTAATAATAATAAAAAAGTGGCAAATCCACCCCAAAATGGCCATTTCAGGACAAATTCTGACTGTGGTTGCTACAGTAACTGCACGGGAAACGTTCCTGGAAGGTGAACGTTGAGCAATTTTGTATCATTTTGTTATTTATTCTGGGAAAATTGCCAGGAAAAATACTTTGCGCAAAGGAAACGCATCATCACATCTATTACCTGGGATTTTTTAGTAATGTTTTTAGTGCAATCCCTGTAAACAAAGCTGAAGTGAAAGCTTTTTTGTTAACTCTCAGCAGAGAAGAGAATAAAAAACAAAAAAAAGGGCCGCGACGAGGCGGCCGCCATGTTTCATGGAGTCGTGCACAGATTTTCCTACGCTTTCTGCAAATGCTCACTTTTCTCACGATCGCCCACTGTTTCATTGAGCCGCTCTAATATAAATTACACACATTAAAGGACGCAGGGAAAATTTATTTTTGCGCACGTGTTAATGTGCGTTTCTGAAAAGAAATAAATCTATATTTATTGTATAAATGTGTGTTATTTTACAAACTACATAAATATGTGTATTTGTGGATTTCTTCCGTTGAGGCCAATTGGAGACACAGGGGCTCTATTCTGTAGCTGGTGCTAATGTAGTGTCTCGATATGTAATCATTAGCGCTAGGATAAGCGAGTTTAACGCATACCATTCATATTACATTCCTGACGCTACATCCATTTGCGCCTCACAGCTTGCGCGAGTTTACTACACTTTGCGTATCCTATACCTAACATAGGGAGCGCAATCATTAATTAGCGTTTCGGTGAGTGAGATATTAGAAAGTGCGGGAGCACATTACCATCAGGATGCGGAGAGCCAAACGTTAGCACCTCCTAAAAGCTGGCATTAAATGATTCGGCTTTTGCAAAACTATTTACCCCCCCCCATTAAATCCCATACTCAACTCTCAGCCTGCGCAGGCGAGAACATTGGCCCGATCCGACACTTCTTCTGGCCGGGGCAGAGTGAGACTGGGAAGAAATAGTTCCTAGTCTCCGTCTGCAGCGCCGTGCAATCCCACGAGAGTGAGATTGCGCAGGGTTTGCGGCCCGGAAACAGAAACCTCCATAGAATCCTATGGACTCCAGGAGGTGATACTCGTGGCGGTGTGGAAGTGCTACTACAGGTATCACTGCGGTTAGCGCTGCGTTCCAGGGCGAAGCAACATCTGCCTAGGAATATCACACCAACAGGATTAGGCTACAGAAAAATCTGCACAGATTCGCAGATTTTCCCGGTTAGCGCCCCAAAGTTAGCAAAAGTGCCCAGGATCTGCTGCAAAATCTCAGCCATGTCCTGGTCGAATAAAGAGCTGGACGTGCGGAAAGGAAGGTAATTCAGAAGGAATATATTTAATATATATATATTAATAAGAGTGATCATTTACAGCCAAAACACCTCCCTCCCCCGAAAGAAACGATAGTTGGACAGATGCGGTCAGCAGCGCCTGCCCAAATATTTCAGGACATAAAAAAAAGAGAGAGAGAGGGGGTCATTTAATATCTGTGTTACTTTAATGATTTTACAGGTGAGATTATGTAAAATAAATAATGAAACAAATGGTGACACCAAAGCCCTTTTATTCTGTTTGACCACCAGGGGAGCAGGAAAACTGTTTTGTAGGAGGATCCTCAGCTCTCTACTGTCAATCAATGTTTGAAGCGAGGCTTTTATGGTTGACAGCCCGAAGACTAGAGAGAGATGAAAAGGGGGGGGGGGCAGCATTTTTTTTTTAATCCCTCCTTTGGTTTTCTTTTAAATTATTTTATTTATTTCTTGGTACAATACCTGAACATATTTTTGAGCTATATCAAAGAAGTGACCAGTTGCTGCTGTCCAATGTTGGATGGTTCATGGAGAACCTCAACTCAAAATCACTGAAGCATACTCTACAATGTTGCAAACCATAGTAGAACAACAGAGGCGCGTTCAGTTCCACAGCCGCTGCAATTGCTAAATTAGCAACTTGGCACTGAACGCTGTGCTGCAGTTCAGCGCTCAGCACTGCTAATTTAGCACTTGCAGCTAAATTGAGAGGTGCTGCAGAGTAGCTGAGTGTGACGTGGGAAAGATGGCCGCCTCCACGGAGCAGATAATCCAATAAGGAAATGTTCAGTTTGATGTGTTGGTTGATTAGTTGAGCAAAACACCAAATATTTATTGGAACATGATAAACATTAACACTAGTGGAAATAAAATGGACAACAGGGGATATTGCAGAAATAGCACCTTTCATTAAGCAATCCTCCGTCCTTTAGTTTCAATATTCACAGCCAAAGAGTTCAGTGAGATGGCTGCAATGTAGCAATTCAGCAGCTGCTGAGGAACTGAACAGGCCTCTGTAAATGCTGCAGTTTTTGGTCTGTACAGAAGAATACTGGTGGTATGGTTGCTCAGCGTTGCCTACTGCTATTTTCAGGAACTGTTCCTGCCAGTAAAAAGTCACCGTAGCTGTAACAACACTGAACACTGACACTTTGTGAATTACCCCTATAATTAAAAGGGATACTGTATTAGAAATAGGGTTCCCATTTATTGCCTTTACATAATTGGGCAGATCCTGGTGACGGCCTCTGCGCTATTATTTTTTTACTTTTTCAGGTGATTTTACTCACATTTTGTCCCTCGTCGTGCGCTGCTCCTCCTCTTCAGCTCAGGGATTCCCGAACCTGGAATTTCCTGGAGCTCTTATGCGCAATTTGCTCTCCATGCATCTTGCGTAGCGTAGGGATCGCACATTGTGCAGCGCTACGGGACTCGCACACTTTACGTACACAAGCTACGTAGCGCCTGCGCAGAGTGATGGATCGTCGCTGCACGCTCATGCACAGATCTGATCAGTCGCTGCCTCTCTGAGTACGCTCGCTACAGCGATTAGTATCAGAATGTGACGTCAGCCGCTGTGTGTGACATCACTAGTGAACGGCAGCCGGGAAATTCAAAAATCCCGGCTGCTGGTGACGCAGGGTGGGGAGGAGGAAACACCTCCACTTCACCCCGCGTTTTTGAATGATCGGTGGAGCTGGGAGGGTGGGGGGTGGGAGAAGGGGGGCAATCCTCACATCCTGACCACTTTAAAACTATATAATGATCAGGAGGAGTAGAGCGTCCCTTTAAATCTCACCCATACATTTGCGGAGGATTTGGCTGTTACAATGTAGGTGTGAAATATTTGCATTCTTAAATCATGCCATGAATGTTACAAAATGTAGTTTTCATGTGATTTCCTTTCCTAAATAAAAGACAAGTGGATGAAAAATGGAAAAAAATCTCTACATTTGACCATTGAATCTCAATAATACAGTGAGAGAGCGCGATTGGCAAGCGTGGCTGGCATGTCCTGGCATTATCCTGTCCTGCAGGGCACAAGGCATACAGACTGAACCCGAGGGGGAAATAGGAGGATTCAATTAGGAGAAATCATGAATAGATTTATTTTGGGGGGACGGGGACGGCGGGGGGAGAATCTATAAAAGGTCTCGAGGCGGACACGGCAGAGGGATAATAGAAATAATGCAAAGAAAGAACACGGCGTGCCTTTTGTTCAAAAATACAATGAGCAGTGCCGGTGTCAGAAACAAGTGAACCGGCACCAGAAAATAATAATAAAGCTCGCCCGGCACGTCGAGCATGGAGGCGCAGAGAAAGCCCCTCAATCTGCGCGCCAGGGTCACGCCACGAGAAGAAGACTTCAAGAAAGAGATACATTTAGTTATTTATTGAACCCGTAAGTAACAAAAAAATATATAATGTGTTGCTTCATGAAGGGGGTGCATTTTTTTTTAATGAAGGGTGTCACTGTTTTAGGAGCCAGACAAAATCTTCCGTATAGATCCGAGAAGCATATTCCAGAAATTTTAAGAGTCGGGTATATGATTCGAGAAGCCCGTGGCTGCCTGGCCCCTAGATTCATGAAACGCCAATTTAATGCATGCATTTGGGACATCTGCTGTGACAGGAAATTTAATGTACCAAGGGAACCCTTCAGCCGTCTCTGGCAAAACACCATGTCGTACATATCATTAGGATTGCATTAATAGCATGTCACGTGGTTGATGTTAACCAGTGACGGCTAACCTTGGCTCCATGAGTTTCTCAGAGCTACAAGTCCCACGGTGCTCACCCTTCCATCAAACCTTACAATTCTTTATCAAACTTAGGAGTCAATAAGAAAATCTATAGGGCTTATTCACAGAGATTCGAAGTTGCCCCGAAAATGCACCAAACCGTGAATTTCCCCATACAGTGCATTTTCGTGGCTATTCGGCTATTCAGAGAGCAGGCAGTTCGCCAAATTTTGGCAAATTGGCAGCGAAATACAGTGCTGTTAGACGGCAGTGAAATTCCCCATAGCGAAGCAATGGTTAATCTATTCAGACACCGAACAGCAGAGAAATGTCAGTCAATTCAGGTGAATCCCATAGGTTTCAATGTAAAAAATATTCCTGTTTTTATCCAATATCGATTAAACCCTTTATTCTTTTAATCTGCAGCAAAAAGTCTATTTATTATTTTATTAGGATTTTTTAGGCATTTTTTGGCAAAATAAATTTCCGATATTTTTTTTTCTGTAACAGACCTTTTTATTATCATTCATAGGATCTTATATGTAAATTCCAGACATTTTCGTTCAGCAGATTTTTTTGAAAACCGTTTTTCCAGTTTGACACTTTCAATCCTTTTTTTTTTTTACCCGTCTGGCGGCTTGTTGGCTTTTTCCTGCAGCTGGCCGGCGGCTTGTCGGCTTTTTCCTGCGGCTGGTCGGCGGCTTATCAGCTGCGTTTGACAGCTGTCCAGCGGGTTTGTGGCGGCCAGTAGGTTAGCATTTGGTGGCCGGCGGTGCTTGTCTCCGGCAGCCGATTCGCTGTACTTCGGGGACCCTGCGGTGAATGCTGAATTCACCGCAGGGTCAGCATACCGTACTCGCCGAAGTGTGGCAAATCAGAGAGGCGCACTCTGAATAACCCTGTATGAGTCAACGTCACATATTAGGAACCAGGGAAAGGTTTGTATGTAGATACACAAAGAGAAACCAAAAATAACCTGTAGGAGCCAGAGGTTATATTCCAGGAGAACGTGGCTACCGGGGTCACGCCACAATATTTCTCTGTTTGTAATACAAAAAATATATATACGAATTTATTGTCGGAGCTTCGTAGGTTCATAACGATGTAAAGAATTGGCAACATGCTAAATGCTAAAGGCGCAATGTAAAGCAGACCTAAACTGCACCACGACGTTCCCTCTAAGCATCTGCAGCCTATCTGCAGAGAAAGAGGAGACCTTTTCATACAGCGATCCCTGCTTTGTCCAGGCTAGCAGAGCGATACTGACCATGGACTCCACAAACACCACGGGAAAAGAGGTTTTCTCATACAAAAGGATTTTTTATTCCATCAGTAGAAATGTATAGTTTAAAAAGAAAGAAAAAAAAATCCATTTATGGAGTCGATTGTCCCTGTATCCGAAATGTTCAAAAATCAAACAACATGACACCCCGGGGCCCTATTCCAAAGTAGGTATCAACTTAACCAGAGCTGTTGTAAACTTCCCAGAGCCATTATTATAGGCTATGAAGTGGTTACGTTTCCAAAAGCTCTGGTTAAGTTAGCACCAATTTTGGAATATTGTCCCACAAGTGGAGAATACCCTCCCTGATCTGATGTGACAAAACGATTAAAATCCTGTATAAAGCGCCCTTCAGGCTGTGTATTAGGTGCGCATGAAACATAAATTAATTTCATGTTTAGACTCGGGTCCCCAAGACCAGATCTTATTATTTTTATATGCAACTATTCCAAAATCCCCAAAAATCCTCTATCCCAGAACACGTCTGCTCCTGAGCATTTCGGGTAAGAGAGGCTCAGTCTGTAACACCGCACAGTATAGCATTGTGTCTCCTGTGTGACTTTCAGCACCATGGTCAGCGCCATATTGCCAGGCTGCTTACACTGCGCGCAGGGTTCCTCCTGATGCCCTGAAATGCATGCAACACCGATCACAGCTTTGGCCCTCCAGATGTTTTGGGACTACAGCTCCCATAATGCTCAGCCACTCATTAGGTTTACTGATCCTCATGGGAGATGTAGTTGGAAAACAACTGGAGGGCTAAGGTTGCTGACCCCTGACCTAAGAGATTATGCCCAAAACATGAATTGTGGATAACTGACATGGGAAATGCACAATTTTAGGCCGTGTGAAGCAGACAGGAGTCCCTTATTTTGCAGCGGGCCTGGATGTAGAAATCTTCCACTAGGCCACCGGAGCTGAGCTGAATGTCCACTCCTCCCCCAGTCCAGAGACCTTCCAAAAAAAGTGACAAAAGAAAGGGAATCACACATTTCGGATTGTGTAATAAAATAAATCCTTCCCATCTGAATGTTGACGTCACGTAACCGTAACGTAAACATGGAACCTGTGAATCCGGAACTTCAGGCCAAAATATCCAAATAGGAAGAAAAACTCCAGATCGGATTCCCCTCATTAGTTCTAGAGATGAGATGATGGATAACCTTGTTCTCAGGACTCCCAGGACCCTCAGCCAGCTTTAATTTTTTAATTAATAATGTACGCTGGTGCAAAAATTGCCTTGTGTCAGCCTGACTTTATGCATCCAAGACATGATCCACCTACATAATGTGCCAGGATTTAATAATCCCGGCTGTCCTTTATGAGGCCACGTTGTCCTTGTTCCAGAGGAGGAGGACAGGTGACTGGTCCCAGGCGTGGAAGCATCTCCTGGGATGCGGGAACCTGTCCTGTGTCCTGCGCTGGATCCCACAGGGAGCTCCTCTCCTAAAATATCCTGCACGAGAGTCTCCTTGACTAGATTAACATTAGAAGTCTAATCAGCAATCAGGCATCTCATAATTTTCTGATTAGCTTTGATTAAACTCCCGGCTTTGGCAGAATACGAGCAAAAACTCAGGAACCAGAAACACAAACAAGGAGCGTGGCCCCCAAACAGATCTGAAGGTAGGATGGGGAGGGGGGGGGGAGCTGGACGTGGAATATTCCGACGGAGAGGCAGGAGACAGAAAGGTTAATGGTGTAACGAAGGCGTGAGATCTCCATGCTGGATACGTGTAACACACACACACACTAATTCTGCGCTGAGCCATGGAACGGTGACGGTCGCCTGTAATAGGGCAGTAGCATAAGGGATCCTATAGAAATAAATTTTATTTTTCACGCTTGTAAAAGTTCCAATTAAAAAAATGTTGCACATCAAAAATTATACCAAGATACAAAACTCGAAAAATGCCCCCCCCCCCCCAAAAAAAATGGAGCTTTAAGTTACCTTAAAATGAAGTGATCATTGTGGAATTGAGCAGAATCTGTTGGTTAGGGGGTTAAGGTTAGGAGTGTGCAGATCTCACTCAATATTTTGACGGTCACGTCAATTTTCAGTATGTCCAAGAGGGGGCGATGGGGGATCTACACATCTAGATTATAGGTTTCCATGGTAACTTGGGTCCTCCATCCCTCCTGTATTTGCCAAATGTTGTCTTGCCTTCGTTTCTCATGTGTTGTACCTGTCTTTTTATTTTTACCTATTATAGCTGGGTACAGCGCTGTGGAACGTGTTGGCGCTTTATAAAGAAAAGTATAATAAAAATCCTGTATCTACTATATCAGGCAATCCTATGATGCTCGCCTCATGTTTAAGCAATAGATTATGCAATGTATTTTGAGGTGAGCGGCATTTCTATGTGCAACAATATTTAGCATCAACACAGGCGTCTTATTTTGGTAGCGACATTATTTAAATCATAATTTCAACATGTGAGAAAAGGTGTGCGTCGTTCCTAAATTGTAACATAATGGGGTGTAACGGGCACCACGAGAAGATGTTATATTTGGTAAAGCTTTACACACACACACTGGACTCTATTACATTCTTCATGCAAAAATGCATCAAACTTAACGCGCGTAAAACAACGCTGGTAGTACAATCCTCGTGCATTTTTTCATCCTTCAAAAAATAAGGCGTGGAAAACGGACGCGCAAAAACGTTTCTGCGCGCGCAGTAACGTTGCGTGCAGAAATCCGTTTGCGGACTGGTTTTTTTTCACGCGATTCAGCCAATCAGAATTAAGAACCTTAATTGTATCACGTTAGGTTTCTGCGCCTGTCAAAGTCAATCTGCGCATATATGCTGCAGCAATAAAAAATGCACACACACAACTTCTCAATTTTATTGGTTTGGGTATGTGTAGAATGTGTAACTATACTTTGCTGCGTATTTTTTTTTTGGGCTGGTGTATTTGGTTTCGGCCAAGACGTTAGGATTTGCAGTTACCACCAGCTTTCAGAAGTCGCTAAAATTATGCGCGCAAAGGCTGTGCGTTACAAACTGCGCCTAGATTGTAATACCATCCGCGTACCAGCGCACAAACGCATTTGTGCTCACAATGTTAAGGATAGGACACGCAAAGTACAGTAAGCTCGCGCAGCGTTCGCGCAGGTTCACCCGCTGTAGACGTACACGCACATTTGTTGCGCTGACATTGTAATACGACGTTCTGCGCAAAGGGTTTTGCCCCTCGTATTAATGCGTTTTTGCGCGCGCAAATGTTTGCGTGAAGATTGTAATAGAGCCCACAATCTTAATACCACCTTTTTTTATATATTTATATTTTTCTCATGCAATGTAGCTTTACAAAAGCGACGGTGATAATTTTAGTGCCTTGTCATTGTGCCAAGAGGTGAAAATGTTTGAAATTCACATATATACACACCGTAGCACAAAGAGTGGACACACAATGCTCTTTGTGTTTGAAGAAAGCCTGAACAAGCACGGGAAGGTGAAAGCACACCACATCTCATACTCAAACACACGACAGATCTAGGGCCCAGAATAGGCCCAGTGAAAGGATAACAAACAGGTCTAGTCAAAGAAAGGTGAAACTCAGGAGAATGACTGGAGAAGTGAAAATTCTAGGTCAAAATAGCCAAACCAGAAAAATTCTCCAATTTATCTCACTTTCCAAATCGGCTATTTGGTCTAGATTGTTTTCTTCACCTGCCAGTTCTCCTGATTTTCACCTTTCTTTGAATAGACCTGCAAGTCTGCATTGATGGGCTTTTGGACTTCTGTATCACTGACTCCATAGGAGCTACAGGGTCATGCGAGGCATCACTGGAAAGGTTAGAGCATGACCTTTCGAATGATACCAATCATGACCTGGTTTTAATCTATTATAAAAATAAAATAATAAAGTATTTTTCTTTGTAACAGTGCGATATTGTGACGGGACGGCCGCCACTACGCTGTAGCGCAGTACAGTAGTTCAAGTGTTTATTTATTTGTGTGTTATTAAAAGTTCGTTAGCCCTTATTTTTATAAGTACCCAATGTGCTTTTCCCTGTTCACTGCGCATTCAGAGCCACAGAAAGTTCACCAGACGAGCTGGCACCGAGCCTCAAGATAAGGGCTGCACCCACCAGGGGGGCCCCAGGTGAACAAAGGGAAATTGGGCCATGGCTCCAGGCAGTGGCAGAAATCACCCCGGGAGGGCTGAGGGCGGACCAGGGGAGAACAATGTCTTTTTTTCCCCATAAATAAGCTGTGTTCTCCATGAAAAATAAATCACTCTTGTTTGAACCTTTACTCCTGCCTCGGCTAGTAATTGGGGATAACAGGGCTTTGGGAACCGGGACGCTTCAAGGACCTCTCTACAGCGCTGCAACCTCGGGGTATCCTACGAGCACCAGCGGCACCTCGCTACCACACTACCGACCTCCAGGTGTACTCGGCGCTGACGGCGGATCTACTCACCCCGATTACCGGGATCCGTCACAGATATTATTCACTTTTCAATTATAAAGTAAACAACGATGCTGCACTAACTCATCATCTCATTTCTCATGTCACCAACACGTGTAGAGGCGATGGCACAATCTGTTATTACGCATTGTTCCATCAAAAACCTAAACCGCCGCAGTGCAGCAAGGAGCACATGGGGGACTTTGGAACCCTGTGGCTCTAATCTTTACACCGCACAAGGTCAAGTGAGACATCATTGGACAGGACTGAGTTTGGCCTTTGCACGGATGCCAAAAGTGACCATGTAAAATCTAAAAAGAAAAAAACAACACAACTTTATTTATTTTTAGTTCCAAAGTGATGGCATTGTCCATTTGTGACGTATAAAATGAGCAATACCACTGCCATTACTCACCTTCTCATTTCCCACGCTGGGAGCAAGTTCAGTATTTTATACATAGTCAAATTTTTCATAAAACACCATCTTCCATAACACAAGCGAAAATTACAAAAATTTGACACCGATTGATAATGCAAATAGTTGACAACTATTTTAATAATCGATTAGTTGTTTGAGCACTAGAAAGAATGGAGCAGACACTCAGGGGCTAACGGAGAGCCCTGCGGGGCATATGCAGAGATATACCGACATGTACACGGTGCACACGTGCACTTTGCTGGAGGAAGACGCAGCCCTTGTTACGATGCTTGGTCTAATTAGCTGAGGGTGACCTCTAACAAAAAAAAAAAAAAAAAAGATAAGAAGGAAAAAAAAAAACCCACACTTCAATGTTAGCGAGCAAATCTCTCCTAATGTTATGTAAATTGCCAGAGAGGCAATCAGACCGCGCAGCCCGTTACTGAGACCGGCTACCGCTGCTCCGTAGTAATTTGCATTTAATTACCCAGAGTGCCCCGTGAGTGCGCATCCCAGACCCCAGAAAGGGACCTTTAAATCCCACATACGCCTTGTCTGCATTGTCTCGGACAAATGTACAGGGTGGGGGGAGCATGTCTGCAGATAGTTTGGGTTGAACGGGACAATAACAGGACACCCACTTATATTACCCACAATTCAGGCAAATTTGATCTCATTCTCCAACACAAGACAAAAGCTGATATATAGATATTTATAATCACACACACACACACACATCATATTGACATTTCCAAGCTTTATTAAGCAATAGCACAATACCCAAGCACTAAGTTTAAATTGTGCCAAGTATATAACAGCATAGTTACGCAGGTTGCAGCAATCTCTAGGTAGGTGGTACGTGTCATGTGTGTGCCGACACCAGTCTATCATGGCCATGAAGGGGTGTACGTGGTCTGCAGGTGTAGGTGGTACCTGTGTGCTGACACCTTTCTGTCATGGTCAGCATTAGGTTTTTTCAATTTGAGCCCCAGTATCTCTTCTCTGTGATCGGACCAGACGATCTCGTCTTCACTCCCCATGTGCATCAATGATCCTTGGGTGCCTTTGACCCTGATACCGGGTCACCGGTTGTACTTCCTCGCACCACTTTTGGTAGGTATTAACCCCATGCACACCGGGAACACCCCACAAGACTTGCCGTTTAGGAGATGCTGTGACCCAGGCCGTCACTATTTGGCCCGTGTCACAGTCACTCCGATTTTTCGCCCGTTTTTCTGCTTCCAACACATGAAATTCAAGAACTGACTGATCACTTGCTCCTGATATATCCCACCCGAGACAATATATCCTGTCTCGTGACAATATATGCCACCCCGTGACAATATATGCCACCCCGTGACAATATATCCCACCACGAGACAATATATCCCACCACGCGACAATATATCCCACCACGCGACAATATATCCCACCACGCGACAATATATCCCACCACGCGACAATATATCCCACCACGTGACAATATATCCCACCGCGTGACAATATATGCCACCCCGTAACAATATATCCCTCCCCACGACAATATATCCCACCTAACAATATTTCCCACCCTGTAACAATATATCCCACCGAATGACAATATATCCTGCCCCGTGACAATATATCCCGCCCAATGACAATATATCCCACCGAGACAATATATCCCGCCCCGTGACAACATATAGCACTCCTCAACAATATATCCCGCCCCGTGACATATATCCCGCCCCTCCACAATATATCCCGCCCCTCCACAATATATCCCGCCCCGTGACATATATCCCGCCCCGTGACAATATATCCCGCCCCGTGACAATATATCCCGCCCCGTGACAACATATAGCACTCCTCAACAATATATCCCGCCCCGTGACATATATCCCGCCCCTCCACAATATATCTCGCCCCGTGACATATATCCCCCGCCCTGTGACATATATCCCGCCCTGTGACATATATCCCACCCCTTGACATACAGTTGTGTTCAAAATTATTCAACCCCCAATGCTGTAAAGGGTTTTAGGGAATTTAGTGTACATTTGTAATTGTATTCAGAATGAAATCCTACAAGGACTTTTTAAAGAACCATATGCAACTAAAATGACATCAATTGGTTTTGTAATACAGTAGTAAATGTTTCTTTTGTGAATTCTTCATTGACACAATTATTCAACCCCTTAAAGACTACCACTCTGAAGAACAGAGGTTCATTCAAGTGTTTTCAATCAGGTATTGAAAACACCTGTGGATGTCACGGAGCAGCAATAAAGCATAATAAGCACCAATTAGGCAGCTTTAAAATGACTGTGATACTCAGCTCCTTCTAGACATTTACTGGTGTGGTTACAAACATGGTGAAGTCAAGAGAATGGTCCAGGAAGACAAGAGAAGAGGTGATTACTCTTCACAGGAAGGGCAATGGCTATAAGAAGATTGCAAAGATGTTAAACATACCAAGAGAACCCATA
The DNA here is from genome assembly GCA_009667805.1 of Leptobrachium leishanense. Taxonomy (NCBI): domain Eukaryota; kingdom Metazoa; phylum Chordata; class Amphibia; order Anura; family Megophryidae; genus Leptobrachium; species Leptobrachium leishanense. The sequence continues at coordinate 147,480,381 of CM019070.1, read as the reverse complement.
GGAAGCATCATTCGCAAATTCAAGGCAAAGGGCACTGTTGAAACGCTACCTGGTCGTGGCAGAAAGAAGATGCTGACTTCGACTGCTGTGCGCTACCTGAAGCGTAGAGTGGAGAAAAGTCCCCGTGTGACTGCTGAGGAACTGAGAAAAGATTTGTCAGATGTGGGTACTGAAGTTTCAGCTCAGACAATACGGCGCACACTGCGTAATGAAGGCCTCCATGCCAGAACTCCCAGGCGCACCCCCTTGCTGTCTCCAAAGAATAAGAAGAGTCGACTGCAGTATGCCAAAAGTCATGTGGACAAACCACAGAAGTTTTGGGATAGTGTTCTGTGGACTGATGAAACAAAATTAGAACTGTTTGGGCCCATGGATCAACGCTATGTTTGGAGGAGGAAGAACAAGGCCTATGAAGAAAAGAACACCTTGCCTACTGTGAAGCATGGCGGGGGGTCAATCATGCTTTGGGGCTGTTTTGCTTCTGCAGGTACAGGGACGCTTCAGCGTGTGCAAGGTACCATGAATTCTCTTCAGTACCAGGAGATATTGGATGACAATGTGATGCAGTCCGTCACAAACCTGATGCTTGGGAGACATTGGACCTTTCAAAAGGACAATGATCCAAAGCATACCTCCAAGTCCACTAGAGCATGGTTGCAGATTAAAGGCTGGAACATTTTGGAGTGGCCATCGCAGTCACCTCTGGTGGGACTTAAAGAAAGCAGTTGCAGTGCGCAAGCCTAAGAATGTGACTGAACTGGAGGCTTTTGCCCATGACGAATGGGCGAAGATACCCGTAGATCGCTGCAAGACACTTGTGTCAAGCTATGCTTCACGTTTAAAAGCTGTTATAACTGTAAAAGGATGTTGTACTAAGTACTAAGATTGAATGTCACTTGGGGGTTGAATAAAACTGATAATGATGTGAGCACAGAAAAGACATTTGTGGTTATTTCATTATAAATGTTATGTTATATTTGTCTGACCTACACGTGCCTCTTTGATTTAATTGTAAGCAAGATGACTGAATGATCAAAATCAATGTCAAACTGGCCAAAACACTCAATTTCAGTGGGGGTTGAATAATTTTGAACACAACTGTATATCCCGCCCTGCGACAGGTGCCATGTGATCATATAATCAATGTTATTCACGAATCAATGTTATTCACTGCACCTGGCAGTGGGTTTAATGTTGTGGATGCTCAGTGTACATGTTTTGTATGGTATGGATTATGTATAATATAGTGGGCAAGCCTTGGCACCTCCAATGTTCCTGAACTACAAGTCCCATGATCTCAGTCTGCCTTATGCATTACTAAGCATCATGGGACATGTAGTTCCAAGACATCTTGGTTGCCAAGGTTCACTATCACTGCTATAGTTGGTATCTGGATGATGTAGTAAATTTACAGAAACAAAAAAGCTTACAAATTGGAAACACGTGTCTATATGGTGATGGATAGAAGATTGGCTCATTTAACATTAACATGTCAATAAAAGGATGTAATATGTGGCATTGTTACATAATGGCTGAGGGTGGTGTGAGCCAGAGCCAGCAGCTGTCATGCAAGCCATTGGCTGACGTTCCCTGTTGTAAATTGTAGTTATGTGGAACAATACAAGGAATAATAGAGGGCAGAGAGATGGCGCAGGCAGGGTACATCTCTGTGTTCATCCTAAGTATACCGTGCCGCTCGCTGTAGGATCTCTGCCCTTCACCTTCATGCCGCGTTATACGCTTCTATTCAACCGGGCTCCTCTGATCTTGTAATTATCTTCCATTTCCAAAAGAGCAGCATAAGTGACACAAATAACCCCCCCATCCGATCAATATCGCACTTCAGGCCCTCGGCTATTGTGCGAAGGGGTCAGACGGTTTCGATCCAGCCACCAGAACAAGAAAAGAGATCAGACAGGCAGGACTGGTTGGCATTTCTGCAGTCATTATCCCCCCCATCGCTTTCAGAGACGGCCACTGGTTACAGCTGCAGGTTATTTCTACCGGTGCCAACCCTATCACTTGCAGACTGTTAGCTCTTTCCATCTGAGTTTTTGAAGTGCTGCCAACAGGATCTACAGCGCCTTTCCTACTGTGGCACCAATAGTCACCCACTTAGTGCCAGCTGTGCCAAAGCCATTTAACTACCGAGCAGTGTCTGCCATATCTCTCTCAAATCCAGGAAAGACACCCTTATTTCCAACTGTGCCACCAATGATAATCCCACATCACTGCCAATTGTGTAAACCATGATAATCCCATCTCACGATCAACTGTGCCGACAATGATAATCCCACATCACTGCCAACTGTGTAAACAATGATAATCCCACCTCACGACCAACTGTGCCAACAATGATAATCCCACATCACTGCCAACTGTGTAAACCATGATAATCCCACTTGACAACTAACTGTGCCGACAATGATAATCCAACATCACTGCCAACTGTGTAAACAATGATAATCCCACCTCACGACCAAATGTGCCGACAATGATAATCTAACCTCCCAACCAACTGTGCCAACAATGAAAATCTAACCTCCCAACCAACTGTGCCAACAATGATAATCCACCTCACGACCAACTGTGCTGACTGATAATCTAACCTCCCAACCAACTGTGCCAACAATGATAATCCCACATCACTGCCAACTGTGCGAACCATGATAATCCAACCTCACGACCAACTGTGCCAACAATGATAATCCCACCTCACGACCAACTGTGCTGACAATGATAATCTAACCTCCCAACCAACTGTGTGAACAATGATAATCCCACATCACTGCCAACTGTGCGAACCATGATAATCCAACCTCACGACCAATTGTGCCAACAATGATAATCCCACATGACTGCCAACTGTGCCAACAATGATAATCTAACCTCCCAACCAACTGTGCCAAAAATGATAATCCCACATCACTGCCAACTGTGCAAACCATGATAATCCCCCCCTCATGGCCAACTGTGCCAACAATGATAATCCCACAACATTGCCAACTGTGTGAACCATGATAATCCTACTTTCCGACCAACTGTGCTGACAATGATAATCCCACATCACTGTCAACTGTGTAAACCATGATAATCCCACTTTCCGACCAACTGTGCCAACAATGATAATCCCACAACAAAACCAACTGTGCTGACAATGATAATCTAACCTCCCAACCAACTGTGCCAACAATGATAATCCCACAACATTGCCAACTGTGTGAACCATGATAATACCACCTCACCATGAACCATAAAACCGACTGTGCCATTAATGAGGCTCCCGCCTGACTACCAACTGCACCATCATAATCCCACCCCACTATGAACTGTGCCAATGTTGATAATCCCATCTCACTGCCAGCTGTGCCAAATCTGCCCCTATAGAAATAATCAATGCATTGCCGCCATCTGTGCCATCCATCCTAGTAAAGACACCTTCATTACCAACTGTGCCAACAATAATCCAACCTCACTGCCAGTGGTGCCACGTCTGCTCCTATAGAAATGATCAATACATTGCTGCCATCAATCCCAGTAAGACACCCTAGTAGCCAACTGTGCCAACAACGTTAATCCCAGCCATTGTCAACTGTGCCAAGTCTGCTCCCATAGTAATATTCAATATATCATTGCCAGCTTTTCTAAATCCAATAAACGCCCTAGCAGTGCCCACATACCACATGTAGCAATCAGATCCTCCCTGTCACCAGTGCCACAAACATCTCATCACAACAACTGTGTCACTATTGCCAATAAACGCAACCTGACTGGCAAGTGTGTGAATACTAATATATAAGCGCCAAGTCGTACGACTTCATAACTTGCCAGCTGTGCCACTCTAATCCATAGATGGCTTTTCTTCACCAAAGACATAAAGCTTCACATTACGTCCAGTTGTGCCAATTAAATAACATGCCATCTGCAGACCCTACTTAGTGAAGATTGTAAAAAGTAAATAAATAAAATAAAATCACAAAAACCCAGGCGTCTCATCACCCCATCTGCAAGCATTGCAAGCGTGTTATCCATTCGTGACACTTAGTCGCTCTCAATAAATACCAGCTGTTTACCAGGCAACCTCAATACCTGCACTACCCCATCATCCATCCATCGACCATCCATGAAGCTACATTACGTTGGAGACTTCACGGAGCATTAATCCATGATGGCTATATCTGAGAAATCCATCCAACTATTAGGGAGGAGGGGAAACTGACGACCCAGTCACCAAACGATCCCGAATGCTCAGAAAAGCTGCACCCAGTGAAGATAAACTCCATGCGACAGTATCTGGATGCACGAGGAGCTGGATACATTAAAACTCTGCGTGACTTAATGGCCGTTTTTGGAGGATGTGGCATTCCCCGGCCTACGCTCCTAACCATCTAATGCACGGCATCCAGTAAGATTTATTAATAAGAAAACCAGGCACTTCCATGCTTGTATTATACGCACTCGTGACTCATACGCCTCATTAAGTATCAACAGGGATAAATTAGTCCCTTTCAGATGTCATGGAGTTTGGCTTTTCAAGGCCTGCGACAGAAAAGGGAAGAAAAAAACAAAAAAACACCAAAGAGAGCAATTGCGAAACCTCTCTACATCCGGCCTAGAAGAGATGACGCGGACTCAGAGGAATTGGTGTCCCTGTCAACACAAACACCGAGGACACAAACAAAAGGTGACACGTCCGTGGGAGACGTTCTCATGTCACAAACGAGGACACATGTCCCTTGTCAAGTGGAGAATTGTTATGTCTCGGGGTCGCTCTGTCCTCAGATCTTCCTGTATGGTGGAAGAGCGGCTGTCCGTCATATGACAGTCCATCCCATGAGGAGTGACAGCAGTGATACCCTCTTGGTGCTTTGTAGCCGCCAAGACTACTACTGGCGTAAACCCACCTCTTATTTCAATGCTTTGCCGGTGCAAGACACGACGTGCCCCACGGGACAGCGTGCCTCACTGCCTGTGCTTGTGCAGCAGACTTATTACTTGGGGATTTTACGTACATTTCCCTGGATGAATGTCCTGCTTTGCCACAGATCGCCCTGTCTTCTCCCCGGACGATTAACCAGCGGCTGGTTTAAACCCAGTTACTGTAAATTAATTCACAGTTTAATTAAAGCTTGTGAAGATAAAACCAGATCTCAAAGAAATACATGCATACACAGAAAAATTTACCCAGCCCCCCCTCCCGACACACACATACACACACTTTTCTTCCCTAGTATGATAATGACATGATGTCAATATATCTAAACCTCAAATATTATTTTGAAAAAGTCTAGATAAAAGTGGTTCATGACAGACCTGTAAGACTTTACATAATGTGTAAAATCATTGCCAGTTCTGTCCTGCGCTGCGGAATATGCTGGAGCTATATAAATAAAGCATAATATCCTGAGAAAAACAAATCCTGGATACGATTCAAATATTAAGAAAATACTAGGGTCTAAATTCTATAGTGAACGCTAACTGTAGCATTCGGGTGAGTAAGGGTTAACGCTAGGATAAGTGTCCTTAACGCATTCCCCCCCATATAACATTACAGACTCTAAACCCGTGAAAAATCCATTAGTGCATCGGTGATTGCGCTAGCTTGCGCGAGCTTTCTGTACTTTGTGTGTCCTATACTTAACATGGGGAGCGCAATCATTAATTAGTGTTAGGATTAGTAAGGTATTACAAAGTCCTAGCGCTAATTACCGCACGGATGCTCTAACCAAAAATTTAGCGTCACCTAAAAGCTGGTGCGAATTGATTCCGCTTTTGCAAAACCATTTAGCACCCCTAAACCCTCCCAACAAATCCGATACTCACCTCTCATTCCGTGGAGAGAATGGTGCGATCTGATGCTGCTTCTTGTCACCGGGAGCAGAGGGAGACTGGAGACGAAGAGTTCTCAGTCTCCCTCCACGATCACTAAGCGGTGCTGCGAGATCTCGCGGCCTGGCAGCACAACCCTCCATGGAGTCCTATGGACTCCATGAGGTGCGGAAGAGCTGCTGTGAGTATCACTGAGGTAAGCGCTGCGTTCTGGGGCGAGGTGCCGAGATCGTGCCTACCCCGGAATCTAACGCTAAAATGGGGCGCTATACAAGAACCTCCATGAGCAGGTTTACCCTGTTAGCGTCCCCATTTTAGCGTTAGGAAGGGAACACAAGGATCTGCGTTTGGTCCCTAGGGGGGCTGCAGGGAAAAAGGTTTCTGTTTATTTTGCTGACGGCTCTGCGATGTTGGTATATGTCACTGGTTCTCAAAAACTAGTTTTACTTGCGTAACCCTTGGCAGCCCATTTCCAGAAATTGTAACCCGGATATTGTCAATTAAAGTTTCGTTAGAATGTACATGTTGTAACTGTAAATAAACAGCCCAGTGCAGAGCTATTGACCTAAATGCCCACGTTTCATGCTCCTCTTTCATATAATGTCACCAATCATGCCCCCCTTTTGTTTAAAGCACGCTATTTCTTTAATCTCCGTTTTATGACACCCCCCAAATAAAATACATCTCTTCACACATGTATTCTCCTGGAAAACCAGCAGCTCATTTCCAAACTGTCCCTGAATGAATGAAGGTTAAACAATTACGACCGGGTGATTGTTTTTATATAACGACCTTATGTTCATCATATAAAGCCTTTTCACAACCTCGAACTCAAGTAATATCCAGGATTGACACATTTCTATCACTATGAGACAATGTTATATATATATATATACAGTAGGAGGTTGGTATAATATAAATCCAGAAATTCAGCAGCCAGAGGTACTGTACATTCCTGGGGACAGTGGTTACCTGGGCCCTGATTTATGCATAATGAACGTGCTGAACGGAGGTGATGTCTCACACACACATCATCACGTATACTCGTACTTTTAAGGCAATGTAAAGAGACAGCTGCTAAACGAGTGGCGCTATAGTTAGACTAACGTAATGCAGGACGCTCTGACTGTGGGCGGAATATTTATATATATATATATATATATATCAGCTGTCATAGTCAACGGGAAAGAGGGAGGTGACAGCTGATGATGGGAAATGAACATTAGGAGGCACATTAATAACTCTCCGACTAGCAGATGGTGTGAGCCTGGTGTTGCATCTTGCCCCTTTTGGAAGGCAATGGGTTAAGACACTGATATTGATTTCCTGGCTTCTTTTCCAATCTCAAAGTCACAAATCCTCAAATTACTATAAATTTGATAGGCCGCGTTAGTACAGATGCCAAAATCACGAGTATAGCAGTACGTAGTGATACCTTTTTTATTGGACTAACGTTACATTTAAAAGACAAGCTTGTCTTTAAATGTAACGTTAGTCCAATAAAAAAAAATCACCACGTACTGCTATACTCGAATTACTAAATATATATATATATATATATATAGAAAATGCACGAACTGAGCACTCCAGCTTCCAAGTTTCCCTTGTGCCCGGTGCCTGCCGAATTAAGGCTAAGAATAGACAGTTATCGAAGGAAGAACGGCGGCACTCCAGGACAATAAAAAATCCAAGCGTTTTTATTCCAAAATCAACGTTTCAGCCCCAACCCGAGGCTTTCATCAGGACATAAATACAACATCAAATAAACAATATTTATAGACATCGCCATGCTTACCACTCCCTCTAGAACGGCGTTCCCAAACGTCCAACGCACAGGTGCCAAATGCCGTCGACGTAATCAAACATGGACGGCGCGTAACCCCGGCAACCCGCAACGCAGCTCCCATCGCGAGCGTCGGAACGAGGGAAAAAAAAGCACATAAAAACAAAACTGAAAAAAATACAAAAAGAAGTGTGAAGGAAAAAATCGATTGGGTTTTGCATAAAGGCACAAACCCTCGTGCAATAAGGCTTGTCACGACTAGCGCTCACCGCGTTCTTTACGTCAAGGTCCCCGAGTGTCCACTACTCAGACCCCAAGCGTCGCAGACGCAACTGGGCGTGGACAACGCGTAACCCCGGCAACCCATGACGCGTATTGAATCACGTACATCTCAATAGAGGTAAAACAAAAAGGACCTCCAAAAAAATGTAAAACTAAAAAACATAAAGCCAAACATTGAAAAGAGGCGGAAAAAAGGGTATGCCAAAAAGTTAATATACATATGGGCCCATATGTATATAAGAAAATAAACGATCACCATGGGAAAAAAACCCATGGTTTTTTTTCCATGGTGATCGTTTATTTTCTTATATACATATGGGCCCATATGTATATTAACTTTTTGGCATACCCTTTTTTCCGCCTCTTTTCAATGTTTGGCTTTATGTTTTTTAGTTTTACATTTTTTTGGAGGTCTTTTTTGTTTTACCTCTATTGAGATGTACGTGATTCAATACGCGTCATGGGTTGCCGGGGTTACGCGTTGTCCACGCCCAGTTGCGTCTATGACGCTTGGGGTCTGAGTAGTGGACACTCGGGGACCTTGACGTAAGGAACGCGGTGAGCGCTAGCCGTGACAAGCCTTATTGCACGAGGGTTTGTGCCTCTATGCAAAACCCAATCGGTTTTTTCCTTCACACTTCTTTTTGTATTTTTTCAGTTTTGTTTTTATGTGGCTTTTTTTTCCCCGTTCCGACGCTCGCGATGGGAGCTGCGTTGCGGGTTGCCGGGGTTACGCGCCGTCCATGTTTGATTACGTCGACGGCACTTGGCACCTGTGCGTTGGACGTTCGGGAACGCCGTTCTAGAGGGAGTGGTAAGCATGGCGATGTCTATAAATATTGTTTATTTGATGTTGTGTTTATGTCCTGATGAAAGCCTCGGGTTGGGGCTGAAACGTTGATTTTGGAATAAAAACGCTTGGATTTTTTATTGTCCTGGAGTGCCGCCGTTCTTCCTTCGATAACTATATATATATATATATATATATAATCTGTGTACCTCTGCCATGCTGAAATATGGGCACAATGCACCAATCCGTGCACCGTGTTGCCGCCGCACAGTTTAACGTCCGTCGTAGCATAGAATCATGAGCAATAGAGACCCACACACAAAGTACGAGAGCACCGAACTGCGCACGGACAACGCACGTGGCAAACCGATGCAAGTTAGGCAAGAATGTAAAACTGCTAGACGGACGCGCAGAGTGCGCCACGTCCACGTAGCGTTCTGTGTGAGTGATGAGATGTCAGACGCAGCGCATTTGAGACGTCCAGCACCTTGACACGCAAAATGGCTTTTCATATCCTTTTCACATTTTTATCATTTTTCATATACATTTTATTTCCCATAGGTTTTTTTTTCTACGTCTGTCAAAAAAAACAGATCGTGTGGTGTCTACAGTATCTTCCGTCAGTACGTCCGTCCGTTGTGCACGCACGCAGGGAGCGCTCAAACTGCGTTCGTCTGACATTAGCCTAAAAGCCTCTTCACTGCAAATAATAAAGTTTATAGTTGTGGAAGACATTTACCCATCCCAGCAATTCAGAGAAGCGCTTACAGAGCTCATGTGCTACATTCCCCATATGCAGCAAGGAACTCTGGGCAGGGCATGCAAATGAAGTCCACAACTTCTCACTTTTTTTGCATCTGCACACATGCAGAGGTCTCCGGAGCTGTCCCTGGTGCTGAAAAGGTTTATTAAAGCCCTTTCAGCACTGGAGTTCCCCTTCACGGGTTTTTTTTTTTCTTCTGTTCGGTGGCGATGGAAAAAAAAAACGGCATTTAAATATTAATTAAAAAGGAAAAGTCAGGAATTAAACATTTTGCCTAAAAATACAATAAAATCAATGAATAAAAAGGCTTTTTGCTGCAAATGAAAAGAATAAACGTTTGAATAAAAAAAGAATCGAAAATATTATTTTACATTGAAACCTATGGGATTCGCCTGCCGAACTGAATCCCTTCTCTATGGGACAATTTCCCTGCCGCAGCACGGCAGTTTAACTATACATTTCATCCTTTTTTTGTGTAAATTGTACCAGATCGTGCCGACTGCATCTGACAAATCCCACTGTTGTAGTCACATAAAGTCGTCTGAAGTCGTTCGATGGAAGTCGGAGGCAGTGGACGAGGGCTGAATCTCCTGCGTGTTGTGGGATTGATCGGATGATGATGGATGACGTCGGACAATCGCACAAATATAGATCCAGTGGACTGCCAGCCTTATTGATGCCCAGAGCTCATGAATGTGCATTGTATCAAACCTTAGCACCAAAAACGGTATAGAAGGTACTTTGGATTTGGTGGGTGAGGTGAAAAACTATTTTAAAAAAGTGAGAAGGGTGAAACGTACACCAAACTATCATGGATATTCCTTTAATAATGACTTCACCGTAGTCTGGCCGTACTTGGCCCCCAGAGTTCCCTGAAGTTAATCTACCAATTTCAAGGAAAGGATTAAAATCGATGAATGACACCTTATATCAGGGCTGTCAACCTCACAGCCCATAAGAGGTGGAGGCCTACAATTCCCAGAATTCGTTCAATGGAATAGATGGCCAGGGAGTCATTGGAGTTGTAGTTCAGAAACATCGGGGGGGGGGCGAGTTTGACGGCCCTGCCTCAGATTTTGTTTCTCCATTTGTTAGCCTGGAGCAACAATATCCAGATGGTAGCTCAACCAGCTGTTGCAGAACTACAAGTCCCACAATGCTTAGCTAGGCTAGCACTCTTGAAGGTCTTCTCAACACTCGCTTGAGACATTTTCTCCAGATATATCTTCTTCACTAGTCGGGAAGTTGGTTCTTTTTGGCACCCATAAGAGGTTTGCGAATCCCCCTCCTCCATGCACTCGCTTCTTCAATATGCTAGAGCAGATGGTGTTGACACATACACAATCTCACTCACCGCTGCACCAGACGGTATTGTACGGTAAACCCTGGGAAAGGTGCCCTCCTCCCGCGTCTGGCACATGCCGCGCATGGACTCCAAGAGACGGCAGCAAAGCTCTTGGCAAAGAGATGAGTTGGCAGACGGCAGGGATGTGTTTTCAGTTTCGTTCTGGCTACGAAGATCGACCGGAAGTTACCCGCACAAAGGGCAGACTGATGGACACAACAGGCCATCGCAAAAACTCTTAATTCCTCATTTCACCAGAAGTTACAAACACATAAAGTCTGCATGGGGTTACTTGTGTACGTTAAGCGTTACTCTGACCCTTCCGCTCAATGAGTTTGCTCTTTGTGCCTCCATGAGCTTCCGCTTCATTGTCTTGCCTAATTAGTGAAGTCACAGAAAAACTCGCGGTTGGAATCAATGAACTTTTGAGCTTCATCTTCCACCCACAGAGTAACACAAACGAAAATGTATCTCTGTGAAACCATTTACTGTACATTGTTGCAATTCTAATGGTTATTTGGCAAAAGGAGGCGTAACCTGATGGTTTCCGCAGATATTATTAATTATGACAAGAGCATGAAAAGCTGATGGTGAAAACTGAAACCAGCGAGATAGAGCCATGGGTCTACTGAAAGGGATATCCCGGCACCGGAACCAGCACAGCCTGGCCTGGTGGAAATGGTGCAAGAAAATCACAAATACAGCTTTATACGGAGTGTGACCTTTCCTTTTGCATTTTTTGTGATTGCACAATAATGAGCTCAGTACACTGGACCTTGCCTTTTGCATTTTTGTATGTAAAATAATGAGCGCAGTATATTGTGACCTTGCTATTTGCATTTTTGGGATCACACAGTAATGAGTTTAGCACGCTGTGACCTTGACTTTTTTGTGATTGCACAGTAATGAGCTCAGTACGTTGTGACCTTGGTTTTTGCATTTTTTGCGAATGCACAGTAATGAGCTCAGTACAGTGACCTTTCCGTTTGCATTTTTGTGAACCCAAAGTAATGAGCTCAGTAGATAGTGACCTTGCTTTTTGCATTCTTTTTGTGATTGCACAGTAATGAGCTCAGTACACTGGACCTTGCCTTTTGCATTTTTTGTGATTGCACAGTAATGAGCTCAGTACACCGCACCTTGCCTTTTGCATTTTTTGTGATTGCACAGTAATGAGCTCAGTACACCGCACCTTGCCTTTTGCATTTTTTGTGATTGCACAGTAATGAGCTCAGTACACTGGACCTTGCCGTTTGCATTTTTTGTGATTGCACAGTAATGAGCTCAGTACAGCGGACCTTGCATTTTGCATTTTTTGTGATTGCACAGTAATGAGCTCAGTAAACTGTGACCTTGCCTTTTGCATTTTTGTGAACACAAAATAATGAGCTCAGTACATTGTATCCTTGCTTTTTTTGCATTTGTGAATGTAAAGTAATAACTCAGTATATTGTGACCTTGCTATTTGCATTTTTTGTGATCGCACAGTAATGAGCTCAGTACACTGTGACCTTGCCTTTTGCATTTATTTTTGTGTGTTTCGCACACTAATGAGCTCAGTATGCTTTCTTGGACTCTTAAGACTCATTCCCATTTCCCAGTGTCCAGTATTTACCCAGATAAAGCAGGGGAGCTCGCAGAAGAGTTGTATGAACTACTGATTGGATGGTGAGTGAAGGGTAAACAGGACGTAATGTGCTCAGAAAAAGGGGCAGAGCTTCACCAAATGCAAACCAAAAACAATGCAGGATCTGAAATGTAGTTCTGGACACTGTGGCTGCTTTTTCGTATTTTTGTTTAATATAAAAAATGCAGAGAACGATCAAAATATATATTTTTTTCTTCCTGGCGTGTCAAACACATGTCCATGTGTAGCATGGGTTGATGGTAACCCACACATTGTGGCATGTTTAGTTGTTTTAGGGGCTGTTTAGACATTTTAAGGTGTTACGGAGTGGAACGGTGACCTTGAGGAAGGTTACTCAGACCATCCGGCCGTGACACATAGAAAACCAGAGTGTACTTTGCGACGTGACACTAGATACACAAGACCCATACATCAAGCTCAATATAATGAGATTTCTCCATTATGTCTAATCTGTAACCACATTGTAACGCAGCTTGGATCCGAGCACCCCGCTGACTGCAGGTGGCAGAGGACCCGAGGGCCGATGTTAAGGGTAGGCATATTTATTGCCTTGCTTTTATTTCTCCAGGATCTGTCAATATCCCTGGGCAAATAGAGATGTGCAAAGACCCTCTTGGGAGGGATAAGGGCAGAGGTATAACGAGGAGATTAAGGCCTCTGTTAGCATGGCGGGCGCGTCGAGGGAAGGGAGGGGAGCAGCTGGCACACAGTAATCAGCCTTAACTAGAAGCATTCAGAGCAGAAATGCCATCACAATGCAGACTCGGCCTTGGGATTCGCTCTCTGAGAGCATCGCCTCTCTCTCCAAGAAAGGCAAATGATAGGTCAAGATCGTCTAATGCACAAAAAATGGGTCTAATGTTACAAAAAAAAAAAAGCACTTTTACGCAGCCAGGACGAGGGCCCTCCTCATCACATGGGAAAAATATAGTAGAGCTGGGAGATAATGAGGTTGGGATGGGGGGAGAATAGAAAAGGGCAGAGAAGAGGGGAGAGATCTACGGGGGAATGAATAAAATCGACAGGTGAATAATGTAAGAGGAGGGCACGGTGAGAAATGGAAAGCCAATCATAACAGGCAGGGTTCTTCTCAATAGGAGTCCATCAATAGAATAATTCACATTCCTTTTGTAACACAGAATTGAATTTGAAATACTTTTTTTTTCATTAAATACCAACCTTTGCTTCCACCTAATTTTACATTTTGAATTTTTTTTCCCCCATTAAACAATGAGTTTCTATACCTTTGCCTGCCTTTTAATTATGGCTCCACAGAGCAGAGTCCGCCACGAATCGTACCTGCAGTCTAATGGCTTTTTCAGTAACAGCTCGTGGATTTTCCATTTGGAGAAAGTGATATAGAACACGTATTTAAGGGGTTATTCAGAGAGCGCCAATCTGGCCCCGAAATTGCACCGCGCAGTGAATTTCCCCATACGGTGACATTTCATGGTTATTCGGCTATTCAGAAAGCCGGCAGTTCGCCAAATTGCCAGCGAAATACGGTAACTGTTCAGCGGCAGTGAAATCACCCATAGAGAATCAATGGTTAATCTATTTACAGTCACCGAAGAGCAGAGAAATGTCAGTGAAATGCCCTGATGTTCGGTGTTTTCATTCGGCAGGTTTAATCAGGCGAATCCCATAGGTTTCAATGTCATATTCCCGTTTTTATTCAATATCTATTAAACAGATCTATTTAATCTGCAGCAAAAAGTCGCTTTAATTATTTTTTGTGATTGCACAGTATTGAGCTCAGTACACTGGACCTTGCCTTTTGCATTTTTTGTGGTCGCACACTCAATGAGCTCAGTACACTGTGATCTTGCCTTTTGCATTTTTGTTAACACAAAGTAATTAGCTCAGTACACTGGACCTTGCTTTTTGCATTTTTTGGTGATCACAGTAATGAGCTCAGTACACTGGACCTTGCTTTTTGCATTTTTTTGTGATCACAGTAATGAGCTCAGTACACTGGACCTTGCCTTTTGCATTTTTTTTGTGTTTGCACATTAATGAGCTCAGTACACTGGACCTTGCATTTAGATTTTTTTGTGTTTGCACATTAATGAGCTCAGTACACTGGACCTTGCCTTTTGCATTTTTTTGTGGTCGCACAGTAATGAACTCAGTAAACTGGACCTAGCCTTTATTCTGAATTTTTTAAAATAGGGTTTTTTGTTTTTTCTGTAACAGACATTTTTTATTATCATTCATAGGATCTTATATGTTAATTCCAGACATCTTTTCAAATTTGACACTTTCAAACTTTTTGCTTTTTTACCCATCCGGCATCTTGTTGGCTTTTTTCTGCAGCTGGTCGGTGCGGTGTTCGGCAGCTCGTCTGCTGCGTTTGGCGGCTGTCCAGCAGGTTTGCGGCGGCGGTGGAGGCCGATGCGCTGCACTTCGTGGACTTTGCAGTGAATGCTGAATTCACCGCAGGGTCAGGGAATCGGACTCACCAAAGTGCGGCGAATCAGAGAGCACCGGAATGTCGGTGACATGTTGGTGCTCTCTGAATAACCCTGTTAATACAAACCCATAAGGGAAAAACTACGGGTTCTAGGAGATTCGGCCAGCCAGCTCAGCAGAAATGCAATTGAAAAGGAAAAGCCGGTCACTCCATCTTACGGTGAATGAAAGAGCGTGTTTACTGGGGTGCGGTGCAACGTTTCGGTTCCCACTGGAACCTGTCATGCGGGCCTATGGCAGATGCCCGTGAAGGCCCTTTATAAGGTTCATATTTAAGACCTTGAGGCAGGTTTGCAGTTTGTTGCATTATGCCAGATCCAGCCCACATAGTGCAGTAGACAGACACAAGGGGGGGGGGGCTGTACTGGGTAGGATTTATGAACTAAAGCAGGTTACAGGGCTGAGGGTAAACAAAAGAACTGACATGAATATGTAAACACACAGAAGGTACAGAATAAATGCACAGCAATCAACCAGAATCCCTAAGGCCTGGAACTGAGGTCCTTTCTAATTGGCCTCTACAACCACAATGCTTTACTGCTGTGTAAGTACAACATAAACCATAACATAAGACATATACAAATATATACAAATACAGATTCCAGGGAACAGACAGGAGAATATCTAGAGGGAAGCCAAAGTCACACATGGGTGATTGCAGAAATACAGATACAGGGGACAGACAAAATAGTAAACAGAACCAAATCATACACATGGAATTGCAGAAATACAGACTCAGGGTACAGACAAGAAAATAATCTGGAAGCCAAGCCAGGTCATACACGATATATCCAAATGTACGGTACAGGGTACAGACAGGAGAATAATCCAGGAAGCCGAGCCAGGTCATACACGGGTAATTACAGAAATACAACTTCAGGGAACAGACCAGAGAATAAACCAGGAACCAAAGGCAGGGGGTCATACAGAGATAACAGATACAGGTACACAGAATAACAATCCTAAGTGCAGGTTCTCAATAGGTGAAGACCTATACTGACCCAGAGAGCAAGTGCACTGCTGGCCCTATATATAGGGCTGAGCAGGTCATTTGACTGCAGACTATCAGCCCATGTTAGATGGTCTGCAGTGACTGAGCCTAAACTTCACCAAACTGATGAGTCCTGCTCTCACCACCAGGGGGTATGGCAGAAATGTGACAGAACCTTTATAAAGCATAAACACAATAAAAGACATGATTATATATATATATATATATATATATATATATATTATATATATATATATATATATATATATATATATATACAGTTGTGTTCAAAATTATTCAACCCCCACTGAAATTGAGTGTTTTGGCCAGTTTGACATTGATTTTGATCATTCAGTCATCTTGCTTACAATTAAATCAAAGAGGCACGTGTAGGTCAGACAAATATAACATAACATTTATAATGAAATAACCACAAATGTCTTTTCTGTGCTCACATCATTATCAGTTTTATTCAACCCCAAGTGACATTCAATCTTAGTACTTAGTACAACATCCTTTTACAGTTATAACAGCTTTTAAACGTGAAGCATAGCTTGACAAGTGTCTTGCAGCGATCTACGGGTATCTTCGCCCATTCGTCATGGGCAAAAGCCTCCAGTTCAGTCACATTCTTAGGCTTGCGCACTGCAACTGCTTTCTTTAAGTCCCACCAGAGGTTCTCAATCGAATTTAAGTCAGGTGACTGCGATGGCCACTCCAAAATGTTCCAGCCTTTAATCTGCAACCATGCTCTAGTGGACTTGGAGGTATGCTTGGGATCATTGTCCTGTTGAAAGGTCCAACGTCTCCCAAGCCTCAGGTTTGTGACGGACTGCATCACATTGTCATCCAATATCTCCTGGTACTGAAGAGAATTCATGGTACCTTGCACACGCTGAAGCTTCCCTGTACCTGCAGAAGCAAAACAGCCCCAAAGCATGATTGACCCCCCGCCATGCTTCACAGTAGGCAAGGTGTTCTTTTCTTCATAGGCCTTGTTCTTCCTCCTCCAACATAGCGTTGATCCATGGGCCCAAACAGTTCTAATTTTGTTTCATCAGTCCACAGAACACTATCCCAAAACTTCTGTGGTTTGTCCACATGACTTTTGGCATACTGCAGTCGACTCTTCTTATTCTTTGGAGACAGCAAGGGGGTGCGCCTGGGAGTTCTGGCATGGAGGCCTTCATTACGCAGTGTGCGCCGTATTGTCTGAGCTGAAACTTCAGTACCCACATCTGACAAATCTTTTCTCAGTTCCTCAGCAGTCACACAGGGACTTTCCTCCACTCTACGCTTCAGGTAGCGCACAGCAGTCGAAGTCAGCATCTTCTTTCTGCCACGACCAGGTAGCGTTTCAACAGTGCCCTTTGCCTTGAATTTGCGAATGATGCTTCCTATGGTCTCTCTTGGTATGTTTAACATCTTTGCAATCTTCTTATAGCCATTGCCCTTCCTGTGAAGAGTAATCACCTCTTCTCTTGTCTTCCTGGACCATTCTCTTGACTTCACCATGTTTGTAACCAGACCAGTAAGGCTAGGGTCAGACGAGCGCAGTGCGAACGCGCGTGCAGGCGCACTTAATCACGGCCGTAGTAGCAGCAAATGACAGGCAATGACGGCCAATATACGAAGTACGGTCGCACAAAAGTCCGGCTGCGCAACGCAAGTGGAAAACGAACGCATTTTGTCGAGAACGTAAAACCTCTAGTACGGTCGTACAGAGTGCGCTGCATCCGCTAGAGGCGTGTGTGCGTGAATTGGAGATGTCAGACACTGCTAATGTCCGGCCAACATAACGTCCAGATGCACAAAGTGTTTTATTGATGATACCTGATTGAAAACACTTGAATGAACCTCTGTTCTTCAGAGTGGTAGTCTTTAAGGGGTTGAATAATTGTGTCAATGAAGAATTCACAAAAGAAACATTTACTACTGTATTACAAAACCAATTGATGTCATTTTAGTTGCATATGGTTCTTTAAAAAGTCCTTGTAGGATTTCATTCTGAATACAATTACAAATGTACACTAAATTCCCTAAAACCCTTTACAGCATTGGGGGTTGAATAATTTTGAACACAACTGTATATATATATATATATTTAACTAGGTCCTTAAAGGGTTAACAGTCCACCAGACTGACACACAGTAGCTGCTGTTTTTGCTGCCCCACTGGAAACTGCCGCCCTAGGCCTAGGCCTTGTTGGCCGAGGCCAAGATACAGCACTGCAGGAGAGTGACCTGAAGGAATTCCTCATTTGGGACGTCATCAGGCTGTGAAGCTGGCATGGAAAACCCACATGCATGTTTTTATGCTTTGTGGCCTTTGGTTTTCTTTTTGCCTTGGCGATCACGCGCTCTTGTGGCCTGGTGGAAACGACAGGTGCACAATTGTTTATTTCCTTGATTGCTTTGTATATGTATATTCCTTCAGGTCACTCTCCTGCAGTGCTGTATCTTGGCCTCGGCCAACAAGGCCTAGGCCTAGGGCGGCAGTTTCCAGTGGGGCAGCAAAAACAGCAGCTACTGTGTGTCATCTGGTGGACTGTTAACCCTTTAAGGACCTAGGGTCTTTAAAGTCAATGCATTTATGATGGAACAGTTCTGTCATTTGTCGTTACGGGTTAATTAGGCAGCAGAGGCCTTGTTATCTTTTGCCTGGCTATCCATCATGAGTCTGACACTTTCTGGTGTCTCATTGCAGTGTCTGGTCAGCTTATTAACCCAGTTAAATGGAGCGAGTTTTTTTTTATTTTTTATTTTTGCAATTCTTTATTTTAAATATAATAAGATAAGCTAGCAACACATGTATGTCGCACCAGAAGACACAACGTCAAAAAATAAACTTCCGAGAGAATAGCAAATAGGCAAACTTTTACAGGACAACGACATATCGAAAAAACAATAAAAATAAAAAGGGAAGGGAGTTTTTCATTCTTACTAAAAACATTTTGTTAAAACTCCATTAATGAAAAAACTTCATTAAAAAAATGGTTATAAAAGAAGGGGGAGAGGGTTATTAAACTAGATCTTAATTAATACTCCACCTTATAACAGTTACAGTTACAAGCATTTATAAAGCGCCAACAAATTCCTTAGAGCTGTACAATGGGAGAGACAGAATAACAAATATACATACATGAACAGAAGCAGGGTTATTCAAAGAGATTCGAAAAGTCACTGCACGTTCGGTGACTTTTTGTTCTCTTCAATACGGTTCCTTTTGCCGATCCCATTTCGGTGACCCTGCGATGTATTCAGCAAACACCACAGGGTCCCCGAATTGCAGGGAAAAGTCACCGCAAACCTGACGAAAACTAACCGCAAAACCTACCGAATGCATGCAGAAAACAAGCAAAAACATCTGGATTAACCTTCGAAAAACCCGAGCAGGAGCTGATTACACACAGCGAAGCAGCCGAACAGGAGCCGAATCACACAGAGCCGAAGCAGCTGAGACTCAGAGGAGGCAGTGAATAAATTAGCAAAAACGTTTGTATGAATGTGTGAAAATGAAATGCTGTTTGCAAAGAAACTACTGAGCGAAAATGTCTGAAATTTACATATGATCCAATGAATGATAATAAAAAGGGCTGTTACAGAAAAAATAAGTAAACTTAAAAAAAAAAAATCAAAAAAAAAAATCGGACTTTAAGCATTTTTCAGATTTTTTATTTTTTTTAATGTATCCTAAAAAATCTATAAGTAAAGAGACTTTTTGCTCCAGAATTTTATAATGAATGGTTTATTAGATATTGAATTAAAACGGGAATATTTTTAACATTGAAGCCTATCGGATTCTCCTGAATAAATTTGCCGCATGAAACCACCGAATGGCAGGGCATTAAGGGAACCTTTCACTGCTGGTTTGTGTTCTCTGAATAGCCGAAGCAGTGCTTTTTCATGGGGATTTCACTACCCTCGAACAGGCACCGAACAGGCACCGTATGTGCAGGCAATTCGCCAGGATTTGGCGAATTGCCTGCTCTCTGGATAGCCGAATGGCCAGGAAAGGTAACCGAACCTTTCTCAAGCAATTCGGATCTCTTTGGATAACCCTGAAGGAGTGAGGACCCTGCTCAAGAGCTTACAATCTAAGAGGAGAGGGGTGACACACTAGATGGGGTAACATAACACAAGAGAAATCTATATGAGGATCCATAACCCGTTCTTTAAAAATACTTCCAAATTGTATGGCCATTTTAAGAGTGCAAAAAATAGCTGTATATGACACGTGTCTCCTGCACTATCCAAAAACTGCTGGTTTCAAAACCTAATAATACTATACCTATCGCCTAGTATCCTATTATATTAATACTAGGTGGAAAGCCTGCCCAGAGGGCAGTCTATTGTTAAGTGAAGCAGCTCACATGGATATATATATTGCCCCCAGCTCACATGGGTATATTTGCCCCAGCTCACATGGGTCTATTTGCCCCCAGCTCACATGGGTATATTTGCCCCCAGCTCACATGGGTATATTTGCCCCCAGCTCACATGGGTAAATTTGCCCCCAGCTCACATGGGTATATTTGCCCTCAGCTCACATGGGTATAACTGCCCCAACAAACATGGGTATATTTGCCCCCAGCTCACATGGGTATATTTGCCCCAAGCTCACATGGGTATAATTGCCCCCAGCTCACATGGGTATAATTGCCCCCAGCAAACATGGGTATAATTGCCCCCAAGCAAACATGGGTATAAGTGCCCCCAGCTCACAAGGGTTAAAGTGCCCCCAGCTCACATGGGTTAAAGTGCCCCCAGCTCACATGGGTTAAAGTGCCCCCAGCGCTGGATGCACGCGCAGCCTGTACCTGTCGGCCGCACGCGCATCCAGGAGAAAAGGACGCGCACGCAGCAGCTGGGTAGAGGCTGTGCGCGCATCCTGGCTAATGGATGCGCGCGCAGCCTCTACCCGGCTGCTGTGTGCGCATCCTGTAACCGCCGCAGCGGATGTATGCGCGCGCGACAGCCGGGTAGACGCTGCGAGCATGTCCGGCTCTACAGGATGTGCGCGCAGCCTCTACCCGGCTGCTGCGTGCACATCTTGTAACCGTCGTGGCACGCGCACAGCCGGCGCGTGCCGCGGTGGTTGCATGCGCGCGCAGCCAACCGCCGCTGGTTGCGCGCGCATGCGCAGTTCAGGCTTGGCGACGGACAAGCCAAACCTTGCTGTATTATAGTATAGATTACCATAGCATTAAATTCCACAGCTAATGGATATATAATAGGGACACTAGGCGATAGTGCAGGAGACCTGTATACAGGTATTTTTGCAAAAGGTTTACTAAAAATGCAAAATTCTCTCGCACGGAGGGGGGGCGGGGGGCCCGTCATGGATTCTTGCACCAGGGCCCTGAGGTTTCTAGTTACGCCTCTGCTATAAAAGCAAGCAGCAGCCAGGCCTTCACTGGCTGCTGGCATACTGTACTACTTGCCCAACGATTGTAAAGCTGCTAGGGGAGAGACAAAGCTTCTCACCGGCCCTGCAGCAGTGCCAGGGCTCAGTGACGGCAGGCTGGCTTCGATGAGCAGCAATCACTGCCTGACACCACGCCCCGTCATCAGCCAGGGAGGAGCCGACTGCCCGCGCGCAGCAATGACAGGCTGTGGACTCGGGAAGCAGGGACCCCAGAGATACTGCTGGCCTCCAGCCACTCCCAGCATGCCCAGCCAGCCCCTGTGGCCCATCTATTACACTGCCACCAAATGATGCCACCTGACAGACATTCTGCAGCATCCTGATCTGATAAGAGGTGCCTCCTTTAATGTTTGAGCTGAGGGCATTTCTTCTAAGTGGTGAGTGACTAACACACACCCTCCATATATACTGTCACCATACTGCTTCCCTCCATATATACGGTCACCATACTGCTTCTGTCCATATATACTGTCACCATACTCCCTGTATTGTGTCCTCTCTGTGTATTATTATATATAATACAGAAGTCATCTGTAAATTTGGAGGGGACCCAAAAGTTTCCTAAACTAGTTGGCAGGCCTCTCCATGCAGCCTGTACTGCACTAAGTGGATGATGGCCACTGCATTATAGCAACAGCTATCTTTAAAACCAGAAAGTGTCTGGCTGTTTAAACAGGATGTGCGGCCTTGAAAGGAAGGAGTGTGTCCAATTTAATTTCGGGGGTGCACGAGTTTAGTCAGGCCTAGGGCAGCACAAAACCTAAATACACCACTGCTCTCCTGATCATCTAATGATTTCCATTACAAGCCGAGCATCCCTTATGTGAAATCTGACTTTTCTTTTGAGCGTCAACAGGAGATAGAAACATAGAAAATGTCGGCAGATAAGAACCTTTCGGCCCATCTAGTCTGCCCAATTACATGGATAAAATGATTATCATCTCCTCCTGTACTGTTTGTCAAATGTTGCTCAATGTATTGTAACCCTGTCTATACTGTGCTTATTGTACAGCGCTGCGGAATATGCTGGCGCTTTATAAATAAAGAATAATAATAATAATAATATAAATCTTCTATAAAATGCCCTTCACGCTGTGTGTATAAGGTGTGTATGAAACAAACAAAAAATCTCAAATACAAAACACTTTGGATAAGTGAGACTCACCATGTATATACTTTTAGCTTTCCTTATTCAGCTCCCCTAATTCATAGCTTATCTGCTGCGGCCTCTCGGACGCTCTACAGGTTCCACTCGTCCTTTCCAAAACAGGTTTCTGGCTTCCTCACCAAAGTCTTGTAGCCAAAACATCTGTCTCTTGGTTTCCATGATGTAGGATTTCTCAAGCATTCCTCCATTGTAGCCTCCTCACTCCCTATATTCCTGGCTTCCCGAAAAAGCTTTCCTATCACCTATATATATACCAAATTTGGGCAACCCTACTAAAGTGTTGGTACACCTGTACACAACCCTACCAAAGTGTTGGCCTCCATTCGAATGCCTACTGGCTTCCCTGTGTGAGGGTATGAGCACGAGTGAGTACAGGTGCCAGTGAAAGTGGGTAACACGAGGTGCGCGATGCCGAGACTGACTCTTCCAGTCAGATACTCATGGGAATTAAGTCCGGCTCCTTACATTTCACTCTGGTTCCCAAAAATATCAACTTATTTAAAGCTCTTGATGATGATGCAGAGAATTTTCGATGACGGGACACTTTGAGATTTGTATTGTCCCGCTGCTGCAGAATACAATGTTGCTTTCTAAATAAAGCTGACAATAATATGGCAGAGCGAGAGGCTGAAGGGGGGGGGGGTGTTACAGCTGGGAATATTGACGGCAGAACAAGCGATACAAGAATACAGGATAAGATGAAGAATGGACCGGTCCGCCCGGAGGTTTCTTTGCATTCCAGTTCTAGTGTGTAACCCCTCTCCTCTTAGATTGTAAGCTCTCGAGCAGGGTCCTCTCTCCTACTGTTCTGTGTGTGTAATGTGTATGTATATTTGTTACTCTGTCTCTCCCATTGTGCAGCGCTACGGAACTTGATAGCACTTTATAAATACTTGTAACTGTAGATCACAAACCATTACAGAGGACGCCAATACCACATATACATATTGGACTTGTCTTATCAGACCTGAGATACCAGGACTTCAGAAACCTTTGTTAGAAGAGTATAGTATCCCCCAACATCATTATGCCTGCCTGGGCTCACTGGGTCTCCTAACAGGCCAGAGGTTTCCTCCGTATTGAAACAAGTTATTCATTTTTTGTTCGTCCTCCGTTTTCTCTTACATTCTGTTTTGGCTAAATTGTCTCCCAAACCCTTGAAAGGAGGAAACAACGCCTGCAGACGGCATGCAATGCCGGGAGACAGGTTAATTGTACCGGAGCTGCCTGTATAACATAGCGTGGGGTGGAAGTGGTTGTCAAAAATCGCACACTGTTTGGGTCTCCTTCTCTACGTTCCATAAACTGATGTCAAAGAACGAGCAGACGGGCTGCCATAGAGATCACAGACGCTGGGAACATTGCCAACACCCCCCACCTCTGTCCAAGCACCAGCACTTTCATCCCTCAGTAAGACGTGAATAGTAGTGACTGCGATCGGTAGGACACCGGCGGGGAAGGTGCGACGACATGGCAGAGCACTCCGCTTATGCAGCTCAGGCCTTCCCAGTACAAAACAACGGCACTTAAATTGGATTACTGGATGAACGGATAACAGTAAGACATGCATGAAAGGACAGAAAGAATAGAGGAAAAAGAGAATACAGAGGAACACTAGAGAGAGGACAGATATGACTGGAGGGAGCTGTGCTGCGGGTTATACAAGTAGAAAGCGTTTGTACCATAAGAGAAGACTCTGTAACAGAAGAAAAGGGGGTCAAAGGCACAAGTGGGGAGACGGAGCTCAAGATTTTCATTATAACAGATAGGACACAATATGTTGAATCCTCTCCATATATTATGTGAAACACTAACATATCAGTGAATCCCAGACTCCCTATATTGTGTCCTCTCTGTGTATTATCACTAAATCCCAGACACCCTGTATTGTGTCCTCTCTGTGTATTACGTGTAACACTAACATATCAGTGAATCCCAGACTCCCCGTATTACATCCTCTCTGTGTAACACAGACACATCAGTAAATCCCAGACTCTAGGTAATGTGTCCTCTCTGTGTATTATGTGTAAAGCAGACACATCAGCGAATCCCAGACTCCCTGTATTGTGTCATCTCTGTATTTTGTGAAATGCAGACACATCACTAAATCCCAGACTCCCTGTATTTTTTATTTTTTTGGAAAGTATTTTACCAGGAAGGATACATTGAGATTTCTCTCGTTTTCAGTATGTCCTGGGTGGCGAGTATGTACCGCTAGGTGTCTTGCCCAAGGACACTTACTGGAGAGGTGCTCGTCAGGATCGAACTCATGTCTCCACAGGCGCTCTCCATGCAGAGCAGTGATGTTACCTCTACTCCACCCTATACAGACATAGCAGTGAATCCCAGTCTCCATGTATTGTGTCCTCTCTGTGTATTATGTGTAACGCAGACATAGCAGTGAATCCCAGACTCCCTATATTGTGTCTTGTGTATTATGTGTAATACAGACATATCAGTGAATCCCAGGCTCCCTGTATTGTGTCATCTCTGTATTTTGTGTAATGCAGACACATCAGTAAATCACAGACTCCCTGTATTGTGTCCTCTCTGTGTATTTTGTGTAACGCAGACATATCAGTGAACCCGAGACTCCCTGTATTGTGTCCTCTCTGCGTATACAAAGTCTGGGATTTACTGATGTATTTGCACGATACACACAGTGCACAGAGAAGGGTTAGACGTGCATCGAGAGAGATGTAGAGTAGGAAATGCTGGGATAATAGAGGCGATATGGAGGAAGCAGTAAGTAGAGGAGGCAGAGAGGAAGAAGCTGTCAGATAGATGAATGCTGTGTACTCGGTATTCTCGCCACCTCTTTCTGTCGCTTTGTTTTCCAGCCGCTCTAATTTTGTCTCCTGCTTCCCGTACGGCAGACGCGCAGCTTCCAAACACACAAACACAAAGCAAATAAATAACAACGAGTCTGGATTTGATTATAAAAAGAATTAAAATTATAATTAAAACCAAGCTACTAACCAGTAATTAGCGAGGCAGGGAGAGAAAGGGCCGCATTGTCATTATTAATTAACATGCGCACAGATTAAAACCTGAGAGGGATTTACTGAACTCCCCGCCTTTGGAGTCGGAGCTGGATTTGTGTGTGAAGGGAAAACACCCCCGAACCTCCCGAAGGGGGTGCATAGTGACGGGGGCCACCAGAAACCTGTCTGCGGGGCGAGGGCCCACACATGCCACAAAACTCACTGCAGCCTGCAATGCGGGAATCCATGGCACTGTATATGGTGATGGACGAATCCGTCGGCCCAGGGGAGAACTGAAAATATTTACATTAAAACACAGTAGTATTAGGCCCCGTTCACACTGTGCGATTTGAAAATCTCGCGACTTTCCGCGCAATTTTCATATTCGCAACATGGTGCAATAATGTCGCGCGACATCACTGTTTTGTGCGATTTTTGCAAAGCACCACCAATACAAATCGCAAAATCGCAGATAGCAAATCGCAAAAAAAGGGTCATGTACCAGCGACATGCTACTGCGACATGCGACATCGCGCGGCAAGATGTGAACAGCTCCATTGAGATGCATTGGAGAAGATACACAGCGCAACATGGCGCGGATTTTGCTGCGACGTCGCGGCAAAATCCGCGCGATAAACCGCACAGCGTGAACGGGGCCTTATTCTCCAAACTGGGGATAATTTTTTATTAATACAAAATAAATCGTCTAGAACGGAGCCCTGAAATCCTGCTCCCATTTCAGAAATGCAATTATTTTAGCCTGAATACAATTGATGGGGGAATTTTGGTGCAAATTAACCGGGCTTGGTAATGTTCTCCCAAGTGGCTACTAATTTACCAACTGCTGCCCACAAATTAACCATGACTTTATTCTGGGGTCCTCTGCTTCCGCCTGCGCAAGTCTGGCAGTCGTTGTGGTGCAGCCCTTGAGTTGTTGCAGAAAATGTAATTCATAGGTTCCTTGTAGCAGTGTTTAATTGAGCCTTAATACAGGGGTGCTCAACCTTGGCCCTAAAGATGTAACACCTATGGGCACTATTCCCTAAAAGGGAGGGGGGAGAAAATGGACACGAGAAGGGGAGAAAGAAAGGAAGAGGATGAAAGGAGGTAGAGAGGAAAACAAAGGAATATAGGAAAAGAATGTGCACGGAGGGGGGGGGGATTTTTTATTTATTAATCAGTGTTTGTGAATGAATCTAAGCGTATGTAGTGTGTATCTGTGAATTTGTGAGTCCAGAACCATGGGTGTGACGTGCGTCACTTCGGACTTGAAGTACATGGGCCTAGAATGTATTTGAGAGGTGCAGGCCTGATGTTTCATATTGTTTTCCTGCCCTTTCCTTTGTAAAAGTCACCCTGTATCTACAATTTTAGATGCAGGGTGTTTGTGTTTTCTGTGCCCTACTCCCTGATGTCTGTGTTATATTAATATTCCCTTATTTATTGTGTTGTCCCGAGGTATAAATGTATACTGTATATGATGCGCTGTTCTTTTCCTTTGTTTTCACATGCTTCCATCAACCCTCCTCCCTCCCCCCAGCAACGAATTTAAACCGGATCGTCATGCCACTCCTAAGTCATTGTTCCAATGCTGGGCGTGTTTCAATTGTTTCTGTACATTCCCCGGTGTGTGTGTTTTTTCAAATTCTAAAGTGAAAATAAAGCCAGTCCCTGTTTTGGTTTCAACCTGCAAGGATCTCCTGTGTTATTGCTTGAGACCTGGGTCAGAAGCACTACTCCTGCAGGATACGGACAACGAGGGGAGCAGACTGCACATGGGCAGGGAACCCCCACGTTACAATGGGCACATTGGGCAGGAATCGTGATGCATCATGGAAACGAATCGTTGACAGAATAATCGCAATCTAATCGAATCTTGAGACCAGTGAAGATGCGCAGCCCTAAAGCCCGGTGTAAACCTATCCAGAGCTATGGTAAACTGAGCACATCCACAGAATTTAATGGCTCTGGTTAAACTTACACCAAGTGTGGAATCTCTCAGCTCAGTAAAAGAAGACTTTTAGCGACTGGAACTATTTCCTTATTTTCTACCTGCAGGGAATGTATCCTGCTTATTCAGCAGCTTCCTTTTACCTCAGACCTAAGCTCTGTATCTCCCTTGATCACATTAAATAGGTGGACGTGTCCGCCTTGGAGTTCAATATTGAGGAGGAGTATATTGAGATCATCTTACAGACGGATTGGGGAACAGAGGTGGCAGAAGAAAACAGGAGGCGTGCGGGTATTCATCTTGGCAAAAGAAATGTTATTATTTGGCAAGTTTTTCAATCATCATGTAGCCGGTAGCAGAGATAATGTATTCGGAAAACAGTTAAACATTGTAACATCACCCCTATAAAGGATCCGCTGCAGAATAAATGGATTTCCTGGAAAATGAACCAATCACTTCTCTGATTAATGCATAAACCCCAAGAGTCAAATCCAGATATTACTGCAGTGTTTTGCAAACACACGGAGCACATGCATGGATGTGCACACACACCTCTCATGTATGCACACGTGAAGTTTCATGTGATGTTGCACAGGCTTGTATGCAGCATCTCATTTTTTGCTGGAGATGTCCCAGGATCGTTCCCGCACGCCGCCTCCGCCGCTCTCAGCCTATTTCCCTCGTTGCTAATGCATTACTTTGCTAATCTGTTTTGCTAGTGTATTTTTAATCTAATTAAAACTGTCATCCCAAAGTGATTGAGATCAGAAGCTCGCCGCAGAGCGCTGGCTATTGTACCTAATGAGGCACTGAAAACAAGGGGGTCATTCACTAAACCGGGATTTCAATTATTAAATTTTTTTTTATAGTGTTTTTTTTTTTTTTTTTGGTACAGAATTCTTTTCCACTGCATTTTTACAGAAATCCCTGGTCAGGTGGTCACAGACGGCGAGTGTATATTTAGAAAGACAGAATCAGCCTGAGGGCTTCAAGCTGACACATTGAAGCTAAGATTATGCAAGTTGGCCTATGGGCTTACAATCTAAAGGGAACAGGTGCGCTGAGGAAAACGGCAGCAAGGGAGAAAATAGAAATATAAGGTTGAAACAGGTTGTGTAGACGGTGCATGTCCTAACTGGGCTTCCTCGCGATCCCTGTAGCATAAACGCGGCTCTCTTTATATAGAGCGCTAAGCGGTCACATCCCCGTGTCCTCCGGTGGCACACATAGCTCACAGAGGGGTCTCAATCAACTGCAGGCGTATGGAAATCAACGTTAAAACACCTTTTCAGCAATTTCTCCAGATTAGAGTTACAAATCACCCTCCCATTGTTTTTTTGCCCATGAGGAGTGTGAAGATAAGCCTCGTAAACTCCAGATTCGTGAAGGATCGCGTTGCCCCAGCTGCAGACGCTTCATTTCCCGGCAGGCAGGGATGCAACCCACAGACCAGTTTTTCTACGTATCCATACATTTATAGGCAGATTTATTAGTACGATGCGTATATTTAAAAAAAAAAAAAATCTGAGACGAAAACACTTGACGTTGAATTAACCCTTTCACAACTGAGAAATTTTCCAGAAACATTTAACGCGTGTATATGATGGGTAAATGTGAACGCCTGTCCAGAACGTGGAATACACAGGCATAGAGCAGGGATCTCAAACTCTGGCCCACCAAATGTGAATAGCCTACCATTCCCAGAATACCTTGAAAGCAAAAGATGGCCAGAGAATCATGGGAGTTGTAGTTTAGAAACATCTAGGGGGGGGCAGGGTTTCTAGTGGCTAATGGATGATGATCGCGTGCACACTAGGCCAGTAATGCTAGATGAAGGGTGGATACACAAGCACCACAATTTCTAGAGATGGTCATGATGACTGGATAGCAAGCCTGACTTGTGTTGGCCTCCAAGCTTTCTACGCTTTACATAGAAGGACAACCAGACTGACCAGGTCGCTATTGCTAGTCTGGTTGCAGGTCATAGACCTATAACCCGAGGGATGAGCGAGCTCTGGGAAGGATTTGGAATGACATTTCTCATGGTGGTCTCTTTATGCCGTCTTTTGGATTGTAGCAACTGAGTCGCCAGTGATCGGATGATAATAACCCACAGTCCGTATGTAAAGGCAAACACACTCACCTTGAGGGCCCGGACTTTTTTGGCAAGTAGAGTCTCGATGTCACCGGCGACCTTCTCGACCAGCTTGCGGGGGACGTTCTCCTTCACCTGGAAGAGGGCCCTTTTGTCTCTGTAAAGCTGTAAATAGACAAGAATAGAATGGGGTTTAATTAAATGTGGGAATGGAGGCATTTTTATTCTTATTTGTTGTTTTGAGGGAAGCCGGAAGTTACACATCACAGGAATGGGTTAACCTGTCATATATGCAAAGCGGTCACCAAGAAAACAGGAGCGGGCTGGAGGTGGGGAGCGTGTATTACATACATACAGCCTCAGGCATTACGCTATGCTGTTGGTGTAGGGTCAAGTTGCCCGTGTTTATATCACCCTTTATTCCTCTATTTATCTTGCGGTTCACTTATTTTACATCTCATCTATCCGTCACCTCCTCCCCTGCTCCCCAGACGATGACCTCCTGGATATCTATCACTCAGTCCTTTCATCTCCTCCCTTGATACAGTTTCACCTTTTTGTCCCTCTTTCCTTTATATGTCTTTCCATCCCTGCATTCTCACTTGTCCCAACCTGTCCTGACCTCCCTCCCATCATGCTTTGCATTTTTATCACTCAGGATGTGTACATCTTCATGTCTCCCCAAATCACAGACATTTATTATCCGTCTCCTATGTAACTTTGCTCTGTTTCCCTCAATCTTCCGCCCCCTCTCATCTTACTTTGCTGAACTCAGCGATCTGACCGTCTCCCACCGGACCCCTCACCATCGCAAGCCCGCAGCCCACACTGCAGTGATCACTACCAAATCATAAGATTATGGGGAGGATGCGCCGCTCTCCCTGCAACACCGTTTCGCTGACTTCGCGTTTGGAAAATAAGATCCACTTCCAGTCCTGAAAATAAAAAGGACCATATCTACTAAACAGTGCTACCCAGCAGGCACGTTCAGAATACACACAGAATGCGGAGATTCACATGGAAAACAGATAATACAAATAAAAGAAATACAATGAAAAAATTAAATAAAGAAAACATATAAAAATAGAATAGAGAAAATTAAAAAAATGGGCCCGGCTCACAGGAGCTTACAATCTAGAGGAGCAGAGGGTCCGGCTCACAGGAGTTTACAATCTAGAGGAGCAGAGGGTCCGGCTCACAGGAGCTTACAATCTAGAGGAGCAGAGGGCCCGGCTCACGGGAGTTTACAATCTAGAGGAGCAGAGGGTCCGGCTCACAGGAGCTTACAATCTAGAGGAGCAGAGGGCCCGGCTCACAGGAGTTTACAATCTAGAGGAGCAGAGGGTCCGGCTCACAGGAGTTTACAATCTAGAGGAGCAGAGGGTCCGGCTCACAGGAGTTTACAATCTAGAGGAGCAGAGGGTCCGGCTCACAGGAGCTTACAATCTAGAGGAGCAGAGGGTCCGGCTCACAGGAGTTTACAATCTAGAGGAGCAGAGGGCCCGGCTCACAGGAGTTTACAATCTAGAGGAGCAGAGGGCCCGGCTCACAGGAGTTTACAATCTAGAGGAGCAGAGGGTCCGGCTCACAGGAGTTTACAATCTAGAGGAGCAGAGGGTCCGGCTCACAGGAGTTTACAATCTAGAGGAGCAGAGGGTCCGGCTCACAGGAGTTTACAATCTAGAGGAGCAGGGGGTCCGGCTCACAGGAGCTTACAATCTAGAGGAGCAGAGGGTCCGGCTCACAGGAGCTTACAATCTAGAGGAGCAGAGGGGCCGGCTCACAGGAGGTTACAATCTAGAGGAGCAGAGGGTCCGGCTCACAGGAGCTTACAATCTAGAGGAGCAGAGGGGCCGGCTCACAGGAGGTTACAATCTAGAGGAGCAGAGGGTCCGGCTCATGGGAGTTTACAATCTAGAGCAGTGGTCCCCAACCCTGGTCCTCAGGCCCACTAACAGGCCAGGTTTGCCAGATATCTGAAGCACAGCACAGGTGTTATGATTTGCTGCTCAGTGATTGCAGGATTCAGTCTGCTTTTCCCCATGGTGATCTGCAAAATCTGGCCTGTTAGTGGGCCCTGAGGACCAGGGTTGGGGACCACTGATCTAGAGGACCACAGGGCCCGGCTCACAGGAGTTTACAATCTAGAGGAGCAGAGGGCCCGGCTCACAGGAGCTTACCATCTAGAGGAGCAGAGGGCCCAGTAAAATCTGTGGCTTGGTGGTGATGTAACACAAGAGTATTTTATGATTAATTATTATTCCAACTAAAAATATTCTTATCAATAAAACTTCTCCCTCTGACTGAGCTCTATGGGGGTTCCTGGCGCAGCAGGAGTGTCATTTACGAAATTGCGCAGTGCTCTGTAAGCATGGATCATAACCCTATGAGTGCCAGTGCACGGGTGAAACATTGAGTTTAAACTGGAAGCTAGAGGTTGCTGGAATTCATGCATTGTGTAAGTATTTTCGGCACTTGTTTCAGCGTGTCTGTGCCCCTTTGACCTTCCCTTTGATGTTACCCTGTAGGGGTATGAAACGCTGGCGCAGCCCTCCCTGCGGAGATTGTGCCGGGAGAACAGAATGACATTTGAAAAATCAAAAGCTTTTCCGCCCGCTGCCCCTGTGCCGGTAATTAGCATCATTCTGAGCGGCGGCAAACCGAACGCAGAGACCCCGACCGCTTTAAAAAGCAGTACGAGAGGAAGGTCTGTTCTGTAGTCACATTGGATAGATTAGGAGCTGAATAGTATTCAATCTAGGAAGGAAGAGCTTCTCCCTAGAGGAAACGATGGCACTCTATAGCAAACGTTGCTCCCCAGGGTGAAAGACAGCCCGCCCAAACCAGCCATTCCTCCACTGAGCTAGCTGACGAGTGCAGTCTGATGGACCCATAACATGATGATAATGAGGATGTCTAATGAGTATCCAGTAATACTGGATGACACAAGGCACCCTGGGCCATTAATGCTGCCATAACATGGGTGGAGAATTAGTGACCATGGCAGATATGGATAAGCTGTCTCTTACTGAAAGGGTCAGGACTGTATAAAACACCAACAACAAGTATTATTCATATGTGTATTTCCATCGTTTTAATGCTGAACACGTTATATGGATTGACCAGAGGAACAGTGCCGGATTTGGCTAGCAATCCATGGGTTAAACTATTTAAATCAAGGTACGCGGACACATTCAGCCAAACCCAAATAGTCTTTTCTTAATTCTTTACAAGGCGAGTTGAGTTGCATGAGCAAAGTGTGCACCCATTGCAGTTCCACATTGTGCTGTGTGCGTACAGGAGGGGTTATTTAAAGAGCACCCAGTTGGCCACGAACTTGCACCAAACAGTGAATTCCCCCATTTGGTGCAATTTTGTGGCCATTTGGCTATTCAAAAAGCTGGCAATTCGTCAAATATCAGCGAAATACGGTGATCTTCGGCACCAGTGAAAACCCCATAGAGAATTAATGGTTAATCTTTTCAGAGACACCGAACTGCAGAGAAATGTCAGTGAAATGCCCTGATTTTCGGTGGTTTCATCAGGCAACTTTCGTAGGTGTCGATGAAAAAAAAATTCCCTCTTTTTCTTAAATATTTATTCAACCGTTTATTCTTTTCATGTGCAGCAAAAAATCTCTATTTACTTTTTAGGATTTTTTAAGCATTTTCGGCTAAATTTTTTCCCTTGATTATGCTATAATAGCGGGTTTTTTCCACAGTAACAGACCTTTTTATTATTATTCATAGGACCTTATATATTATTCCCAGGCATTTTCATGCAGTATTTCTTCTAAAACGCCCTTTTAACAGTTGCAGTGATTTGTTTTGTTTTTATTACCCCGTTTGGCGGCTTGTCGGCTTTTTCCGGTGGCTGGCTGGTGGTCTGTTAGGCGGATGCAATACGCAGTTTTTCAGATTGATTTGGCAGTTTTTCGGATGCATTAGGCGGGTCAATTCGCCGCACTTCGGGGTCCCTGTGGTGAATGCGAAGTCACTGCAGGGTTGGCTAATTGAACACTAAGTGCGGCGAACGGGAGAACAGCGAAATGTTGGTGGCATTCCGGTGCTCTCTGAATAACCCTGGAGAGATCACACATGCCTGCAAATTGAAGCACATGAAGCTCTCACCAGTAGTAGCGGACTAACGTAGCGGACTAACATACTGGAGATGCAGCTGCAGAGCCATTACCTAACGCAGACCCTGTAGAACGTTCAATATCTCAACTCCAGTTGTCACCAACACAATGATTAAGAGGGATATGGTGGTGGCATAATGGAGGCAAGAAGACTGGGGCATATGAGCTGTAGGAAGGTGAGAAGAATGAGAAAGAGGAAGAATGACAGGTTGGAAGAAGTCAAAAGGAATAAATGGAGCAGAGGAATGCTGGGAGGTAAAAAATGGGGCAGGTGACCAATGGGAGGTGAAAGGAATGGGAGTGAGGAACAATGGGAGGTGAGAAGAAGAATGGGGCAGTGTGTGACAATGGGAGGTGAGAATAAGAATAGGGCAGAGGAACAATGGGAGGTCAAAGAAAGGGATCAGAGGAACAATTAGAGTTGAGAAGAAAAAGTTAAAAGTAGATGTGGAATCTCTTTAATTGGCCCTTAATCCATGTCTTTGCAGTGGTGGCTCCTGGTCCTGCTCTGTAGCTACAGAAAGCAGCTTGAATTTGTTGTGGTTTGTGTAAAAATTACTATCTGGCTCCATATGGAGTTTACGCATCGAACAGAGAAATGCGGTGGAATATCACAAGGAAATATTGCAGTTATTAGGTGAATGAAGTGAAAAAAAATCATTTATTGATTATCAATTGACAGCGTAACGTGTTCAGGGGATGGAGAGGCATCCTGCAGTATTTCCAGGCATGTTTGCCTTTTACACCTCAGCAAAAAATGCCGGATAATCAGTCTCCAAAGAGTGATGATCCCTTTTTAAAGGCTGATAATCCACCGCTTCTCAGGGTAATTAAATTTAACAGGCAGAATCTGATTTAGAAAGCCCGGCAAAATGGCAGGTTATTTGGCAATCTTACAGGAAATCACGCGGAGGATATAAAGAGGGAGATAGCCGAAACAAGATCAATTTACTAGAGCGTCTAATTCGGCAGCGGCGCCTCCGTACTTCACGCCGTATCTCTGCAGATAAACTGTGCTCCGTATTGCTGTCAAACAGAACAAAAAAGATTACAAAGGCAAATAAAAATAATAACAAAGCATCGAATAACAAACATACAAAACGGTGTATATAACATCTAAAAAAAACAAATTCTCCCGTCGGATTCAAATGATCTAAGAATTTAGCTCCTGTCATTCAATGATGTCAGAATTCTGATATATGGCCAAAATATATAAAAAAATAAAAAGCATAAATTCTTACGCAGAGGATAAAGACGCGGCAAAACAGTATGTCATCCAACAAACGCAATATCAGCATTGACCTTTTTGTGTATTCTCAGCGAAAACAAGTATCCGAGGGGTCAGCAGGGTGATTCAAGGTAAATGGCGTCTGATGAACACACGGTTTAATCACTCTGCGTGTACCAGGCTTGAGACATTACTCTCCATCATCATTACAGGGAAACGCTATGATAAAAAGCCATTTCCGTGATCGTTTTCAAATGCATTCTTTAATAGGTGCACAATAATAATTCAGCGCCTGTGCGAGAGCGAGAAGGAGGGAATGAGGATAAAGAAATAAAAATGAGGAAAAAAAAATATATGTATGAACGAGGTGGTGGGAGGAATCTGAATCCCTTCACTTCTGGATGCTCCGCTACTAACTATGCACAGAGACAGAAATTATAAGGCTGCGAAAATGTGCCAAATTACAGCTTCCAGTGCGGTACGTAATGAGTAAAGGCTTCAATCTGCAATCTGCCCCACTCTAGATCTGCATTAATTGCTTCATAACTGACCCCAGACAGCTGGAGATCACAAGAACACGGCACACATGGGGAGAGACGGACAGAACGAGAGAGAACGAAAGAATGGAGGAGAGAGAGAACGGTTCATAAAGAGAGAGAGAGAACGGAGAGCAAAGAGCGCGAGAGAGGGAGGGTGAACCAACATGAGCATGGTGGAATAAAAAATAAAAAAAAACACGAGAAAGGGACGGGAGAAAATGACAGACAATAACGAGATCGACCAGGACAAGCAGAAATCCTGAAACGAGGAGGAGACACAAAAACCATATAAAAGGTTTGGTAGAAGCTCCAAACGGGAGATTTGATTCGCTCTTGAATAGAACCGAAAGGATTTTGATGCTAAATGGGTCCCTGTACTTAGAGGTTCGTCCATCACCTACGGGACATCAAACAGGTCCCTGTACGTATTGAAGATGGTCCATCACCTACAGGACATCAAGGAGGTCCCTGTACGTATTGAAGATGGTCCATCACATACAGGACATCAAGCAAGTCCCTGTACGTATTGAAGATGGTCCATCACCTACAGGACATCAAACAGGTCCCTGTACGTATTGAAGATGGTCCATCACCTACAGGACACCAAGCAGGTCCCTGTACGTATTGAAGATGGTCCATCACCTACTGGACATCCAACCCACAGCAAGCCAGTGGTCAAGAATGGATCATCAGTGAAACAGGGCAAAGGATAGAGACACGTGACAAGAAGAGAAGCGTGTCTGTCAGACTTTTGATTGAAAGTCAGTGGACAGGCCAAAGGAAACTGCCGGATGGCCAAGTGGAGCAATGGATATGCAAAACTTCATGAAGGATTGCAGAGCTTGTCACGACTTGGCAACCTGTTTTCAAGCCAAATGAAAATCTGCACAATGAGTCGGAAAAGAAGGTCGGCCAGGAGGTTTCCAACCAACCAATACGATGATGTTGACATGGTGCAACGTCCTTGTGCTTCAAAAACATCTTCAAATATGTGCTCCAACAGACGGGGACTTTGCAGTGTGCAAAACACACGTAACATGGGATGTTCGGGTGTTTACACAACAGTCCTCTAGGCTTGTCTCTTCTACCAAACTCAACCTCAATCTGTCCAAATAATCATAGCGGGGTTTATTTTCACACGAAGGTTCACTTGGCGTGTCTCCAGTAAGAAGGTTGCGAACAACCTCAATCTGTCCAAAAATATCATAGTACTTTTTAAGGATCTTGACAGCTGGTAGAATTATCACCCATGGGATTTTCCGTGTTAATCAGGGCATTCTGGAAATCGAGACGGGAGTTGAGATTTTAGGACAAAGCATTTGACCAAAGAAATGAAATAAAGTTGGAAAAAAATTCTCAATTTGTTTACTTTGACCCCTCCTCAAAATGCACTCTGGTTGTCAAGTCTAGACAGTTCCAGAATGAGCAATCAAAGTGCAGGAACAGACAGAAAAGCTCAGACAGGTGGACATGCCGAATCCGAAATTCTCCAAATTGAAAAACCTATTTGGGCCGAAATGATGCAGCAAGTGGATGGTTCAATGTACACAATGTTTATTTCATGCACAAAACGATATCTAGAATCCTATGTTGTGTTAAAAGGTGTGTAGGAAATATAAATTAATTCCCTGTTTAGACTCTGGTCCCAAAGATCTCATATGCAAATATCCCGAAATCCCCAAGAAATCCCAAATCCAAACCACTTCTGGGCCCGAATGTTTCTGATATGGGACACTCAAGCTGTACTGATAAAGCACTTTCATTCTAGGGTTTGTAGTAAACAGTTGTGTATATGGTACTTTTTTTAACACCACAGATTAAGGATCCCTTATTGGAAATGCTTGAGCCCAGATTTTGGGCATCTTGGAATATTTGAATATAAGGCTAGTGTCAGAGAAGCGTCTTTCGGGAGCGGAAGGAACGTCCTTGAGAGTAGACGTTCCTTCCACTCGACGCCTGTCTGGCCACCTCGCTGAGCGCACTCAGTGCGATCCTCCTATGGAGAATCGCGCTTTGCAGCACCATCAACATGCGTCCTATCGCTTTGCCGGAGAGGCTTGGACAACGGACGCTTGTTGGGCGCACGTGCACAAGCATGTGACCGGTCCCGTTGCAGCGTCACAACGCTGCGACGGACGCTGGTAAGCACGTCAGTACGGGCGCACATAGCGCATTCGTCTGACGCCAGCCTAATAATGATATGTCTCAGGGACCCATCTCTAAACAGGATATTAGTTTATTCAATCATAAACACCTTATACACAGCCTGAAGGGCGTTTTGTACAGAATTTATCACGTGTCACATGAGGATAGGTGGAAATTTTGCACGTCGGGTGTCATGTTGCCATGCAAAAATCATTTGGATTTTAAGAGATTTCGGATAAGCGATACTCACCCTGTATAAACAGAGGGAAGTTATGTAAAAATCTAATTTTGAAGGAAGATTTATTATAAGAATAAATAAGCCACTGGTCGTTCTTTATAAATCCAGGTCATGAACATCTTGGGAATGAGGGGAATATATGGAGCAATCTGAGAACATCACGCATATAAAGCTCTCCTTTTATAAGGATTGATTAAAAGTTTACGAACAACCAGAGGTTTTGCAGTGACGATCACAACGAATTATAGTACATAGAGTGTATCAATAAATATTAGGGATCGACCAGTATCAGTTTCAAAGCCAATACCGATTATCGGCAGCCTTTCTGGTCGATAGCCTAGATCCGGTGCTGATATTATGTACATTTAAAGAGGTGGAAAAAAACCAAACACAAATCTGACATTATGCCATTAACTGAATGCGTTTAATTTAAGCTTTTCTTTTACAAACAACATGGCCGTGTACAGACCCTGGCTTTGCAATGATACCTTGTATGACCCTGAGGTAAGGGGTCCTCCAGATGTTTTGGAATTCTATCTCCTATGATGCTGGGCTACTCGTTAGGTTGGTAGAGCCTCATGGGAAATGTAGTTCCAACACATCTAGAGGGCCAAGGCTGCAGACCCCTGCCGTAGGTAACAGAGATATAGGGGTCCAAAAGACCCATGCATCTCCTGTATAGGGAATTCCCTGCCAGATGGGAGGGAAGCCCCATTTCTGTTGTCATCATGCCCATGCGCAACAATCAGTGGGCTTTGAAACAGCCAAGATGTCAGCCTGCTGTAGGAGAAGCCCCAGATCAGTGGCGAGCTGCAGGACTTCACGTGTCGTGGATGCTGTGAACCACCTTGGTCAATCATTGGCAAATAAAAGGTCAATATGGATCATTAGTAAATTGCCGAAGATCGGCTCTCAGTAATCAGTCTATCCCTAATGACCGGTTTTATAAGCCAAAACACAGACCACACGGTTGCGCCTCCAGAAACCCAATTTAATTTCCCAAAGCAGTTTATTCTGGCAAATGACAGGCCAAATCCTTTGTGGTTCAGTAGGGACCCAAAATCGAGGGACCTAATGTCTGAACGCCTGGCGCAGGAAGCATCATCGTTAACTGTTTTAATCTGTTATCATGGGTTCATCTAAGAGGATTTCATCGTGCGGACGAGATTTGCACAAATTCGCTCTGCGATAAATATATTCATTTAATGGGTTTATCTCCCTGTGGAGAACTCATTCAGACTGGAACATATTGTCCGCAAAAAAAAAAAAGGAGAAAAAAGAAAAAACCTACAGCGAAATAAATAAACAGCCTCTGCCTAACGAGGGGGCCGGGGGAAAAAAAAGAAATGCTGAAATTCCTCACTAACAAGAAGGTGGCAATTTAGAGAGATGTGAGCGTTTGAAGAAAAAATGAGCCCAGGTCATGTGACTCCCCAACAGGAACTACGCGGCAGAAAAAAAGCGAGAAGGATGAGAAGCGCAGGCTGTAAGCCGGCCGTCTCTCTGCGGCTGCCTACCCCCCGGCTTTAATTATATGGGCAAGCCTGGGATGACTTTGCCCCCTGTTTTAATGCATTATACAGATGCCCTCCATAAGGATATATTAAAAAATTTGATATTTGATTGGAAATGGCAACAAATATCCGACAGGGAGGTCCACTCAACGGATCTCTCTTCCGCCTCCAGTGCAGGAACAGATGATTTGCTGCAGGATCTATACTCACAGCTGCTCGGTGCTGCCTCCTAGTGCAACTCGGTTGTGATAGCCAAGTTGGACATGTCTACGTTGACTCAAATAACGATAAGGGGAAATTTTGGCCAACACCCTAGAGTTATGCAATGTTTCCAGTCTTAATTATCTGAGCCAAAGCTGACAAGTACAACGACAAAGCTGCACTAGACAGCGGCAAGTTGCACTTGCATGAATAGAGCCCTGAGTGTGCACTCAGCGAAGATGCTCACACTTAACCGCTACACAGGACTGAAGAAGTGCCGCTGGATGGATGTTGTTCAGCAGGAGGACGAACAGACTTCTAAAAAAAAAAACCATTACGATTTCCCATAATTCAGAGGTCTTTAGTCAAGTGGTCAGACAGATGAAACGCGTCGGGTACTCTTGCTCTGTATGGCAAATTGCACCCAAGACGTTGCTTGGGTTGCACATTTAAAATTAACCTCCCTGGCGGTCTGATTTTTTCAAAATTTTGTGTCAAAAAGCATTTCAATTCTTTTGGGAAGGAAATGTGTTGTTTCATATAGTAGGCCTGTAATCCGTAGGAATAACTCACTGAAATCCGTACAAACAAGGGTCATGTAAACACACTGAGTCAGATAAAGTTTGAAACACAAAATAATAATTTATTATCCCACAAATAATTATCCGCAATAATGGAAATAAATAAAATTCAATAAAATAATCAAACCAAAACCACTGAAATCTTTCAGAAAACATGTTTGCAATATTAGTGACTGCATATTGTCTCAGTACACGTCCTTGGTATGATATATCTTGAAACATGGGACTGCACAAAGTCCAACATCACAATCCGGACAATGGAACCTGGTTTCCTTTCGAATTTTCTTGCCCTTGTCATCCCGCTTGGAGCAACACACCACACACATCCTAGTAGGCGCTGACTTCCTCTCTGTTGGTGGGATGTGGTCGACGAAGTGACGACCAGTCAGGCGTTCAGGGTTGACAACGCCAACAGCACGGCGTCCAGGTCTACTGCCAGCCACCGGTGTATGATGGCACAGAAATATAGATTCAGAAACCTTCCAAATGTAGTCCGCATGAAGGAGGGTCTGGTCACTTGCCTTTTTCTGCAGAATGTAGGCATTTCAAAGGCACTGTTCAAGAAGATGCCTGAAGATCTTCTTGTAATACTTCTGCTGTTTACGCATCGCAGGGTAAAATGTCATCGCTTGATCAG
Source organism: Leptobrachium leishanense (assembly GCA_009667805.1). NCBI lineage: Eukaryota > Metazoa > Chordata > Amphibia > Anura > Megophryidae > Leptobrachium > Leptobrachium leishanense. The sequence goes on along the minus strand of CM019070.1, from coordinate 147,439,632 downwards.
CTCGTCAACACCTCCCATGGTGGAATTGTAATCCACCACTACATGCGGCTTCATAATGTCTTTGCCACCTCTCGTATGTACCATGACAGTGGAGTTGTCATGGACAGTGCTCATCAGGCAAACATCCTTCTTGTCACGCCAACGCAGTGCCAGCATTTTGCCTTTCTGCCAGGCAACCATGTCTCCAGTCTTCAGCTATTTACTTCTGAAGATTGGTGGCATGTCGCGTCGGTAAGGCTAGGGTCAGACGAACGCATTTTTCACGTCGTCCGTGAAAAAGTTCGGTCGAACGAACGTACGTATTTTCCCCCGGAATACGCGATAGCGGTCATACGATGCGCCTGTTCGTCCGTGATTTTGTACGGATCATCAATAAAACACTTTTTGAGTCTGGACGTTATGTTAGCCGGACATGAGCAGCGTCTGACGTCTCCTAATCACACACACACGCCGCTATGCGGCCGCAGCGCACTCTGTACGTCAGTAGTAGCGGTTTGACGTTCTCGAAAAAATGCGTTCGTTGGCCACTTGCGTTGCGCGGACGAACTTTCGTGCGGCCGTTCGTCGTATGTTCCCCGGCATTGGACGTCATTTGCTGCTAGTACGGCCGTGATTTCGTGCGGCTAAACGCACGTTAAAACTGCGCTAGTCTGACCCTAGCCTTAGGTCGGACGGTCCCATATGCGTCTGTCTTGTGCTGCAGGAGACACTCAGAGAGTTCAGGGGACGTGTAGAAATTGTCCGTTGTCAAACAATAGCCCTGATCCAGCAATGGCTCAATGAGTGACAGCACGGAAGATGTTGCCAATCCATACTTGCTGTATTTGGCAGCGAATTTCGTCCCTTTGCCCGTGTATATAACGGAGTTCCAGATGTAGCCGGATGAGGATTCACACAGCATATAGGATTTGACGCCAAATCGTGCCCTCTTAGATGCAATGTACTGCACCCAGCTCAGCCGTCCCTTGTATGCCATTAGACTTTCGTCTATACTGATGTCCCTCTCTGGCACATAGGTCCGCTGGAAATTTGTGACGATCATTTCATACACGTCCCAAATTTTGCGCGGTTTAGGGGAAGGATGCGTGGTTTCGTCAAATTCCTCATTGTTCACGAAGTGCAGGTACTTCATAATGAGCGCAAACCGGTACTCTGGCATCACCGTGCCAAAGAAAGGCGTTGCAATCAATTTATTGGTTTCCAATACCACCTCTGCATCGGTTTAGCGATAACTCCCTGGAGAATTATCAGGGACAGGAATCTCCAGATCTCATTCTTGGTCACTGGTTCCCACTTTCTGCTACGTGACCAATTCTGCGGCAGAGTAACTGGCTGTTGCTCCTGGTACCGGTTTGTCTCGGTTACAATTTTTTCTATGACCGCATCGGTCAGGAACAAGCGCAGGTATGCCAGGGGGTTGTCGAGTTCAACGTCCACTTTTATACCAGGTGCTCCAGTAAATGGGAACCTTGGGGGCGCTGCATTATCTGCACCATCAATACAGCACCAAGTTGGAACGTCGCTGAGCGCAGCATCAGATTCCTCACAGTCATCACTTTCAGGGTCTGAGGATGAATCGACTCACGAGTCACTGTCGCTCGGTTCCGCAAGCAGTTCGTACTCACTGTCGCTGCTCTCAGGCTGCGCTGCAGCCGCTTTGGAGGTACAAGCGCGCTTTTTGGACGCCATGACCGTAAAAACCGCTGTCAGGACACAGGACCACTCAGTAGGGATACCTGGGCGTGAATGACACAAAGTAATCCTGACCGAATGCATTGCACCTGTCAGGATTTTATACAATCTAATTTTTACATTTTTTTTTTTTACAGGTTTCAAATTTGCCGCCTGGTCACGCCCCCTGTGTCACGTGGCTCACAGGGAGCGGAACCAGGAAGCAAGTCACACGCCGATGCCGCAATCACATGGAGGTGACTGCAGAGACGGCGAGGGAGCGCTGGATGCGGTGAGTATACAGCCCGAGTGTGGCACGGGGTTACCGATCGCAGTAGCAAAATTTAACCCTGAGTCACACTCGGGATTACCGCCAGGGAGGTTAAATATGGTCAAAGTTAAAGTCGAGCTGATCATGGCCTGATCTCTATAGTGCCCAGAATGCACAAATTACAAATTTCAAATAAAACCACCTTATACAACACATTATAAAACACATGCTGCTGTTTTTTTCTTTGACGTAATCGCACGTAAAAAGGAAAAGTAAGGTTAGGTGTTTTTTTTACCTCCTGTTTTCCTTTTGTGGATTTTTCCCATGATGCAACATTTACCAAAATCTGTGCAAAAGTTTTACTTTAACAGTTTAATGAGATGGAGGAGGGAATGTTTATATAAGGCAGCAGGAGAACGAGATAAGAGCTGGCAGCTGAATGAGATAAAACAGGGATCTTAAAAGGCTTCTAATCTACCCCCTGGTGATGTCCTTTGAATACATCCCACACAATAAAATGATGTGAGTCGGTGACTGACCCATTCACTAGATTCTATGACCAAAGCCACACAGTGAGGAGCAAGTGATGGAAAGATTGCGCCCAGTGATACATATAGAGGAAAATATCACACAATGGATGCACCCAGTGACACAGAGAAAAATCTCACACAATGGATGCACCCAGTGACACATATAGAGGAAAATATCACACAATGGATGCGCCCAGTGACACAGAGAAAAATATCACACAATGGATGCACCCAGTGACACAGAGAAAAATATCACACAATGGATGCACCCAGTGACACATATAGAGGAAAATATCACACAATGGATGCACCCAGTGACACATATAGAGGAAAATATCACACAATGGATGCACCCAGTGACACATATAGAGGAAAATATCACACAATGGATGCACCCAGTGACACATATAGAGGAAAATATCACACAATGGATGCGCCCAGTGACACATATAGAGGAAAATATCACACAATGGATGCACCCAGTCACCAGTGACACATATAGAGGAAAATATCACACAATGGATGCACCCAGTGACACGTATAGAGGAAAATATCACACAATGGATGCGCCCAGTGACACGTATAGAGGAAAATATCACACAATGGATGCACCCAGTGACACATATAGAAGAAAATATCACACAATGGATGCACCCAGTGACACAGAGAAAAATATCACACAATGGATGCACCCAGTGACACAGAGAAAAATATCACACAATGGATGCACCCAGTGACACATATAGAGGAAAATATCACACAATGGATGCACCCAGTGACACATATAGAGGAAAATATCACACAATGGATGCACCCAGTGACACATATAGAAGAAAATATCACACAATGGATGCACCCAGTGACAGAGAAAAATATCACACAATGGATGCACCCAGTGACACATAGAGGAAAATAACACACAATGGATGCACCCAGTGACACGTATAGAGGAAAATATCACACAATGGATGCGCCCAGTGACACATATAGAGGAAAATATCACACAATGGATGCGCCCAGTGACACAGAGAAAAATATCACACAATGGATGCACCCAGTGACACAGAGAAAAATATCACACAATGGATGCACCCAGTGACACATATAGAGGAAAATATCACACAATGGATGCACCCAGTGACACATATAGAAGAAAATATCACACAATGGATGCACCCAGTGACAGAGAAAAATATCACACAATGGATGCACCCAGTGACACATAGAGGAAAATAACACACAATGGATGCACCCAGTGACACGTATAGAGGAAAATATCACACAATGGATGCGCCCAGTGACACATATAGAGGAAAATATCACACAATGGATGCGCCCAGTGACACAGAGAAAAATATCACACAATGGATGCACCCAGTGACACAGAGAAAAATATCACACAATGGATGCACCCAGTGACACATATAGAGGAAAATATCACACAATGGATGCACCCAGTCACCAGTGACACATATAGAGGAAAATATCACACAATGGATGCACCCAGTGACACGTATAGAGGAAAATATCACACAATGGATGCGCCCAGTGACACGTATAGAGGAAAATATCACACAATGGATGCACCCAGTGATACATATAGAGGAAAATAACACACAATGGATGCACCCAGTGACACGTATAGAGGAAAATATCACACAACGGATGCGCCCAGTGACACGTATAGAGGAAAATATCACACAATGGATGCACCCAGTGACACATAGAGAAAAATATCACACAATGGATGCACCCAGTGACACATATAGAGGAAAATAACACACAATGGATGCACCCAGTGACACGTATAGAGGAAAATATCACACAACGGATGCGCCCAGTGACACGTATAGAGGAAAATATCACACAATGGATGCACCCAGTGACACATAGAGAAAAATATCACACAATGGATGCACCCAGTGACACATATAGAGGAAAATATTTTCTTAACTAAACAAACAAGAGAGAAACAAACACATGTAAGATATCAGCAACATCAAATAAACACAATAAGGACATGGCATTTTTTTTGGTGGTACTGGCCCTTTAAACAGAGGGTTCGCAGACAAATGATGAAGGTCAACCCCACAATCAGCCTCCTGTATAGTTTTCCAACCACCCTCTGGGCTGTAATCCGACAGGATTACTGTGGGGAAATGCTCGATGATACAGGAGTGAAGACCCAATGTCAAGGATCACCAGATCACAAAAAGCGATGAAGGCCTTACGCTTACAATTTATTTTTACTTGGGTAAGGAGAATGCAGGAAGGGATCTGAGGTTAATGCATTTCACGGAAGAGTAGATTATACTTTATAACAGGTATCAGCAACCTTGGCCCTCCAGATGTTTTGGAACTGCATCTCCCATGATACACAGCTACTCATCAGGTTAGCGGAGCGTTGTGGGTTATGTAGTCCTAACACATCTGGAAGGCCAAGGTTGCTGACCACTGATGTAGGAGATATGGTAGCATGTATGGAGATACAGGGATACAATATAATCAGGGATATCAATAAATAAAAAGGCGATTCCTATTAAATCGGTAATTGACTGAATCCCAATAATCGGTCTATTCTCTTGATAGCATGTCCAGTGCACGGAGGGGATCACGGTGGTCAGATTATGCTTTTAAAATAAAAAACCCGGAGTAGCAGAGGCCTGTGCATGTTCCCCCCCGTTGCTTCCAATATTTTTTAACGTGTAGTACTTTAAACGTTACAGCCTGAAATGGTTTCACGGCTGAAATTATCATTTTTAACCCTTAAAAATTTCATGCTTAATTTGCCTTTTCAATTTATCTGCCGAGCGTTATTTGGAAATGGAAAGTATACCGCCATTAAATCCGCTGCAATTTTCCAAGCGTGCCGTAATGCCTTTTTACGAGGGAATAATGGCAAATCAAAGTGAAATGCCCAGAAATTTTAGGTGTTGGGGAACAGGAAGGCGAACGGCACGCGGCTTTTGATGCTTCTTAGCGAATTGGCCGCAGGGAGGGAGTTCGGAGACCCAGGATTCCACGTTAGAGGAGTTCACCAGAAGGATTAAAAGAAAACGGGTGGTAATCAACGCCTGGCGCAGCCTCGCTAAACCTTTTTTACCCCCGAGGAACCCTTGAAAGAATTTTTCAGGAAAATACTACATAAAAATTGTTATCTACCAGCACAGGGTAATGTAAAAAGTTCAAATCTTTAAGATTTTTTTTTTTAATTCAAACATGATTTATCGTGGAATAAAGGTCAAGGACCAGAGGCCTGTCTTGTATTTAATTATTTAGAAATAAAATAAAGAAAATATAAACAACTATAGCTTTTTAAATAATTTACAGAGTGTGTGTTTAAGATTAAAAAGATTTAAATAAAATATATATTTTTATGAGAAATTGATTTATTTATTTTATTTATAAAGGATTTTTACCAGGAAGGATACATTGAGATTTCTCTCGTTTTCAAGTACGTCCTATGCATATACGTAACGGTTTATTTAATATTCATTTATAATTCCATAGGTATCAAAGCATTTTTAAAATTAAAACAAAGCCCTGAAATATAAAAACTTTAAATATTGTAACTTTCAACAATTATATATAATTAACATTATATGTTACATAAAACAGGTGGTTGGTGCCACCTTTCTGAGCCTTTTCCAGGTAAGGCTGGGGTCAGACCAACGCATTTTTAACGTGCGTTTAGGCGCACTTAATCACGGCCGCACTAGCAGCAAATGACGGGCAATGACGGCCAAAACACGAAGTACGGCCACATGAAAGTCTGGCCACGCAAAGCAAGTGGAAAATGAACGCATTTTTTTGAGAACGCAGAACCACTAGTACTGACACACAGTGCGCTGCGTCCGCTAGCGGCGTGTTTGCGTGATTACGAGATATCAGACGCTGCTAATGTCCAGCCTACATAACGTCCAGACGCAAAAAGTGTTTTATTGACGATCTGTAAAAAATCACGCACGGAAATGCGCGTCGTCTGACCGTTTTCGCGCATTCCGTGAAAAAATACATCAATGCGTTCGGACGCACTTTTGACGGTCGCTGCGAAAAATGCTGTTCGTTTGACCATAGCCTTAGAGACACAAATAGCCATGGCTTCAAACCCTGTGTGAATTATGTCAATTTCAGGCACGCCTCAAGGCACCATCAGATCCCCGTTATAGAGTTATCTTGATCTGCAGCTGAGCAGGACAAAAAGCAAATGAATTGTGTTTACGCTTGGGCTCCAGAACATGTGGGAACGATGCCTGGGGTACCAACACTTTTTAAAACCAGCTGGGAATCTGTCTGAATGATATCTCCCCAGCTGATCCTGCACGGATACCTAACTTGCAGTAACTCCTTTTGGCCAGCAGATGGCAACATCTCCCTACCAATATTTATTACAGTAAGAAATACACTGGGAATATATATTCCCAAAATATTTCTTACGGTTAATTTGAAATTATTTTCCAAAAAACACTGGCACCTGACTGGGTTGTGTTTTTTTTTTTTTTTAGAAAAATCACTTAAGGGGTTATTCAAAGAGACACGTCGGCAAGTCCAATTCATCGACCCTACTGTGAAATCAGCATTCGCCACAGGGTCCCCGAATCGATCCGTCAAACGCATCTGACAAACCACTGAACCGATCAGAACAAACGCTGAAAAACCAGCAAATGCATCCTCAAACTGCCGAATTGATCCGGTAAACCGTCGATCGCACCTGAAAAAAGTCGACCAGCCGCCGAACAGAGGTAAAAAAAAAAAAAAAACTTTTGAACAGCGATTTAAAAAAAAAAAAAATGCATGAAAATGCCTGTGAATTATATAAAGGTCCTATGAATAATAATAAATGGGTCAGTTACAAAATTTTCAAAAAAAAAAACCCATGTAAAAAAAATAATTATTGGAATCAAAAATTTCAACCAAAAAAAGGCCTGAAAAATGAGAATTCTAAAGAGACTTTTTGCTGCAAATGAAAAGAATAAAAAGGTTGAATAAATAAATTGGGAAACCTATGGGGTTCACCTGTCGAATGAAACCACCGAAAATCAGGGCATGTCGGCAACTTTTCACTGCTGTTCGATGTTCTCTGACTATATTAACCATTACTTCTCTATGGGGGATTTCACTGCGGCTGAAGGTCACCGTATTTCGTTAGTAATTTGTTATTATTTGGCAAATTGCCAACTTTTTCAATAGCCGAATGGCCACGAAATTGCGCCGTACGGGGAAATTCACAGGTGCAATAACCCCTTTTGTAGTGAAGGGTTTAAGGACAAGGTACACCATATGGTATACATATGGAATACCACAGACTGCCAATCCAATAGTGCTGCCGGTCATTGCCTGCAGCGTACACCAGATTCTCGTCCTACAATAACCAGCAGCTCAGCAATCCCTTCTATAAAAAGAGGAGAGCAATAAAGAGGCTGGTGGCCAAGGATTGATTATTGCGGTTTATGTTTAAAGGCCGACCTCTGTAGTAACGGTAAAAAGCACATGGCCGTGCAAGACGAAAAGCTGAAATGCCACAAAATGGGCACAAGGGAAACCTTGAAATAAAAAAATAAAATATAAACTAAAAGTAATTAATTTACTGTTTTAATCATCTCGCACTCATTTAAGATTCCCTTTAATGTTCAAACGACATCAAAGCCGGGTGCGTCAGCGAGCTGGGAAACCTGAGCGGGACCCATTCTGTCAGACAACTAATCAAAGGGGTTAAAGTGACACAAAATTATTAATAATTTTTTCGTTATTTCTTGAGAGAGGCACTTGAGGATGAGCAACATAAAGCAAGGTTACCCAGCTGTACCACGGGCGAAAAACGAGGTCTGTGATAACAGCTAGCTCCTCTGCCCACATCTGCAAAGCTTATCCTAGATTCAGATGTACAGGTCCCATTATGCCAAGGCAGCCCTAAGACTGGATGAGCATCAAAGGGCATGTAGTTCAGACGCATATGGGGTAACAAGGTTAGATATCACCGGCCTGGACGTATGGTCACAATAACTTTCTTACCGGTCTTCTCATTAAAGTGCCGGAATAAAATTTTACCTCTTTTCCCAAATTAAGCTCAAATACAAAATATAGTCTGCCGATCCCAAAATATACGTCTCTTCATCCTCCTCCTTTCCACGATCAGCACATTATCTTCAACATCATCAGATGCCACGTGCCCGTCATGCCTGGTGCCCGCTGCTGGCAAGTTTCTTATTAAAAACCATGCAATGGCAGAGACACTTTATGTGTTTTTTTACATAATGGGTTATTCACAGGGATCATTCTGTCGTTCCCCACACTTTGGGGACTCAAACGTCCCCCACCCCGCTGTGAATTCACCATTCACCGCAGGGGTCCCCGAAGTGCAGGTAATCAGCTGCCGAATGCTGCCGACAACCCGCCAGACAGTCGCCAAACGCAGCTGACGAGCCGCCGAACACAGCGCCGACCAACTGCAGAAGAAAGTCTACTAGCTGCCGGACTGGTAAAAAAAAATTGACGATTGAAAGTGTCAAAATTGAAACGCTGTTAGCAAAAAGACTACCGAACAAAATGCCTGGAATTTACATATAACATCCAATGAATGATAATAAAAAGGTCTGTTACAGAAAAAAAAAAATTGTAAAAAATCTCGTAAAATGCCTAAAAGATCCTAAAAAAATAATAAAATAAAAACAATCAATAGAGAGACTTTTTGCTGCAGATTAAAAGAATAAACGTTTTATTAGATGTTTAATTTAAAAAACGTGAATATTTATAACACTGAAACATATGGGATTCGCTGATTAAACCTGGCGAATGAAACCATTGAACATCAGGGCATTTTGCAACTCTTCTCTGCTGTTCGGTGTCTGTGAATCGAATAAACCATTGCTTCTCTATGGGGGGATTTCACCGCCGTCAAACAGGCACCGTACTTGCTGACAGTTTGCCAAAATTTATTTATTTTATTTATTTATAAAGGATTTTACCAGGAAGGATACATTGAGATTTCTCTCGTTTTCAAGTATGTCCTGGGTTCGAGAACATTGAAGTGTTACAGAAATACAAAATAGTAAAAATGCAAGATATTAACACAAGACCAAATATACAGATTATTTCCTACATATTTATTTTTCTGTTAAAGTCATTATGTTACATGTTTACAGGTGCATTCTGTATTGAGGTATGTTAATAGGGAAGTCTTAAGGGACTTTAGACTGGGGGAAGATTTGACGGTGTCTGGGAGGTTATTCCATATTTGCGAATTGCCTGCTCTCTGAATAGCCGATTGGCCACAAAATGTCATCGCATGGGCAAATTCCCTGTTTGGTGCAAGTTCGGGGCCAGATCGGCTCTCGCTGAATAACCCTGTTAGTTTACACTTTGTGTCTCGCATTATCTGTAGTTTGTATCGAGCTCACAAACCACTGTTACTTGATTGAAAGATCGGTCATTTTACTCTATTTACGGTGGATCAAACATGGACAAATTACGATGAATTCACTGTTCAGGGAGCTCCCACCGTACTTTGCCATATTTCTCACCGATCTTTTCACTGCAGTTTAAGACATAGATTTAATGTGCAATTCAGCGCAGTTTCCACCAATGCTTGAGGCGAAGTCGCCTAGTGTGGTCCTCACTGTAATGTGTGTCGGAGGTCAGCGGAGACCACTTTGAAATCATCTTCGTATATTCCCTGGTGATACAAACAAGGGCAGAACACGTTGGAGAAAAGGTGCAGCTTACTCCTTATACAGAAGAATAACGTTGCTGCGGCAGTTCGTTGTTCATATCACACCAACTTTGCCTGCCGGCAGCGGTGCACGTGCCTTTTTCCTCCTCGGGACACATATACATCTTGTATATGCGCCTGTGCCCAAAACAAACATGGCCGCCAGCAATGACGGGTCATCAGCACATATGTGCACTTACGTCTCTGCCGCGCATGCACTGGGGCAGTCTAACCATGCATGTGTCATAACGGGCACAAGGTGACGGACCATCATTGCCAATGCCCATTTCTGTTCTGGTCACTGGCACATAGAAAGCATAATAAGCGGCATACAGGCAAATCAAGTGCCCGCTGCCATCTCGCCGGCGTTAGATTTTCCTTTTCTTTATAGCCGAAGTTCAACGTAGTTACAACACCCCTGAACATCGGCACCATATGGATTAACCCTTTAGTTTTTTTCTTGAATAATCACAAATAAACTAAACACTGACGTTGGCAGATAAGCTTACACTTTAAAACCCGTTACAGTGCCTCTAAAATCGGTGTTATTCAGCAAGACAATGGGATTTGGGGCAAAGCTGGCGTTTTTCTTATCGATTTTCTGGGATGATCGCCATGTGGTCCATGCAGCTGTCACAGCACTGCAGGAGCTTTACGACTGCACAAACACATGCAGGTCTCCTTTAAGAATCTATTCTGTGACCCGGATTGCTTCATTGAGCTTTTAAGGGGGTATCAGGACCTTCTCGATTGGGATTAAGCAGATCTGTCTCATTTCGGCAGTCAGCTTTCATTGACGGCGATGGGAATGAGCTGTGTGAGCCGTCCTGATCTGCTTCGTGCCTCATATAGCAAGGCACCCTAGGGGTATTAACGTATATGAGCAGGAAGGCAAATCTGTCTGTTTTCTCTGGTTAACGTCCATGGACAGCAATGGGATTTAAGCAGAGATGACTGCCAGATCTGCTTATTCCTCCTTCAGATGTACAGGACATAGCAACCTTCAGCGCCCCGGCTCTTAAGAATTACACGTCTCATGATGCTCAGCCGACAGGAAGCCCAGTGAATTGCACAGGACACAAGCTGAACCAGAGAAGAAAGGTTACGAGTCTAGACCACTCCGGTCATCGCCTGGTATCTAGCACACCATGATCAGTTAAGATGCATTCAATGGCCATGGTGTCCCTTTTAATATGCACGTAGTCCGCAGACTTCTCCCTCCAGACATACCAGCTGATACATATCTTGTTTGATCGTAAAAAGGAATAGTTGGCTGATTTTGCGGTTTATGTTTCATTAAAAAAAAAACTATTCCTTCCATCATAAAGACAAAGCAACCGTGGCAGTCCAGCTGTACTAACTCGCTGTTTAGTAAATAGACCCCTAAATATTTAAGGCAGTGACATCATTTCTTGTTGCTTAGAGGGTTATTCAAAGAGAATCGAAAAGTCACCACACGTTCGGTGACTTTTCGTTCTCTTCAATTCGGTGCGATTCGGCGATCCCATTCCGGTCATACACCTCTGCCCTCCACTTGGCCAAACAATCCTTCTTCTCATCTCTTATATCTACGCTTTCCTCCAACCCTAAACGGCTCTGGTCCACCTTCAACACCCTCCTCTACCCACCTGCACCTCCCCCCACAGCTGCCTTCAGCGCTCAAGACCTGGCAGACTACTTCCTCAGTAAAACTGTAAATATCAGAAGCAACATCCCAACACAAGATAGTTATCTACCACCTCCACTCCCAGAGGTCCCCTCTGCCACCCTCTGTCGCTTCCTCCCAGCCACTGAGGAGGAAGTCAATTCCTTATTGTCCTCCTCACATCTCACCACGTGCCCGCTCGACCCCATTCCCTCACATCTAATTCCTCCCCTCTCCTCCTCCCTCACCCCTGCTCTCACACACATCTTCAACCTATCTCTCTCCACTGGCTCCTTTCCATCCGCCTTCAAACACGCGCTAGTTACCCTTTACTAAAGAAACCATCCCTCGATCCCAACTCTCCATCCAACTACCGCCCTGTATCCCTGCTTCCCTTTACCTCTAAGCTCTTAGAAAAACTAGTCTTCAACCGCCTCTCCCTCTTCCTGTCCTCCAATTCCCTACTTGACCCCCTGCAATCTGGCTTCCGTCCCTACACTCAGCTGAAACTGCCCTCACCAAAGTCACCAACGACCTCCTAACTGCTAAAAAACACAGCCACTATTCTATTCTCATCCTGCTCGACCTCTCGGCTGCTTTTGACACTGTTGACCACCCCCTCCTTCTACAGACCCTCAACTCTCTGGGTCTCGGTGACACAGCACTCGCTTGGGTCGAATCCTATTTATCCAACAGGTCCTTCTGTGTGTCCTTTGCTGGAAACTCCTCCTCCTCATTGCCTCTATCTGTTGGTGTACCTCAAGGCTCTGTCCTTGGTCCTCTGCTCTTTTCCATCTACACCTCCTCCCTGGGCAAAATCATCAACAGCTTTGGCTTTAATTACCACCTCTACGCTGATGACACTCAGATCTACCTCTCTACCCCTGATCTCTCCCCCTGTCCTTTCAAAAGTCAGTGACTGTTTATCTGGCATCTCCTCCTGGATGGCCTCCCACCACCTAAAGATCAACATGTCAAAGACTGAACTCCTACTTATTCCTCCCTCCAATGCCTCCCCACCTCCTGACTTCTCTATCACGGTGGAGGGTATCACCATCTCCCCATCAAACCAAGTTCGCTGTCTTGGAGTTACACTTGACTCTGCTCTTTCCTTCATCCCCCACATCAAGTCTCTTTCCTCCTCCTGCCGATACCAACTGCGTAATATTTCCCGAATTCGGCCATTTCTTACCGCTGTCACCACAAAACAACTCATGCATGCCCTGATAATCTCCCAACTCGACTATTGCAATAATCTCTTATCTGGCCTCCCTCTGTCCCGCCTCTCCCCCCTACAATCCATCCTGAACGCCTCCGCCAGGCTAATTCACCTCACCCGCCGCTCTGTCTCTGCCACTCCCCTCTGCGAGTCCCTTCACTGGCTCCCCATCCACTGCAGAATTAAGTTCAAAATCCTTATCCTTACCTACAAAACCCTCACTAACTCAGCTCCCCACTACCTGTCCTCACTGATCACCAAATACACCCCGGCCCGCTCCCTAAGGTCAAACAGTGACCTGCGCCTAGCTTCTCCCCGCATCACCTCTTCCCATGATAGACTGCAGGATTTCTCACGCGCAGCCCCCACTCTCTGGAACGCTCTCCCTCGTACTGTCAGACTTTCCCCTAACTTCTCTTCCTTCAAACGCTCCCTTAAAACGTTCCTATTTAGGGAAGCCTACCCCCCAACTCACTGACGCAACCATCAATCACTCTCACCTTACAGTTCTCTCCTCCTGTTTCCAACCCCAACCCTCCTAGATTGTGAGTTCCTACAGGAATAGGGCCCTCATCTCCTCCTGTACTGTTTGTCAAATGTTGTTCAATGTATTGTAACCCTGTCTATACTGTGCTTATTGTACAGCGCTGTGGAATATGCTGGCGCTTTATAAATAAAGAATAATAATAATAATAATAATTCCGGCGACCCTGCGGTGTATGTTTCTATGTTTCTATGTGTATTCAGCAAGCAGCACAGGGCCGTCGTAGTGCAGGGAAAAGCTGCCGCAAACACGCCGAACACTCACCGCAAAACCCGGCGAACGCACACCGAAACCCGCAAAAACCTCTGGATTAGCCTCGCCAAACACACTGGAGAAACCCGAGCAGTAGCCGATCACAGTGCAGAGCAGCCGCCGGAAAAACCCAACACCGCAGACGAATGGAGTGAAAAAAAAAATAAAACAGTTCGCTTGAATGTTTGAAAAGTGAAACGCTGTTTGCAAAGATACTACTGAGCGAAAATGTCTGAAATTTACATATAAGATCCAATGAATGATAATAAAAAGGGCTGTTACAGAAAAAAAGAAAAAAATTCGCAATAAAATACCGATAGACTTTTCACTGCAGAATATTATAATCAACGGTTTATTAGATATTGGATTAAAACGGGAATATTTTTAACATTAAAGTCTATGGGATTCTCCTGAATAAACCTGTCGAATGAAACCACTGAACAGCAGGGCAATTCGGCAACTTTTCACTGCTGGTTTGTGTTCTCTGAATAGACGAAGCATTGCTTCTCTATGGGGAATTCACTGCCCTCGAACGGGCAACGAACAGGCATCGTATGTGCAGGCAATTCGCCAACATTTGGCGAACTGCCTGCTCTCTGGATAGCCGAATGGCCAGGAAATGTAACCATGCGCTGAATTTCACTGTTCGGTTACCTTTCGGCCACAATTCGAATCTCTTTGAATAACCCTGCTTGTATTCCAGACCTTCTGGTTCTCCAAACAACTCCCATGATGCGCAGCCAGGCATCACGCTTGTGTCCACAGTTGTCACCTCCAAGTCATCACATCCCTTAGGTATTGTTATTTATTAAGTACCAACACATTCCACAGCGCTGTACAATGGGTAAAGACCGGACAATTCTACAATACATCGAGGAGACAGGTCAGTATTGCTGTCTGTCTGTCCGAGCTGCAGTCACATTCAGCAGAGTGCCACTATATCTCTGTCAGCGATCACTCGGGCATCGTCTCCCCCGCTCCTCGTATTAGCACAGGATGCAGTCTGTCTCTTTCTTAATAGCTTCGTCCATCTTTCTCAGGTCGTCGCGTGGAATATTTATCCATGTTCTGTCCCCGGCACCGGAAGGCTGTGTGAAATCAATACCCGGCTTATAGAAAAAGGAATTCACCTCCACTCACTATTTATCTTCTAAACAGGATCCTGTGCCACCGGGACAACCACTCCCATCATGGTGGGAAACTATGTCCAGAGGGTGTTTTCTTTAACAAGATCGCCTTGTTAAGGACTCTTTCACTACCAAGACACAACACCCCCCCCCCCCGGGCTGGGAAGGTGAACCTTGACAACTCCAGGTTGGCTGAGAATGATGGGACACATTTTAATGTTGGATATCACTCAGAGCAGTGGTTCGTAACCCTGGTTCTCAAGTACCCCCTAACAGGCCAGATTTTGAGGGTTATCTTGGGGAAATGCAGACTGAATCCTGCAATCACTGAGCAGCAAATCATATCACCTGTGCTGTGCTTCACATATCCTGCAAACCTGGCCTGTTTGGGACCACTGGCTTAGAGGAGCCGTGTCTTATCTTAAAATGGAGAAAGAACTGTAAAAGGCTTATTTTTGAAGAGGATAAATGGAGTAAAAATGTAATTATGAAGACCTTATGAAAATCATACGAATATATATCACTATAAGGCTGGGGTCAGACGAACGCAGTGCGAATGCGCGTGCAGCCGCACTTTATCATGGCCGTAGTAGCAGCAAATGACGGCCAATGTACAAAGTACGGGCGCACGAAAGTGTGGCTGCGCAACGCAAGCAGCACACAAACACATTTTTTTCGAGAACGTGATACCGCTAGTACTGACGTACAGAGTGCGCTGCGTTCGCTAGCGGCATGTTTGCGTGATTAGGAGACGTCAGATGCTGCTAATGTCCGGCCAACATAACGTCCAGACGCAAAAAGGGTTTTATTGATGATCCGTACAAAATCACAGACGCAAATGCGCATCGTATGACCGCTATCGCGTATTCCGGGAAAAAATACGTCCATTCGTTCGAACGCACATTTTCACAGACAACGCGGAAAATGCGTTAGTCTGACCCTAGCCTAAGCTGTAGAGTCAGAGACCTTAAGCATAATATATACTTAATAATATAATATATAATTACAGACTTTAGGGACTGGATAATGTCGTTCTTTACGCGATTTTTGAATTTACGGAAGAGAAAAGAACATGGCGATCGAGAGGGATTCATTAGTGGAGCTACACAACTAAAAACACACAAACCTTTCTCTGGTGTGAGAGCATTGTGTGTCTGAGCCAAAACATTGTGAATCGGTCAAGATATAAATCTCCTTTAACCTCCCTGGCGGTTATCCCGAGTGTGTGTCGGGGTTAAATTTCACCACTGAGAGTGGTAGCCCCGAGACACACTCGGGCTGTATAAATCACCTCTCCGTGCGCTCCCTCACTGAACTCTGCAGTCTCCTCCGGCGATCGCGGCGTTTTACTTCCTGGATTCCTTCTCGCGAGGAAGGAACTAGGAAGTATAAGGTCTTTGTCGCCGGAGGAGGCACCTGGGGACTTCGAGGGAGCGCACGGAGAGGTGATGTATCCAGCGGCATCCCGAGTGTTGCTCGAGGTTACCGCTTCCAACACAGGAATTTAACCCCGAGCCACACTCGGGATGCCGCTAGGGGGGCGGGGGGGAAATAGAAAGCTTTTAGACGTGGTTTTTCAGGAAAATTAGACCGCCAGGGAGGTTAATGGATCTCTCGAGTGCCTGGGCCACGTTTCCTTCTTTATTGTCTGGAAGATTTTATATATATTAAAATAAGAATTTTATTATACAGGACGTCCATAAAGTCTCTTTACAATTTAAAAAATTTATTCCAAAGGCAAATGAAAAGACAGAAGTGAAAATTATTACAAAATGAGACGTATATATTTAAGGTTTTTTTGCCTCATTTAATACACCTCTATATGGGCGCCATTAGTTGCACGAAGCACATCAACACGGTGCTGGATTTCTTGCCGTGTTGGCTGTAGCTTCCCCTCATCAATGGTGACAATGGTATCAGTCATCCTCTGCTTTAGATGAATGTGTGGGATCATGTGCAATCGAATCATTGGTCTGTTTTTCTTCCGCGAGACATTAATTACTGCAAATGTTTACCTTGACCTTTTGACTAAATACGCAGCACCACAACTACATGACCTTCAAGCAGCCATCATTTTCCAGCAAGATGCTGCACCACCACATTGGGGACTGCGTGTTGGTGGGTTCCTACATGAAACATTTCCAGAGCGAGAGATTGGAAGGGGAGACCCAATTCCTTGATCACCTCGTTCAGATATCACTCCCCTCCACTTCTTTCTATGGGGAAATGTTATAATATGGTGTATGGAACAAAGGTACAAAGGGACATCTTTAATATAAAGCAGAGGATGACTGATACCATTGCCACCATTGATGAGGGGAAGCTACAGCCAACATGGCAAGAAATCCAGTACCGTCTTGATGTGCTTTGTGCAACTAATGGTGCCCATATAGAGGTGTATTAACCCTTTCACTGCGGAGGACGCGCTCAGCGCGTCCACCCGCAGTGTCGTTCCATGCGGAGGACGCGCTCAGCGCGTCCTCCCTTTGCGGCCAGCGATCGGCCGGATTCCAGCTGATCGCTGTGCCCCCCCGGTGCGGGCTGACATCCTCAATGTCAGCCCAGCACTCGGAGAACCTGGCGGGCCATTAGATGTCATCGCGGCAGTGCGATGACATCTAATTCAGGCGCCCCCCCCCCCCGCGTGTGCAGAGGAAGCGCCTGAAAGGGAGGGGGGGCAGGTCCTTCGGACCTCTCTCCCTCCCGATCGCCGGGGTGCACTGGGTTAAGCCAGGCACCGTTTGGAAGGCACAGCCTGCCCTTCCAAACGGTGGCTGTCATTATCCCCTGGGGAGCCGGATCACGATTCCGAGCTGAAAAGCCCCGGATAGTGATCCTTTCCCGGAGCTGGCCGACATCTTGGATGTCGGCCAAGCCTCCGGGAACTCCCCCTGAGGACTGGCGTCATCGTGCATAGTACGATGACGCCAGTCCTGGAGTTAGGGGGTTCCAATGAACCCCCTATCTACCGATCCGTGGCAGCTAGGGGTTAATGTTTGATATGGTTGGATCGGCCAGAGGATGGCCTTTCCAACGATGGCAAACTTGAACATGTAAAAAGTTTTTAAAAAAAAATCAAAAAATTAAAATGCTGTCTTCTTCAGTAGCAAAATTGTCAGATTTTTTTGACACAGACAATTTTTCCCCTGAAGAAGACAGCATGTACGCTGTCGATACGCGTTTGGTGTGTTCTGCTACATTGCATTTCTGAACACATTGTGGTTTTTAGCTGTTTGGAATTTTTCCATGTAAAATCTTTTGACTTTATGGCTATCTGGTGGACAATTGTTGTAGAATTTACTATGGCCTAAATATATTGTCTTCTTCTTTGATTGTCAATTTATATACTTAATACTGAGCCTTCACTCTGCATAAGGAGCTTTAATTGGTGGCTCCCAATGAGTTTTGTTCTACTGGTTACATTTCTGTAGACCTTATTTACCAGATACCATTGTTTCCAATTTGCTTTCTTTTCGTGTTTTTATGTTGTGTGTTATTTCATGTTTAATAAAATTAATTTATTCACGGGGACCTGATCCCACTAGTGACCTCCATTATACTTGCTATGCTGGATGGTTATAAGTTTTGTGTATGTCTATGATAAGGAGGGTTAGGCCCTTGGATCAGAGTGCTTGGCGCCTTTGTCTGGTATCCCCTGTTGTTGTTATCGATTGGGCAGTGTGCTGCACAACTATAATTTATTGACCAGTAGGGTATCCTGTCACCTGACAGATACAAGTATTTATAAAGCGCCAACAAATTCCTTAGATCTGTACAAAGGGAGAGACAGAATAACAAATATACATACACGTTACACACACAGAACGGAAGGAGGGAAGATCCTGCTCGAGAGCTTACACTCTAAGAGTGTCCAACTGCTTTCCCTTTGACTTTGTTCAATACATATCCAGGAAAACATGGCCGATCTGTCACCCTAGGCAGCGAGGCTCAGGGCACATCGCTGCGGAAAGGCAGGAATTGTGTAAGCATGTAGCTTGGCTTCCTGTCTCCAACGCCAAGCTGAAACGGGATGGGGGAACCTTTTATGATGCACACACATCCCTTGGGTCTGCAGACACCTGCGCCACAAGAGAAAAGGAAAGTTATATGGGCTCTGTGGCTGAAATTCACCCCAGGACCCCACCAGGTATCAGGACAAGTCAGTAGAAGGAAGCTTCTCTTTAGCCTCCAATGAAACCTATGAGCTTTCTGATTGGCTGAGTCACTTCCTGATCTGGTGAGACCATACAAGCTGACGTGGCGCAATCTATGGAGGATCAATTAATCCTTTTTTAAGTGTTTCTCTATATAAAAATAATAAAATTTAAAAGAAACACACAGGTCTATTCACTAAAGGTGAAATTCAGGAGAATTGGCAGGATAAGAGAAAAGGCTAGGACAAAACAATAGTCTCCCAATTATCTCTCTTTCCAAATCAGTGATTTGTTCTTAATCTAAGAGTTTCACATTTTAGTGAATAGATCTGTATGTTTTTTTTAAAAAAATTTATATAGAGAAATACTTAAAAAAAGATTAATTGATCCTCCATAGATTGCGCCACGTCAGCTTGTATGGTCTGGCCAGATCAGGAAGTGACTCAGCCAATCAGAAAGCTCATATGTTTCATATATAGACCGGTTAGATTTAAACAAAAATTGTGTATGTACTTTAAATATTTAACATTATTAATAATGTTCCCGCTGCTTTTGGGAAAGTGCGCAGTTACGAAACCTGTCTCATTTATCATTTTGGGTTTCATGGGGAGCATATACCTGTATAGTTTTAGTACGTATAATCCCATTCAACGTCAACGGGAAGTGTAACCACGTGGAAAGAGGAAACAGAGTCAACGAATGATTACACGGGGGGATGCTATGTCACCATGAGGAGGATTTGAGAAGAATTGGCTTCAGGACATGCCTCGCTTACCCCTAGTGCTCACCGGTGAATTACGTCCCCCTGGAACGTGCAGTCTGCTCATAAACATCTAAAGAGCGGCTGGATGGGGAGGACTGAATTTACCGAGCTCCAGGAAGCTGTCACGGCTAAAAAATGACTGTCATGGACCCCTGAGAGCAGAGAGTGGACAGGCCGTCCCAAAATAATAAATCTCTTCTCAAGTACTAAAGCGGCCAGTGAGGTGGAGGGAAGCAGCGCCAGAAAGGAGGAGAGGGAGCGCAGGTAAAGAGGGGTTTGGGAGAATTGATGCAAAAAAGGCTAAATGGGGGTAAAAAAATCGATTTCTCTTTTGGTTCTTTTGCCTACTTCTTACCATTTTTTTATTGCCAGTTAATCTGTATATTTGTGTTTTTTTTTTAAATCTTGCATTTTATTACTTTGTATTACTGTAATAACTGTAACAATAAAATGTTTCTTGAACAAAGGAAATACTGAAAACGAGAGAAATCTGAATGTATCCTTCCTGCTAAGGCTGGGGTCAGACGAGCGTGATTTCTACGGACTGTACGTCCGTGCAGTACGGACATCGTCAGTACGGATGACGCAGTAGTGGTCACACAGTCCGTTTTTTCACTGAAGTTATTTTTGACGGATGTAGGAGGGAAAAATAAATTACAATGAAAAAACATTCTGTCCGTCAAAAATGCTGGACGTATAAATGCAGTCCGTCTGACCATGCTCCATCACTCACACACAAAGCTATGCAGACGTTGTGGACGTGGCGCACTCCGCACGTCCGTTCTAGCAGTATTACGTTCTTGCCTAACCTGCGTCCGTTTGCCGCGGCCGTTGTGCGTCCGCAGTTCAGTGCGGACGTACTTCATGTGTCGGGCTCCAATGGACTTTCTTTCATGCTATCACGGACGTACTTTTAGGCGCAATCACGGACGTGAACACTACGCTCGTCTGACACCAGCCTAAGGCTAGGGTCAGACGATCGTGATTTCTACGGACTGTACGTCCTTGCACACGGACGTACGTCAGTACGGAAGACACAGTAGTGGCCACACAGTCCGTTTATTTACTGATGTATATTTTTGACGGATGTATGAGAGAAAAATAGATTAAAAATCAAAACCATTTTGTCCGTGAAAAATGCTGGACGTATAAATGCCGTCCATCTGACCACGTTCCATCACTCACACACAAAGCTATGCGGATGTTGCGGACGCAGCGCACTTTGTGCGGCCGTTCTAGTGGTTGTACGTTCTTGCCTGCCTTGCGTCCGTGGGCCGTGGCCGTAGTGCGTCCGCAGTTCAGTGCAGACGTACTTCATGTGTCAGGCTCCAATGGGCTTTCTGTCATGCTATCACGGACGTACTTTTAGGCGCAATCACGGACGTGAACACTACGCTCGTCTGACCCCAGCCTAAAATGCTTCATAAATAAATAAATTCTTACCCTCACCTCGGCCTCTCACATCATCCTCACCCGGAAGTTGAACAAGTGGTCCTACAATACAGAACCCTGCAATGTCTAATATCCCATACATAGTGAACTGCATTTTTTAGTACTCGTAGCCAGCATTTTGTGGCTGAGGAGGCTATATGAGATCCCCGAAAAAAGGCCCGGCTGTGAGTGGCTGTTTGAATTAAGGCAATGGGCTGTATGATGCTTCAATAAGCCCAAGGGATTCACAGTCTAACGCAGGGGGTCAGCAACATTGACCTTCTAGATGTTTTGAACTACATTTCCCATTAGGCTCTGCCAACCAAATGAGTAGCTTGAGCATCACCAGAGATGTAGTTCTAAAATATCTGGAAGACCAAATGTTGCTGACCCTTGGTCTAGGGCAGTGATGGTGAACCTTGGCACCTCAGATGTTTTGAAACTACATATCCCATGATGCTCCGTCAGCATTAAGGCATGTTGAGCATCATGGAACATGTAGTTCAGAAACCTTTGGGGGTGCCAAGGGTCGTCATTACTGGACTAGGGTATGCATCAGTTAACCAGTAGATGACATATAGGAAGTGAGCATTGCCTGGCAGCTGAGCTTGCAATTTATAGCATTCTAGCTGCTGCTTCTTCTCCCATGATGCTCAGCCAATGTTCCCTTTGGGTGCCACAGTCCTAAGGACCTGCATGTTAAATAATTGCATAGGAAAGCTGTATTGCTTGTTCACCAAGCTTGCAATCTATTGCATAACTGCAGCTGTTTCTACCCTCAGGATGCGCAGACATTGTGCCCAATGAGAGTGGCAGTCCAACCTATACACATGATAAAGAGTGAAGGATGTGCAGAAAAGCCATGTCGATGACCGCTGAGCTTGCGATCTATAGCTCTCCAGCAGTTGCATTTTGCTCCTGTGGCACACTCCTCCGCTGCGCCCACTGGGAGTCACAGTCCACAGCAGATGCACATTAAATTAGCTGCTAATGTGCTCAGATTAGCAAGTGCCGTTGCCGTTGAGTGCTCTGGAAGCACACTCCTGGCTAATTAACTCCAGGCTCATATTTGTCTCACTTGCTGACGACTCCTTGTTCCTCCGTCGCCAAGCCGCATATGGCAAACGAGGGAGCGGGCAGATGGGAGAGAGTGATGTGCCGCAATGTGCTTCCGCTGGCGGCGAGGCTTATGTGGGAATAAATGAACGGGTTAAGCAAATCACGGCCATGCCACGTATGTGAACCAACGCCCATCCGCTGCCCTTTACACAAGAAGAGATTGCGGCCCACCCAGCAAGAGAAAGCATATCAGGGTCGCTGTAATACAGACTGAAAGATGGCTAATTATCAGAGCATATTAAGCGTCGTCAGATAATGAGTCCATTACCAAGACGTGCGCTTTAAACAAGCAGCTCCTGACTTCAGGTATAATGAGAAGACCCCCTCAATGTGGCCCGCCACCCCCAACAAGGAACGATGGATCAAACGTCCGAATATCAGCCACGCCAAGTAAAACGCAAGCGCCGGGCCTCTCAGTACTAAAATAAAAACAGAATAAAAAACAGCGCAGAGCATGTAAGCGTAATGGGCTCTCGCTCGCTCGCTCGCTGCTAATTGATTTTGAGGGAAGAGAGAATTAGACCAATTCTACGGATGATTCCTTTGAGGGTTTCTTCTAGGACTAATTTGTTGTCTACGGTTTTTAGTCGCTGAGAGTATGAAAGTACTTTTGCTTTTATTTTTTTCCTTTGTATTGTTTTGTGCTGTAATTCTGGAATGTCTCGAGAAGATATTGGTGGACACGGGAAATAAAATGATTATGTGCGACAGGTGGGGGATTCTTCAAAAAGTATGCTGGGGGGGCTGAATGGTCACAAGCGACGTCTTACAGGCGTACTGACTAAACAAGGGGGTATATACAGCGTGCATGTGTGATAACGTGTATTACTGGGACATACACAGCGTGCATGTGTGATAACGTGTATTACTGGGACATACACAGCGTGCATGTGTGATAACGTGTATTACTGGGATATACACAGCGTGCATGCGTGATAACGTGCATTACTGGGATATACACAGCGTGCATGCGTGATAACGTGCATTACTGGAATATACACAGCGTGCATGCGTGATAACGTGCATTACTGGAATATACACAGCGTGCATGCGTGATAACGTGCATTACTGGAATATACACAGCGTGCATGCGTGATAACGTGCATTACTGGAATATACACAGCGTGCATGTGTGATAACGTGTATTACTGGGATATACACAGTGTGCATGCGTGATAACGTGCATTACTGGAATATACACAGCGTGCATGCGTGATAACGTGCATTACTGGAATATACACAGCGTGCATGCGTGATAACGTGCATTACTGGAATATACACAGCGTGCATGTGTGAGAACGTGTATTACTGGGATATACACAGCGTGCATGCGTGATAACATGTATTACTGGGATATACACAGCGTGCATGCGTGATAACGTGCATTACTGGGATATACACAGTGTGCATGCGTGATAACGTGCATTACTGGAATATACACAGCGTGCATGCGTGATAACGTGCATTACTGGAATATACACAGCGTGCATGCGTGATAACGTGCATTACTGGAATATACACAGCGTGCATGCGTGATAACGTGCATTACTGGAATATACACAGCGTGCATGCGTGATAACGTGCATTACTGGAATATACACAGCGTGCATGCGTGATAACGTGCATTACTGGGATATGCACAGCGTGCATGTGTGATAACGTGTATTACTGGGATATACACAGCGTGCATGCGTGATAACGTGCATTACTGGGATATGCACAGCGTGCATGCGTGATAACCCTGGATATACACATTATCACACGTGCACTTTGTGTATTACTGGGATATGGCAATATATGCAAGCATGTGTAATCATACACCTGTACAGCACATTCACCCTATATGTGTAATATATATAGGTATGTGTGTGTGTATATATGTAACTGCATTCACACTGTGTGAAATATATATATGTGTGTGTGTAACTGCATTCACACACACTGTACTAGTTCTGTGTGCATTGCCTTTTTTATCCAACTAAGCATCAGGGAAAATTCTCTTTGAGCATCTTCAGCATAGAGTGCAGACGTGGTACACTTCCCCCACCGCTGACACTAATTGTCCACGTCCAGCTCCATTGTGTTTGTGCCTTTGTGTTGGTATTGCCAAGCTCTGCATGACTGGATTACAACATCAAGTCCCAAAAAATCCATTTCAATCAGTGAAGTGTGAGACGCGAGAGAAGCACCCCATCCCTGGGCCCGGGCGGCAGCTGAGAGACACTTGTCACCTCGTCCTAGTGAACACAAAGGACACTCGCTGGCACCGAGCACACAATGTGAAAGGCAAGTAAAATGCAATGAAATAGACAGGCACACGTGTCTCTACATTGTATGTTCCCATGCGCTTACTAGTAATCCGAGTCCTGCAAATCAAATCCAACCTCAAATCATTGCGTTATTATTATTATTGTGTATATCAGACTCCCTGTATTGTGTCCTCTCTGTGCATTATGTGTAACATAGACATATCTAACTCCCAGACTCCCTGTATTATATCCTCAGCTCCACAACAATAAAACTCTGAGCTAGGAATCTAGACCTCAGCAATGTGCAGTGTGTATGAGCGTATTACAGAGCTGAACAGCAATTAAACTCGCAGTAGTATCAGCGTGTATGAGCGTATTACAGAGCTGCACAGCAACTAAACTTGCAGTAGTATCAGCGTGTATGAGCGTATTACAGAGCTGAACAGCAATTAAACTCGCAGTAGTATCAGCGTGTATGAGCGTATTACAGAGCTGAACAGCAATTAAACTCGCAGTAGTATCAGCGTGTATGAGCGTATTACAGAGCTGAACAGCAATTAAACTCGCAGTAGTATCAGCGTGTATGAGCGTATTACAGAGCTGAACAGCAATTAAACTCGCAGTAGTATCAGCGTGTATGAGCGTATTACAGAGCTGAACAGCAATTAAACTCGCAGTAGTATCTGCGTGTATGAGCGTATTACAGAGCTGCACAGCAACTAAACTCGCAGTAGTATCAGCGTGTATGAGCGTATTACAGAGCTGAACAGCAATTAAACTCGCAGTAGTATCAGCGTGTATGAGCGCATTACAGAGCTGAACAGCAATTAAACTCGCAGTAGTATCAGCGTGTATGAGCGTATTACAGAGCTGAACAGCAATTAAACTCGCAGTAGTATCAGCGTGTATGAGCGTATTACAGAGCTGAACAGCAATTAAACTCGCAGTAGTATCTGCGTGTATGAGCGTATTACAGAGCTGAACAGCAATTAAACTCGCAGTAGTATCAGCGTGTATGAGCGTATTACAGAGCTGAACAGCAATTAAACTCGCAGTAGTATCAGCGTGTATGAGCGTACTATAGAGCTGCACAGCAATCTAACTTGCAGTAGTGCGCAGTGTGTATGAGTATATAATATGTTTTTATAGTGATGTATACTCCTAGAAGCACAGCTGTGTAACCCCTGAGTATGTTGTATAGTGTTACTGTATTCCTCCACACCTCGTGGATTCATGTCCTGCTCTCCTTCCATTGCTGATCTCAGTAAACAAATCACATTACGTTCATGCATACAGCAGTAGGAGCTAATTTTCCACGGTTCCACACAGCGCTCCGCTCTCGTGTCCCAGGATCCTCGCCTCGGACAGATTAGCCTTTGACAGATTGGATGCCAGCAGTGTAGGGGGCTTGTTATTAAAATTTCATGGAGCGGATCTTCTCAAAAAAAAAAAAAAATCAGGTGCTCAACAAAAACATCAAATAACATATATACACACATGCATGCAGAGCATATAGACCTTATACACTGCTGTTTTGTTGCTGTACCGTTTGCAGAGCCCCTGTGCTATATACAGAGCATCGTGCCCTCCCTCTGTATGTATACCCTGTATGCTCTAGAGCATCGTGCCCTCCCTCTGAATGTATACCCTGCCCCTGTGCTATTTGCCGGCAGCGTGCCCTCCCTCTGTACAGTTGTGTTCAAAATTATTCAACTCCCAATGCTGTAAAGGGTTTTAGGGAATTTAGTGTACATTTGTAATTGTATTCAGAATGAAATCCTACAAGGACTTTTTAAAGAACCATATGCAACTAAAATGACATCAATTGGTTTTGTAATACAGTAGTAAATGTTTCTTTTGTGAATTCTTCATTGACACAATTATCCAACCCCTTATAAAGACTACCACTCTGAAGAACAGAGGTTCATTCAAGTGTTTTCAATCAGGTATTGAAAACACCTGTGGATGTCACGGAGCAGCAATAAAGCATAATAAGCACCAATTAGGCACCTTTAAAATGACTGTGATACTCAGCTCCTTCTAGACATTTACTGGTGTGCTTACAAACATGGTGAAGTCAAGAGAATGGTCCAGGAAGACAAGAGAAGAGGTTATTACTCTTCACAGGAAGGGCAATGGCTATAAGAAGATTGCAAAGATGTTAAACATACCAAGAGAGACCATAGGAAGCATCATTCGCAAATTCAAGGCAAAGGGCACTGTTGAAACGCTACCTGGTCGGGCAGAAAGATGCTGACTTTGACTGCTGTGCGCTACCTGAAGCGTAGAGTGGAGAAAAGTCCCCGTGTGACTGCTGAGGAACTGAGAAAAGATTTGTCAGATGTGGGTACTGAAGTTTCAGCTCAGAAAATATGGCGCACACTGCGTACTGAAGGCCTCCATGCCAGAACTCCCAGGCGCACCCCCTTGCTGTCTCCAAAGAATAAGAAGAGTCGACTGCAGTATGCCAAAAGTCATGTGGACAAACCACAGAAGTTTTGGGATAGTGTTCTGTGGACTGATGAAACAAAATTAGAACTGTTTGGGCCCATGGATCAACGCTATGTTTGGAGGAGGAAGAACAAGGCCTATGAAGAAAAGAACACCTTGCCTACTGTGAAGCATGGCGGGGGGTCAATCATGCTTTGGGGCTGTTTTGCTTCTGCAGGTACAGGGAAGCTTCAGCGTGTGCAAGGTACCATGAATTCTCTTCAGTACCAGGAGATATTGGATGACAATGTGATGCAGTCCGTCACAAACCTGAGGCTTGGGAGACGTTGGACCTTTCAACAGGACAATGATCCCAAGCATACCTCCAAGTCCACTAGAGCATGGTTGCAGATTAAAGGCTGGAACATTTTGGAGTGGCCATCGCAGTCACCTGACTTAAATCCCATTGAGAACCTCTGGTGGGACTTAAAGAAAGCAGTTGCAGTGCGCAAGCCTAAGAATGTGACTGAACTGGAGGCTTTTGCCCATGACGAATGGGCGAAGATACCCGTAGATGGCTGCAAGACACTTGTGTCAAGCTATGCTTCAAATTTAAAAGCTGTTATAACTGTAAAAGGATGTTGTACTAAGTACTAAGATTGAATGTCACTTGGGGGTTGAATAAAACTGATAATGATGTGAGCACAGAAAAGACATTTGTGGTTATTTCATTATAAATGTTATGTTATATTTGTCTGACCTACACGTGCCTCTTTGATTTAATTGTAAGCAAGATGACTGAATGATCAAAATCAATGTCAAACTGGCCAAAACACTCAATTTCAGTGGGGGTTGAATAATTTTGAACACAACTGTATGTATACCCTGCCCCTGTGCTATATGCAGAGCATTGTGCCCTCCCTCTCTGTATGTATACCCTGCCCCTGTGCTATATGCAGAGCATCGTGCCCTCCATGTGTATACCCTGCACCTGTGCTATATGCAGAGCATTGTGCCCTCCCTCTGTATGTATACCCTGCCCCTGTGCTATATGCAGAGCATTGTGCCCTCCCTCCGTGTGTATACCCTGCCCCTGTGCTATATGCAGAGCATCGTGCCCTCCCTCTGTATGTATACCCTGCCCCTGTGCTATATGCAGAGCATCGTGCCCTCCCTCTGTGTGTATACCCTGCCCCTGTGCTATATGCAGAGCATCGTGCCCTCCCTCTGTGTGTATACCCTGCCCCTGTGCTATATGCAGAGCATCGTGCCCTCCCTCTGTGTGTATACCCTGCCCCTGTGCTATATGCAGAGCATTGTGCCCTCCCTCTGTGTGTATACCCTGCCCCTGTGCTATATGCAGAGCATTGTGCCCTCCCTCTGTGTGTATACCCTGCCCCTGTGCTATATGCAGAGCATTGTGCCCTCCCTCTGTATGTATACCCTGCCCCTGTGCTATATGCAGAGCATCGTGCCCTCCCTCTGTATGTATACCCTTCCCCTGTGCTATATGCAGAGCATTGTGCCCTCCCTCTGTATGTATACCCTGCCCCTGTGCTATATACAGAGCATCGTGCCCTCCCTCTGTATGTATACCCTGCCCCTGTGCTATATGCAGAGCATCGTGCCCTCCCTCTGTATGTATACCCTGCCCCTGTGCTATATGCAGAGCATTGTGCCCTCCCTCTGTATGTATACCCTGCCCCTGTGCTATATGCAGAGCATTGTGCCCTCCCTCTGTGTGTATACCCTGCACCGCTGTAATCCATCAGATGGTGTAAAGCAGTGCACAGCGCCGCATGCAGAGAATCCTTTCCTGTTGCAGCTGAGGTTGGCTGTGCCCATTATGCAGAATGCATACACCCGGCGGTATGTCCACCCTGCATCACACCAACTGCCATTCCCCACCTGAACACAGAGATGAGCAGGATCACAGCACTCGCTCCAAGCCAAGGCCCCAGAGCCCCGCGCACAGCACCATCCTAATGGAAAATAAATGTATTTATACAGGGACGTCAAAACAGCAGCCGCCTGTCCCCCCCATCCATCCTGTGCCACGGGCCTTGGGCAGACCACGCACCGAGGAGATAAATATTTTAAATAGCGACACTCCGGTAACACACGGTTCTGCCAGACAAGGAATAATTAGAAAATAAATTACATTTTTTTTCCTCTGCCCCACTGGATGAATTAGATTAGTGGAAAAGTGTGGGCAAAATCACCCCCCCCTTCACTGGCAGAGAACCTGCAGATAACACGGCGTGCGCTAGAGGAGGGAGAGAGAGCGCTGCGCGCACCACTTCAAGCCACTTTCATAAATCTGCAAGAAAGACGCCCGAGTGCCGGGCTCAGTCTAAAAATAAACGGTCAGCTCGCGGGCAGCAGAACAGAGAGAGGGTGGCTCAGGGCGACCACGAGGCCTAAAAAGTCATCTGAATTTAGCGCCAAAATCTATACAGGCACCTCTGCGTCAGGTTTACCAACATGAGAACACTAGAGGGGTATTATTATACTGCCCAAGTGTCCCTATTTAAGTGGCACAGTCCCCTTTTAGGTCTCCCCAAAATCCCTCATCCTTCTCTCTTTTTAGGGGCTTTTCCATATAGTCATGGTGTGCGGGTGTCTTTTTAGGGGCTCCTCCATATATTCAGGGTGTGTGGGTGTCTTTTTAGGGGTTCCTCCATATATCCAGGGTATGCGGGTGTCTTTTTAGGGGTTCCTCCATATATTCAGGGTGTGTGGGTGTCTTTTTAGGGGTTCCTCCATATATTCAGGGTGTGCGGGTGTCTTTTTTAGGGGCTTTTCCATATAGTCAGGGTGTGCGGGTGTCTTTTTAGGGGTTCCTCCATATATTCAGGGTGTGTGGGTGTCTTTTTAGGGGTTCCTCCATATATTCAGGGTGTGCGGGTGTCTTTTTAGGGGCTCCTCCATATATTCAGGGTGTGCGGGTGTCTTTTTAGGGGCTCCTCCATATATTCAGGGTGTGTGGGTGTCTTTTTAGGGGTTCCTCCATATATTCAGGGTGTGCGGGGGTCTTTTTAGGGGCTCCTCCATATAGTCAGGGTGTGCAGGTGTCATTTTAGAGGTTCCTCCATATATTCAGGATGTGCGAGTGTATAACAGAGCTGCAGAGCAATAAACCTCCCACTAAGGCTAGGGTCAGACTAACACATTTTTCACGTCGTCCGTGAAAAAGTGCGTTTGAACGAATGGACGCATTTTTTCACGGAAAACGCGATAGCGGTCATACGATGCGCATTTCCATCTGTGATTTTGTACGGATCATCAATAAAACACTTTTTGTGTCTGGACGTTATGTTGGCCGGACATTAGCAGGGTCTGACGTCTCCTAATCACGCACACACGCCGCTAGCGAACGCAGCGCACTCTGTACGTCAGTACTAGCGGTATCACGTTCTCGAAAAAATGCGTTGGTTTGCCGCTTGCGTTGCGCAGCCGCAGTTTTGTGCGGCCGTTCTTCGTATGCTGCCTGGCATTGGATGTAATTTGCTGCTAGCGCGGCCGTGATTTAGTGCTGCTAAACGCACGTTAATACTGCGTTAGTCTGACCCTAGCCTTAGGAGTCTCTAAACTGTAAAACGCTGTTATAAAACGCTCTGTAAAGAAGATACTTTGCTCTACCGAATTCCTTTTTATACATATGGATACCTGATGCTAGGATGAAGGAATCCCCCTACCCCATAACTGGATATCGTACCCTGCATTTTCCCCCCTTTCCTTTCGATCAGCTGTAACAAAAGGGTCAGGCTCGGGTCAGATGAGCGCATTTTGTACGGACTGTGCGTCCCTGCAGTACAGACGTACTTACTGACTGATGACAAGGTAGTGGCCACACAGTCGGTTTTTTTTGCTGACGTATTTTTTGACGGATGTAGCAGGGAAAATAAATTAATATGAAAAAACATTCTGTCCGTCAAAAATGCTGGACGTATAAATTCCGTCCGTCTGACCTCGTTCCATCACTCACATACAAAGCTACACGGACGTTGCAGACGTGGCGCACTCCGCACGTCCATTCTAGCAGTATTACGTTCTTGCCTAACCTGCGTCCGTTTGCCGCGTCCACCATGCATCCGTACTTCCGTGAGGACGTACTTCGTGGGTGGGGCTCCACTGGTCAGAATGCTATGCTGCCACGGACATACAAATGTGCGGCAACACGGACGTGATAACTGCGCTCGTCTGACCCCAGCCTTAAGATGCTCCCTTGCAGGATGTAGCATTCATATGCTTCAGGGAGGAAACCAATACACTAATTGAGGCGATGTGATTTCCCTTGTGCAACATATTAATTCAGCATACCAGGCAGGAGCCCTCTCATGCAGCGGGCTGTAGGGCACACATGTCATGTGTCCTGAAAAATTTGACTGCTCTGGTAACATTTGTCCTCCGCCACCCTTTCTCCTCACTCGTGGTACCATGGAACCCATCGCTCTTCCTGTAGCTGCAGACACGTCTCTCCCCCTGCATCTTCTCGCACAGCTGCAGAATAAGGCTCTAAATAATTAAAGATGATCAATATTTCACACTCTGTGCCTGAACCTAATTATCTCGCACAAAGCAGGAAAGGGTGTGGAGGTATGCTGGCTTTCACAGTGCCCTGTCTGGGGTGTCATTTGCCCTCCTGGACCCTGAGGATTCCCGTGTGAGTCCTGGGAATCAGAAAGACATGTCGGATGGAGGATTACAGGCGATCTTCCCCGGTTTGTAACCAGATATCATTGCTACCCTCTCAGTTATCCCTCATAAACCTCAAACACATAAAACAACAAAATCTAAAATACAAATTGAATTTATTTATTAATAAGCTGCAGCGGAGGCAGGCGGCTCATTATCATTATTACCATCATTGATCTGGATTCTAGAAGTTGCGGGGGGGGGACACCCGCTATATCTCTGCCTCTCGACTCCGTGTGTTTTATTGCGGGAATCTAGGCCGACGTTTATCGGAGGTAACCAAATGTATTCAATTGCCTGGCAAACGCACTCGGTAATCAGGAGCAAGTGGTGTTACGAGGCTGAGTGGCTGTTATTTCCATCCTGCTTGCCACGTCAAATTAAAAACGCTCTAAAGGGCGAGTTCTTCAGATCAGCCGCGGAAGCGCATGTGAACTATCATACCCATGATGCTCATCCAGTCTCACAGTATGCTAAAATAATGTAAACCTGGTGCATGCGCGTCTAGATCATTCAGGTTACATATTATAAGTATCCATGCTTTGGAGCCTTCCCTTTCTGTGAATATGATACAATGGATCCGGTATATTCCACAGGGCTGCCGGATTGGCCTTGTTTTCTGCATAGGCACTAAGCACCCCAGGTAAATGTAACGATTTGTTAATATATAGTGTTATAATGCTATTTTTCACTAATTTAACGCTTTCATTTTATTATTTTTCATGTAAAAATGAGACAGATGTGTTACTCATATCTACTGAATGAAATGATCCCTTTAATAACAGCACCTATTGAAGAGAATTGTTTTTTTCTTCTATCCATTACACAAAAATTGACAGTTACATTTGTAAGACGCCTATAGCAGTGAATTTGTTGTGTAGCAATATTTGGCATGGGAATGTTAAACGCAAAGCTTTTTTTGCAACATTGTATAAATATTGAGTTAACGGCAGCAGCACTGAGAATAAAAGAAGCTAAAATACTAAATTGGCTTGATGGGATTTAATAAAATACAATAAAATAAAAGATTAATGGAAAACGGGGCAGGTCACCTGAGATTTTGATTTCTTACCTGCAGCGTAAGTATCCTACATGCTGCGGGGCGGCATTTTTCATGCACTGCGGTCTGTTCGGCGGGTCATAGCATTGGTTCAACGGTTTGAGGATGCATTCGGCAGTTTATCGGATTGATTCAGCGCACTTCGGGGACCCTGCTGTGAATGCTGAATTCACCTCGCAAATTAAGGCTAGGGTCAGACGAACGCAGTTTTAACGTGCGTTAAGGCTAGGGTCAGACGAACGCATTTTTCGCGTCGACCGTGGAAAAGTGCGGTCGAACGAACGGACATATTTTTTCACGGAATACGCGGTAGCGGTCATACGATGCGCCTTTTCGTCCGTGATTTTGTACGGATCATCAATAAAACACTTTTTGTGTCTGGACGTTATGTTGGCCGGACATTAGCAGCGTCTGATGTCTCCCAATCACACACACACGCCGCTATGCGGCCGCAGCGCACTCTGTACGTCAGTAGTAGCGGTTTGACGTTCTCGAAAAAATGCGTTCGTTTGCCACTTGCGTTGCGCGGACGAACTTTCGTGCGGCCGTACTTCGTGTGTTCCCCGGCATTGGACGTCATTTGCTACTAGCACGGCCGTGATTTTGTGCGGCTAAACGCACGTTAAAGCTGCGTTCGTCTGACCCTAGCCTTAGCCGCACAAAATCACGGCCGTGCTAGCAGCAAATGACGTCCAATGCCGGGGAACACACGAAGTACGGCCGCACGAAAGTTCGTCCGCGCAACGCAAGTGGCAAACGAACGCATTTTTTCGAGAACGTCAAACCGCTACTACTGACGTACAGAGTGCGCTGCGGCCGCATAGCGGCGTGTTTGCGTGATTGGGAGACTTCAGACGCTGCTAATGTCCGGCCAACATAACGTCCAGACGCAAAAAGTGTTTTATTGTTGATCCGTACAAAATCACGGACGAAAAGGCGCATCGTATGACCGCTATCGCGTATTCCGTGAAAAAATATGTCCGTTCGTTCGACCGCACTTTTCCACGGTCGACGCGAAAAATGCGTTCGTCTGACCCTAGCCTAAGGCTAGGGTCAGACAAACGCATTTTTCGCGTCGTCCGTGAAAAAGTGCGTTCGAACGAATGGACGTATTTTTTCACGGAATACGCGATAGCGGTCATACGATCCGCATTTTCGTCCGTGATTTTGTACGGATCATCAATAAAACACTTTTTGCATCTGGACGTTATGTAGGCCGGACATTAGCAGCGTCTGACGTCTCCGAATCACGCACACATGCCGCTAGCGGACGCAGCGCACTCTGTACGTCGGTACTGGCGGTTTCACGTTCTTTAAAAATATGTGTTTGTTTGCCGCTTGTGTTGCGCAGCCGAACTTTCGTGCGGCCGTACTGCGTATATTGCCCGTCATTTGCTGCTACTACGACCGTGATAAAGTGCGGCTGCACGTGTGTTCGATCTGCGTTCGTCTGACCCCAGCCTAAGTGTACCAGAGTGCACCAAAGGAGAGCACACTGAAATTTCAATGCTCTCTGAATAACCCCTTAAATGAAATTTAGAACTTTTGTAGATCTTATTCCTGGGTACTGTCTGAGTTCAGCTGCTTGTCCTCTATCCCAGTCCTCTAGGGTTCGAGGATGCAGTGTGTGTGTGTAAGATAGATATATCTATCTATCAGTGTGTGGGTAGTAAGGTTGCCAGATCTTCCATGATTTCCTGGACACATATCATTTATTCATAGTGCTGGACAGTGCGTGAAAAGCACCACCCTGCAGAATGTAGAATCCATACGCTGCAGGTAAGAAATCAAAGCGGAATCCCAGGTGATCTGCCTTGATTTCCTTTTCCCTGAATTATACATGTTACAGGACAGCACTTTCCATGTGCGCCCCCCCCCCCCCCGCATAAAATAGTATTGTCCTTGAAAACATGGCCGATCTGGCAACCCTAAATACAAGTAAAGGAATATGCAATGGCTCTGATTTCTCTTTTTCTACCCATCGATGCTCAGATTCTATGGGCATTATTCACTAAACTGAATTTTTGAGAATCGTTAATAAAGCCCGAGCACCCCCCCCCCCCCCGTTTGTTATGTTTCCAGCCAGGGTAAAGAGGCCTTGTCTCCTCTCCACGGCTTGTGGTTTAGTGAATAATGCCCTGAGCGTATCGCAAGCCAAGGTGCCCTCCCAATCTTCCCCTCCTCATTCGGCTGGCACGTTCCCGTCTCACGCTGATCACTCTTTATAGTAACACTTTGAAGAAAGTGTAGAATCCACACGTTCGCGTTTCCGGCAGTAGCCGCCCACCTCTTCTCCCATAGAGACAGGTAGCGCTCGCTGCCATTCCCATAGCCCAAGGTGTACGTAGGAATAAGGTATTGAATTATTAAAGGAGTACCGTAGTATGCGATCATTATTTATTTCCTAATTTAAAACATTTAGGGCCCTATTAGATTCTTCGCGCACAATTGTGCGCAAGAGCAAAAATGCATTAACGCGAGGGGCAAAACCCTTTGTGCTGAACGTCATATTACGACGTTTGCGCACAAAATGCGTGATAACGTCTAACGCGAGTGACCCTGCGTGAACCCTTTGCAGGCGCAATTTAGTGCGCGCATCCTATACTTAACATTGTGAGCGCAAAGGCGTTTGTGCGCAGGTACGCGCATGGTATTACAATATTAGCGCAAAATTTAACGGACAACGTTTGCGTGCATAATTTTAACGTCTTTGAAAAGCTGGTGCTAACGGCAAATTGTAACAACCTGACCGTACCAAACTGCGGATTCACAACGGAGAACGTCGATGCGCACGTTGTGTTTTACTAGATCTGTCAAAAATGACGGCCACTACCTTGTCTTCCGTCAGAACGTACGTCTGTTGTGCGCAGTCCGCACAAAATGATGGACTCACGTTAAACATTACATTGCGCTCACTGATTTCTGCGCGCATCGGCATTTTTGCGCGTCAGTTTTACGAGCGCAATTTTCCGACGGATGAAGAAAAATGCGCGAGGAATGTAATTCCAGCGGTGATTTTCGTGCGTTAACGTTTCGGGCAAAAAAAACACGCGTTTAGCGTGCATTTTTGCGTTAAGAATGTAATAGGGCCCTTAGTTTAGCAAAAATGGCAGGAATTGAACATTTCTCAGTCGGCAATTTTGGCAAATCTCAAGCAAATTCTGTAAGGGATCTGGCATGTACGGCTCTAACAGGGCTATTCAGAAAGAGGTGAAAACCTTGAGAATGACTGGAGAATTGAAAATTCTAGGTCAAAATAGTGAAACCAGAAAAATTCTCCCATTTAGCTCACTTTCCAAATTGTCTATTTGGCCTAGATTGTTCATTCTCCTGGCAATTCTCAAGGTTTTCACCTCTCTCTGAATAGCCCGGTAAGACCCAGCACAGCCCATACGTATCTACGGGCAGCTGGAGTGGCAGGGATACTAAAACTGATTACTGGGCATTACTTGGCACATTGCGATGCTGAATGAATGTCATGTTCAGCAATGCCTGGCATCCAGTGCACACGGCTGAGGGTAAGAGGATAATGTGGATCATGTCCTCACCTCGGGTACTTTTAGTTTTTCGCATCCTATGAATGGAGGAAGGAGCATGCAGGCCCATCCACAGGTAAAATGCTTCACTACAAAGTCAGAGCTATAAAGCAAACTAGGAGGCTGCCTAGGGGCCTTTCTCCTTCTAGGGACCTCAAATTATGGAATCTATACACAAATACGCCTCTACATTCACACACGCTTGTCTAAGAAAGCTGCCTTAACCTTCTTAATTCAAATGTATTGGTATTAATATCCACTTTTTTTTGCAAAGGAAGGGTCTCACAATTGAGGTCGGCTTAAAGCAGGGGGGGCCGGTCCCAGATGTTGATGACCTAAAAGTTCTAGATTTTTTTTAATGCAATAAATGGCCAACGAATAATGGATATTGTAGTTCAGCAACATCTGGGCGGGCGTAGTTTGACATCTCAGGCCTAAGGCCTCAATTGTTCTAGAAGTCGCCACTGCTCTGGACACCCGCCATAGGGTTGCTAAATCGGCCATGTTTTCCTATACACACATAATTTATTCATGCTGATGGACAATGCATGAAAAATGCCACCCCGCAGCATGTAGAATCCATATGCTGCAGGTATGCAATCCCATGGGGAACCTGCCTTGATTTTCTTCCCCCATGAATTATACATGTTGCAGGGCATCACTTTTCCCTGCGCTCCCCATCTGCGTGAAATAGAAATATGTGTCCAGGATGACATGGCCAATCTTGTAACCATAACCAGCCGTGCCCAACAAGCGTCAGGATCATTTAAAGGAATCACTCCCTATAGATGTTTCTATGTTTCTATGTTTCTATGTTTCTAGATGTGTTGGCATTTCTTGCCATGAGAAAAAAATGGCCACCTCTCACTTCTGCTGCAATGTCTCCGGAGTGACAGCTGTGAGTGGAAGAGAAGACCTACGCTAACTCCAGCAACTGATTGGAGGCCAATGTCACCACTGAGGGCCAATCGAGCAGCACTGCCTCAATGACCTCAATGGTTACCGCCAGGATGATGGTGGCGCCCAGCACTGGAGCAGGTTGAGTAGCAGCTAACAAGAACTCTACAAAGGATGAGATATCATATATACCTACAAACGAATGCAATATCGACTCCCTAAAGGACATCACTTGGGACTTTAATTCTATTTTGTACCCACATCGCATGCTATGGATTGGGACATTGAGCATTCGGGCTATACCTCTTGCCCACTCACCATATTGGTGCCCCCCTCACCAAAGGCACATTGAAGAGAAGGGCAACTGAAGTTTCATCCTATGTAGTAGCGCAGCTCTCCCCGGTAATATTTGCATATGTATATCCTGTAAAAATCATATGCCATGGTCTGGCCATTCTGCAGCTTGCTGTATTGAATGAAACCAACACCAGGCTTATCCTTAAGGCTAGGGTCAAACAAACACATTATTCGCAGCGACCGTCAAAAAGTGCGTCCGAACGCATTGACGTATTTTTTTACGGAATGTGCGAAAACAGTCATACGATGCGCATTTTCGTGCGTGATTTGTTACGGATCCAAACCAGGAAACTATGGGTGTCTGGACGTTATGTTGGCCGGACATGAGCAGCATCTGACGTCTCCTAATCACGCACACACGCCGCTAGCGGACGCAGCGCACTCTGTACGTCAGTACTAGCGGTTCTGCGTTCTCAAAAAAAATGCGTTCGTTTGCCACTTGAGTTGCGCGGCCGGACTTTCGTGCGGCCGTACTTCATATATTGGCCGCCATTGCCCGTCATTTGCTGCTACTGCGGCCGTGATTAAGTGCGCCTAGGCGCACGTTAAAAATGCGTTAGTCTGACCCCAGCCTAATTCTGCATCCGAAAGTCAATGGTACAAACGCCTCAGCAGCACCAAACCTAAACATTACACCCCCCCTCAGCTATTTATATTTATTACACATAAACCCAGAGATGGAAGTAAGAAAATACAGTTGTCATCTCTCTGTATAGCAAACCATAGATTTTGGGGAGAGGGAAGAGGATGGACGGATGTGTAGGAATGCCATATTGGCCATGTTTTCCTGGACACGTGTTGCTCCTTCACATGGAAGGAAAGCAAAGATAGAGGTGCTGCCCTGCAACATGAAGGAGCCATAATTAACATGAGGCAAAGCAATTGAATAAGGCAGCTCATGAGGGATCAAACCTAAATCAATTCTTTACCTGCAACGTGTGGATTCTGCATACCGCCAGGCAGCACTATTCACACCATGCCAAATAGACTCCATACTAGTAGTGCTGTCAAACTCTGCCCCCCCCCTCCCCGATGTTTCTGTACTACATCTTCCATGATTCCCTGGCCATCTTTTGCATGGAATGTATTCTGGGAATTGTAGGCATCAACATCGGGGGGGCGTGAGCTGATGAGCTGACAGTCCTGCTCTATACATTATATCACTGCACCGCTCTGCTGCTGGATGTCGAAGGGACACTTTTTAAAATGTATTTTTTATTAGAATTAATGTCTTGTAGTGTGAGTCTTGTAGTCTGTTTCTTTTCGGGTCACGCAGGTGGATTCTGTGACTCTGCATTTCGGCAGAGCCATTTTTGATGTGGTTTAGTAACTTTTTCAAAACTCTTAAATGAATCCTCCAAATTGCCCCGGTGTAACCCACATACCTGTCCCTTTTTTACATCCTATGGGCTGCACCATATCGGACACATTAGTATTTCATGCAGAGGGGAGGACAGGGAGGCCCTGCAACATGTATAATTTATATGCTGCAGGAAGGAAATCAAGGCAGGTCACCTGGTACATCTTTTTTTATTTCTTACTTGCAGCATGTGGATTAAACATGTTGCAGGGTGGCATGTTTCATGCACTGCCCATCAGCATGAATAAATTACCAGGGTTATTCAGAGAAAGGTGAAAACCAGGAGACCTTTTGGAGAAGTGAAAATTCTAGGTCAAAATAGCCAAACCAGAAAAATTCTCCCATTTATCTCCCTTTCCTAATCGGCTATATGGTCTCGATTGTTCTCTTCTCCTGCCAATTCTCCTGGTTTTCACCTTTCTCTGAATAACCCTGTAAGGCCCGCGTCAGACGAGCACACTTTTTGCGTCCGTTTGACCGCACGGTTTGCTGTCCGTTGTAGCTTTTCAAAGGAGTCAATAGAGAAGAACAAACAAAGCACGTGCACACTTTTTCACGCGTGCGCAACGCATGTTGCAACGGACCCCAAAATGGCATCAACGTGAAAAGGCTAGACGAATGTAGAGAAACAACTGCATAGTTAGTTTTTTTCTTTTTCTCAACATCAGTCAAAATTAACTGATACAATGTAACCACAATCTCAGTTAAAAAGTATGTCAGTTTCTGTGCGCAGTCAATGCGCTCGTCTAGTGTCCAGGGAAACACGGCCAATGTGGCAAACATAATTCCAACACCGGGGCCCTACCCTATTCAGGGTTACCAGATCAGAAGAGGGGATTGTGAGGGTCCTGAGAACGAGCAATGGCACTAGTGGCCTGCTCTATGGTGGGACCCGCTCAGGTCTCACAAGGTTTTAGCTTGTATGTGCCATTACAGGGATGAATGCTCCATATGCACATCAACCTGCTCTCAACCAAAAAGGGTGGCCAGTGCTGATTGCCAAGAACGTCATCCCTGCACGAGAGGTGCAGCAACCCCCAACGATCATTTCGGCCTTCTTGGGCCTCGTCAGGAGGATATAGCTGACACCCCTCTAGGCACACCAAGCAAGGGGTCCACGTCTGGATAACCCTGTAGACTAATAGTGAGGAGAAGAGGGGTTTGTGAGGGTCCTGAGAACGAGCAATAGCACTAGTGGCCTGCTCTACGGTGGGGCCCGCTCAGGTCTCACAAGGAGGCCGAAACGATCGTCTGGGTTGCTGCACCTCTCGTGCAGGGATGACGTTCTTGGCAATCAGCACTGGCCACCCTTTTTGGGTGAGAGCAGACTGATTTGCATATGGAGCAGTCATCCTTGTAATGGCACATACAAACTAAAACCTTGTGAGACCTGAGCGGGCCCCACCGTAGAGCAGGCCATTAGTGCCGTTGCTCGTTCTCAGGACCCTCACAAACCCCCCTTCTCCTTACCAGATCAGCAATGGTTTCCTGGACACGTATTACTATTTCATGTAGATGAGAGCACAGGGAAAGTGTTGCCCTGCAACATGTATAACACATATGCTGCAGGAAGGAAATCAAGGCAAGTCACCTGGGATTCATTTATGATTTCTTACCTGCAGCGTATGTATTATACATGCTGCGGGGTGGCATTTTCCATGCACTGCCCATCAGAATGAATAAATTATATGGCCGACATGAAAACATGGCTGACCTGGCCACCCCTAGGCCCCTATTCCAACCCTGGTATAAACCTAAGCAGAGCTGTAGTAAACATCCCAGAGTCATTAAAGTCTATGGAGTTGGGAGGGTTACACCAGGCTTGGAATAGAGCTCTATATACATAATCTCAGAGTGCCATTAACCCTTTTCTAGCAGAGGTAACGATACACTGCTACGTGGCTGCTGTACACAGGGTTATCCGTCGAATTGGAATTTGCCATGCACAGACCATGGGAATTGTAAATTTCCAAGCCAAAACAGCTGAGTGGGAGATTTTTCCTTCTCCAATTCAGCTATTTTAGATGAAAATTTGCAATTCCTCGGTGTCTAACCCCCCACTAATAATTTTTATTTATTTAATTTTTTATAAACAAATAAATAAGGTTAGCAGAATTACAGTGATTTCTGACCCCGGCATTTCTTTAAGGCTGGGGTCAGACGAGCGTGATTTCTACGGACTGTACGTCCGTGCAGTACGGACATCGTCAGTACGGATGACGCAGTATTGGTCACACAGTCCGTTTTTTCACTGAAGTTATTTTTGACGGATGTAGGAGGGAAAAATAAATTACAATGAAAAAACATTCTGTCCGTCAAAAATGCTGGACGTATAAATGCAGTCCGTCTGACCTCGCTCCATCACTCACACACAAAGCTATGCAGACGTTGTGGACGCAGCGCACTCCGCACGTCCGTTCTAGCAGTATTACGTTCTTGCCTAACCTGCGTCCGTTTGCCGCGGCCGTTGTGTGTCCGCAGTTCAGTGCGGACGTACTTCATGTGTCAGGCTCCAATGAACTTTCTTTCATGCTATCACGGACGTACTTTTAGGCGCAATCACGGACGTGAACACTACGCTCGTCTGACACCAGCCTAAAAGGGAAGATGAATTTATCTCTGCCCCTTATCCTCGCCGGCGGGACGTGGGGTCGCAAGCTGTGGCAGCGGAGAGATTAAAAGGTAGTCGGGGAGGGAAGTCCCCCTGGCGAGATGAAGATTTTGCCAGTTAATGACAAGCATCCCTGCACACAAAATTACATATAAAGCGCAGGGTATTAGCAGCGGGGCCGCGCTGACACTAACATCTGTGTAAATTGTCCTGTCTCATTAACTCCCTTATTGCCAAACGGGGCGTGCGACGCCGAGATGTCACCTTGTGCGGGAATGATTTCCTATAAACCTGAGCCCCGTCATTAGACAGTGTTTACAGGTCAGCAGATTTTAAATGGGATCTCTGATTCCATCATTTCACAATAATAGGGGATAGCGGGGAGGAATAGTGTGTGTCTGCAGGGCAAAAATATCACATCTACACTAAGGCTGCCAGGTCAGCCATGATTTCCTGGACACATATGATTTACTCATGAGGACGCTTGAAAAATGCAACCCTGCACCATGTAGAATCCATAGGCTGCATGTAAGGAATACCAGCAGGGAAATTCAGCGTTCGGTTACCTTTCCGGCCATTCAGCTATTCAGAGAGCAGGCAGTTCGCCAAATGTTGGCGAATTGCCTGCACATACGGTGCCTGTTCGAGGGCAGTGAATCCCCATCGAGAAGCAATGCTTCGGCTATTCAGAGAACACAAACCAGCAGTGAAAAGTTGCAGAATTGCCCTGCCATTCGGTGGTTTAATTCGGCAGGTTTATTCAGGCGAATCCCATAGGCTTCAATGTTAAAAATATTCCCGGTTTAATTCAATATCTAATAAACTGTTTTATTATAATATTCTGCAGTAAAAAGTCTCTTTATTTATAGACTTTTTTTAGGATCTTTAAAGCATATTTGGGGGTTTTTTTTGCAAAAAAAAATTCCGTTTTTTTAACAAAACAAATTTTAACGTTTTTTTTTTCGTTTTTCTGTAACAGACCTTTTTATTATCATTCATTGGATCTTATATGTAAATTTCAGACATTTTCGTTCAGTAGTTTGTTTGCAAACAGTGTTTCATAGAAACATAGAAAAATGTCGGCAGATAAGAACCTTTCGGCCCATCTAGTCGCCCAATTACATGGATACTTGACCTGGATTTATCTTTTGTTTAGGATAGCCTTATGCCTATCCCATGTCTGCTTAAATTCAATCACTGTTTTGGCCTCTACCACTTCTACTGGAAGACTGTTCCATGTATCCACCACCCTCTCAGTAAAATAATGCTTCCTGATGTTACTTTTAAACCTTTGCCCCTCTAATCTAAGACTATGTCCTCTTGTTTTGCTACTTTGTTTCCTTTTAAATATACTCCCTTCCTCTACCTTGTGGATTCCCTTTACGTATTTAAATGTTTCTATCATATCTCCTCTGTCACGTCTTTTTTCCAAGCTGTACATGTTAAGATCATTAAGCCTTTCCTGGTAACTTTTCTCCTTCAAGCCGTACA
The DNA here is from genome assembly GCA_009667805.1 of Leptobrachium leishanense. NCBI lineage: Eukaryota > Metazoa > Chordata > Amphibia > Anura > Megophryidae > Leptobrachium > Leptobrachium leishanense. Next base: position 147,396,509 of record CM019070.1, on the reverse strand, counting down.
CCATTTTAGTAGCCCTTCTCTGAACTCTAAGGCTAGGGTCAGACTAACGCATTTTTTGAGTTGTCCGTGAAAAAGTGCGTTCGAACGAATGGACGTATTTTTTCACGGAATACGCGATAGCGGTCATACGATGCTCATTTTCCTCCGTGATTTTGTACGAAAACACTTTTTGCGTCTGGACGTGAAGTTGGCCGGACATGAGCAGCGTCTGACGTCTCCTAATCACGCACACACGCCGCTAGTGGACACGGCGCACTCTGTACGTTAGCACTAGTGGTATCACATTCTCGAAAAAATGCGTTCGCTTGCCACTTGCGTTGCGCAGCCGGCTTTTGTGCGGCCGTTCTTCGTATGCTGCCCGGCATTGGACGTCATTTGCTGCTAGCATGGCCGTGATTTAGTGCTGCTAAACGCACGTTGATACTGCGTTAGTCTGACCCTAGCCTAAGATGTCTATATCCTTCTGGAGATACGGTCTCCAGTACTGCACACAGTACTCCAAGTGAGGTCTCACCAGTGCTCTGTACAGTGGCATGAGCACTTCCCTTTTCCTACACTTCCCTTTTCCACGTTTCAAACATTCAAGCAAACTTTTTTTTTTATTTTCACTCCATTCGTCTGCGGTGTCGGGTTTTTCCGGCGTGTTCGTGGGTTAATCCAGATGTTTTTGCGGGTTTCGGTTTGCATTCGCCTGGGTTTTGCGGTGAGTTTTCGGCGGCTTTTTCCTGCACTACGACAGCCCTGTGGTGCTTGCTGAATACACCGCAGGGTCGCCGAAATGGGATTGCCGAATGAAGCCGAATTGAAGAGAACAAAAAGGCACCGAACGTCTGGTGACTTAGATTCTTTTTGAATAACCCTGGAGGTGACTTGCCTTGATTTCTTTCCTGCTGCATTTGAATTATACATGTTGCAGGGTATCACTTTTCCTTTGCTCCCCCTCTGCACACAGTGAGCAGCGCATGAAACTTCCTGCCCTCTGGAAGGCAGAATTCATATGCTGCAGGAGGAAAACCAAGTCACTTTCACTTATTGCAATAGGAGTTTCTTCCTGCAGGGGAGAAGGTACACGTGCCAGGCATCAGCAAGTAAAAAATTAGGAGACCAGGAAAAATGGTGGCTCTGAATCCTGTCCTATAGGATCTTCTACAGGCTGGGTGTCCCTTATCGGAAACGCTCAGGACCAGAAACTTTCTGGATTTGGTATTTTTTTGGAATATTTGCATACAATAGTGAGAATTGGGGACCCAAGTCTAAAACACAAAATTCATTAATGTTTTACAGGAAAACTGCTTTAATGCAGAAAATAAAAACAGTAAATCCCTCTTTAACTGAAGATTGAAATTCTAACAAATTTCCCCATTTCTGCCATAATAACTAAAGCAATCTTAAAAAATAAATAAAAAAAATACGCCACCATTCAGGTTAGATAATGATCGGCTGAATTGAAGTTGCTGAGATTATATATATATAATCTCAAAATTTCCACTCGCCGACTAGCATTTGGAGAGTGGAAATTCACACGCAGGCAGCACAATAAATTATTTTGTGCTGCGTATTCCGGCGGTGCCACTGTGCACCCCCCCCCCCTTCTCCAGGCTGCACGGTGGCAGGAATCAGCTGCCTAACCTGACCCAGCTTGTCTTGGTCACTGGCAGGGGGTGGAGAGGAGCTTCCCTGCCTCCTCGCTCTGCCCATACTGGGCTCGGATGACTGGGTATTAGGGATGCACCGATACCACTTTTTTAAGACCGAGTACGAGTACTTTTGTTCAAGTACTCACCGATACCAATTACCGATACTTTTATTTTATGTCATGTGACGCTTTCCAATAAGAACAGACCTCATATAAAGCCCCCAGGTCTCATGGATTTGCCCCAGCTCATGGATATCCTGCCCCCCAGCTCATGGATAATTGCCCCCCAGCTCATGGATAATTGCCCCCCCAGCTCATGGATAATTGCCCCCCCAGCTCATGGATATGGCCCCCTGCTCATGGATAATTGCCCCCCAGCTCATGGATAATTGCCCCCCCAGCTCATGGATAATTGCCCCCCAGCTCATGGATATGGCCCCCTGCTCATGGATAATTGCCCCCCAGCTCATGGATATGCCCCCAGCTCATGGGTATGCCCCCCAGCTCATGGTATATGCCCCCCAGCTCATGGATATGCCCCCCAGCTCATGGATATGCCCCCCAGCTCATGGGTATGCCCCCAGCTCATGGTATATCCCCCCAGCTCATGGATATGCCCCCCTGCTCATGGATATGCCCCCTTGCTCATGGATATGCCCCCCTGCTCATGGATATGCCCCCCCAGCTTCTGGATATGCCCCCCCCCTGCTCATGGATATGCCCCCCTGCTCATGGATATGCCCCCCCCCTGCTCATGGATATGCCCCCCTGCTCATGGATATCCCCTGCTCATGGATCCCCCCACTCTCCGCTCATACTTACCTTCCTTCAGCGACGCCGGGAAAGTCTTTGCGCGCGCGCTCCTGGGAAGGACCCCAGCCGCGACCACGTGGGACCATGTGATCACGGCTGGGGTCCTTCCAACGAGCGCACGCGCGGAAACTTTCCCGGCGTCGCTGAAGGAAGGTAAGTATGAGCGGAGAGCAGCTGCAGGGCCTGTCCGAATGCTCTATCGGCATTCAGACAGGCCCTGCAGCTGCTCACTTTGTTTATACTTACCTTCCTTCAGCGACGCCGGGAAAGTTTCCGCGCGTGCGCTCGTTGGAAGGACCCCAGCCGTGATCACATGGTCCCACGTGGTCGTGGCTGGGGTCCTTCCCAGGAGCGCACGCGCGCGAAGACTTTCCCGGCGTCGCTGAAGGAAGGTAAGTATTAAACAAAGTTAGATGAGCAGCTGCAGGGCCTGTCCGAATGCAGATAGAGCATTCGGACAGCCGCCCCAGCCCCTCGGATACCAGCAAGCCGGCTCAATGCCGGCTTCCGGTATCGGGAAAAAATATCGGGGGTACTGCACGAGTACCAAGTACTCCTGCAGTACCCGGTATCGGCACCGATATCGATACTAGTATCGGTATCGGTGCAACCCTACTGGGTATACATGTATCTGGGGTCTGATGTCTGGGTATTATTGTTATTTTTGTAACTTTATTCTAAATAAAACCTTTAACAGTGTAATTTCATAAGATAATTTAAGGGGGTGTGTTTGGGGCGGAGTTAAGAGTTGGGTAGGGGTTAGGTGGAGCAACTGGCGGCGAGTAACTCTTAAGACTGGTTAGGAGCTTGGGACTTGAAATTTTGAGCCCTGTGTATATATATATATATATTAGGGCTGTGCAATATTGACAAAATAATCATATTGCGATTTCTTGAATGAATATTGCGATTTTATTTGCGATTTAGCCAATTGTTTTTGCTTTTTCAAACATGCTACATACATTCTAAATGTATTCAGTATTCAGCACATGGAAATACTGCCCCAGCACATGGAAATACTGCCCCAGCACATGGATATACTGCCCCAGCTCAAGGATATACTGCCCCAGCTCAAGGATATACTGCCCCAGCACATGGATATACTGCCCCAGCACATGGATATACTGCCCCAGCACATGGATATACTGCCCCAGCACATGGATATACTGCCCCAGCTCATGGATATACTGCCCCAGCTCATGGATATACTGCCCCAGCTCATGGATATGCCCCAGCTGATGGATATGCCCCAACACATGGATACTGCCCCAGCTCATGGATACTGCCCCAGCTCATGGATACTGCCCCAACACATGGATACTGCCCCAACACATGGATACTGCCCCAACACATGGATACTGCCCCAGCTCATGGATACTGCCCCAGCACATGGATATGGTGTGCGGGTGTCTTTTTAGGGGCTCCTCCATATATTCAGGGTGTGCGGGTGTCTTTTTAGGGGCTCCTCCATATATTCAGGGTGTGTGGGTGTCTTTTTAGGGGTTCCTCTATATATTCAGGGTGTGCAGGTGTCTTTTTAGGGGTTCCTCCATATATTCAGGGTGTGTGGGTGTCTTTTTAGGGTCTCCTCTATATATTCAGGGTGTGTGGGTGTCTTTTTAGGGGTTCCTCCATATATTCAGGGTCTGTGGGTGTCTTCTCAGGGGTTCCTCTATATATTCAGGGTGTGTGGATGTCTTTTCAGGGGCTCCTCCATGTATTCAAGGTGCGGGTGTCGTTTTAGGGGTTCCACTATATATTCAGAGCGTGTTTTTAGGGGCTCCTCCATATAATCAGGGTGTCTTTTCAGGGGTTCCTCTATATATTCAGAGTGTGCGTGTGTCTTTTTAGGGGCTCCTCCATATATTCAGGGTGTGCGGGTGTCTTTTTAGGGGCTCCTCCATATATTCAGGGTGTGCGGGTGTCTTTTTAGGGGCTCCTCCATATATTCAGGGTGTGTGGGTGTCTTTTTAGGGGCTCCTCCATATATTCAGGGTGTGCGGGTGTCTTTTTAGGGGCTCCTCCATATATTCAGGGTGTGCAAGTGTATAACAGAGCTGCAGAGCAATAAATCTCCCAGCATTGAGTCTGTAAACTATAATAAATGCTGTGAGAAATCACTCTCTGTATAAAAGCTACTTTGCTCTTTGTCTAAATGATCTTTAATTGAAATAAATGGCCCTGATAAGTTGTGATGTCATCACAAAAGTCTGGGCATGGCCTGCTCTCTACTAGTTGTAGTTCATGGATATCTGGGGGGCCGGAGTTTGGACATCCCTGCTGTAGGTCTTCCCCTGCCCACTGAGTATTACACATAAGCGTGATGATGACAGAAATTGGGCTTCCCTTCCATCTAGCAGTGAATTCCCTATACAGGAGAAGCTGGGGTCTATTGGTACCCTGTATTTCTGGTACCTATTTCCTACAGCAGGGCTCAGCAACCTTGGCCGTCCAGATCTTTTGGAACTACACTTCCCACGAGGCTCTAAGAATCTAATGAGTAGCTGAACATCATGGCAGATGTAGTTCCAAAACATCTGGAGGGCTACAGTTTCCGACCCCTTACATACAGGGTCATATGAGGTATCATTGCAAAAGTCAGAGTCTGGACATGGCCGTATTGTAAAAATAAAAGCTTCATTAAAAATATAATTTTTTTTATTGAAATAAATGAAATGGTCAGGGTGCAATGTTTAAGGCTGGCGTCAGATGAGCGCACTATGTGCACCCATACTGACGTGCCTTCTGGCATCTGTCGCAGTATTGGGAAGCTGCGACGGGGCCAGCAAAATACGCTGTTGCCCGCGCACAAATTGCGTACGTAACAGCGGCCGTGCTGTGTCCTTGCAGCAGCCTTCTCTGTCAAAGTGCTAGGACGCACGTTGACGGAGCTGCAAAGCGCGATTCTCCATAGGAGGATGGAGTCTTGCAGCGCTGAGCGCACTAAGTGCACTCTCACGGACGTTCCTTCTGCTCTCCAATGACGCTCGTCAGCCCCCAGCCTTAAATGCGATTAAACACATTCAGTTAATGGCATAGTGTCAGATTTGTGTTGTTTTTTCACAACTTTAAATTTACAGAGAATCGGCCAGAAAGGCTGCCGATAATCTGTATCGTCCCTGAAAAGATATCGGTCTATCCCTAGTCGATATATGTGGCCTATTTAAGGGGCGCTTTGCTTTTAAACAAAGACACGTTGGATTTCATACGAACCCGCAACCGTCTGAAGCGGTAAATCCGCTGGAGGAAGGCCTGGGAGAAGGCTGATTATTATTAAGGATGGCTGTGGATCAAATTGGATCTGAGGGTTTATACGACACACAGAAAACAAGAAGACTAATTGAGACAAGCGGTTATCTCCCCATTAAACCCCGTGTCCCTACATCGCGCTATGACACGCATCCCACCACTAAATCTCCCCAATGTGTCAGGGAGAAACCTGACTGCGAAGGGGCGGCTGCTAAATCGCGAGGGTCACGCCGCGCCGACGCCAGCTAGTCGGCCTAGTATTAGCGCAGCAGCTGCTCGCCGGGCTGTAAGCCGTGATGAGCGGCAAAGGGGGCCGCAGATACTCCGTGCAATTATACAGAACGGCAGATTCGGTTGCTAGGAAGCCGGCCTTCCCGCCACATTAACCAGGAGGGATAATAAGTATCTCCCTGCCGCTCGCACTGTTGACTTCGAGCTCCAGCGATGAAGTGGTTGCTGCGTCTCTCTCCGATTTTGCACGCCTGCAAAATCTGCTATTTATGTGCCGAAAATTAGAAGCCGCCGGATAAATTTAGCTGCCCACCTGCAAGTCACGTGAGAGGAAAAAGAGCGTCAGGGCAAGACGCTCGTTGATATGTGTGTGTGTACACCAGACGCTTGGCGTTCCTTTAATACCACGCTGGGAGCTGGTGACAAGAGCGCTCCACTCATTCCGCCCCCGGGGTGCGCCACTTTAGCAAAAAAAGAAAAAAAAATCTAATTAAATCCTTCACTGAGAGTATTTTGAGATTCAGCCCCTACTGCTAGCACGGCTGCCACCCCCATCCAGCACAGCACATCAGGCCCATTCAACTATGATTCTTTCGAGGCATCGGCTCTTGAGCGGCACTCGGGCAACTAAACAGGATTCAGAACCAGTTCCATGCCCAGGAGCAGCCGTTCCACTTCACTACCCTCGTGACAATCCCTCGCGTCCCCTTCTCCAACCTTCGCCTATATGATATGATAAATAAGAAAATATTAAGACGTTTAAACGTTAAAGCCGGGCTAAGCAACATTACAAATACAACTCCCATGATGCTCAGCTATTCATTAGGTTGGGAGAGACTCCTGGGGAAATGTAACAATACATGAAAGACAAAAGGTTTCTGACCCCTGCATGAAAGGGACACTGGGTATTTTTTTGTGTGTGTTTGTGTGGTGTGATTTTTTTTTTTAATTTATCAATATCAATTCCTCCGTGTTATAATCGGCATTTTCCTAATTTACATCCAATATAAATTTCCTACCATTTCAGAGAGATATTCCTTTTTAGAAGAACAGTCTGTGGACTTCTCCCACGCGCTTCGCTCGCCAGCGAAGCCTCTGTGCTGGCTTCCTATTCTGCCGCGCACCATTCTGCGACTCGGCCGGTAAGTTAAAGCACGTGAGTTTAAGGTCAGGAGGGAGCAGCCTGCAGACTCTCGTTTCTATATTGAAATAACTTGTTGAAAAGGTAGGAAACAAAGGAAGGAAGAGAATCAAACAGAAGATCCTAGAGCAGAGATGGCGAACCTTTGCACCCCAGATGGTTGAGAACTACATGTCCCATGATGCTTAGTGACACAGACACTGCATAGTGCAAGGGTCAGCAACCTTAGCCCTCCAAATGTTTTGGAACTACATTTCCCTTGAGTCTCTCCTGACGTAATGAGAAGCTGAGCGTCTTGGGAGGTGTAGTTCCAAAACAAATGGGGAGCCAAGGTTACTGACCCGTACCCTAGTGTGGTCTCCTATGTAGAGTGTATATATATGTTTATTTGTTTGATGGCAATCTTCCAATGTGGAGGACTAGAAAAAAAATACAAAGAAAAATGTCTGCCTGGAGTCGGTGCACGCACATTCGCCGCCCACTAACGCTGCGCGCAGCTTCCCACCCTACCTTAATGTCACGGCCGTGTTCTGTTGATGACGGAGTCCCTTTAATCAGCAGAGCATAAAAAAAAACTCTACGCATTATGTTAACCTTTTTTTTCCCTCTACGGCTCAGCGGTTGTTAAAAGAGTTTTAATAACAGATTTGCACTTACATTTTCCCGACTCCCATGCTGTGAATATTATTTTCCGACAGGCACCTGACCTTCCTTTCCTGAACGATTTCTCCTCTCCCGTCCCTCTCTCTTATTTATTTTTAGTTTATGTAATTTTAAACGCTGACACTTTCCTGTCTGAAAATATCTAAAAATCGAGCTAAAAGTAGAACACATTTTCTGATTATTTTTTTTATTTTTTTCCGAAAACCGCAAAATGTATTTTTTTTTTTACATTTGGGGAATAAAATCTCATTCCTAGAACGTAAAAGAGCAGGCGCTTGATGACGTGCGCGGACACTATATATCAATGTATTCTTTGTAAAGTCGCATCATTAGTTACGAGGCTAGATTTGGATCTGCAGCTAGAGCTATGGAGACGTGGAGTAATGATACTCACTTTAGAGGTCGTACATGGGAGATCTGTATCAAAAATTCCACATTCACATGGTCTTTTTTTATAATTATATATATATATATATCTGTAATCTGCAGGAATATTGAAGAAGAAACCTGTGAGACCAGGCAGGGTCTGTAAAGGGAAGTTGGGAATACTGCCTTTATATACCTGCACGTCTTTAATGGAAATATACAAAGACTGCTGACGGATATTTGTAATAAAAACAAACAAACAAAAAAAATCTAACTGCTGGTATTTTTAGGAATCTGCATTCTCCCAGTAGGATTAAAAAGTATCTTTGTATAGCGGCAAAGTACAATAAAACGGGTGCTGACAAAATCCCAACAACCAGGTTCCCGAATGCCAACATCCCGACGGCCAACTTCCCGACAGAACAAGTGTCCAACACGGACAACTCCCCGACATCCAATATCCCGGACAGTTAGTGAGTTAGGGTGAGGGGGTGAGGTTAGCACTCAGGGATTTTGGAGGTCAGGAAGTTGGCCGTTGTGGGAACTTGATTTTCGATGTCGAGACGTTGGCAGTCGGGGAGTTGTCAACTTGTCTGTGTCAGGCACTTGTTCTGTCGGGAAGTTGGCCATCGGGATGTTGGCATTCGGGAACCTGATTCTCGGGATTTCGGCCCAAGCCCCAATAAAATATAGTATGTAAACCAAGAAGAGGACCTGGCACAGAGAATCTGCCACCTGCTAGACAGGTGATAAAATCAATGCCCCCCCCCCAAAGAAACCCAGAGGCAGCAGGAGAGGGGTTCCCCATTTCTCCCCTTTGTGACTTGCCTTCCAACCATCGGAGATGGAAGGAAACGAAACAGCCTAGACGCTATATCTTTGGCCGGGAAATGCAAAGATGCCAGGTCCATCATTATTATAAGCAAATATCCCAAAATCCCCCCCAAAAATCCCAAATCCAAGACACCTCTGCTACCAAGCGTTTCAGATAAGGGATTCTCTGCCTGTGCTGCATCATACTGTGTGTTTAAGAGATCGCTAACGAGCCGTACAAGGGTATGGCTAATTGAATGAATGTTTGACACATAAATAACTAAAGGAATATTTTTCCTGGCTCCTGAATTTTGATCCTGGCTCCCAGATTCCAGAAGAAAGTGTCCAGCCTTGCTGTGAACCCAGTCGCCTGTCAGAAACCAGATATCTGCGTTCTGTACCGAGAAGCGACATTTCAGTAAAGGGTGAACTGATTAAGTAGTTCTTAGTTTTATTTGGTTGTTTTTTCGGGTGGGTGGTGGATTGTCATACACTGACTGCCCAGGGATACAGAATCCAGAGCATCCTGTGATGCTTCCTGAGGTTTCATGGGACCAGACTCTGAACCTGAAGACGGCGCAAAAAGGCTTGCGGCACACGAGCAAACATTTTGCGTCCGTCTGACCGCACTGTTTGCCGTCCATCGTAGCATTATAAAGGAGTCAATTAAATACACCACACAAAGCACCTGCGCACTTGTTCACGGACGGGCAACACATATAGCAACGGACGCAAAAATAACATTGAGGTGAAAAACGGACGCAGAAACAACGCTGCCATGTATTATCCTAGGTGGGCGTGGAGACATCAGACGTTACGGACACACTTTATGCAGTACTCACACTATCTTCCGTCAAAAAGTGTGTCCGTAAAAAAAGGCAGTAGTACAGTATGCTCGTGTGCCGCCTCTCTAAAATTGGTCGAGCACCTGTGTGGTCAGACGCGACGGCAGGGTCAAAAACACCAGGGTTAGCCCAGGGAGGCATATAAAAATAAAAAGAAATAGGTTTATGCTTCCAGGCGGCTTATGAAATGCACAGAAATGTCAGCTTTCTTATCCCGGCCGTGGTCTGAGAGTTTTTATCGATTTGCTAAACTTAGGCCTCAGATAGAACAGTTGGAGCTGCAGAAATGACCAGGCTAAATGTCTTCTAGAGATGATGAGCTTTGTAGTCCAATGGCAGGTCAGGCCCAGTGTCCCACGGGCACAACATTACTTTCCATTAATGAGGCGTCAACCTGAGATTTCAGTATCCGACACCTGAAATGTTATCACCGAGGCGGATCCCTGTTAGCGAATACATAATGCACTCGCTGTCCCTTATCAGCCACCGCAGGCATATTCCCCTCTACCCACACACGCTCCCCGTTTAACCCCTGCCGTGCCGGACGAGGCAAGGAGACGCACTGGAGACAGAGAGCGGAAGGATTTGCTGTTATCTCGCCGAGCGCATCAATCTGTCCAATAGGTGAACCTTATCGACCAATCGCAGCTTGCAGCCTGTCTGATTAATGGCGCGACCGCGAGTTGCTTGCGGAGTCGGAGCGTTCCTGCCAAGGTTTGGACAGATTACACACGCGCAGCCTAGCAACATGACAACGTAAAAACCGCGGGGCAGCGGCTACAGGACCACAACAAAACCAGCCCTAATGCATGAAGCAGGGGTGGTGGGATGGGAGAGAAACACGCTGGAATTCAAAGGGAGATGAGCTAGATCTTATAATCCAAAAGGGAGACCCCCAGTTCTTTGGGGGATATTATTATTATTATTAACCTTTATATAGCGCCAGCATATTCCGCAGCGCTGTACAATGGGCACAATATAGACACGGTTACAATACATTGAACAACATTTTGACAAACCAATACAGGAGGAAAACCGGGCCCTATTCCAGTGGGAACTCACAATCTAGAAGGGTTGGGGTGGAAACAGGAGGAATGGGCTGCAAGGTGAGAGCCATGGGCTGCAAGGTGAGAGGGATGGACTGCAAGGTGAGAGTGATGGACTGCAAGGTGAGAGTAATGGACTGCAAGGTGAGAGTGATGGACTGGTTGCGTCAGTGAGTTGTGTGGTAGGCTTGCCTGAATGTCTTAAGGGAGCGTTTGAAGGAAGGGAAACTATGGGAAAGTCTGACAGTACGAGGGTGAGTGTTCCAGAGGATGGGGGCTGCGATTGAGAAATCCTGCAGTCTATCGTGGGAAGAGGTGATGCGGGGGAAGCTAGGCGCAGGTCACCGTTTGATCTTAGGGCCCATTCACACTGAGCAACATGAAAATCGTGTGTTTTTCCTTTCAATTTTCATATAAGTGAAACTGAGCGATAATATCATCGTTATGCGTGATATTGCGCGACACCATTAATGTGGTGTTTGGCAAATTGCGGCAACAATGGTCATATACAAGCGACAAGCTGCAGCGACAAGCTACAGGCGACATTGAGCTGTGAGATGTGAACAACTCCATTGAAATGCATTGGAGAAGCTACATAGAGCGATATCGTGCGGAAATATGCACGATATCGCTGCAAAAACGTGCGATAAATCGCTTAGTGTGAATGGGGCCTTAGGGAGCGGGCTGCGGTGCATTTGGTGATTAGTGGGGTCAAGTAGTGGGGAGCTGAGTCAGTGAGAGCTTTGTAAGTCAGGGTAAGGATTTAGAGTGGCGGGTGAGGTGGATGGGGAGCCAGCGAAGGGACTTGCACAGAGGAGCAGCAGAGACAGAGCGGCGGGTGAGGTGGATGGGGAGCCAGTGAAGGGACTCGCAGATAGGAGCGGCAGAGACAGAGCGGTGGGTGAGGTGTATGAACCTGGCAGAGGCATTCAGAATATCTTGTAGGGGGTGAGGTGGGAAAGAGGGAGACCAGCTAGAAGATTATTACAATAGTCAAGTCGGGAGATTACAAGGGCGTGGAGGAGTTGCTTTGTGGGGTCAGCGGTAAGAAATGGTCGAACTCTGGAGATCTTACGCAGTTGGTAGCGGCATGAGGAGGAAAGAAACTGAATGTGGGAAAGAGCAGAGTCAAGTGTAACGCTGAGGCAGCAAACCTGGCTTGATGGGGAGATGGTGATACCATCAAACATGATGGAGAAGTGGGGAGGTGGGGAGGCATTAGAGGGAGGAATTAGTAGGAGCTCAGTCTTGTTAATCTATAGGTCAGCTCTGTACGTACATGAAGCTAGATTCAATAAAACTCTCAGCTAGATCTAGAATCTCTCGGACTGAATCCAGAGAATCCATAAGGGTTTCTGCAATGACTGAATGACAAAACATTCTCCCCGTTACAGGTTGATGGGCTAGATGTATGGGTTGATGGGAACCATGGCTAGGAAGCAGCGACCAAAGCTAAAACTGTGAGAAATAAACACAGTATTTTGAAGCTGAACCATAAGATATCTTGCCCTGGATAATTAAAAAAAAAAAAAAAAAAGATATATATTAAACTGCTTTGAAATAACTGTAGCAAGACCTTAAATGTGCGAATATTAATTGGAAACTAAAATCACTGTGACCGCTCCATGGTTGTATGGTACAAGCCAAGAAATAAACAAGTAAATAAAAGCCAGCGCATTTCGTTCCATAACTTCCTCAGAGATGACGGGTGTAATAGGGGCCCCTGTGTCTTCAGATACATCTGCCACATATTTTTGATCTCACGTTTTGTGTACGCATACATCTCATAGCTGGTCCTTGTCTGACAAGCAGAGGAATTCATTAAGACTCTCCTGTGCTTGTGAAGGGAAACTCCCAGCACTAACTCGGTGTCAGGAACGGGCATCCGGCCCAACATGCAGACAGATACAGAGTAGAAAGAAAGAAGAGAATCTGCACGAGAAGCCGGTCCTTGTACTGGCCAGGTTACTAAGCTAAACAGGAGTAGTCAGGCCAAAACAGGCCAAGCTCAGGAGCACAGAAATACAGAGACGAGAAACCGAAGCAAAGTCAGGAGTACAGAGATACAGAGGCAAGGTCAGGAGTAGAGAGATCCAGAGGCAAGGTCAGGAGTACAGAGATCCAGAGCAAGGATAAGGGCATAGACATGCACAGATGAGAAACAGAGTCAAGGTCAGGATTAGAGCGATACTGATAGTCAAAGGGTAAAACAAGGTACACACAAAAAAAGAAAAACATAGCACAAGATGAAGCACTAAGGGGTATAGGAGAACCACAACAGGGAAATGAGCCTCGGGCAGAGCCAAGTTTAAATAGCCCGAAAATGACGCCACTTGGGCAGAACATCATAGTGCGGGGGAAAAGTGGTAATGCAGCATCATCTGCGTGACGCAGAGAAGGTCAGCGAGCGTTCTGCCGACATGGCAGGCAAAAAGACGCACCGGCAACCCAGCGTCAGTAGAAGAACCGGTCAAGGCAATAGACGTCAAAACCCGAGTGCACAGCAGTGGCAGCCACAGAGAAAAGATGCGTAGTAAGACACCGACCCAGCAGGAGGGCCGTGGGGCGGCACAGGTGCCGGCAAGGAACGGGCCATGGCGCTCTGCAGCAAGATTAAAGCTTCAGCATTTGTGTCTGCAACAACTATTTTAATGCTGGGGGGGGGCTTTTTGTTGTTGTCCTTTTTACCCGCCCCCCCCCCCATACAGAAATACATTTTGCTGCCTTTTTTGCTCTATTTCAATTAGGATTCAACAAATACAGGAGCTTGGTAGCTACTGACTCCTAGAACTTCACGTGTGGCCCCTAAATTTATACATTAGACTGTAAGCTCATGAGCAGGGCCCTCTACACCTCCTGTTTCCATCCAAAGTTAGTTTATCTGTATCTCATTCTCTTTGGTTATTGTAAAGCGCTGCGGAAACTGTTGGCGCTATATAAATGATGATGATAATAATAATAATAATAATTACTCTATGCAAATCTGTATAAAAAGGATTATCTTGCTTCTAAAAATATATGGTTGACTGCAAAGACGTCTTACAGACCCATTTGACCATTTGAATATGTCTAGAGTTTCTGACTAAGTATCATTGACCAAGACCATGAACTTTCCTGAAGGTCTAGCAGCTACCTGTACCAGGGGTCTTCTAGTCCTAAAAAAGGTAAGAGTGGGAATTCACCAAGACTTCTGTTCAAATATAATTTTTTTATGATAAGAATCATAAGTGTGGCAGCTTCAGCACTTCTTTAATAGAATGGCAGTCTGTAGAATATTTGTCATTCCTGTGCATTTTTCCCAATGCACCCTCGCCCTGGAAACACCCCCTTTAATGTGCACGTTTGTAAAATTGTGTCTGAATAGCAACACTTTGCAGCTTTTGTTTTTTTCAGACCATGGGACCTAAGTTCTCCCTGCTAAAACAGTGAGAGAACTGCATTCCTGGATGTCCCTGGCAGAAACCTTGGTCTGTCAGTGGAGGGAGCCCCGTTAATTTGAGAGCTTTAATGAATCGAGCGTTCTTATAAAAAGCCAGGAAGATTAGGCAAAAAAAAACAGCCATCTGGTCATGCATTGTGCGAGATTTTGTGGGTTCCTTCTAAGGATAGATCCCTTTATATTACCTTCCATGATACTCCATCTAAAAAGGCGTGGGATCAACATTTTCCCCTTTTTACAAATCACACCTGGTTATCCATGGCCACCCCCCTGTCCTCTCTGTCCTAGCTGATGCCACACCTCAGGGTAGGTCCCTGGCTTCAGTACAGGGTGACAAACCTACACCACTTGTTTGTACCCGCTGCCATCTTGCCCTTCAAGACTCTCAAGAAGTACAAGGCCCCAGACCACTGGCGTGCGCAACCCATTACATTAGAATGTGCACCCATAGAACATTCATTAAGTGAAACATTAACTCACATTTTTCATTTAAAACAATGAGCTTGTAACCAGAGATACAGTCAGTTTTAATGGTATTTTTCATGAACCAGATAAGGGACATCTAAAATGTTAATGTAGGAGGTGAAAAAGGACCTCTTCATCTTCTTCTCGGGCACACCAGGCACACCCCCTGTGCACGCCTATGGGCATAACCAATGTTTATGCTTAGATACAGTCATTATTCATGTAATTTATCATGAAACAGATAAGGAACATCCAAAATATCTATGTCGAGAGTTAAAGAAGAACCCCTCACGCAACATTAGGGTGTGCCTGGGCACACCAGGCACACCCTGTGCGCACGCCTATGCCCCTGACTCATTCTTGTCGTATATGCAATTTTCTCCTGTTTAAAATCACAAGATGTTCTCTCTGGGCTGCGCGCGACTTTGACGCTCCTTTCAGACACTGACGCTGTTTTGTCTAGAGACCCTCTCTCTACCACCAAACCCATTTCTCATTTCTACTGACTCCTGATCGTCCCCTTAGGCTGGGTTCACACCTGGGCGTTTTAACGCGCGTTCGTGCGCGCTTTAAAACGCAGGAACGGGGAAATCCCATGCTTTGCTATGGGACCCATTCAGACCTAAGCGTTTTACAGCGCGCAGGAACGCGCGTTAAAACGGCCAACGCAAAAAGAAGTTCAGGAGCTTCTTTTCGGGCATACAGCAGCGCGTTCGCGGCCATATAATAGCCGCAAACGCGCTGCAACGCGCGCTCGCGCGTTTTTTTTGTATGCGCGAACGCGCGTAAAAAAAAGCGTGCATTGCGCGACGCAGCGCTACGCGCAGGTGTGAACCCAGCCTTAACGGCCACGCGCTGGGTATTCCAGAAAACCTGGGAGAGGGATCTTTCCGTAGCTTTCACCCCCTCACAATGGGCACAGGCACATATGTATGCGGTTGGGGCCTCTAGATGTGCCACTTTGATTGAAACGCAAAGGAAAATGTTCTCCGGTTGGTGTCTTATGCCGCATAAGGTGCGGCAGTTCACTCGCTCCCCAGAACTCTGATCTTTGTTGGAGATGTGTCTCGGCTGTAGGTACGATGGGACACATATGGTGGCATTGCCCCGCGGTTGTTTCCCTCTTGAGGAACATTGACCCAGCACTTTAGTAGCTAAGGAGGCTAACGATTGTGTTCTCCTGAAATTTTATTACTGGGGATGATTCAACTCCCGCGCCTTCATTCAAAGTTGATGTTCATTATGGTCTCCACGACACTGTTGTTGCTCACCAGAAATTGGAAATGCACCACGGTTCCTGCACGGCATCCACTTATCACACTGTTGGATCATTAATCGCCAATTCGACTCCAAAGCGATGACCGTTTTGTGGTCTGTGTCCTCCCAAATGGGACCCGTGGGTGCTTTGGGACCTTCATAAGATATACAAGGCTTGCGGTTTCGAGAATACACTTTCTATGCTGCTTATAACATCAAGTTCAAAAAGCAGTATGCCACCGCTCACTTATTGAAAGGCATGGAGTTTGCTTACTTGCCCATATACCCCCCCATATTCCTTCCCTCCCCCTCCTCTCCGAGTTGCCACCACCCCTTAAGTTTTGTTGCCATCAACCAGGAGGTTGCGATGTGATGGCATGTACAGTCCACTAGCAGAAGACAGTGTAGCAAGTCCATCTCTGTGATTGATGTATGATCACATGCACTGTAATCCTTAAAATAAAAATGATATTTTTGGAAAAAACAACAGCCATGCTGCCACCCTTTGCACGTTATATTTCACATTACCAGGCAGTCCTCCCGCTAGTCATGTTTCGGTTTTGCTTGTGGTATCATTGGGAGGTGTTGTTGAACCCGCTAGCCAGGATAATACCTTCGCTGGGGTATTAATGACGGAGGCCGCCCAAAGTAAAGAATGCGCTTCGAGAGGGAGAATAGGGGTGGGGGGGTGTAATAGATGTATCGGGCACTGGATACATTCGTCCCAGCGAGCCGCCTCTCTCTATTTCAATAAGGAACCGTGAGACACAAAGATTGAAGAGTGCCTTGGCACACAAATCTTCAGATAAAGCTCTTGTGATAGAGCGGGCAGGCACAGCCAGCGCAGAAAGATGAGCATATGCGCTGAAGATTACAAAGCCAGACAGGGATGGAGGGAGGGAGAGGAGACAGGGCATTCTGAATACAATATGAGGCCAAAGATCCAATAATTTCATAGGCTTTCATAGCGAGAAAAGGGGGGGGGAGCAAGGATAAAACAGGTAATAAGCTGCTTCTTAACAGCCCTGTATTTTCCCCTCGCACTCTATGGCATGTTTCTGCGCTCGATGGTCGCCATCGCCGGTGTCGTCGACCTGTCATTGCAAATCGCTCGCCCTCGGGTTACTGGAGACTGCCAAGCGAACTGTGTGGTTTTAATCAAGGGATTAGACTAGCTCATCCCACCCATCCACCCACTGTCACCCAGAACATGGACCTGCAGGGACGAAGCAAAAAAAAAAATCCAATCAAGATCTGCTGCTGTCCCGAGGAAGATGGCAGCCTAACGTAAAGACGCGAATTGCAGAGGAAGCCGCTTCCAGCGCCCGACGTACATTAATCACCCCCTGGAGGGACAGGCCGCAACCGCTTCCATTTGTCAGAGCCCGCAAATGCATACGTCGTTGTCGGCACATTAACATTTGATTTGCATGTCATTAGCGCACAGGGTGCTGAGAATGTGCGGGGGATGTGCGTGCAGGGTCCGGGCGCGTCTGACGGAGAGGCCGGCAACTGTGTGAGGTGTTCCGTGCCAGCGAGCGGCTGAGGAGCTGCGCTCCCCTCCCTCTAAGGGTTAATTTCGTGCCACTTGAAGAATTGGGGTCAAAGTAATAAACGTCTCATTAAAAATACATATTTGTGAATACATTTGCATATACAAACGCAGAATATAAATATACACATACTGTGTGTACACAGAGGCACACTGCGAAGCGGAATCGTGATTTCCTACATCTGCAACATATCACGGCTAAGGCTAGGGACAGATGAGCGCATTTTCTGCGGCCACCGTCAAAATGTACGTCGATGCGTGCGCACGCATTTTTTCACGGAATACGCTTAAGTGGTCAGACGATGCGCAATTCTGGACGTATTTCATGACGGTGGGGTAAAAAGAAGTCTAGGGAAATCCGGCTGTTTGAACGTTATGTAGGCCGCACACTAGCAGCGTCTGACGTCTCCTAATCACGCACACACGCCGCCATGCAGCCGCAGCGCACTCTGTACGTCAGTAGCAGCGGTTTCACGTTCTGAGAAAAATGCGTTCATTTGCTGGTTGCGTGGTGTCGGCGCACTTTCGTACGCACGTACTGCGTATATTGGCCGTCATTGGCCGTTATGTGCTGCTACTGCCGCCGTGATTTAGTGCGTCTGCACGCGCGTTCCGACTGCCCCACTCTGACCCTAGCCTCAATCAGCCGCCACTGGCAGAGCACGACAGGTCCACATCAGATGTATTTGTACTGCACCACTGCTGGAGTGAATCAGAACCATGCTAAGGGGTGAGACTACTAGAACTGCTTTGACAACGAAGAGGCCAACACCAGAGAAAAACACACACACACCCCTTTATTCCAGATACAAATGGAGATCACCAGGACATTATTCTCTGCAGAAGAAATCGGAAACATTTATCAGAACCTTTCTTACCGACAGCACAACCACCAGAACCTTTCTTCTCTCTTATAAGGGTCTATTTGCTAAGCGGTGCTTTGAGTTTCGGCCCATTTCGTCAATTCCATTTACAAAATACGGTGAATTCACTGTTTAGCGAACGATCAACAAAGATGTTAACGGACGTCGGTGAAAACTGCCAACGTGCACCGATGACCCCCCGAATTGGCATCGGTGAATTCCACAGAACTGAAAAAAGGAAAAGGACGTCTTCTATTCTCATAATAGGTGTTTAAACCGTTAAAAATTTATCAAAATAATAATAAGGGTCCTTTAAATAATAAAAAAAGGTCTATTACAGAATTTAAAAAAAAAACAGCTTTAAAGAAAACAGTTTTTAAAAAAATTGAGAAACAAAAATGTCTAAAAATACAAATCGTACAAAAAGGTGTTCTAAAAAGAAGGTTTTTTTGCACGGAAAATTAAAAAAGAATAGGCTTTTACTTTTTCACATTAAGGCTAGGGTCAGAGTGGGGCAGTCGGAACGCGCGTGCAGGCGCACTAAATCACGGCGGCAGTAGCAGCACATAACGGCCAATGACGGCCAATATACGCAGTACGTGCGTACGAAAGTGCGCCGACACCACGCAACCAGCAAATGAACGCATTTTTATCAGAACGTGAAACCGCTGCTACTGACGTACAAAGTGCGCTGCGGCCGCATAGCAGCGTGTGTGCGTGATTAGGAGATGTCAGACGCTGCTAGTGTGCGGCCAACATAACGTTCAAACAGCCGGATTTCCCTAGACTTCTTTTTACCCCACCGTCATGAAATACGTCCAGAATTGCGCATCGTCTGACCACTTAAGCGTATTCCGTGAAAAAATGCGTGCGCACGCATCGACGTACATTTTGACGGTGGCTGCAGAAAATGCGCTCATCTGTCCCTAGCCTAAATCCTGTGGGATTCGCCTGTTTAAACCTGTCGAATTGAATCACCAAAAATCGGTGAATTTCTCCAGAATGTCGGCGCAGTTCGGCGTTTTGTGAATAGAAGACACGATAGTGTTCTATGGGGCAATTTCGGTGCTGCTGAATTGATGCGAACTGCACTGTAGTTTGCCGTCATTTCACCTGTATTTGGTAAATTGCCAGCTTAGTGAATAGATGAATTGGCTCAAAGTTGCACCGAACGGTGAAATTTACCATCCGTTTCAATTTGGAGGTCAGCGAATAACCTCTATAATGTAGCAGGCATCCAGAGATGGAGCAATTCTTACCTATATGCTAGCCTAGGTGTAATATGGCTAGAACCTCTAGAATCAACTGCAGAACATCAGAGATAATCCTACTTGTAGGAGGTAGTCAAGTCCCTCTAAAAGGCCAGGTTTTAGGGATCACTTTAGGTCAGTGTTTCCCAAACCTGTCCTCAGGACCTGCAGGCAGGCCAGGTGTTTCAGATATCTAAAGCACAGCACAGATAAGATCTTGCTGCTCAGTGATTGCAGGATTCAGTCTGCATTTCCACAAGGTAGTCCTTAAATTATGGCCTGTTACTGGGTCATGAGGACAGGTTTGAAAAACACTGGCTTAGGGAAATGCAGACTGAATCCTGCAATCACTGAGCAGCAAGATCTTATCACCTGTGCTGGGTTTTAGATATTCTGCAAACCTGGCCTGGTAGCAGGTCTTGAGGACAGGTTTGGAAGCCTTTGTGCACAGAAACAGCAGAACCTTCCTGGGACTGTTTTACGGTCTGTAAGTAAAGGGCATATAAGGACATTTCCCGGGACCTTAGAGCCAGTCGGGGCACATTTTTGGGCAATCTTGCCTTGTGCCATGCTTTTTCCCCCTCTAGGAATTCTCTTTACTGTGTTGCTATATGTTAAACTGAATGATCCGTCCTCACATTGTCACACTGTTTGTGCTTCTGTGTCTTCACTGTATGCTGTATACTTTGATAAACAAAATTTGTTTACAAAAAATAATGAATACGAATGTTCCCCGTCTGTTGTAGGATGTCACATCGGAACCTTTTATGTATCCTGTTGTAGAACTTCAAAAGCTTCTGTATCTAAATTTTAGAAAAGCAGGACCTTCTTTATCGCCTGTAGAGCAGTGAAATGTTTAACACTTTCCATGCAAGATCTTCATTCCTTTACCCGACCAGCCTAGACTCCGATTAACACATTCACGGCTTGCTGCAGGAGACGAGCAGTACCTCTCTTACCTATCAATGAAACGTCCAGCGCCTCTCTAATCTACAGTAGGAGATACACTGGACTTTTCTTATCTATTGTAGGACAGAATCAGACCCTGCCATTCTTAGTGTTGTAGTGTTTAGACTAGCAGAAGATTATTTTTTTTTATGTACTGCAACAGAATGCCAGATCCCTTCCTTCTTAGGCTAGGGTCAGACTAACGCATTTTTCACGTTGTCCGTGAAAATGTGCGTTCGAAGAATGGACGTATTTTTTCACGGAATACGCAATAGCGGTCATACTATGCGCAGTTTCATCCGTGATTTTGTACGGATCATCAATAAAACACTTCTTGCATCTGGACGTTATGTTGGCCGGACATTAGCAGCGTCTGATGTCTCCAATTCACGCACACACGCCGCTAGCGGGCGCAGCGCACTCTGTACGTCAGTACTAGTGGTTTAACGTTCTCGAAAAAATGCGTTCATTTTCCACTTGCGTTGCGCGGCCGGACTTTTGTGCGAACGTACTTCGTATATTGGCCGTCATTGCCCGGCATCTGCTGCTAGTGCGGCCGTGATTAAGTGCGCCAGAACGCGCGTTCGCACTGCCTCAGTCTGACCCTAGCCTTAGTGTAAGGAACAGCGTAAAATGTTATCTAATGTGGAACACCAGAAATCTTTATTATTACGAGAGAACAGCAGACCTTTTCTTTCCATAAAGAGCCAGTAAAGCCTTTCTTACCTCCCGAACACAAAATCTTTATTATTTACCGTAAGAGATTGCCAGACTCTGCCTTACTTACTGTAAGAGGACGCCAGAGCATGTCTCACTTTAGCAGAGGTGCGGCCCCCCAAATAAAACCAAAGACGTCATCAACTCTTTATCTCAGGCCTTCCTATGTATAACTCCTCTATATATAACTGTACATTCCTTTTGCTCCAGTGAACCTTTCAGTGGTTCCACATAATCTATTTCCAGCTTCCTTGGCTTAAAGGCATAGAGCCCTTATTCTGACCGAGCCCTTATGATTAACAAAACGAGCCAGTGAACATAAGCACCCTGCTCGTTAAGCATAACGGCTGCCATCCTATTCCAGATGAGCCACAAACTTCCGCTGCAGTTTGGCTCTTGCGGTTGCTCATGGTACATGAATGAATATGGCTTAACTAAATTTCTTTTTAAGGGTACATTCTAGGCAAAAAAAACAATTATTAACCCTTAATAAAACCCCACCCCAATATACACATACAGGGTTATTCAGAGAGCGTGAAAAGCAGGAGAATGACTGGAGAATGAAAAATTCTAGGTCAAAATAGCCGATTTGGAAAGTGAGATGAAAGGGAGAATTTTTCTGGTTTGGTTATTTTGACCTAGAATTTTTCATTCTCCAGTCATTCTCCTGCTTTTCACGCTCTCTGAATAACCCGGATAATTTTTAACCTGCATACAAATCTCACCTTTGAATCCACTTGCCGGCATCTGGCTACAGAAGGCAGGTTGGCGGTGGCCCACTAATGATCGGTGCTTGGCCAAATAGCCCGCACACAAAATTCAGTTCAAGTAGCCAAATCCCCCTTAAGTTACCCCAAGTCATTATTGAATGTTGATGTAATGCGGCCTCACCAGGCACCCACCTGCCAGGACCTTGTAATCTCCCGACTTGACTATTGTAATAATCTTCTTGCTGGTCTCCCTGTCTCCCGTCTCGCCCACCTACAATCCATTCTGAATGCCTCTACCAGGCTCATCCACCTCACCCGCCGCTCTGTCTCTCCGAATCCCTTCAGTGGCTCCCCATCCACCTCACTCGCCACCCCTCTCTGCGAGTCCCTTCACTGGCTCCCTATCCACCTCTCACCCGCCGATCTGTCTCTGCCGCTCCTCTCTGCGAGTCCCTTCACTGGCTCCCCATCCACTGCAGAATTAAATTTAAAACCCTTACCCTGACCTACAAAAGCTCACATTAACTCAGCTCCCCACTAATCACCAAATACACCCCAGCCCACGCCCTAAGATCAAACCGTGACCTGCGCCTAGCTTCTCCCCGCATCACCTCTTCCCATGAGAGACTGCAGGATTTCTCACGCAAAGCCCCCATCCTCTAGAACGCTCTCCCTCGTACGGTCAGACGTTCCCCTAGTTTCCCTTCCTTCAAATGCTCCCTTAAAGGGAGCACTCTAGGCTCAAAATGAGCCACCCTTTTTTTTTCTTTATATTAATCCTAATGCCCTACTAAGTTGTTTTACCTTTTTTTTTTTTTTTAACGATATACTTAAAACGCAGGCATTTTCCCACGGCAGTTTTTTTCTGTGTCCCGCGCCGCCCTCTTCTTCCATGCGAACCAGGAAGTTGGCACCACCTTCTTTGATAAGTGTTATGCGCAAGAGGATGCGCGCTCGCTCCCGCCAGCTACTGCAGCGAGTTGGAGACGTCATCGCGCTGAAAGCGCAATGACGTCTCCTACTCGGCAATAGTCAGCAGAAGGGGGAAATACAAATCCCGCTCTGCTGACTGACAGCTGGGAGGGCGGAGTAATGTCCTCCGCGTCTCTCAGCTGTTTCAGCCGATCGGCTGAGCAGAGGGGGCAGCGGAGGAAAAGGGCATACTTAGGACATCATGACCACCTAAAAAAGCTTAGGTGGTCATGTTGCCTAGAGTATCCCTTTAAGACATTCCTATTCAGGCAAGCTGACCACCCAACTCACTGATACACCTCACTGGCCCAATCAGTCGATCATGCTCACCTTGCAGTCCATCCCTCTCACCTTGAAGTCCTCTCCTCCTGTTTACACCCCCAACCCTTCTAGATTGTAAATTCTTACAGGAATAGGGCCTCTGTTTCCTCCTTTACTGGTTTGTCAAATGTTGTTCAATGTATTCTAACACTGTCTATATTGTGCCCATTGTACAGCGCTGAGGAATATACTGGCGCTTTATAAATAAATAATAATAAATCAGGAACATCACAGTTACAGAGGTCAGGGAGAGGGTGAGAGCGGGACACTCATGACAATATTCACTTTAATGGTGATGGTGGCTGGAGTGTCCCTTTAAAATAATATAGAAACCACAGTGCGAGCAGGATATTGCAAACTGATTTTACTCAAATAACCAAACTATGAACAGTAATCACAGACCCAAAGGAACATCAGGGAACATGCTAAAGCACATTTTCCTGTCACTAAATAGAGATTCGACAGTTAACAAAAAAGAAATAAGGGGAAAATTTAATGATTTTATTAAAGAAAGAAAAAAAATAACAAAAATCCAAAGGGAATAAAATAAACATTTTTTTTAAATATTAGTTTGCTTTTTATCCTGCCTACCCCTAAAACATTTAATTGGTGCCTAAGTTTGATATAACTTTAAAGGCCACTTCTCCTTGCTATTAAATGAAGCTGCGGTACTCAGGTACAGGATGCTCCAAATGCTCACCACATCCAGATCAAATAATCACTGAGGTTACATGGGTGAGTATACACAGGAACTCACACCATTTGTTGAAAGGAGAAAATTATGAACAGAAACAGAATTCTGTGACCCTCGCAGGTAAAGAGAAAGAAGCAGAGAGACGGCGAATGCGCCCTGATGTGACATGAAGATGCTCCTCTTAATTAAAATAATAAACAATGTATCAGTAACAGTGTGACACTATCCAGAGGACGCCACCGCAGGCAGGACACTGATACATTATTCATGAGAGGCGTCATTATGCAAAGGCATTAAAAGACAAAACATATGTTTTCCTGTGGTCGTGGGGAGGTGGGAGCCATTCTGAGACGTAGAGGGGGGAGAGCTGGGAAGGGGGTACAAGCCAAAGATTCTGGTCCTATGTGATTTGCACCAGTACTAAGTTTGAATGTTTGGAAAGAAGAATACAAGGGAAGGACAACATGCAAAGTATTAACACTGTTGCGTCTTGTGTTTATGCTTAGAACAATACATTTCTCATACAATCCAGATAGGTTGTTTTTTTTTTTTATTTAAACGCCTGTTTTGTCAGCTTCGGGTGATACTGTCTACCAGACATTTTATTCCTATAAAACACTTCCTCTAAAGAAAACAGCATAAATCATACAGTCCCTAAAACTTACCTCTAGCTACAGCCCTATGTTTTACCCACACACTTCTATCACCAACATTGCAATTTATATCACCATAAAAATACAAAACACACAGGGTTACCAGAGCTGCTATCTTTTCCAGGACAGATATTGCTCCTATATTCTGATGGGCAACACATGATTGTGCTCCACTGGGGTATATAGAAACCATATGCTGCAGGAATTAAATCCCATCAGCAAAGAAGAATCCCATAAGAGTGGTCTTAGACACTCCTTCATTCAGTTCCTACAGAGCATGGATTCTACTACAGGGCAGCAGATTTCATGTGCCGCCAAACAGACAAAAGTGATATGGGTCCAGGCAAGCAAGTTAGCTGGTAGGAAACCCTTAGAATATATTTATCACCCATAATATCCCTGACTGGGACTATCTGCTACAAATAAGTATAAATATTGACGACCTCAAAGGAACAGTCAGCCCACCAGACAGTGACAAATAAAGCTCAAACTGAGTTTATATAATTTGTGTTTTTTCATGACAGCCTAATATATACCCAAATCTGTGTAATCCATCGCTGCTTTACTGGAAGACTGCATCTAATACCCTTTCTGCAAATTTATATTGTGTTGTTTTTTTCCTGTTGCAGTCTGCTGCTCTGTCTTCGACGTTGCAACTTCAAGTCATGGTGCCTTGTTCTAGTAATTATTTTTTGATTAAAAATGCACTGCCGTACCAGAACGAAGATGGGATTACTATTCCAGATAATCATGGGAGGAAAACAGGCTGAGATATGGACTGTCGGTAAAAATACGTAATTGTTTATAGTACAAAATGCATTTCTAGGAAACTGCTCAACCAAGTCATCCCTTCGATCAACAGTCTAGCCATATGTGGTCAACGCTACGACCTCAACATTACCATGTCTATATAGTAACAGTGAAGCATCCAGCTTTGTTCCAAGCCTCTAGCAGGAAACTAGCCTGTGAAAAACAGCTGAACCTTCCATTGGATCCTCGTGTGACTCCAAGTACACTTAACACTCATCAATATAAGCCATTCAAACTCCTTTCACAAATGCAACTTACATGTGCCACCTGACAGACCTTCAGAGGTTAGCTGGTTGATCAAAAGAGATTATTGCAACCCAGGATCTATTCAATCAACTTGTCTAGTTATAAGGATCCAACATTATAGGTTTTCCTTCCAATCATCACAAAACATCATACTCCCATCATTTGGTCAAAAATACAACACAGAAACTGATCACCTTCCTGCACAATGAACCCAATTTAAACTCACCATTAAGCATCATGAATGCTTCTTATAATCACCATCCAACGCCATCAATGTATCTTTCAATCCCCACCCAACACCTCCTTCCAACCAACCACCAAACATCATGAATGCTCCTTACGATCACCATCTAGCACCATAATCGCATCTTTCAGTTCCCCAACCAACCCTTTCAATCCCTCCAACCACCATCCAGCACCATAAACTCGCCTTCAGATCTTTATCCATCACTGCAGCCCTTCTTCCGTTCACCATCCAACCAACACCTCCTTCCAATCGCCAGTAAACACCTGTTTTCAATCAATCATCAGCCTATAATATAGTAAACCTTCATATTAATAAATACCATAATATGCATCATTTTAGCCGATACCCAAACCTCTTCAGAGTCTCAGCTATCGAGCCATGTTAGTATCGCCCCCTCTTCCACAGCTTAGCAATAAGACTTTAAACAAGCATCACCGTTTAACCCACTAACTGGACAGCAAAACCGGGTAGTTTGAGGAAAACAAAATAAAAAACACACTCACTGACCAGACTCACTTACCCCTCGAAGCTGTTGGACCCCACCAAAGTTTCTCATGACTTGTTCAAACTCATGCTCGAGCCTCTTAGCCCAGAATTGCATCCTGTGGGAGATAAAAGAAGAAGCACATGAGTGACCATAAAGAATACAAAAATCAGAGGGATGGGAGGGCAGGAATATTGAAGGGTCCTACACACACACACGGGATAAAGCTCCTGATAAAGACAGGCTTCCCCATTAATCTGTGATGCCATTGGCTCATTAGACACAAACCAAAGACCTCCCGCCACCGCAGCACCTCGTCAATGCGAACGAGGATGTCAAGTTAAATCAATATGGTATTATCTCGCATATAACCAGCATCCTGTGCCACAGGGTAAGGCCCAACCTGTGTCCTCGGTCTGTTCGCAAGTCGTCATGGGTTAACCCCTACACAGTCAAAGACACTGAAATATACGTAACAGGAACAGTGCAGGTGTCAGGGTTAATACTAAAATCTAGGCCAGGGATGTTAAACTCAGGACCCTGGATGTTGCTGACCTACAATTCCCATGATTCTCTGGAGATCGACTACAGTCAAAGATTTCTGGCAACTGTAGGACATAAACATCTGCAGGGACCCAGAGTTTGACATCCTGGCTCTAGGAGAGTGATGGCAAACTCTGGCATCCCAGATGTTTTTGAACTACATCTCCCACGATGCTCAGTCAGTCTTAGAGATAGTGAAGCATCATGGGACATTTAGTTCAGAAATATCTGGGGAGCCAAGGTTCGCCATCACTGCTCTAGGACATCAGTAACCAATTGCAGGCTTATACCCTAAACTGAGACGTTGTGGAGAATTGCAAAATTCAGGGTAAAAGAGCTAAACTGGGAGGAAAAAAAAAAAGTGGCCAAATCTTGGCCATAAACATTAATTTGCCACCATTAAAAGATTTAATTTGACTGTACAGAAAATCAGAGATCAAAAAGTCTGAAGTGGTTTAAAATATAATTATTGTAGTAAATATTGGACTGCAAATCCCATTTCAGCAGCCAGGTTAGGATACAAGTTTGTAGCAGTTTGACTGGTGGAAACAAGGTGAGAATGAGAACCAGGTTCGGCAAAAAATGTAATTCCCAGACATTTACGGTTAGTCGTCGCTGTCATAAAGGAATGATGGTCCATCCGGGAACCTCAGACGATTAAGAACTACAAACCCTATGATGCTCAGGCCATCCTAGGGCTCCGCATCATGTGCCATGTAGTTTTCCAAAAGCTTTGGTGCCAAAGTTAGACATCAGTAAAAATCTCGTAGCAAATTATCCCGTAGGTGAAACATTGTAGAACGCAGAGAAACTGACATTTATTGTAGCAAATCTTGAAATAGCTGACCCAGATAACTCTATAAATATGTAGGACGCTGTGAGACCTTTCTGTTAACCTACTCGCTGCTGGAAAGCCAAAAGCTCCGCGGTGAAGGAGTTAAAGGCGTTGGTGACATCATGATCTCTTTTCTAGTTAGAATAATGGCTTCTTTCACAGACCGACAGACTGGAAATTACCTGTGAAATATATTTCGCTAGGCACAGGATCGGCAGCCATATAAATTACCCAGTTTAATGGCCTTTGGAAATTTTTCTCCCATTCCTTCAAAAAAGAGCTGGAATCTACACATCCTAGCGTGCGTACCGTGTGTAGGACACATATGATGCTAGAACATTGAACGTAACAGAAGAGAAAACGGAATGCAGTTTGCAAGTAGATCCAAACCTCTGCTATGGTGGTTCGGACGGTGAAGGTTGCCATGGAGCTCAATGGAGAAAGAGAGGGTATATAGATCGGATAGGAGGTGTTATAAGGGGAGGTTATAGATATGTGACGGAAGCGATATAAGGAGAGGTTATATAGAAGAGATATAGGCGATATATAAGGAGAGGTTATTTAGATGAAATGGAACTGAGGCGATAGGAGAAGTTATAGACATGGGATAGCGGCAATATAAAGGTATATAGATGGGATGGGTTAGAGGCAATATAAGGGGAAGTTATATAGATGGGATGGGATGGGATAGAGGTGATATAAGGGGAGGTTATATAGATGGGATTGATAGAGGCGATATAAGGGGAAGCTATATAGATGCGATGGGATACAGGTGATATAAGGGGAGGTTATATAGATGGGATGGGATAGAAGCGATATAAGGAGAGGTTATATAGATGGGATGGGATAGAGGCGATATAAGGAGAGGTTATACAGAAGGGATGGGATAGAGGTGATATAAGGGGAGGTTATATAGATGGGATGGGATAGAGGCGATATAAGGGGAGGTTATATAGATGGGATGGGATAGAGGCGATATAAGGGGAAGTTATATAGATGGGATGGGATAGAGGTGATAAAAGGGGAGGTTATATAGATGGGATGGGATAGAGGCGATATAAGGGGAAGTTATATAGATGGGATGGGATAGAGGCGATATAAGGGGAGGTTATATAGATGGGATGGATAGAGGCGATATAAGGGGAAGTTATATAGATGCGATGGGATACAGGTGATATAAGGGGAGGTTATATAGATGGGATGGGATAGAGGTGATATAAGGGGAGGTTATATAGATGGGATGGGATAGAGGCGATATAAGGAGAGGTTATACAGAAGGGATGGGATAGAGGTGATATAAGGGGAGGTTATATAGATGGGATGGGATAGAGGCGATATAAGGGGAGGTTATATAGATGGGATGGGATAGAGGTGATATAAGGGGAGGTTATATAGATGGGATGGGATAGAGGCGATATAAGGGGAAGTTATATAGATGGGATGGGATAGAGGTGATATAAGGGGAGGTTATATAGATGGGATGGGATAGAGGCGATATAAGGGGAAGTTATATAGATGGGATGGGATACAGGCGATATAAGGGGAAGTTATAGAGGCGATATAAGGGGAGGTTATATAGATGGGATGGGATAGAGGCGATATAAGGAGAGGTTATACAGAAGGGATGGGATAGAGGCGATATAAGGGGAAGTTATATAGATGGGATGGGATAGAGGAGATATAAGGGGAGGTTATATAGACGGGATGGGATAGAGGCGATATAAGGAGAGGTTATACAGAAGGGATGGGATAGAGGCGATATAAGGAGAGGTTATACAGAAGGGATGGGATAGAGGAAGTTATAGAGGCGATATAAGGGGAAGTTATATAGACAGGATGGGATAGAGGCGATATAAGGAGAAGTTATATAGACGGGATGGGATAGAGGCGATATAAGGGGAGGTTATATAGACAGGATGGGATAGAGGCGATATAAGGGGAGGTTATATAGATGGGATAGAGGCGATACAAGGGGAAGTTCTATAGCTGGGATGGGATAGAGGCGATATAAGGGGAGGTTATATAGAGGAGATGGGATAGAGGCGATATAAGGGGAATTTATATAGCTGGGATGGGATAGAGGCGATATTAGTGGAGGTTATATAGACGGGATGGGATAGAGGCTATAGAACTTCCCCTTATATCGTTATATAGATAGGATGGAAGAGATCTAAGGAGAGGTTCTATAGAAGAGATGGAGGGGATATAAGGAGAGGTTATATGGATGGGATGGAGATAATATAAGGAGAGTTATGTGATGGAAGTTCTATGGATGGGATTGAGGTGATATAAGGAGAGAGTACATAGAGGTGATCAAGGAGTTATAAGGAGAGGTTATAGACATGGGATAGCAGTGATATAAAGAGAGGTTATATGGATGTGATGGAGGCGTGATAAGGAGAAGGTATATAGATGTGATAGAGGCAATATAAGGAGACGTTATATAGATGGATGGAGCGGCATTATAAGGATAGGTTATACAGATGGATGGAGGCATTATAAGGAAAGGTTATATAGACATGGGGTGGGGGATATAAAGACAGGTTATATGGATGGAATGGAGACGATATAAGAAAGGGTTATATACAGGATGGAGATGTATAATAGGAGGTAATACAGAATGGCAGGCTGGTGCCAGGGGACATTCGCAGAATAGATCTCGGTAACTGCAGCTCTGCTGGAAAGGCAAGATTTTGATTCCTACTGCTGTTTCATGCAAATGGGCCCTGGCTGCCTGGCATTACAGAGATCTACTTATTTATTTATTTGTGCCCAAGTTGGTCTTAATATTCATGGCATTAGATATAGCAGCCATGAAGCAGATTTTCTCCCCATGTGACCGTCTATCAGCGCTCACAGGAAATCACTTTGCAGCGTTGATGGCGTTAGCTTGTTACACACACCCTGGGACACCGGGGGTAAATGTGCTTTTTCTTCTGAGCGCGGCCTGACAGTGATTTCACGAGGCAGCCCCCTCTTCCAGCTTTCTCTACTGGATGGAATAGGAAAGAGGAGCTTCGCCAGACAAAAGACGATCAAAAAGAACTGAGTGTCAGCTGCCAGGACCAATCCTGAGATATTCCCCCAATGACAGCATTATGGACTTGCACCCACAAAGCGCAGCTTGGCAAATGATTTTAAGTATAGCACAATCCAAAACTTGGCTAATTTTAAATAAAACACTGGTAATATTCATCCAAATCCCCGATGTTTTGCCAGCGCTTCCACAAATCTAGAGGTACCAGGCTGATACGTGGCAGGAATACAAAGGGACCATTTCACTGCTGTCTGCACGTAGATCCAAAATGAACATTGAATCATACTTCAAATCTTTGTGTAGGTGGATGTCACGTATACATGAATCTTTCAGGAGTTTTACTGAGCTGTCCTATCTATAGAATCCCCCCCTCGCCACATTCGACGCTCCCGGTTCCTCCAGTTTTTCAAGACCTCTCTCAAAATGCATTACTGTCACGGATCCCCCTTGTCTATGATACTGGTCCCTGTATACAGTATACTATCTACCCCTCCGATCCTTAGGTGCTTGGTACAGCTAACTATCTTCAGGGAACCGAGTGATACATAACCAGCAAGGGTTAACAGATACCAGAATATAAGAACAGACTTGGTTGAAGGAACAGGGGTCTTAGACCTGTGCCAATATCGATACCCAGAGCAGGGTCACTAGTACTTGCCAAGTCGTTACACAAAGCAGGGTAGTCAGTCAATGCCAGGTTGGTACACAAAGCGGGTTCATTAGAGTATGCCAGGTCAATACACAGAGCAGGGTTGTCAGTCAATGCCAGGTCGGTACACAGAGCAAGTTCGTCAGGGAAGGCCAGGTCGATACACAATATACAAAATATACTTGGAGCGTTGAGGGAAGTGAATACCTTGTCAGGGCACAGAAGTAAATGAGACGCTGGGTTTTAAACCCGGCAGACAAAACGTCATAAAGCCGCTCCCTGGCGTCTCACTTGACCGCAAGCTCTGTTCTTCACGTGGCGCCCGGCCAGCGAGCAGGACGCTGCCGCATGCCAGGTATCACCAGCGTGGGACGTGACAATTACTTTAGAGAAGCTATCACTGCATTACATAATGCCCCATTGTACCTTTCCTGATTTATCTTCCACACAGCCCCCATGCACCCCATTACTAATCATACTCTTCTATTTACCCCCTCTATGTGTGTGTCAACCCACTCCTCTAGTGTAAACTCATTGTAGTAAGGTCTCTTTTCCGATCGTTCTCAGTTTGTCAAACGTATTTGTTAATTTTATGCTTGCATGTGGTGCGAGTAACCGGGTGGTTATGGGTTAACACTGGTACTGCTTGCTGCACAAAGTGTAGGATAAATACAAATAAACTATCATGTGCAAAGACCTGAGAAGAAACAAAGTCACCACTTCAAATTGTAATACCAAGATTAACTAGTCCTCTCCTAACAGCCGCTCCTCCAGCATTTGCAGCCGCTCCACTTGTAATGTGGCGATACATCTATCATTTTCTGCTTTGCTGTAAAATTGCTGGATCCATGAAAATTGCCAATTTCAGGCTGAATAAATTTACTCCGTTATGGCATTTTTGTGGGTGCTTACCTTATGACATCCTATCTGATTAATCCGTGTTTAAGTGAGCTGTTGTTCTCAATTTATTTATTTATTTTATTTATTTATAAAGGATTTTACCAGGAAGGATACATTGAGATTTCTCTCATTTTCAAGTATGTCCTGGGTTCAAGAACATGGTTACAAAAATACAATGTAGTAAAATGCAAGAAATTAACACAAAACAAATAAACAGATTAACAGAAAATAAATATGTCGGAAATAGTCATTATGTTAGATGTTTACAGGTGCATTCTGTATATAGTCACTGTTACATGTTTACAGGCGCATTCTGTATTGAGGTATGTTAGTAAGGAGCTCTTGAGTGACTTAAGACTGGGGGAAGATTTGATGGTGTCTGGGAGGTTATTCCATAATTGTGGTGCTCTGTAGGAAAATGAGGACCGAGCCACTTTCTTTTTGTATTGTGGTATTGTAAGTAAGGTGCTGGTCCTGGATCGGAGGTTATAGGATGAGGGAGCTGCTGGAGGAAGCAGCCTATTCAGGTAGGGTGGTAGCTTCCCAGAAAAGCTCTTAAACACCAGGCTGGAAAGGTGAAGAGTGCGTCTAGATTCCAGCGACGGCCAGTTTAGTTCGTTTAACATGTCACAATGGTGGGTCATGTAGTTACATTGTAGCGCAAAGCGACAGAATGAGTTATACAATGTAGTAAGTTTCTGGAGGTGTGTTTGCGGGGCGGCTGCATACACTACATCTCCGTATTCAATAGCTGGCATGAGCATTTGTTGTACAATCTGCTTTCTTACCGTGGGGTTCAGGCAGGATTTGTTTATGTACAGGGCACCTAGTTTGGGGTAAAGTTTAGATGAGAGTTTTTCGATGTGGGGGCCAAAAAATTGATTTGGGTCTAACCACATACCTAGATATTTGAGAGAAGTGACTGTGGTCAGCGTGCCATTTGATTTTGTCCTGACACATAGATGGGGTGTTTGCAATTTGTGTAGTTTAGGTTTTGTTCCAAAGAGCATTAATAACACTTTTGTCAGCATTTAGAAAAGGTTTGTTATTTTTGATCCACTTTTCTACCCCTGTGAATTGTTCTTGCAGCACGGCCTCCAGCTTTGGGAGATTTGGTTTGCTGGTATAGATTACAGTGTCGTCTGCGTACATGTGTACAGTTAAGGCATTGCAGACATTCGCCAGATCATTTATGAATATTGTGAATATTCAGTGTAATTGTTTACCAAGGAATTTATAGTTGACGAGACGAAAGACTCTCAATTCACCGATTTAGCCCTCCAAGTGCAGGGATTAGCTCCGCCCTGATGTCAACCAACCAACAGCTCTCATTGGATAAGCTAATATGTGGGTGGCATTTAGGAGCTTCACCATTTTTTGGGGATACGCGGGTGTCTTTTTAGGGCTTTCTCCATATATTCAGGGTTTGTGGGTGTCTTTATAGGGCAGTGATGGTAAACCATGGCTCCTCTGATGTTTCTGAACTACATGTTGCATGATGTCTAAGCCACCCTCAAGTCCGGTGGAGCACCGTGGGACATGTAGTTTCAAAACAACTGGAAAGCCAAGGTCTGCCAATAATGTTATAAGGGTTCCCCCATATCTTCAGTGTGTGCGAATGTCTTTTTAAGGGCTCCTCCATATATTCAGGGAGTGTGGGTGTCTTTTTAGGGGCTCCTCCGTATATTCAGGGTGTGCGGATGTCTTTTTAGGGGCTCCTCCATATAGTCAGGGTGTGTGGGTGTATAACAGAGCTGCGAAGCAATAAAACTTCCAGCAAGGAGTCTTTAAATTAGGGCTGCAACTAATCGAAATAATAAAATCGGCCAACTAATTGACTCATCGGATAAAGAAAAAAAGAAATAGAAAAAAAATTTGTTTACTTAAATAACCACAACCACTCCCCCTTTTTTCATAAAAAAAATGTGTGTCTTGCGTACTTTTCACACAAGGTATGCAAGTGCTTGGTCAGAGGGACAGGATGATGCTGCGAGTGCTTGGTCAGAGGGATGGGTTGATGCTGCATTCGCAGCTTAAGCCCATGTTTCTTTCTCAAATGAACGCGGCTACAAGCACTTGATCATAGATGATGATATCAGCATGAAATCGGGGTTAATAAGCTAAAGTGATCATGGTGCGTAGAGTGTCCCTTTTAAATAATTTCGTGAACAAACTGAGTAGGAGGAGGGACTGGAGGTGGAAGGAAGTGACTTGACCTGAGTGTGAGAGGGAGTGGGTATGGACAAAAGACCGGATCTGAGTGTTGGAGTGAGTTTGGGGAAACGGACCTGACCAAACAAAGGGAATGGCAGTTCCCGACCAAAGAGGGTATGGCAGGGAGGGTGGAGTGGTGGCACAGGACTCCAGCTTCAAGTAAGGATAAAACACAGGCATACAGCTCCTTCACCCAGTGGCAGTATCCTATTGTTTGTGCTATAGTTCTGCTACTGTTGTAAACGGAATAAAAACAAACTGGTGATGTTTGACATAACCCTAGAACTAAATCATACCTAGTAAAGCAGCGGCGCGTCTATTTTAATCATCGATTAGTTGTCGATTAATTGATTCGTTGTTTCAGCCCTACTTTAAATTAAACAAATTTTTGCTATAAAATTGCTTGTTTTAAATAAAATACTCTGCTCTTGGTGTATATGACATTTTGACTAATAAAAATGGGCCAGACAGGTTGTGAACTCATCAGAAAAGTCTGGGAAAAGCCTGGCTTCTCTGTCACCAGCTCCATTAACATTACCTTAAAGCCTCACTCTATGGGTAACCAAAATTTTGGCAACCCAAATCTTTCACCTCAATAAACCCTCAAACGTAGAAACCTCTGCCCTAGGCTTTATAAACTCAGTAATTTTCTGATAGTGGGTATGTATAGTGTATATCTCGGCATTGTATAGCACGGCAGATGCTAATAGCTTTGCAGTCTGTAAAGTACTGTACTATATACATACGTTTGTGCAATAGAGCCCCGCCATGCAGGTCCTGAGCTCCAGAGTGATATATAGCCCTGCATGTCAGTGATATATAGCTCTGCGCTCAGGGTGATAAATAGCTCTGCATGCCCCGGTGACAGATCGCTCTGCAGAGATTAGCAGACTTCAAATCTTGGCCCAAGAGCAAATGGACATGGAGATTGTTAATTGCTGCGTATCGCTCAGCGCCGGTTAAAGGGATGGATTTAGTAGGGGTTGAAGTACCCCAGTCAGACTCCAAATCCCAAAACAGATCATTAGAGACGACGTTGTGTCAAAATGCCATCTTAATACCCAATCAATAGGCCACGCATGGCCGCAGAGCCTTGGGGAAGGTAAACTGCCCCTTGCAAGAATGGGAAAAATATTCAATCAAACTGGAGGCTGCAGGGTTAATATTCTATTTATGTTTTGAATGAACGCATCACTGAGCTCAGCAATATAACTCACACACACACACCACACATTACTTTGAGCTTTATTGCTGTGAAGCTCTGTGTTACAGTAATATGTGTTATGTATGAGCGTATCACAGAGCTCCACAGCAATAAGACTCACAGTATTGTGTGGTGTGTATGAGCGTATCACAGAACTCCACAACAATAAAAATCACAATAATGTGCAGCGTTTATGAGCGCATCACAAAGCTCCACAGCCATAAAACTCACGGTAATGTGCAGTGTGTATGAGCGAATCACAGCGCTCCACAGTAATAAAACTCACAGTAATGTTTGGTGTATATGAGCACATCACAGAGTTCCATAACAATAAAACTCAAAAAAGTAATGTGCGGTGTTTGTGTATCACAGAGTTGCAGTGCTCCACAGAATGCTTTATATTTAGAATAGAAGCTGCCGGCTGAGTTTGTTGATTTTGGATGGCTATAGTAGAAATCCCTCTTATGAATCACACAAAATTTATGCTCAAAAGGCAAGAATTATGAGAGAAATTCACAACTTTTAGACTGAAATAATATCCTCCTTTTGGGTATTTTGGACAAAGATCCTGTCAGTTCCCAGCAATTCTTGGTTCAGTGAATAAGCCCCGCACGTCACAGCTCTGCGCTGACGGTACTGTATCTTGCGCAAACCCCTGAGGCAGGACAATGAGTTGCCCTTCAAAGCAGCACGTTGCAGGTGATGTCACATTTCTGCATTGAAAACCGCTAAATCGCAAGCGAGGGAAGTAGAAGAATTAGCGAAAAAAAAAAAGTAGAAGCTATTTCTATGTGCAGGAATATTATTTTCAAAAAGTCAAGAAAGCAACCTTTCCTTTCAAAATGCCATTATACGTGGGTAGTGACACCGAGTGAATTTTATATGAAGACGGCGCTCACTGCTCACGTATCAGGAGGCGGCCAGTCCTCGCCGTCATTGTATGTAGCAGGAAAGGGGGGACACGTGACTCCAGGAAAGGTGACATTCCGTCAGTTGTACATGCCCGTGGCTGATGTCACAGGAACCACATCTCCCATCAGAACATTGACCCCCTGGGGGCACGATAGAGCCGCTCTGTGCATATCAAGCAGCTCGAGCTAAGAAAGCTGTGGAAATCTGAACAATTCCAGACGCTCTAATCGAAAAGGCATTTACATCCCAGGTTAGCAATTTGTAGAATTGCGAGGCCAAACTATTAAAAGACGACAACGGATTACAAACAGGAGAAAGCATACAAGCATAGAGCTCTATAAAAACATGGATAGAAGGACACAGGAGATACAGATAGACTGATAATAGATATATAGGTGATGGCTTGATTGTGGCTAATTGATCGTAATGGGTAAATGGACTTGTCATGGCCAGATATTGATAGAAACACACCCATATATACTTTTCTGCATAAAGCCATTCTCAAGGCTGGGGGAAAATAGCCTTGGGGTTTGCTGGGACTCTGGGAGCAGAAGCCAGTGGCAAGTACTGCCCAGATAAAGTCAATGGGTGGAAAGGCAGAATACAAGTGCATATAAGAACTGGTACCTGGTGGGCTGGTACAGATGCGAGGAACATATATCTGATGGGCTGGAGTAGTGTACAGGTACAGATATCAGGTGGGCTAGAGTTGGTTACAGGTGCAGAAGTAAGGAACAAATGGGCATAAGCAAAAAGTCCATTACATACAAGACAGAGCTCTATACTGGGAAGTCAAGAGTTGCAAGTCAGGAACAGAACAGGGGTCAGGAGGGCACAAGCCCAGTCCTTTACAGCAGGCCTCAAAATTTCCACTCGCCTGCTCGCATTTGATGAGTGGAAATTACATGAGGGCGAGTGGGAATGCAGAGGCATTGCTGGATAGGGGTTAGGCGGGGCAACTAGTGGCGAGTAACTCTTAAGACCTGGCTAGTAGCTTGGGACTTGAAATTATGAGGCCTGC
Source organism: Leptobrachium leishanense (assembly GCA_009667805.1). Lineage (NCBI taxonomy): Eukaryota > Metazoa > Chordata > Amphibia > Anura > Megophryidae > Leptobrachium > Leptobrachium leishanense. The sequence continues at coordinate 147,358,763 of CM019070.1, read as the reverse complement.
TTTACAGCATGCCGGTACCAAGAGATCAGGGGCAGAAGACTGGTATCGTTTTTTAAATCAATCAGACACAGACGTTAACTTAATCAGCACTGTCTGAGTTGTACTCGTCTGCTTTTAGAGGACATTGGATGAAGAGGGCGTTAATTTATGTGTTTGGAAGATGCAGAGTTGATGTCCAAGTGCTGTGACTTTCAGGTTTTGCATCTCGCACCACACTAATAAGAAGCAAAAAATTGCTAAGGCACACCAACGGTTAATTATGGATTTATTATACCTTTGTGCTTAACATTCTATTCTATAATACATCATCTCTCCTCTGTGCCATTGCTCCATTACAGCCAGATTCTGTAACTATCCAGGGACTTACGTACCCCATTCCACCATTGCACGGCAAAGTTACGCAGACCTGGAGGACCATTTGAGGCACAGCATTCTGCAAAAGCACAAAGACTGAAAATCAATGTCCTAGTGGAATCTTTTCTCTGAAATTGACCGAGCCATGAAAAGATGGATGAACGTAGCCTTATCTGGTGAATATTGGAAGGGAATGTAAGCCAGTGGTAGAAAACATTGATCACCCTGATCGCTGTGGGATTTACGCAACGCTCTCAGGTTACTCCACAAATCTAAACAAGAGGTTATGTTACAACAAACAGAAAAACCAGGCCCAGCGCAAAACCACAGCTTCTGTCTGGTCTGGGATAAATGTCACAATGTAGCAACACGAGTTACAATCTGCGTTGCAAAGAACCTGGACATGAATATTAAAAGTGAGTTAATGTAAAGAGTGATGGGAATTGTAGTCCAACAAGACACAGGGAAACCCATTTTCCTCATCTTAAACTAAAAAAAAAAAAAAAAAATAGCCTGTCGATGGCACCATCGTCCATCTTCTTGCTCATCTACTCTGAGAAGAATTAATAAACCGGCTGTGCATAAAGCCTACGCTACTACGTTACGACCTGACACAGGTAATGCTTGCTGCATCATTGCTGACGTACACCGGTCCTTAACCATGATACGTCAAATATAATTCCATAAACGATGAAAGCTGTGAACATCTCAATCTCCAAGGTTCCCTCCTGTTCGTAAAAATTATAAAAACGCTGCACTTTCACTCAGCGTGCCGCGAAATGGAATTTACTCAAGTCATTCAGCAATGACCCAGAACAAGACTATACAGCGTAATAAAAGCCTTTCTCCGCTTTACAGCACTGCGGCATGTTTATCTTCCTATATAATAAAACGGCGGCCTGGACGGTGCTGCGAACAGAAGACTGTCCAGCTCGGGCCTAATAGAAATGTATGAGGTCCAAGCTGGTGGGTCTTCCGTTTGCAGCACCGTCCGGGCTGCCATTTATAGGGTAAAAAAAAAATCATATGTGTTTGCAGGATTTTAATAATTTATAGGTACTGTACATAATTTAATGTATAAATGATGTTATGTAGCGAAGCAGTGTACAGTGCCGAGGAGTTTTGTAAAATGCGTTTGCGCACTATGCCCATGCAGATCAGGCGGTCCTTGGGGTATTGATGTTGCCAGCCTGCTCTTGGCTTAAGCCAGGTTTCCATTAACCCGCGGACGACCTCTTAGCTCATATCACAAGGAGTGGGGTAAGAATGGCGGGAGGGGGGGAGCCGAGCATTTTCAGGATACGATAGTGATCTGCTGAACCTGATTAGCAGTTTATGGACCAGGACACCAGATTGTGCGGAGCTTTCATCCGTCCGCTGCTACAATTGTCAAGAGGGAAAAGACTGAAATGATTGTTAGCCGGTGAGGTGGGGGGGAGATAGCGGTAGTGGTGGAGGGGAGCTATAGAAAGAGAAAAAGAAAAGGTGGAGAAGGAGGGAGAGCGCGAGAGAGAGAGAGAGGAGAAAGTTCTGCAGAGCCAGAGATAACGCCGAGAAGCGGTGTAGCGAAATTAACCTACTTCTGAGCTGAAAAGGAAATCAAGGGCCTTGTTATGAAATGAGGTCCTCTTTAAGATCAGGATGATAACGGAAGAAGAAAGCGGCCACAAAAGTCGATTTTCGAGCACACGAGTCCAAGACGGGAGGATTATCAGCTGCGGGTAATTCTCTGGACATGGGATCTGTGATTGGAGTGGGAGCTGGGGAAGAGATGTGTCTGATCCTGGATGCCGACCCAGCCACATGTGCCAGATATACTGCCTGCTCTGGGACCGCGGCGACTACAAAACATCTGCAGGAGGGCCGGCCGTGACAGAGATCTCACCTATCAGGTCCGGAGATAAACAGAAAAGATGGGGAAAAAGAAAAAACACATACCATATAGCACTCTAATCTCACCACTCACTGTATAAAATCTCCAGATGCACAGGAGGGACGCCAGCGTTCAAGAATGAGACCACAGTTAACAACCAACTGGTCCATCTAGCTGAACCATTCCCTATCTGAAAAAGCGCAGACATCAGACCTCAGTCCCACTCCATATAAAGCATCCAAAATTAATAGTCTCCTGCTCTGCTCATATCCATCGGCACCTCTGTCCAGGATGGTGTGTCCTGGTTCACTGCAGATCACAAGAACTTAAATCCTACTTGGATATTGTGCCAAACAGCTAGCGAACCTATAGGTTTACTTTAAATAAATATTAATTGCGGTGTGTCCCCACCTCATGTTTGTCTATCTAAATGGCGGCATCAGGTGAGAGCAGGAAAACCATCTTATAGGTAGTTCTCCTGGTGAGCCACTCCATATGAACTATCAAGCTGGCTAAGATGACAAGTTCAAGTAGACCTGGACCATGTATAGAACAAGATCCAACACAGAAAGGATCTAACATTTATCCCGAGGGCTTTAAAAATAGGTATAAACACTGAGCCAGTAAGAAACCATGATGGGCCCTATCCCGATTGAGTCACTGATAGCGGCTCACTAATGGATAAATTGTGCATGGGGCATTAACCATTTGCGACTGCATTCCGATCGAGACTCTGCAATAGTGCCTCGGGTCAGAATATCCCAAAGTGCCACTTGTAGATACTTGCATAAAACTTCATGGACCCTGGCGAGCTCGCATATGTGGGGTTGCGACGGAGTCGTGGAAAGCCATTGGGAACTTTTTATTCCCAGTGGTCCATTGCATGTGGCCAGAGAAAGCAGAAGATCACGACGACTTCTGCAGGATCAGAGGTAAGTTTGGTGGGTGTGATGTGCTTCATTTGGACTTTGGGCGCATGGACCTGGAGATGTATTTGGGAGGTGCAGGCCGGATGTCATTTCCTTGCCCTCTCTTGTGTGCATGTAATCTGAGTTATGCACGAAAAAAATTTTTTTGTCTATTGTTATGGTCCATGTGTATCTATTTATCTGCTGTATATTTGAGTAGTTGTTAATCTTCTTTGTCAGGCAAACACTGCCCCATTATCTGTTGTTTTAAACTGTAATGTCTGTCAATCACGATTGCATTTGTCCGGTCTCGTTTAGAAATGTTGTGCAACTGATTATCCCATTATCTGTTTTAGTCTAACTATGTCTCCCAACAGTTTCTAGGAGAGGTGTTTTTGACTGTAAATGACCAAGGTTTGACTGTATAAATATGTGTACCTGTCCCCAATTAAAAGCGTTCCATTCTGAGCCTGAAATACCCCAGATCTACAGCCTCGTCTCATTTCTGGGGGATGCTAGCAGGCTCTCTCTATGTTTCCCGGTCTTTGAGCTTCGTTTGAGGACTAGAGAAAGGCACGGGAGTCTTGATGGGGAGAACAGGGGGGTCCAGTAAGGAAGAGGTGACCCTGTTGGGGTATTGAGATCTGTTAAAGTTAATCATGTTTAAAAACCCACTGTAAGTGTTCTGTGATTTTGCAAGACTGTATTCATTGCAGAATATCGGCTCAGGCCAAGGAGAATGAAGTACATTGGATTAGTTCATTCTTTTCTGGTCATCTGCAAATTAAAGACTCCTCCAAAATGTATACAAAGTATAGGAGTCTTTAATTTATATATATATTTATTTATAAATTATTTATAATTTTACATATAATAAAATTGGTCCCATGGATACCTTGCCCCTGGATTTGTCAAGTCCTGATTTATCCTACGTGCCTGGCTAGTGAAATGGCCAGGACATATCTTAATGGTTATGCAGTCACATTCCTGACCTGTTCTGGGATATACTGTATGTTGTTCGCTTATCCGAGATCTACTATGAACTTGCTTCTCACAAAGCCTGATGCGCGGGCACACACTGCAGCCAAATCCTGAAAGTAAAAATAACATTTCATCTACACATTTGCTAGCAATTTAACCGGCACAATGGAAAGATGACATTTTATGCTCCATAAAGTGTTGCCATGTCATATGTGCACGGCAGATGCACTCGCAAAGGATACAGAACATTACTTAATGCTCTAATAGTCCATTTCTAAAAAATGAAAAAAATAAAAGAATGCTACATAAAATCTGCAAAAAAGTGGAAAGCCTACAAAATATTATTTTTTTTTTGCACTGAAAACAGAATGTGTCTCTTGTGATTTTCTGCTAAAACGCATTGGACCATAAATCACTCCAGGCAGCCCAAAAGGAGAAAATGTGGAGGATTCAGAGGGATAAGCCAGAGGTATAAGGAACCGCTCATTGTGGCATAAATTAGCTTTTTGTGCCAAATGCTTTGTTAGTGGCTAAAAAGGATATAGGAAATCTAACATATGGATCTGTGTCGGTATAAGGGATGTATGAAAGCTGGGTGAGAGTGTATGCATTCCAGAGTCCAGAAAGCACACACACTCAGGACGCGACTCGCTCGTTCTGCTGCGTACGCCAAATTTAACACCTCCAGCTGTAGATGCACTGATGGAATAAGAAGCCTTGGGACTTGTTATCCATACCAAGCCACTGCTTTACGCCACCTTCTGTCTCCCCTCGCTGTCTCCTTGATGTATAAAAACTTGTCTCCAAATAAAAGAAAATTACAAATCTTCCATAGCAACCAACAAAAAAACACAACAGCTTACATAAATAAGTGGCGAACCAGCACTAAAGTAACAAGGTCACGATGTGTCGCTTGGCAGGAAAAGGAGCCGAACTTAATACACACACAAGAAATGAGGCGAGGCTGTGCAGAGCCTTCCCTTAGCATTAGCACCAAGCCTTATGCAGAGGTGACACCCGTATAGTGAACCTAAGGCCGGGTGCAGACTAACGTTTTCTTCTGCGCACAGTACGTGCGTTATGACGCACTATAGGACGACCGTTGTAGCATATAATTACACAGATAGAGAAGAACACACATAGTACGCGCGCAACGCATAACGCGCTGAAAACGTCAGTCATGGAATCACCAACGCTTTTGCGCTAGGATTGACGCCGTATAGACGACGTTGGCCGCGTGCTTGAACGTCAAATGAGCACACCTGCGCAGTTGAATGGCCAGGTGCTTTCATTCAGCTCAAATTCAGTTTTTACGACGTGCGTCAAAATTAACGCGGCGTCTACCAATCTCTTCCGTCATAAAGTGTGTTCTTTCTAACGCACTTACTATGCGCAGAAGAAAACGCGAGTGTGCACCCGGCCTAAGAGTTCACAATTAAGGCACATTAGTAATCACTTGAGGTGCCACAATACAAAACAAGAAATAAGCATTGCATAACTGATCAACATGACTGATTCAATCTCTTAGTTTACGGATACACATTGTGATACAATGTAACATAGTTGCCATAGAGAGATACACTGCCAGCCTTACCCACGCTGCAGGGTTCAGCATCCTTGGCCCCAACAGATTTTTGAAATTATATATCCCATGATATCAGCTACTCATTAAGGCTGGGGTCATACCAACACAGTGCGAACGCTCATTCAGCCGCACTTTATTACAGCCGTAGTAGCCGCAAATGACGTCCAATATACGAAGTACGGCCGCACAAAGTTCGGCCGCGCAACGCAAGCGGCAAACGAACGCATTTTTTCGAGAACGTAGAACCGCTAGTACTGACGTACAGAGTGCGCTGCGCCCGCAAAGCGACGTGTGTGCGTGATTAGGAGACGTCAGACGCTGCAAATGTCCGGCCAACATAACGTCCGAATTGATTTGGTTACTCATATTTCTCGTTTTATTGAAGATCCGTGAAAAATCATGCACGAAAATGTGCATCGTATGACTGCTTTCGCGTCTTCCGTGAAAAAATATGTCAATGCACGTTTTTTACGGACGATGCGAAAAATGCGTTCGTTTGACCCTAGCCTAAGTTGGTAACACCTCATGGAAAATGTAGTGTCAAAACATCAGGCTGGCCAAGGATGCTGACCCCAGCAGCAGTGAAAAGTACAGTTTACAATGAAGAGGAGGTCCTGGGCTTGAGATTGCTGACCCCTGGAATAAAAAATCATTTTGTTTTGTTCTTACATTTTTTTTCCTTATTATTGTTCTTGACATTTGGGACACCGTGTAAACCTTTTCGATTCTGGCTAATAGCTTTTATTTGCCTCATCTGCATGTACAGTGTCCTTGTTATTAAATAAAGTCTTTGGAAAAAAACAAAACAATCATTAGGTTATAGGTCTACTATAGTTATAGATGGTGTCATGAGACACTTGGTCTTCCAGGAGCAGGTGTGGATCGTAAAAAAAAAAAAAAACCTTCCACAGTTATCGTGAACAGAGAATCTAGACGGATGTTGATAATTGCGAAGAAGGTTGTAGGTTGATCGGCAGGAACAGGTTTGTTCAAAAAAATCCCAGAGCCTGCCATCTGCAAATGACAGCCACCAAAGGGCCCCGTGTGGGCAGGCATCTCCGAGCGAAAATAATCTTCAACTGCGACTCTCCTCTCCAGCCAACATAAGGGCCAGGAGACACGGATTCCAGTTTAGTAAGAAGCAATTCAAGGCATGAATTGTAAGCTCACCGGCCATCTGGCAGACACTTACAAGATTGATTGTTATCCCACAGACAGAGCCCTCTGTTCTATATCCGTGTGTATTGTATGTTTTTCAATAACCAAACCACTCAAAACATGATTATTGTATGTTTTTCAATAACCAAACAACTCAAACCATGATTATTGTATGTTTTTCACCCAATTGTAAAGCCTCGTGGATAGGGTTGCCTGATAGCCGTGTTTTCATAGACCTAGATAGTAGCATCAAGACAAACTACCACTACTAATACTACTATCATCTAAATGAAGGGACTTCCATTGAGTGAACACATTTTTCGCTTTATATCTTTATATTGCTTTAAATTTCTTGAACTTGCAATGCGCCGTCAATATATTGTCAACGTCAGCCAAGAGTGTCTCTTTAACAATTAGGCAAATGCTTACAAAAGGCAATTACGTTTGACAGGTTCAGTCATTTCTTCTTAAACAGCATAGATTGCTTATGGTAACGTTGTTCAAAATGTATTATTCTCTAATAATTGTCATCAGCCTGTAAAATGACACAAGAAAACCTGTGACTAGTATTTTGGTGTATGCATATGCCAGAGAGAATATAAGTGTTTGCGAAAATCATCTCCGTGAAAATCAGAGCCTTGCTCTGCCCACAGTGTTCCTTTGCTGTACTCCACATGTGTAGCAGGGAATGACCGGCAGAACGTGCAAGGGAAATCAATAATTTCTCTCAGTTTTGCATCAAAAGTCTGCCCTATAGCACATGCCAGTGCAATGCCAGGCTAGGTGGTCTCAAGTTTACAAAAAATACACCCCTGGACAGTCTGTCTGCCTCATCAACAGAAGGTCGGTCCGCCGTTGTTACGAAAATTATGGCAATTTCAGGTGAAAAACAAACAACTATTAAAATGAAGGCGGACTAAGGCTAGGGTCACACGAGTGCGTTTTCTACGGACTGTGCGTTACGGACGCACTTTTTGACGGAAGACGCATTAGTGGCCACACAGTCTGTTATTCGGACTGACGTTATTTTTGACGGATGTAGGAGGGAGAATAAATTAAAATGAAAAAACATTTTGTCCGTCAAAAATGCTGGACGTATACATGCAGTCCGTCTGACCACGTTCCATCACTCACACACAAAGCTATGCAGATGTTGCGCACTCCGCACGTCAGTCCTAGCGGGTCGACGTTCTTGCTAACCTGCCTCCGTTTGCCGCATCCATAGTGTGTCCGCACTTCCGTGCGGACGTACTTCGTGTGTGGGCCTTCGTTGGTCATGATCATCTGCTATCACGGACGTACTAAAGTGCGGCTACACGGACGTTAACACTGCGTTCGTCTGACCCCAGCCTTAAAAGTGAGATTAAAATCTGCCACTACTTGGGAAGGTACTACGTAACACATGTGGTTGCCACATGCTCTTCAAATTCGCTCTGACGTCTTGGGAGTTCACATACCCCGGGATCCATGGCTCTGTCTCCTCTCTAGGCCCTTGGACGAAGTGTCTGTGATGGCCAATAAGCTGTTGCCTAAAATTCTCCTGGCTGCACGACTGGTTCTAGTGCGCCATTGGAGATCCCCCACTTGCCCGCCCGCCTGGTAAAGGCCAAAATTTGCGAAATCAATACTATGGATGAAATGACGGCCACTGCTAAGGACTGCTTCCCGTCGTATGTTAAAGTGGGGTCATCTTGGTTCACGTACAACGTTGGAGTGTGGGTGGCACCTACGGTTTCATTTGTAACCGGGGGTGGGGGGGCTTTTGGTCTCCTTTTTTTTTTTTTACTTTCTTTCTCCTTTTCTCTCTCCCTACTTTCACCTACCCTTTTTTGGGTCTATTTGATTAAAAAAAGGGGCCCGGTTTCGAGTGGTTGTCGATGCTATAGCAGTTCTATTATCTCGATTGTATGGTTTTGCGGTGACGTGTCCGACTACCTATAGTTTTGTTTAACTGTATGCTCATGGCTCCACCAATAAAAGAAATTTGATAAAAATAAAAAAATCCGTCACTACAGAATAGCATGAGAGAATGTGTTATTGCAGAAAAAAAAATGTCCACGTAAATCTGAGACATAGGTACACATATACCCAGGACATACTTGAAAACGAGAGAAATCTCAATGTATCCTTCCTGGTCAAATATTTTCTAAATAAATATATAATACATACAAAGGTTTCCTTTGATCAATGCTAGAGCAAATTATATATATATATATATATTCATAATCTTGTTGCTATAGAGGGATGATGAGAATTATAGTTTTGCTGAATACTCCTCCAGCCTACATCTCATATGTAGCATAACCAAACTCCAGCGCTTTACCACTAGGAGACAGAGATAGGAGCTGCCAAGAATATCAACTATATTACGACTGCTCCAGTGCTTCTTGCAATGAAGAGATAGTTAAACCCGTTCACTGACTCTGCTCCCAGCACTCTATCGCTCTTAACTCCTCGCTGCCTCTGCTGTCTTCCTGGGGCGATAGGAACGCCGCAGAGCGCCTATAAATTATACCCCCAGCCACTTAAACCATCAACGGTCGCTTAGGTAAACCCGGCATCGGCGTAGGTGTGCAAAAGAGCATTAACTCTAAATCAAACTTTAGAAAAAAAAAAAAAACACACAACAAAAAAAAGCCCTTACAAATTATAATTTCCAATAAACACGTGCAATTCTTTGGCCACATTTTTCACGCTGCCCATACTACAGACACGGATTACTTTTCAGGCTCAGCCAATTTGTCCTCCAACATGCTATTTCCTAGTAGCTTCTCTACAAATCCCTATATAGTGCAGGTGCAATAGTAACTCAAGAACCGCAGATTATTTAGAAGGGGCTCGACACATTTCTATCAAGCCTAGGAGTTACTAAGAAAGAGTAGGAGCCAAGCAAAGGTTTGTCCATAGATTTCAGAATAATTTAAGTAAAGGACAGGGTTATAAAGAGAGCGTGAAAAGCAGGCGAATGACTGGAGAATGAAAAATTCTAGGTCAAAATAGCCGATTTGGAAAGTGAGATGAAAGGGAGAATATTTCTGGTTTGGCTATTTTTTTTTTTTTTTTTTTTTTTGTATTCAAAATTTTTTATTTTGAAAGAAAGTCAGCGGTACAATCAGACAGTTAAAATAAATGAGAGCGATAACGCAGGATAAGTATACAATTAGTCAGCAAGTAATAAAACAAAAATCAAATAACAAAGAGGTGGGGACATACCAAAAAGTGCTCCAGAGAGGGGGGAGGAAGAAAAAAAAAATAAATAAAAAAAAAAAAAAAAAAAAAGGGTGGCAAGGCCAAATGTGACTGTCCTGGCTCACTCCTAAAGTAGGAGGCCATGGAGACATGCAGGTCACAAGGCCGGGGTACTCGGGGGCCAGGTATGGTGGCTAGAGCCATGGTGGCCACCATAATGGCACACCCCGAGTTGGCCCAAAACGCCAAAAGAAAAAGTAATAAAAATAAAATTAAAAAAAAAAAAAAGGAAGAGGGGGGGGGAAAGGGAATCTGCAGCACGAGGTGGTGTGCGAAAACATTTTGAAAATATACCATCAATACATCAAACAGCAAGATAGATGGAAACAGCAAAGTTACATCGGTACCAATAATGCGTACAGGGGATATGGGGGTGGGGTAAAACATGGGTGAGTATCATAAGGCAACTGCCAAATATCGCAAAAAAAAAAAAAAAAAGGGGGGGTGTAACAACAGAAATCAGAGTCCTCAAAGTATAACGGTTAAGGATGAGAAAAAAAAAAAAAAAAAAAAAAGTCAGCTGGGGAGAAAAACTCGGCAGTAAAATTCAAAAAGTCCTTAGAAAAGTCGACAAATATATAGCAAAGTGAGGGCCCTTCAAAACTGTCATCATAGGTACAGCATAAGGAAAATAATAAACATCCCCAGATAGGGGGGTCTCAGCGGAACATATCAATCGGGGGGGAGTCCACAGAAAAAGCCATAAACATTGCTGAAAAAACAAAAATTGTCCACAGCGTCTAACTTGCAGGTGAGGGAGAATTTCAGAGGACGGACAGTGAATAAACTTAGCGGTTCGTTATACTGTTGGGCATAAGGCATCAGGTAGACACGACACACCTTTTCAGCCTGTGTCCCATGGGAATGCGGGGAGGAAGCCCTCTGCAGGCCCGTCTAGGGAGCTCACATGCACCCCTAATACCAGACCCGCTCCGCGAAGAGCACCTCCCGACTTTCTGGACAGCAGTCCTCTATAAAGGGTACAGCTACTCAGCGGGTGTCGGGACAAACCGGCGGCGATCAGAGCCACGTGGTGGTAACGAGGTGCGTGCCCCATCCCCTTGGCAGAACGGCCCGCCGCATCAGGGGTTGCTTCATCTCCATCAGGAACCTTCTTGACATGGAGGCTGTAAGTAGTCGACAGGCTTAGCTCCGCAGGGTCCGATTGTGGCGGCGCCGTATCCAGTGGTGCAACATCCGATCCCGTCCTCATCTTCGGGCCATCTCTCCCTGGCAATCCCTCAGTGCGGCGAGCATCCGGCGCATGACACCCCTGGTCAGCGGACCATCTTCGTCCTCCCCCGATAAAATCATCAAGCAGGCCTCAAGGCCTGAATCCACAGCTCCACCACCTCTGGAAAGGGGGGGAAGTCGCCGACCCATCTCCCCGCAGATCCATCCACCGCCCCCAGGAGACACTCAGCAGCATTGGCCGGGAGACGTGGGCCCACCATCTCCCCCCTCAGCAACACAGCCTGGGTCGGGGCAGCCAGATCCACAGGGTCATTAAGCATCCGACGCTGGGAAGCAGGCCTCAAAATGCCGCCAGCGCTTGGTAACAGCCAGATTCCAAAGGCTAGCAATGGAGTCTCTGGTCCGGAGGGGAGGCCAAACGGGCTCCGGACGGGTCAGCACCGATGGCCAGCTACACAGGCACCCTTAATCACAAAATCGGTGCAGTTAAACTCAGCTAGGGGTCCTTAAGCAGGGAAGACATGAGCGGTTTGGCTATTTTGACCTAGAATTTTTCATTCTCCAGTCATTCTCCTGCTTTTCACCGCTCTCTGAATAACCCTGGGAGACGTAGGAGCCAAACGTAGACACTCTGTTAGCAAATGTCTACTTTGATTTACCAAGCCCTGCTTTATATCCACATTTAACATAGTGCTCAGCCACTCTATGAAACTGGGGATCACAGAAGTGTGGACACACAACGAACGTGCAAACAGACGCAAGTTAGGCAAGAACGTAAATTCGCTAGAATGGACGCACAGAGTGCACTGCGTCCGCAACGTCCGCATAGCTTTGTGTGTGAGTGATGGAACGAAGTCAGATGGACTGCATTTTTGATAGACAAAATGTTTTTCATATTAATTTTTTTTTTCCCCTCTACATCAGTCAAAAAAACCGTCAGTCACAAAAACGGACTGTGTGGCCACTACCTTGTCATCAGTCAGAAAGTATGTCCGTTGTGCATGGACGCACAGTCCGCACAGAATGCGCTCGTCTGACCCTAGCCTTAAAGAGCAATATTACTATGCGGCTATTAGGGCTACAGCTGTGCACCTTTCGGCTCCTAATAGGCAAAATTATCTTTTCTTCCACCATATACTTTCATATTAGAGAAAAATAGGGCAATGGAAAGATTTGGGGGGAGTGTTGGTAAATGACGCAACAAGCGAGACAGAGTGATAGGACAATGGCACTGTTTAGGTTAGGATTGCCAGATCATCCAGGCTTTCCTGGACACATAATTTATTCATGCTGATGGGTGGTGCATGAAAAATGCCACCCCACAGCATGTATAATCCATACTCTGCAGGTAAGAAATAAAAAAGGAATCCCATGTGATCTGCCTTGATTTCCTACTTGCAGCATATGAATTATACATGGTTAGGGCAGCACTTTTCCCTCTGCTCCCCTCCAGGAAAACATGGCTGATGTGGAACTTTATTTGACGTCGGTAGATACAGCAATGGTACAACAGGCTATTGAGGGAGATAAATACAAATTAATACAATACAGCTGTGGTTATTAGTTCAATTGGTAGATCTAAGGCTAGGGTCAGACGAGCGCAGTGCGAACGCGCGTGCAGGCGCACTTAATCACGGCCGTAGTAGCAGCAAGTGCCAGGCAATGACGGCCAATATACGAAGTACGGTCGCACAAAAGTCCGGCTGCGCAACGCAAGTGGAAAACGAACGCATTTTGTCGAGAACGTAAAACCTCTAGTACGGTTGTACAGAGTGCGCTGCGTCCGCTAGAGGCGTGTGTGCGTGAATTGGAGATGTCAGACACTGCTAATGTCCGGCCAACATAACGTCCAGATGCACAAAGTGTTTTATTGATGAGCCGTACAAAATCACGGACGCAAATGCGCATCGTATGACCGCTATCGCGTACTCCGTGAAAAAATGCGTCCATTCGTTCGAACGCACTTTTTCACAGACAACGTGAAAATGCGTTCGTCTGACCCTAGCCTTACAGATTCCCATCTTACTAGAAATAAACCAATATCGTGGTCAAAATATCATGGGGGGGGGGGTAACCCTGCTCCTAGAAAACAGCTTAGAAGCACGATATGGTGGATATAATTTAAAACATTACTTTTTATAAATTGCCACTAAGAAAACCTGCTGCCTTAACTCAGGCAGACACAAACTGACAAACATATAAAAGGACACATGACCGATAAAAGAACTCAAAAGGTTCCCCTATGGCTGAGAGACAAAATGTTATTGAACAACCAAATTCTGAAACTAGCGCAAAAATATCCTGACACAGTAGGAATGTGAACCTTCGTGGGTTCACGATAAACAGGAAAGGAAGAAAAGTTATTGCACTAGTTTAATCAGAGCGGCTTCACATCAGTCCTCACAGAAAGTAACACTATTGCCATAGCAGACCAAAATCAAAAAAAGGGGCCATTTCAAAATCACTCATCACTCTACGCATTTTGCCTACAGAGTGGCGTCCTCAGGAGTGTACGGGAGTGATAATAACAAGTATAGTGTCCGTGAAGATACAGCAGACACTGTTGAGGGAGATAGTATAATGGCTCAATGTGAGTGAGAAATGGGGTAAAGGCCCAGCAAATTCTTTAGCTCCAGGCCCATTAAGCTCTTAACCATCCAATGGACTCTTGGAAAGTACATTATACAGCCCACGGGGAGGAGAAAGGCGGCACCACCTGCAGAGGAGAACCAGAGAGTGCCAACTAGAGGACGAGTGTAGCCACATAAAGACGTCTCTATGGTCTTGAGAAAATAAACGACCCTAGTTACATTATTTTTACAGTTTTTCTACACTCTGGTGGCATCAGACATGACGTCAAACTAGAATAACAGAAATGAAAAAAACTATGATTAACTGATCTGTAGGATATACAAGGCATGTTACCTGACCAAGAGACACTGAAAAGAAGATGGAAGGTGTTGCAGTTACAAGTATTTAAAGAACGCCAACAAGTTCCATAGTGCTGTACAATGGGTGTGACCAAACAACAAAAATGCAAACAAATTCCACAAACAGAACAGTAAGAGAGAGGTCCCTGATGTTCTGTTTGTGGAACATGTCTTTATTTTTGTTGTTCGATCTCACCCATTGTACATCGTGTCGAGGTGTGAGTCGAAGGCAACAATCGTAGAATTTCATGGCTGCAGAGGAGAGGAGCGCGGTGCACGCGCAGCCATTCTCTGCACCCCCTCCTGTATCTCGTTTGCTCCTGGCACGCACAGCACAGGTGGCAGGAATGCTAAGCAGCAGCCGAGCCGTTCTTTGCACTCCATTAAAATGGAGGTATTGGCTGGCACTTTATAGCCTAATGCTGCTCATCCACCGGGCGCTGGCAAAGATAACACATCACCTTGTAAAACAGGCTGTCATCATTAGGCAGGGAACGCATGCTAGCCTCATGGGGATATCTCTACCAAACCCAGACCCTGGCCGTGTCCTTAAATGGAAACATTTCACTGCCGTGTGGAGGCCACGCAAAGCACTGCAAGATTAAAAAAAAAAAAAAAAAAAGCTGCAAGAGATAAAAATGGGAAGATGAGAAAATCTGACTGCTACCAATTACCGTATGGAATGCAAAAAGCAAGAGTCATTGTTTCTCAGACCTTTAACACAATGCCATTGTGGTCTCTGACCCCTTTTATCAAATGAACTCTGGTCCCTGTACCATCTCACGGGATGTAACCCAATAACCATTGAGCCCCCAGGCCCCTATATATCCAAAGAGCAAGTCATCATTCCTCACCAAGTGCCCAGCAATAAGAGATAGCGAGTTGAAAAGGGGACACAGAGCAACCCCAGTCAATCACACAGTGTCCTATTGTCCCATCATACAACTTTTCTTGGACTCCTAGTTCACCACACAAATACCACCACACAAGTCTTGCAGGGTTATTCAAAGAGAATCGACAAGTCACCGCACATTCGGTGACTTTTTGTGCTCTTCAATTCGGGCCGATTCGGCTAACCCATTTCAGCTAACCCATTTCGGCAACCCTGCGGTGTATTCAGCAAGCAGCACAGGGCTGTCGAAGCGCAGGGAAAGCTGCCGCAAACCCGACGAAAAGTCATCGCAAAAACCCAGCGAATGCACGCCGAAACCCGTAAAAACATCTGGATTAACCCGCCGAAGAACGGAAAAACCCGAGCAGGAGCCGATCACACACAGCGAAGCCTCCGGAAAAAGCCAACACTGCAGACGAATGGAGTGAATAAATTAGCAAAACAGTTTGCATGAATGCTTGAAAAGTGAAACACGGTTTGCAAAGAAACTACTGAGCCAAAATGTCTGACATTTACATATAGAATCCAATGAATGATAATAAAAAGGACAGTTACAGAAAAAATAAGTAAACTTAAAAAAAATAAAAAATAAAATAGGACTTTTTGAAGAATTTTTTTTTTAATTTCCTAAAAAATCTATAAATAAAGAGACTCTTTACTGCAGAATTTTATAATGAACGGTTTATTAGATATTGAATTAAAACGGGAAAAATTTTAACATTGAGGCCTATGGGATTCGCCTGAATAAACCTGCCGCATGAAACCACCGAATGGCAGGGCAATTCGGGAACCTTTCACTGCAGTGCTTTTTTATGGGGATTTCACTGCCCTCGAACAGGCACCGAATGTGCAGGCAATTCGCCAGGATTTGGCGTATTGCCTGCTCTCTGAGTAGCCGAATGGCCAAGAAAGGTAACCGAACGCTGATTTTCAGCGTTCGGTTACCTTTCTCCAGCCATTCGGATCTCTTTGAATAACCCTGTAAATGTCCATCTGTCCACAACAGAGTCCCCTCTGTCCACCATCCTAGCCAACATGTCTAAATGTCCATCTGTCACACAAAAAGAGTCCCTCTGTCCATCGAACCATCATGTAGTATCCCTCATAAAAATTAAAAAAGAAAAATGTGGCTGCAAAGTACAACATTTGTATTTGTATTGAACAAATTCAATATTGAGTCCACTGCTAAACATAGCATAAAAATAATAAAGCATAACCCATTATGACACTAAACCCACCGAGATACCTTCTTTACCGAAAACCATCATGCTACAGAAGCCAAGAAAACCTCAGTGTGTAGCAGTCTGACTTGATGATACACACGTTCAGCCCTGTAACCTTTCCCAATCGTCAAAGGCATCTCCAAACCTCCACAAACAGAATGGTGGGAAGACCTGAAGGCCTTATAATCTTACAGCTCGCACGTTTGCACCACAAAAGACTGACAAGTGGTTTCCAACACTGTCCACCTTGAAGGAGCATCGTAAAGGCACAACTTCAAGAATAGAGCTTATGATCTAAATGAATGTGCTCAATAGTGATGGATCGAACACCCCCGTGTTCGGTTCGCATTCGAACCACTAATATTTTCCAGCAGGGATCACTGGTGTCCGTGAGAGGCCCTTGCATGGGCAGCCGCCAGTTTTGTGGCGCCGGTGGTGACTTAGTACTCAGCATGCAGAAGGGAGGACCAGGACAGAAAATTCTGGTCCTGTCACGACTCCTTAACGCTGACATGAGTCACGTGAAGCAGCGCAGCAGTATCCAACAGAACACCCTGTACTACGCTTGTCAGCCCCCCTTGAAGCCCTGTGCCAGCCCCCCCCACCGCTGGCAGTCCCGCAGCCGCTGAACAGGAAGGAGGGAGGGATGTGCCTGCCCTGCAGCACATTTAAAATCCAGTCTCCACTAAGCTCCCTGGACAGCTCCCCCCCCCCGGGCCACCAGCAACTCCACGCAGGTAGGTGACACTGTGACACCAGAGCAGCGTAACCAGCACACAGTGAGGGGGTACTTGGATAGAGAGAGATTGACTGGGGGTACTGGGAGAAAGTGGGGGTACTTGGAGAGAGAAAGAGTGACTGGGGGTACTGGGAGAGAGTGACTGGGGGTACTGGGAGAGAGTTGGGGTACTGAGAGAGAGAAGGAGAGAGTGACTGGGGGTACTTGAGGGAGAGAGTGACTGGGGGTACTTGAGGGAGAGAGTGACTGGGGGTACTTGAGGGAGAGAGTGACTGGGGGTACTGGGAGAGAGTGACTGGGTATAGTGTGAGAGTGGAACTATGCTAGGGTGTACTGGGACAGGGTGACTGGTAGCAGTGGCGTAGTGTGGGGGGGCATGTGTGTTTAATTTTTTTATTATATCAGTATTTTGTTAATATACAATACATGTGCTTGTGGGGTAAGGGGGCCAATACTCTACTGGTAGAAGGGAATCAGGGTCTGTTACCGTGTCCACAGGTTGGTGGGTGCACAATTCTTGCCTTGCCCTGGGCACTGACAACCCACGCTACGCCGCTGCCTCCAAGAGGGCATATATGCAAGATATTGGCCATAAAATCTGTATGGGCGTCCAGGTACTGCCCTGGGGGACAAGAAATAATGGGAAAAAAAAGTTTAAAAAAACTTTAAAAAAATGTGTTGCCGCACATTTGTACGTCCGTTATAGCATACATTATGATCAATAGAGACCACACACGACGTACGCCCGCACAGAACTGCGCACACACAACGGACGTGGCACCGGACGCAATTTAGGCAAGAACGTAAATCCGCTAGAACCGGTGCACAGAGTGCGCAACGTCCGCATAGCTTTGTGTGTGAGTGATGAACGTGGTCAGACGTACTGCATTTATACGTCCAGCATTTTTGACGGACAAAATGGTTATTCATTTAAATCTATTTTCCCTTCTACATCAGTCAAAAATAACGTCAGTCCGAATAACGGACTGTGTGGCCACTACCGCGTCTTCTGTCAGAAAGTACGTCCGTACTGCACGGACGCACAGTTCGTACAAAATGCGCTCGTCTAACACCAGCCTTAACCCTTTCACTGCTGAGTGCTGAGCCATTTCACCGCTGAGCTCATTTTTACCGCTTTTGCTCATGTTCAAACGCGATTTGAAGCCAGGGAAATGTTTGACCAACAATCAGTGGGAAATGTATGACCAACAATCAGTGGGAAATGTTTATGAATCCCATAGGCTTCAATGTTAAATATATTCCCATTTTAATTCAATATCTAATAAACCGTTTATTATTATATTCTGCAGTAAAGAGTCTCTTTATTTTTAGATTTTTTTAGGATCTTTTAAGCATTTTTTGGAATTTTTTTGAATCCCCCTCAAACTTTCTGGGAACGTCCTGAAAAGTTCGAACATTTTCAAACAGTCGATGTTCGAATCGAACTTCGAACCGATTCGAACCGGCGGCCTATCCCTAGTGCTCAATAATACACCACCCTGTAAGGCTAATGCCACATTACACCCTTGCAGCTTCGCAATCCCCTTTTGTGCCATTAAAAAGTAAGCTCGCAACGCACCTGCACACCATTCATGGCACACCAGTGAAAATTACACTGAGCATCGGGGGCACAGCAGTGACATTGGCACCGATGAGCCATATATGTCGGAAGGAGAGGACCAGTCAGCACCAAGCTTTGTGTTTGGATGTGGCATGTGTAATGCCGTCTTGCATGTGTGTCTGTGCAAACTGGCACTGCCAACACAGCAGTGAGAACATATGTGCCATGGCTAGCTAGTGCCAGTGTTGGCATGAGGGAACATGTGTGTAGGAGTGTGAAAGTCACAACGATGCCAGCCACGAGCAGATTGCATGAAGGTTCTGACATAGTAGCAGCAGTAGCATTGCAGGAGTCTCAGACATGGCACATAGCTATGAATGTAGTCGGTGCTGCCAGGGTGGTGTGGCTCTGCAAGTGCCCTCTTAATATGCATGGCAGGGAGCAGTACTGTTCGGCTGAACAGACCATTATAATTCAGTGGACTAAGGAGATAAAAGGGAAATTAAATTGTAGCCGTGAAGGCCTCCCCCACCTGTGACCCCTCCTGTATGCAAGCGATAAAAGCAGAGCCTCTTCCTGTTTAATAGCCCACTAAAGCTTATGGCAGCCTGGCTCCTCTGCCAGCCTCCTGCTTTATCTATCCAGGCCATGGAGGCGTCCACTGCGGGCACCGGCTGATGTCCATTTAACCCTGTAATAAAAAAGGCCTTTCAGGCTAATTAAGGCAAATTTTCATCAGGATTTGCTCTCATCCCTAATGGAAGTCAGACAATGTTCCAACATCCTATGGCACCTATGGGATATCTATGATGTTTATAAACAAAAAAATACTCCGACACACAAACGTATATTTATGTATACACAGTGTTTGACAGACTTAAAATCAAACTTAGGAAGCAGTAAGGAACCTAAGACGCAAACTGCATATTGTTCAGAAGCCAGACAAACTATCCTGCACTTATCCATAGAATAATCAAAACATTATAATATAAAACCCCACTTGCGTACATTTTTAATGTACAATTAAAATACCCCAATGGGGAACAAAAACTCTCAGTGAGAC
Source organism: Leptobrachium leishanense (assembly GCA_009667805.1). NCBI lineage: Eukaryota > Metazoa > Chordata > Amphibia > Anura > Megophryidae > Leptobrachium > Leptobrachium leishanense. Next base: position 147,339,053 of record CM019070.1, on the reverse strand, counting down.
CTCACTCCTATCACCCTGTATTACTGTGAAGAAGTTACAAGGAGCACCACCTTCACTGTAACAAAAAGCCCAACAAACTTTACTGCAGCATTCCAGCAGCCAGGGATTTGGCAGATTACATCAAGAGCTGTGGGGTCAGCCGCTGCTGTACAGGGATAAGATTCTGGGGGTTATAATGAGTGTAAATCCATGTACAGTACAGATACAAGGTGTTGCTGCAATTGCCATACACAGGCAGTATGCAGCACATACAGATACAAGGTGTTACTGTAATTGCCATACACAGGCATTATGCAGCACATACAGATATTGCATTGCTAATAATCTCATTATGATCACTACAAACCCCCATAAGAAGGAGATCTCACCATTTTATTATCTGTCTGCAGCACATTTACTGCACCTGCCTGTATGCTGATAATGCAGACCCCGTGCGACGGTGTGCCGGATAAGGGAAGCCATCTAGAGCTTAGAACCTTTCATCCCCGGGATATTTCAGTAAAGAATAAATGTTAAAAAAAATTAAATAAGAAGATTTACATTATTCTAATTTCTTAACTGTGTCAGAATGACAGTTTTATACAAAATTTGTTAACTGGGCAAAATAAAGCAGCCTCTGTCCAATGAAAGGGCAAACAAGGGAGACTCTACTTTTCAGTAGAGTGCTCCTTTAAGTGTTAACTACACATCCTATATTTCCGTTATGATAATCCATTCTTCGATGGTGTACAGTTGTGTTCAAAATTATTCAACCCCCACTGAAATTGAGTGTTTTGGCCAGTTTGACATTGATTTTGATCATTCAGTCATCTTGCTTACAATTAAATCAAAGAGGCACGTGTAGGTCAGACAAATATAGCATAACATTTATAATGAAATAACCACAAATGTCTTTTCTGTGCTCACATCATTATCAGTTTTATTCAACCCCCAAGTGACATTCAATCTTAGTACTTAGTACAACATCCTTTTACAGTTATAACAGCTTTTAAACGTGAAGCATAGCTTGACACAAGTGTCTTGCAGCGATCTACGGGTATCTTCGCCCATTCGTCATGGGCAAAAGCCTCCAGTTCAGTCACATTCTTAGGCTTGCGCACTGCAACTGCTTTCTTTAAGTCCCACCAGAGGTTCTCAATCTGATTTAAGTCAGGTGACTGCGATGGCCACTCCAAAATGTTCCAGCCTTTAATCTGCAACCATGCTCTAGTGGACTTGGAGGTATGCTTGGGATCATTGTCCTGTTGAAAGGTCCAACGTCTCCCAAGCCTCAGGTTTGTGACGGACTGCATCACATTGTCATCCAATATCTCCTGGTACTGAAGAGAATTCATGGTACCTTGCACACGCTGAAGCTTCCCTGTACCTGCAGAAGCAAAACAGCCCCCAAAACAGCCCCAAAGCATGGTTGACCCCCCGCCATGCTTCACAGTAGGCAAGGTGTTCTTTTCTTCATAGGCCTTGTTCTTCCTCCTCCAAACATAGCGTTGATCCATGGGCCCAAACAGTTCTAATTTTGTTTCATCAGTCCACAGAACACTATCCCAAAACTTCTGTGGTTTGTCCACATGACTTTTGGCATACTGCAGTCGACTCTTCTTATTCTTTGGAGACAGCAAGGGGTGCGCCTGGGAGTTCTGGCATGGAGGCCTTCATTACACAGTGTGCGCCGTATTGTCTGAGCTGAAACTTCAGTACCCACATCTGACAAATCTTTCCTCAGTTCCTCAGCAGTCACACAAGGACTTTTCTCCACTCTACGCTTCAGGTAGCGCACAGCAATCGAAGTCAGCATCTTCTTTCTGCCACGACCAGGTAGCGTTTCAACAGTGCCCTTTGCCTTGAATTTGCGAATGATGCTTCCTATGGTCTCTCTTGGTATGTTTAACATCTTTGCAATCTTCTTATAGCCATTGCCCTTCTTGTGAAGAGTAATCACCTCTTCTCTTGTCTTCCTGGACCATTCTCTTGACTTCACCATGTTTGTAAGCACACCAGTAAATGTCTAGAAGGAGCTGAGTATCACAGTCATTTCAAAGCTGCCTAATTGGTGCTTATTATGCTTTATTGCTGCTCCGTGACATCCACAGGTGTTTTCAATACCTGATTGAAAACACTTGAATGAACCTCTGTTCTTCAGAGTGGTAGTCTTTAAGGGGTTGAATAATTGTGTCAACGAAGAATTCACAAAAGAAACATTTACTGCTGTATTACAAAACCAATTGATGTCATTTTAGTTGCATATGGTTCTTTCTGAATACAAATACAAATGTACACTAAATTCCCTAAAACCCTTTACAGCATTGGGGGTTGAATAATTTTGAACACAACTGTACATACAGTTGCAAGACAAAGTATGTGAACCCTTTGGGATTACGTGGAGTTTTGCATGAATTGGTCATAAAATGTGCTCTGATCTTCATCTAAGTCACAACAATTTGAAAAACACAGTCTGCTTAAAATAATACAACACAAACATTGTATGTTTTCATGATTTTAGTGAACAGAACATGTAAACATTCACAGTGCAGGGTGGAAAAAGTATGTGAACCTTTGGACTTAATAATTGGTTGACCCTCCTTTGGCAGCAATAACCTCAACCAAACGTTTCCTGTAGTTGCAGATCAGACCTGCACAACGATCTGGAGTAATTTTGGACCACTCCTCTTCACAAAACTGTTTCAGTGTAGCAATATTCTTGGGATGTCTGGTGTGAATCGCTCTCTTAAGGTCGTGTCACAGCATTTCAATTGGGTTGAGGTCAGGACTCTGACTGGGCCACTCCAGAAGGCGTATTTTGTTTTGTTGAAGCCATTCTTTTGTTGAATTACTTGTATGCTTTGGGTCATTGTCCTGTTGCATCACCCATCCTATGCGGAGCTTCAGTTGGCAGACAGATGGTCTTACGTTTTCCTGCAAAATGTCTTGATAAACTCTGGAATTCATTTTTCCATCAATGACAACAATCCGTCCAGGCCCTGAGGCAGCAAAGCAGCCCCAAACCATGATGCTCCCTCCTCCATGTTTTACAGTGGGGATGAGGTTTTGATGTTGGTGTGCTGTGCCTTTTTTTCTCCACACATTGAGTTGTTTGGAAAAAACACACAACACTATTTTGGTTTCTTCTGTCCACAGAATATTTTGCCAGTAGTGCTGTGGAACATCCAGGCGCTCTTTTGCAAACTTCAAACGTGCTGCAATATTCTTTTTGGCCAGCAATGGCTTCCTCCGTGGTGTCCTCCCATGTACTCCATTCTTGTTTAATGTTTTCCTTATTGTAGATGTGTCAACAAAAATGTTACCATGTGCCAGAGATTTCTGTAAGTCTTTAGCTGACATTCTAGGATTCTTCTTTACCTCATTAAGCATTCTGCGCTGTGCTCTTGCAGTCATCTTTACAGGACGACCACGCCTAGGGAGAGTAGCAACAGTGCTGAACTTTCTCCATTTGTAGACAGTCTGTCTTACCGTGGACACATTAACATCAAGGCTTTTGGAGATACTTTTGTAACCCTTTCCAGCATCATGCAAGTCAACAATTCTTGATCGTAGGTCTTCTGAGAGCTCTTTTTGGCGAGGCATGGTTCACATCAGGCAGTGCTTCTTGAAACCAGTAAACCCAAAACTGGTGTGTGTTTTTAAAGGGCAGGCCAGCTTTCAGCAACGCATCCAATAATATCACACTGATTGGACTCAAGGTTGGCTCACTCCTGGCTCCAATTAGCTCTTCGAGAAGTCATTAGGCTAGGGGTTCACATACCTTTTCCACCCTGCACTGTGAATGTTCACATGTTCTGTTCAATAAACACATGAAAACATATAATGTTTGTGTTGTATTATTTTAAGCAGACTGTGTTTTTCAAATTGTTGTGACTTAGATGAAGATCAGAGCACATTTTATGACCAATTCATGCAAAACTCCACGTAATCCCAAAGGGTTCACATACTTTTTCTTTCAACTGTATTTACGAACATATTCAAAATATAATTGAAATTACATGTAAATATGTTACAATGTAATACTACATATACAGATATACATACCGTATATAAATCTTGATAAATGTGATGCTACCAAAATAAAGCACCAGCACATGCATTATATGGCATCTGTCATGGTTCCCATTAAAATACAGGAAAAGAACATCTACGGTTTCATGATATAAAAAAAAAAAAAAAAAATCCCATTTCTCAGAGAAAAGAAAAAGGTGAATATTTTTTAGATAAGTACTTAGAACCCAACGTGACCTGCTTAATTAATCCACTTTGTATCTGCATGTATGCATTTGCAATACGTGCAAAAGCAGCAAAACCCTTTATAGACCAAAGAAGGGGTTAAAGTGGAACTTTCAATATAAGACAAACTAAAAATGTTTCAGGCGTTAATTCAAATTGGTGGAGAATTGCAAAAAAGCAAAATTAAATAGAATTAAAATTTAGTTTTTTTAAATAAAAAAGCTTATTTTGAAAGTGTTTCCAACCCTATCATTTCCTTTGCAATTCCCCACCAAATCACAGCTTGGTCAATAACCCCTTTCATGCGCATTGATTATTTTGATTTAAAATATAGGGGATATTTTTCAATTATAACATTTCTTAAAAATGAAATTTGTATAGGGTCATATTGTGACTACATCTAAAATAAAAATCACTGGCAGAGGAGTGATGGTCCCTGTATATTTTCCTCTACAGTTGAAGAGAGGTGGAGGGGGGGGGCCATTAAATTGCGGTAAATAACGGGCCTTGGAATAAACAGTTTGTAGCTTTCGGCAAATTGGCAAAAAAGGTTTTATTAAAGACCCCAAAGCGCAGGTGACGAGGGGAGGGGAGGTGATGGGGCCCTTTTCCAGATTCTGCTCTGTTATTACCTCGGATGTTAAATGCTCAGGCTGTCAGCATAACTCAGATACACAATCGTACAATGCATCTGCAATCCATAAAACCGCTTCTCCCTCCCGCCACCGTTAATGTCACTCGCGAGCTGCCCCAGTAATGTCATTAAACCTTCAGCCAGGGCACAAAAGAAAAGACAATTTGCAGAGAGAGGGGGGACACAATGAACACAGAAAGCTGCCTATTTCTGAAAGGGTTTATTACAGGGAAGCGTAACATCCCCACTTTAAAAGGATACACATCATCTCTGGATTTCAATCCCCCCTTCATTCCCTGTTTTCACCGCTCTCCTAGATTAAATATCAATTTGCCAGTTCAGGAAATATTGCTAAGACCAAGACACCCGCTCCTCGGGGCGAAGGAGAAGTACGAAGAGAGGACTGCGTCTGCATACATGAGGAGCGCTTCTGTCCTGCGGCCATTCCTAAATCTGCCACAAAACAGGGGATGATGTGGGGAGATAATTGCTTCCTCCAAACGATACTTTCTGGCTACCGCTCTCCAATGCCCCTGTCACCAAAGCCCCGTTTTCCTGTTTAACCAATGTTCCATTTTATTCCTGACACATTGTTTTTATTGACTTTCATTCTATGATTATGTTATATCTTTTTTATTTGCTTGAATGAACTCCCATGACTCTACCCAAACCGCAACCCTGTCTAATCATCATGGTAAGTTGCTCTCCCATCTTTTAGTCGGCTCTGCTTTAGCTACACACTCACTAATTCTCACCATCTCCTCATTTGTCTCTTAACCATTGCCCCCAAATAAATAAACTTCTCCCATGATGGCCATTGACTTTTCTCTATTTCTAACAACATCCCCGTGTGTCTTGCTCCATTGTGTGTGTTGTCCAACTCCCTTCAATTGCTCACAGCTGTCCACTTACACCAACTCTTCATCACTATCAACTATGACCACCATCAGCTCAGCTCTCCATCAATATTGTCTATCAACCACCAACAACTCTCCACTACTACTGACTATCCACCAACACCAGCTCTCCACTACTACTGACTATCCACCAACACCAACTCTCCACTACTACTGACTATCCACCAACACCAACTCTCCACTACTACTGACTATCCACCAACACCAGCTCTCCACTACTACTGACTATCCACCAACACCAACTCTCCACTACTATAGACTATCCACCAACAAAAACTCTTTGGCACATTATCAACTACCATTCGTCATCTCCCAACAACAGCTCTCCTTTACTATTGACCATCTCCCAATACCAGCTCTCTCCGATATCAACTGTCCAGTATCAAACTCCCTTTACCTCTATCGACTGTCCAGTCCACTATGAGCAACTCTCAGATGATATTGTCTAACCACCATCAGCAACTCTCAATCGATGTCAATCAACCACAATTTACACTCCTCCGATACCAACTCCATTATCAAAATCTCTTTACCCCTATTGACAAGCCACCTTCAGTAACTCTCCATCGATAACAGATATCCACCAACAACGACTTTCCTGAGTCCATTTCCCCATCTCTTTACTTGTCACTACGAACATTGTTTTTCAACCTCTGATAATTCTCCCCATGAACATCCTCACAAAGCCTGCCATGCCATCCACTGATTCCAATGTATTTGACATCTTACCATCTCTTACCTCCTTTTCACCACTGGTATATCTCCCTCACAGTCCACATTCTCCAAAGCTATGTGCTCAGCCTTCATCTACTCAATGTATGCCGCCACCAAATTCCCTATCGATTCCTCACCCTCTACAAATCATAAACTCACTGTACACGTGACCCAAAATCTCCACCGATTTCATGTCCTCCACCTCTGGCAAACACATGGAAGTAGCACTGGGTAGCAATCAGCAAACATTTGTGTCTCAAGCCAGAGGTGCTCTTTACAGTCAATGGATACAAAAAAATTTGAATTAAAAATCAAAAATGTTTGTGTCCGAATCCAGAGGATAAAAGAATCGGTACTAAACATAGATGTCTGGTCTCTTTCTAGAATTAGCAGGGTTATTCAGAGAGAGAGGTGAAAACCAGGAGAATGAACAATCTAGACCAAATAGCCGATTTGGAAAATGAAATAAATGGGAGAATTTTTCTGGTTTGACTATTTTGACCTAGAATTTTCACTTCTCCAGTCATTCTCCTGGTCTTCACCTCTCTGCAAATAACCCTAAAAGTGCTTCAACGTTCAATTAAACCCAGACTTTCTACATTCCACCAAGCCAAAACATTGTCTTCAATGTTTTTTTGCCATTCTCCATTTCGGATTTTTGTTCCTTCCTCCTCTAAAGACACTTTCATCTTCGACTCACAGCAATACACAGACTTCTTAATATTCACCCTTTTTTCAAGCAGTAAGCGTCCATATTGATTCTGTGCGGAATCCTCTGGCCTGACACCCTACACCCCCCTTTTTTGGAATTTGACATTTTTACCAAACCTTTGTGTACACACCACCCACAAATCAGACTTTGAGCATTGATATCCTGCCATGTGTATGCAGCGGAGCTATATGCATTTCACACGCATCACCACATGGAAAGGTTCCTCATAAATCACATGAATCAACGAGGTGTAGGAGAGTATGTTTCAGGGAGAGAGGTGGACCGGAATAAGCTATCAAGCTTTCCGACGGGAATTAAACAGCTTTTCTTGGGTAAAAAAAAAAACCACAGGTTGCTGACAAACAAGGAAAATAAATGATACTAGAGACTAACAAAAATCCACCTTAACTACCTGACCTGAGAGCACAAGAAGTGCTCACACCAGCTCTGTCCTGCACTCAAAGCAGAGCTGATACAATAGGGCACTGATAGACAATGTATTGCAGGGATCGCAACAATGGCACAGCTGTAAGGTGGCACTACATGTCTGCCAACGTGGAAGCCAATAAAGAATGACACTAAAAACCTGTTTGCTGATGTAATCATTAGGCAGTCCGTTAAAGCTAGTACTGATACCAGGTCATTTGATGGAGGACATAGTCAAGCAGGTGCATCTGGACCGAAGGGGGTTAAACCTCATGTGAGCAGCTAATATCGATAGGGAATAAATAGAAGCAGATACTGAATGCTGAAACGCTTTACTTGAAGTGAGCAAAGATCATGTGAAAAAGGGCCAAATTTTGCAGAAAAGGAAATTAAATGTATGGGAGAAAAAGACGGGGACTAAGAATGGAAAGGCAAGAGGGATGATTTGTGGGTGGAGAAAGTTACGACATAGATGGATGGTCAACACTCAACTAGGAAGAGACACAACTAGGAAGAGAAGAGGAAAAGGAGAAATAAAATGGTTTATTCATTAAGTGTTGAAATGTCAGCGCTTTTCACTTCAGTTCGGCGATTCCATTGTGCCAACAGTACAGTGAATTCACTAGTCACCGCATGGTCACCGTATATGAAATCGCCAAAGCCTCATGACAACGTTGGAGACAATGTCACCGAACTGCAAAAATAAAAAAAATAAAGATTCTATTCTCCCAGTAGGTGTTTTAAAAAAAAAAAAATGCATTAAAATGTTTGTAAATAATAAAAAGGACCTTTTAAGTCTTTGCCCCTGAGCAGCTTGTGCCTGGTGGTGGGGCTTTAAAGAGTACTAGTATGCCCCGCTTGCCGGCTGCTGTGGTGGGCCCTCCACTGAGTTCAGGCTGTCCGATGGCAGCCAACGGCGCGCATGCCGAATGGTGGGAGGGGCGAAGGAGGCCCATTGAAGTCAGCGGGGTGTACTATGCAGCCACACTGCTTCCCACTATCCGCAGGTACCCTCTGCTGCGGAAAAGGGTTCAAAAAAAATAATATAAAAAGGTCTCTAACAGAACAAAATAAACGCCTTTTCAAAGTGGGAAACAAACATTTTGTCTAACAAATAACAAAAAAAATACAAAAAAGTGTGCTAAAAAGTAAAAAAATAAAAAGGCTTTTGCTAAAAATGAAGAGAATAAACTTTTTAAAAAAATTAAAAATGATATTACTTTTTTATATTAAAACATATGGGATTCGTCTGTTTAAACCCGTCAAACTGAAGCATCAAAAATCAGGGCATTTCGCTGACACTTCTATGCAGTTCGGCGTATGAATAGACGAACCATTACTTCTCTATGGGACAATTTCGCTGCCGCCAAAGACCGCCGAACTGCAATGTATTTCGCCATCAATTCGCTTGTATTTGGTGAATTGACAGTTTAGTGAATAGATGAAATTCACCGTTCGGTGCAATTCGGAGTCAAGTTTGGTGCTTAGTGAATAACTTTTAGAGATTTACAAAGTGAGAAATAAAACAGAATAAGCAGAAGAAGGTCAAGGGAGTGAATCTGGAATGAAGAAAGAATGGGATGAACCTGTGTATGGCGAGATGAAAAAGGTTGCTAGGATGATTTAAAGCAGGGGTGCTCAACTTCGGCCCTCCAGATGTTTTGGATCTACATTTCCCACAAGACTCTGTTGACCGAATGAGCTGCTGGGAATCATGGGAGACGTAGTCACTGGTCGAGCATCTTTGACTTAGAGAATGATTGATACATACTGCAGAGGAGTGGGATTACTCGGTGCAGACAGGAGAGTCATTGAAAGGGCCAAATGAATGGAAGTAGAATTGGAAAGAAAGTGGTGCTGTAAAAGAGCAAGTAAAATATATAATCCAAGGGAAGAGGGTGATGAGAAGGTTTATGAAAATTAGGTCAAGATCCATTTAGATCTTTTAAATGATTTCTGAGGAAGATTGGGCACTCAGGCTCACAAATGCTCGTCATCACTGTAATAGGGCACGACAAGCCCGAGGAGAGAGGGAGCTCTGGCTCCTAACATTATTAGATTGTTTGATTGCCTTATAGACCAAGAGAGGGGCGGTAAATTGGGTACTGGATGGGCTCGGACAGAGTGCCCCTCACTCCCTGTGAACACATGGGGATAGAAAAGAGACATGTCAGCAAGGAATACATTGACAGCCGGGCCTAAACGAAAACGATGCGCACACAAAGCACCACAGATGTGCAGATATCCAGCAAAGGCCTCATGCAGAGCGACTTGTGCTTTTTTTAGCCTGCGATCAGACCAGCGCACTACAGAGTGGAAGGAATGTCCGAGAGTGGACGTTCCTTCCACTCTGACGCCCGTGTGGCCACCTCGCTGAGCGCAGTTAGTGCGCTCAGCGGTGCAAGGCTCGATCCGCCGAAAGATCGCACTTTGCAGCCTTGTCAAACGAGCGTCGTAGCATTTCGGCGGGGAGGCTTTCAACATGTCCGCTGTAGCGTGCGCACTTAATCATGTGGCCGGCACCGTCAAAACATCACAACGCTGTGTTGGACATCAGGAGGCACGTCAGTACAGGCGCACGTATTGCCTCGTTTGACACTGGCCTTCGTGATGACTTTCATCTGGGTTGCAGACAGCCGGGCCAAAGGCTTCAGCCTCCGTGACATCACCCCTGCAACCTGCATCTGACGGAGAGCGGGAACTGGATGCAGGAGGGCTGCCACCATGGGACTGCCACAGCTGGAGGAGCTCGGGGCCCAAGTATGTGGATGTCGGTATGTGTAGGCAATGGGATCTCACCCCCCACCCAAAAAAAATAAAAAATCAATCACCTGAACCTGGGCCTGGAAGCCCTCCAGGCTCAAGCGAGCCCCTGCGCGGCCGGGCCTCCAGGCCCAGGTTCGGATGACGGATTTTCGGACGATTTTTTCGGATGTTTTTTCCTTTCAGCCGAAAGCACCATTTTCAGCCGATAATTTCGGTGGTCAAAATTTTGGTGCATCCCTAGTTGTTTCAGCCCTGATATAGATAGATAACACAATAAATGAAAACAATAAATAACAAGTATCCTGATGCATTGCATCCTGGTCAGTTGGGAGTTATGATAGCTTTTGCACCTTCAGGTCTTGATTTAACTCGGCATGAAAGAGCACTGACCTTTGTACCCTAGATATTTTGATCTAGAGCTGAAACAACCAATCAATAATAAGAATAGTTGATAACTATTCTCATTATTGATTAATCGGTTGGTGGATTTACTGGCCTGTGTACAACACACACTGTTAAGAGTCAGACGGATTTAAATGTTGTTAATAACTTCAGATGTTACATCGAAGGTGATTGAAGAAGAAGACGTATTTAAGGAAAATTTGTCATGCTGCAGAACTTCTAATTTGGTGATTTGAGCCTAAAGTTTGCTTTTCCTTTATCAGTGCTGAAACAAAATCACATTTTCAGAAAAATAACTAAACATTTGTAAAAACAAATCAAAAACATAATTTAAGTTTGACAATGACCTGATCACTTAATGACCTCATTTAAGACAGATGATGCTACACTGACAAACACTGGTGTCAGAGCTCTGACTCGTTTTCCCACACACTGTATTATGATTATTAATCACTCAAAGCTGCTCAAATGGTATTGACGGTGTGTTATGAGATCAGCTCCTAATGGGTTAATTTATAATAATCTGTTGTATAGATTTTGTTCCCAGTGATCGCCGTTATTTAAGGGCCCGTCCTTAAAGATTTTTTGGAACCACAGAGCATTATAAGTACAATTTGTCTGCTCTGAGTATAAGCTATAGCAGCTGCCTGTCTGCAGCCCTGATCGTAAAGCTCCGTCTTGTACAAAGCGTTATTAAAGCTCCAGGAAGGTTGTGGGTTGAGCCCGATGCCAGAGCTTGAACTCCAGCTGTTTCTTTGCAAGTGATACCGGGAGCTCAGCTCATTCCTTTGTTGCTACATTTATAAAAAAAAAATGATAATAAAAAGAGCAATAAATACAGTTCTGATTTTAGCTTGTCGGCCAGCTTGCTACGTGCCTGCCTGCCTCCATATCCATCGAGCTAGGTGCCTAACTGCCTCCATGCCCAGGTAGCTAGGCACCCAGCTGTCCTAATACCTGGGTAACTAGGCACCCGCCTTTCATAACGCTCTGCTAGATAAGTATACGCCTGTCTTAACACCCATTTAACCAGTCTCCATGCTGCCTCAGCATCCATCAAGCTAGGTGCCCAGGTGGCTAGCTGTCAAAACACCCAGTTAACTAGTCACCCCGCTGCCTCATAGCCCAGCGTGCTCAGAGCTCCGCCGCGCCGACATCCACCTTAGGCCCATGAAGTAAATCATCTGAAATCTAGCGCTATTAGACCCTGATCCAAACATGTACAAGAAATGTGCACATTCAGTACATTGTGAAATTCCACCTAATAAGATCTTATATTACAGTCACACACGCATTATACAAGCCAAGTCTCTAAGCCTCGCACACACCTTCCCAGGCCTGAACGCCATGGCGTAAAGTAGCGCTCACTGATCACGTTTTATTCCAGGTTTAAACCAAACCACAACGGAAAAGGACAACCTTGCACATAAACTGCTACAAAGGGAACCAGTGCGTCACACACAAAACCTATTCCCATACAACATAACATCACAATACACACATAACCCATGCCATCACACTCACAAGTACAACCAAGCAATGCACATGCAACTCGTCCTTATACAAACAAACCAGCAACAGACTTAAAACCCAACTCACTTAGGACAACAACCCTGATTTCCACATATAACCTACACAATCCTGCACAAACTTCCACAACCAGCAAGCACAGCGTAACTCTGCACAAGAGTCTAAACCCAGCACACACAACCTAACTCTGCACACACATAGAAGCCCAGCACACACATCCTAACTCTGCACACATATCCTAACTCTGCACACACATCCTAACTCTGCACACACATCCTAACTCAACAGACACATAGAAATCCGGCACAAACTGCCTAACTCTGTGGAGGCCTTCAAATCCAGCACAAACACCGCCTAACTTTGCACACTCATCCAAACCCAAAACACACACACACACACCGCCTACTTCTGCACATATAGCCCACCTCTGCGCAGGCCTTCAAACCCGGCTACACGGCCTCACTCTGCACACACATACAAACCAAGAAAAAAAGTTGTCATTTGCGCTCACCCCTGTAGCTCCATGCGAAACAAAGCACAATCAGAGGTTTTGGTTTACTTGAATGGCCATTGAATTGTAAGCTCACCTGGCACGTCACGGAACCTCTGGGTCAGGTGGGTCCTACCTAATGAAACCAAAAGCTGCTTTTCTAAGCAACCACATATCCTCATGCTGCTTATCAGCTAAGAGGCAAACTGATGGGTTTATATTTATACCCTCACCAGGAACAATTCCACTCTGGGATTAAAAACAAAACACGGACAGGGGCAGCAGCAATAATGACCTGGCTGAGGATACATCAAAATATACAAAACTACAAGTATGTAGAAGAAACGGTTTTGCGCCTATTTCCTGTCATTATTGCTGCTGCCCCTGTCCGTGTTTTTTTTTTAATCCCAGAGTGGAATTGTTCCTGGAGAGGGTATAAATATAAACCCATCAGTTTGCCTCTGAGCTGATAAGCAGCATGAGGATATGTGGTTGCTTAGAAAAGCAGCTTTTGGTTTCATCAGGTAGGACCCACCTGACCCAGAGGTTCCGTGACGTGCCAGGTGAGCTTACACTTCAATGGCCATTCAAGTAAACCAAAATCTCTGACTGTATTTTGTGAGCGCAAATGACACCTTTTTTTCTTGTTATGTTTTATGCATGAAGCAGGCTGGATACTTCTGGTCCACGCAGCCGCCCTGATAGTGAATAGGTGGAAAACCGTTTCTTCTGCACGAACAAACCCAGCACATACCGCCTAACTCGACACACTCATCCAAACCCGACACACACAGCCTAAATCTGCACAGATATACACACCCAGCATACAGTTAGTTGCAAGTATTTATAAAGCGCCAACGAGTTCCGTAGCAAAGTACAACGGGAGAGACAGCATAACAAATATACATACACATTACACGCACAGAACAGTATGGGAAAGGACCCTGCTCAAGAGCTTACAATCTAAGGAGAGGGGTGACACGCTAGGTGTGGGTGAATAGAGTACAAGAAGTAGCGGGGTGCAAGTGGGCAGTGTGGGAAGATAGAGCAAGAAATGAACAATGCAGGATTATGGAGTGAGCTGATAGGCATCTCTAAAATAATGTGTTTTCAGAGACTTCTTGATGGACTGGAGAGATGGGGAGAGTCTGATGTTGTGGGGGAGGGAGTTCCATAGAAAGGGGGCAGCTCGGGAGAAGACTTGGAGGCGGGAATTGGGGGTGCGGGTACAAGGAACTGAAAACATCAGATCATCGGCAGAGCGGCGTGGTCAGGATGGGATGTATCTGTTAATAAGGGAGGAGATGTAGGCAGCGTCGCGGTTATGGAGAGCTTTGTATGTGCGCACCAATATTTTGAATTGGATTCTAAAGGAAACAGGGAGCCAGTGTAGAGATTGACAAAGGGATGAGGTGTGAGAGGTGCGTGAGGTGAGGTGTATGAGTCTGGCACAGGTGTTCATAGCAGACTGCAGATGGAGTATCTGGGATCTTTTATCTCTGAACACATATACAAACCCAGCCCACACTGCCTAACTCGGCACACTCATCCAAATCCAACACACACAGCCTAACTATGAACACATATACAAACCCGGCATGCACAGCCTAACTCTGCACATACATAGAAATCCAGCACACACTGCCTAAACTTTACACAGGCCTCCAAAACAGCACACACCGCCCAACTCTGCTCACTCATCGAAACCCAACACACACCACCTACCTTTGTACATATGGCCTACCTCTGCACAGACCTTCAAGCCCAATCACAGCACACACGGCCTAACTCTGCACACACAAGCTATAACTCTGCAAAGGCAGCCAAACTCAGTACACACAAACTAACTCAGTACACAGAGCCTAAGTCTGCACACATATCCAAACACAGCGCACACAGTCTGACAATACACACATATCCAAACCCAGCACAGATAGCACACACACATCCTAACGCTAGACATGAAGCCAGGGTCGCTACAAGCTGCTCTCTCTGCACGCGAGTATTCAGTTCCATTATCGCTTTCTGCAGAATGCAGGAGTGCTTCAGCCCTCTAGAGAGTGGCTCCTGATAATTATCTTAATTGACTTTAATATTTCCTTTTGTAGTGTTCTAGGCTCTTTTTTTTCTTCTTTCGTAATTAGCCATTTTTCTTGCGCAGACACCCCCGAGCACGGAGCACTCTGCACCTAGCGCTCGTGGATGAGACACAGCTCAGCTCTCTCTTTAAGTCACAATGAGCAAACCTCATCGCTCTCCAGCTCTCTCTCCATATCCGTGCTTCTGTCCCCCCCAAGAGGAAGCGGAATTATCTGCTCCCTCCTAAAACACCTGTCACCTCCATCCGATCAGGGACAGCAGATGACGTAAAAGAAATAAAATATGCATTAAACTCCAGCTTTACATAAAACCCTCACAAGAGAAGAGACGGAGACAACAGCACTGAACAGATACTTTCCGAAAGGCCACGCTGGGCAGTCATGTCCACACGGCTCGACGTGCGAATCCACACCTAGATACCCAAGTTTCTCTTGATGCACACAGCTCCCGAGCCATGGACAGAAGCAGGCCATCAGAAAAAAAAGTATGTGTGTTTACAGATATACAAAACTGATATGTACGTAAATATTTAGACAAGCATTTTACATTACTGTTACATCTCTAATCAGGTGTACAAACGTATTAAGACACAAATACAGCTGTAAAGATGTGTATCTTCTTCACGCATGCGACTAAGCCCTTGCTATGCGTGTAGGCACACAGTACACTGCTTAGCACAGGAATGGCTCTGCGGGCACACACAAATTGCTCTGCAGGCACACACGAATTGCTCTGCAGGAACCCAACCAAGCACATTGCTCTGCAAAAGAGAGTATATCACGCAGAATGCCCAGGATGCACTGGGATGGTCACGGTATTCATCAAGAATGCGATACAACTAATACAAATTAGTTTACATTTATTCAGGCACCTACAGGGGTGAAACAATGGGCTCACCCTCTGATAAACAGGAGATATATAAAGGGGTGGTTTGGGGGCAGCACCCTGTGAAGACGGCTTGGTGCGGCAACAGTGGCAATAGAAAAATAAGCAAATAATATTAAAAAAAGAAACAGAATTGTGAATATTCAGGGTCATGTATAAGGGGGATCACAATGACATAATTTTAATATTGGGGTTCATTAAGGAAGTAGTAAAAAAACATGGCGTTTGTGAGTGATGTGTGATTGAATTAAATCCCTGCGTGCTCCAAACAGGTAAAAGTTACAATGGATGCGGTAAAGACCAGAAAAAAATAATCTGAGAGAGGTAAATTACTCTTTAAAATGGGCAAAGTAAGAGGCTCGGAGCAGGTTATCCTGTATTCCCAGTATAAGAAGCATTATTCCTCAGGTTTGGAGTATTAGTGGTGGGATTAAAACCCACTGTTTCACATTAAGTAGATTTATCGCCACAATCAGGGCTGTTATTTCATATATCATTTTATTTATAAAGGTCGCCTGGTGTAACTGCATTAAGGGAATTATTCCAGGGATCTGGGACACCAGTAACATATCAGACTGTGTTCTGAGTACCAGGGACTTTATCTGTGTGTCTGGGGTAACACTGAGTACTAAGAGCAATATCCCCAGTATCATTATGATTTTTAAGAATACTATCCTCTGCATTGGAAAGAGTTAATTTCCATTCCAGGTATGAACCATTACTATTTTTATTACTCTCCATTGCATTAAATGGTTAATTCCCATGCCAGGTATGAGCAATATTCTTATTATTATTATTCCCTGCATTACAGTGTTAATTCCCATGCCAGGCATGAGAAATATTCTCAGGATTAGTCTGACTATTCCCTGCATTACAAGGGGTTAATTCTCATGTGATGTATGAGCAATATTCTCAGTATTATTAATACTATGCCCTGCGTTACAAGGGTTTAATTTTCTTGCCAGGTATGAGCAACATCCTCATTATTATTATTATGACTATTCCCTGCATTACAAAGGGTTAATTCCCATGCCAGGTATGAGCAATAGTCTCAGTTTCATTATTGCTATTCCCTGCATTAAGGGGGTTACTTCCAAAGCCAGGTATGAGCAATATCCTTAGTATTAGTACTACCCCCATAGTTAAAGGGTTAATTTTCATGTGGTGTATGAGCAATATTCTCACTATTATTAATCCCTGCATTAGAAGGGGTTAATTCCCATGTGATGCATATAGTCCCAGTATTATTGTTTGTTTTTGATGCTACTCCCTGAATTTGAGGTATTGGGTCTTTTAGGAGCAGTACCTCCTCTATTGAGGTTACAGCTTGCATTTAGAGCACCCTGTCCACTTTTTGGGGTATTCTGTGTCCTGGGAATAATACTCCCTGTATTAGTATTAATACTCATAGCTCTGCTGAATGTACCCCAGTATTAGGGGTGATACTCCCAATGTTACCGCCATGCTTGGAGGGGGGGGCAGAATTAGGAGATGTGACCTAGTATTAGGGGCATAAATATTTGATAAGTGCAGTATTATGGCTGTTGTTATTCGGGGATGTTATTAAAAGCTGCTATTCTCCTGGGATTTGGAGTATTACTGGAAGCATTATATTGTGTTTAGGAGGGATCTGGGTATTATTTGGGCTGTTAAAGATAATAAATGGGTTATTTCACCCTCTACCGGGTCCTCCGGGCATTATTTCTCCATTATAAGAGCTCTGCCACCCCCACCCCGTTATTTTCAGCATCCCCCCCCCCCCGGTACTCACGTGTGCTGCTGCGGAAAGGAGAAGCCGTCGCCTCCCGGGAGGAGCAGGAGGCCGAGGTGCAGGAGGCAGAGCAGCGGCAGCAGCGGGCAGGAGGCCCGGGGACCGAGCAGCATCATCCTCACACCGAACGGGAGAAACCGAAGCAGCGGAGAGAAGCTGAGCTCTGCCGGAGAACGGGGGAGGGAGAGGACGGGGACTCAACCGGTCCTATATCTGCGGCCTGCCCCCTGCTCTGCCCACTGTACAGAGACTGCCCCCTGCTCTGCCCACTGTACAGAGACTGCCCACCCTGCCTGCTATACAGAGATTGCCTCCAGCTCTGCCCACTATACAGAGACTGCCTCCTGCTCTGCCCACTGTACAGAGACTGCCTCCTGCTCTGCCCACTGTACAGAGACTGCCCACCCTGCCTGCTATACAGAGACTGCCCCCTGCTCTGCCCACTATACAGAGACTGCCTCCTGCTCTGCCCACTGTATAGAGACTGCCCACCCTGCCTGCTATACAGAGACTGCCCCCTGCTCTGCCCACTATACAGAGACTGCCTCCTGCTCTGCCCACTGTATAGAGACTGCCCACCCTGCCTGCTATACAGAGACTGCCCCCTGCTCTGCCCACTGTACAGAGAAGACTGCCTCCTGCTCTGCCCACTATACAGAGACTGCCTCCTGCTCTGCCCACTATACAGAGACTGCCCCCTGCTCTGCCCACTGTACAGAGACTGCCCACCCTGCCTGCTATACAGAGACTGCCTCCAGCTTTGCCCACCGTGTCTGCTATACAGAGACTGCCCCTGCTCTGCCCACTATACAGACACTGCCCTCTGCTCTGCCCACTATACAGAGACTGCCTCCAGCTCTGCCCTCTATACAGAGACTGCCCCCTGCTCTGCCCACTATACAGACTGCACCCTGCTCTGCCCACTATACAGACTACCCACCTTGCACTGCCCACTATACAGAGACTGCCTACCCTACCCAGCCTGCTATATAGAGACTGCTCTGCCCACTATACAGAGACTGCCCACCGCACACTGCTTGGTATAGACTGCCCACCGCACACTGCTTGGTATAGACTGCCCACCGCACACTGCTTGGTATACATAGACTGCCCACCACACACTGACTGGTATACAGAGACTGCCTTAAGCTCTGCTTGTTATATAGAGACTGCCCAATGGTCTGCCCACTATACAGAGACTGCCCAACCTGCCTGGTATAGAGATATTGCCCACCCTGCTCTGCCCGCTGCACAGAGACTGCCCCCTGCTCTGCCCACTATACAGAGACTGCCTCCAGCTCTGCCCTCTATGCAGAGACTGCCCCTGCTCTGCTCAATATAAAGACTGCCCACCCTGCTCTGCCCACTCCATCAAGATTGCCCACCCTACCTGCTATACAGAGACTGCCTCTGCTCTGCCTGATATACACAGACTGCCCACTATACAGAGACTGTCCCCTGATCTGTAGGATTCCTAAATTCATTTCTTACCTGCAGTGTATGGATTATACATGCCACGGGGTAGCATTTTTCATGCACTGCCCATCAGCATGAATAAATTATATGTGTCCAGGAAACTATGGCCGATCTGGCGACCCTACTAGTAGCTGCCACTTAAAATATGGATAAATATATATTGTACAATATAAGAGCTGCAACTCGACATATCTGAAACCTGGCTACTAACTTGTTAATACAGAGGCAGCCAGCCCCTTAAACCCCAGTGTCTGCGCATGTAATCGCTGGGATGAGGCCTCCTGTATACAGTGCGGCGTGTTTATACATAGACCACCTCACACGGACCCCAGCCGTCCTGAGAAACCCAAACCAGCCCATCTCACTGACTGGAAATGGTTATTTAGCAGCATAATTACAAATATTAACAACGCTGCCATTACTCTCTGGCCCTGGCTACCACAAAACGGGATTTTTTTACGTCACAAACCCGCTCAGGCGCTCAAAAGCACAATAATATGAAATTTGTATCATTTTTATTAAATTAGAGGTGATATTCAGCCCCTAAAGCGTCACTTCCCTCCCTTTATAACCCCTGGGGGCAATAAAAATCTCTGTCAGGCCTCAGTCCTGCCCATCCGCATCGCTCTAGGCTCCAGAAGGGCCACGCCCTAACTTTGCCTCCCTCAGGGGAGTGGGAGCTTCAACAAGCTTTATTATTCCGACATAACTCAAATATTGGATACAGTGAAAATTATCAAAATTTGCCCGTGGGGTTCGAAGATCTTTCATACAACGTATATTAGATCCAAGAAGTAGGTGCACTTGATCTTGCAATTTTTTCTTGTCCTCAGTTCATGTAAAAACAGAAAATTTGGGAAATAATGTATGTCACCAAAAATTTGGACCAGTATGGAAAAGAAGAGATTACACTCATGCATTTTTGTGCCTGTCCCGGCTCTAGGAGTAAGGCTGGGGTCAGACCAGCGCATTTTTAACGTGCGTTCTGGCGCACATAATTACGGCCGCACTAGCAGCAGATGACGGGCAATGACGGCCAATATACGATGTACGGCCGCACAAAAGTCCGGCCGTGCAACGCAAGTGGAATTTGAACGCATTTTTCTGAGAACGCTGAACCGCTAGTACTGACGTACAGAGTGCGCTGCGTCCGCTAGCGGCGTGTTTGCGTGATTAGGAGATGTCAGACGCTGCTAATGTCCGGCCTACATAACGTCCAGACGCAAAAAGAGTTTTATTGACGATCCGTACAAAATCACGCACGGAAATGCGCGTCGTCTGACCGTTTTCGCGCATTCCGTGAAAAAATACGTCAATGCGTTCGGACGCACTTTTTCACTTTCGCGGGGAAAAATGTTTTCGTCTGACCCTAGCCTAAACACAGGTAGGTGTTTATATTCAGGATCCACAGGTACCCACACACCTTCACTTGCTTGTCCTGCGTCGCGGATAGTCCAGCGCCTCTCACTTCGCTTAATTGTCGGGAATGGGGTCTGCGCGCGGGCGTGGAGTCGGGATGCAAGTCGCCCGCGCGCAGAGCCCCTTCCTGCCAAAAAAAAAGTGTGTTTGTGTCGCTTTACTGCTTTACATTATTTTATTATTCCGACAGTCAGGGGAAGCAGCATATTAGAAACACAATAATAAAAAAACACATTGAAAATATTACGGCGCTATTCCATTAGGTGCTGTAATGATTGAGTGGGGCTCAGTGATTATAGTGGAGCCTTAAGTAATCGTTACCCCACTGCGCAGTATTCTAAGGCAAGCGGCAACTTGTATTTATACCACATTAATACCACTGGTTTGCGCGTCATATACTTTGTATTGAATGCGCAAACCTACATTAGCGCTAGAATGACGAACATTTCCATATCACTCGTCATTCGGTTGCCAGTGCAAAATACTGCGCGTTCTAAAGGCAGATAAAAAGCGATTTCGCGGGAGCAAAATCACTTTAAACTGCGTGAAAAAGACATCTCCATTATTTTTATTTACCTCAGAGTCGTCGTCCCCTGAGGTCCTCGCCCCGATCCGCTGACGGAATTTGAAGGAAACCGAGGAACAATAGTTCCTCAGTCTCCTTCTGCGGGACCTTGCGCAGTTTGATTTCTCGTGTATGCTCCTGCAGTAACACATAATGGAAGACTATGGACTCCAGAGCTCATCACTAGGGATGAGCCGAACACCTCCGTGTTCAGTTCGCATTCGAACTCGAACAATTTCAAAAGTTCGAACTCGAACCGAACTCAATGCAAGTCAATGGGACTCAAAAGTTCGATTTTTAGAGTGCCCTCCAAGAGGGCATATATGCAAGATATTTGCCATAAAAGGTGTATGGGGGGCCGGGTAGTGTCCTGGGGACAGGAAACAAGGACAAAAAGTTTAAAAAAAAAAGTTTTTAAAGGGACAGTGAGTTTTCCATAAAATAAGGGTTAAAAATAAAAACGAAAAATTCCTTCAAATATCGTGCCTAGGAGGTCCCCATAACCTGCCCGTGAAGTGGCGGATTTCTAGGATGTATAGAAACATCGCCATCAGAGACCCACACACAACACCTAGCCACCCTTAAGGGGTTAAAATGCACAGGGTCTGGCTACTATCCTGTTAGATGAGGGAATGTATTATATGTATTAAAGCAAGGTATATATGACAATGGATAGTCAGAGACTCTAGGGACTCAGCTTGTACACTTTATGATAGACATTTCTAACACAATAATAATTGTATGCTCACATAGGCCCTTCAGGAGAGGTACATAATATTCCAGTATTTGTATGTTATGTTTAAATCTAAGGAGTGTGATAAAGATTTTATTAAGCCCTTGATGACAAATGACGTAGCATCTACATCATTAATGATTGGCTTTACAGAGCCCTGGTCCTTAAGGGGTTAAACAGCATATCAGAGGATCATATAGTAGAAATGAACACTTCTTAGAATTCAGAACAAGCACAGTGTTTGTTCATACATGTGCAGGCCACACCCAGTCTGCAGGCAATGTATCAAATATGTATCAAATTCATGAGACCAGACTAATTATTAGAAGCACACGTTATTTCCAAACACTAATTAAACACCTGTTTATGCCGTTTGAGAGCACAGGTCATTTAGAGGTGAGAATCTTTGCACCTAGACATTAGGTAGTTTTTTAATTCAATATCTAGTAAACCGTTGCTTATAATATTCTGCAGTAAAAGAGTCTATTTCTAGATTTTTTTGTATTTTCTAAGCATTTCTTATACTTTTTTTAAAAAAAAAATCCAAACTCGAACCGAACACGCCAAAAAGTTCGAAGTTCGCAAACTTTAGAACTGCCATTGTTCGAGTCGAACTCCCAACTGATCGAACTGAACAGCTCATCCCTACTTATCACGAGAGCGGGGACTGTCACCACTCAAAGTAGTAGCGCTTGGCAAAAAATGCATTGGAATATAATGGAATTGCTGTGGTAACCCGCTCGGGCTACAGGTTGCAGGGAGCGGTAATCCTGCAAGCTTGAGCTACTATAGGAATCACCGCAGTAACCAGGTCATGCACGCGGGTTACAGGGAGTGGCAATCCTGCAAGCTTGTGCTTCTAGACAAATTGGCACGATGACTCGCTCACGTACGCAGGTTACAGGGAACGGTAATCCTGCGAGTTTGCTCTTCTGCAAGAATTGCCGTGGTAACTTGCTTGCACACGTGGGTTACATGGAGCGGTAATTCTGCGATCTTGCACTGGCAGATTACCGCTCCTAACAAAAAAGAGGCCCCGACATATTTTACACATGAATTCCAATTCGGTGCTCCGGCACCTCCGCTGCCAGCGAGCACGTCCATAGGGAGGACCAAATGATGGCTCTGCAGCAAGCTATTTTTAATCATTTTTGGACAGGCGGGCCTGCAGTTTGGGTCGGACGAGCAGGGTATACTCACTCCCTGGGCCCCACACTTTGGGGACCCACACCACTGCTCACACCCTCCGTGTGAAAAAAGTGTTTGTGACCGCCACCTCTCTATCTCAGGGAAAGGGGATGTCTATGTATGGAGAGGTGTTGAGAGGATGTGTATCTGGGGGCAAGAGGAGTCGGGTGTGTGTTAGAGATGTGCACGGCTGAAAAAAAATTTTGTTTAGTTTCTTTTCGTTTTAAAGTAATTTAGTTTTTGGAATTTCGTTGCTAATTTTGTTTCGTTTAGTTTTGGATCGATTCGAAATGATATCAAATTATCAATTTGACAGTTAATATATCAATTCAATAGTTGATATCAATTCGAATTTCAGATCACTCAATAAAACCTCAATTAATCAAATTTTGCTGTTAAAAGACAAGCTAGGGTTAATTATTAAGCTGTGTCACAGATTTAGTATTTGAGTCAAATTAAACCGTGAAACGAAATTAATTTGTTTCATAGTGGTTTGCTGACTATTACTTATATTGTAAAATAAACTCAATTCAATAGTATGAATTCGAATTTTCCACCATAGTTTTCAATGTTAGAAAAATCCCCCTTTTTGTTAAATATTTCTTAAACCATTTATAATTTTCATTTGCAGCAAGCCAAAAAGCCATTTTTTTTTAGTCCTGAACTCACACAGACTGTAAGAAAATAATTCAGCTGCACGCATTCAGCAAAGAAAAACAGACCTCATTATTACATTTAAAATAAGTTCGAAAACCTAAACTTTCATCCCAAAAAAGTCCTAAAAAAATTAATTAAAAAAATGGCTGTTTGCTGCAATTGAAAATTATAATTGGTTTAAGAAATATTTAATAAAAACAGGGATTTTTTAACATTGAAAACTATGGTGGAAAAATGCCTAGCATCTGCATTAATTAAAAAGTGACCTGTTCCATTTTTTTTTTTCGTTTTAGACCTTTTGGTTCAGTTTTTTTACGTTTTAACTCATTTTGTTCTTTTTTTTCATGTCAGATCATTTGGTTCCATTTTTTTGTTTCAGTTCATTTCGTTACGAAATTTATTTCGTTTTTGATCGTTTTGTTCCGTTTCTTTTTCAGGATTTCGTATGATTTGCTGCTCAGTGATTGCAGAATTCAGTCTGCATTTCCCCAAGGTGATTCTTAGAACCTGTCATGTTAGAAGGACAGGTTTGAGAAACACTGATTTAGGTAATAGTTCCCTCATCCTATAACCTCAGATCCAGGACCAGCACCTTACTTGCTATACCACAATACAAAAAGAAAATGGCTCGATCCTCATTTTCCTACAGAGCACCGCAATTATGGAATAACCTCCCAGACACCGTCAAATCTTCCACCAGTCTAAAGTCCCTTAAGACTTCCCTATTAACATACCTCAATACGGAATGCACCTGTAAACATGTAACATAATGACTTTATTTCCTCCATATTTATTTTTCTGTCAATCTGTATATTTGGTCTTGTGTTAATATTTTGTATTTCTGTAACCACTCAATGTTCTCGAACCCAGGACATACTTGAAAACGAGAGAAATCTCAATGTATCCTTCCTGGTAAAATACTTTATAAATAAATAAATAAAATAAATCATTTGCATTCCGTTTTATTTCATTTAGGTCCCATAACGAAATGATTTCATTTGTGCTGAAACTTTGATTCGGAATTTTGTAATTTCGGGCGGTCGATCTTTCGTTTCGTAACTGCTTCCGAAAGAACGAAAATGGTCAATTTCATACGAAATTCAATTTGGGACGAAACGAATTGCACATCCCTAATGTGTATCTGGGAGTGAGAAGTGTTGAGGGGGGTGTATCTGGTGGTGAGAGGGGACAGGGTGTGTATCTGGGGTGAGAGGAGTCAGATGTGAGTTTCTGGGGTGAGAGGAGTCAGATGTGAGTTTCTGGGGGTGAGTCAGGGTTGATTATCTGGGTGTGAAAGGAGTTAGGGATGTGTATCTGGGGTGAGAGAGGAGTCTGGGTGTGTATCTGAGGGTGAAAGAGGAGTCAGGGGTGTGTATCTGGGGGTGAGAGGAGTCAGGGGTTTGTATTTGGGGTGAGAGGAGTCAAGGGTTGAGTATCTGGGATGAGAGGAGTCAAAGGGTGTGTATCTGAAGGTGAGAGGAGTTAAGGGTGTGTATCTGGGGTGAGAGTAGTCAGGGGATGCATCTGGGCATAAGAGGAGTCAGGGTTGAGTATCTGGGGTGAGAGGAGTCAGGGTTGAGTATCTGGGGTGAGAGGAGTTAGGATTGAGTATCTGGGAGTGAGAGGAGTCAGGGTTGAGTATCTGGGGGTGAGAGGAGTCAGGGGTGTGTATCTGGGGGTAAGAGGAGTCAGGGGTGTGTATCTGGGGGTAAGAGGAGTCAGGGTTGAGTATCTGGGGTAAGAGGAGTCAGGGTGAGTATCTGGGGGTAAGAGGAGTCGGGGTGTGTATCTGGGGGTAAGAGGAGTCGGGGTGTGTATCTGGGGGTGAGAGGAGTTGGGGTGTGGTATCTGGGGGTGAGAGGAGTCGGGGTGTGTATCTGGGGGTGAGAGGAGTCAGGGTGGGTATCTGGGGGTGAGAGGAGTCAGGGTTGAGTATCTGGAGGTAAGAGGAGTCGGGGTTGAGTATCTGGGGGTAAGAGGAGTCGGGGTGTGTATCTGGGGGTAAGAGGAGTCGGGGTGTGTATCTGGGGGTAAGAGGAGTCGGGGTGTGTATCTGGGGGTGAGAGGAGTCAGGGTGGGTATCTGGGGGTGAGAGGAGTCAGGGTTGAGTATCTGGAGGTGAGAGAGTCGGGGTTGAGTATCTGGGGGTAAGAGGAGTCGGGGTGTGTATCTGGGGGTAAGAGGAGTCGGGGTGTGTATCTGGGGTAAGAGGAGTCGGGGTGTGTATCTGGGGTGAGAGGAGTCAGGGGTGTGTATCTGGGGTGAGAGGAGTCAGGTTGGGTATCTGGGGGTGAGAGGAGTCAGGGTTGAGTATCTGTGGGTGATAGGAGTCAGGGTTGAGTATCTGGGGGTGAGAGGAGTCAGGGTTGAGTATCTGGGGGTAAGAGGAGTCAGGGTTGAGTATCTGGGGGTAAGAGGAGTCGGGGTTGAGTATCTGGGGGTAAGAGGAGTCGGGGTGTGTATCTGGGGGTAAGAGGAGTCGGGGGTGTGTATCTGGGGGTAAGAGGAGTCGGGGTTGAGTATCTGGGGGTAAGAGGAGTCGGGGTTGAGTATCTGGGGGTAAGAGGAGTCAGGGTTGAGTATCTGGGGGTAAGAGGAGTCAGGGTTGAGTATCCGGGGTGAGAGGAGTCAGGGTTGAGTACCTGGTGTGAGAGGAGTTAGGGTTGAGTATCTGGGGGTGAGAGGAGTCAGGGTTGAGTATCTGGGGGTGAGAGGAGTTAGGGTTGAGTATCTGGGGGTGAGAGGAGTCAGGGTTGAGTATCTGGGGTGAGAGGAGTTAGGGTTGAGTATCTAGGGGTGAGAGGAGTTAGGGTTGAGTATCTGGTTGGGTGAGAGGAGTCAGGGTTGAGTATCTGGGGTGAGAGGAGTTAGGGTTGAGTATCTGGGGGTGAGAGGAGTCAGGGTTGAGTATCTGGGGTGAGAGAGGAGTCAGGTTGAGTATCTGGGGGTGAGGGGAGTCAGGGTTGAGTATCTGGGGTGAGAGGAGTCAGGGTTGAGTATCTGGGGGTGAGAGGAGTCAGGGTTGAGTATCTGGGGTGAGAGGAGTCAGGGATGAGTATCTGGGGGTGAGGGGAGTCAGGGTTGAGTATCTGGGGGTGAGAGGTGTCAGGGTTGAGTATCAGGGGGTGAGAGGAGTCAGGGTTGAGTATCTGGGGGTGAGAGGAGTCAGGGTTGAGTATCTGGGGGTGAGAGGAGTCAGGGTTGAGTATCTGGGGGTGAGAGGAGTCAGGGATGAGTATCTGGGGGTGAGAGGAGTCAGGGGTGTGTATCTAGGGGGAGGTGGGAAGATCAGAGGGGGTAATTGTGTGTATCTCTAGGGGTTATTCACAAAGCACCGAACTTGCCACCGAAGGGCACCAAACGGTGAATTTCAAAAGCTGAGAATATCCGTAAAACCCGGGACTGTCTAAAGTTGAAAATACACAATACTGTAGAGTCCGAGCAGTCAAAGGCTGAGAAAAAAATTTAATCTGTATATTGTAGGCTTAAAATATATACAGTATTCGGGGAGGGGGAGGGGTGTCAATCTGATAGGCCACAGGTATTTCAGTAATGCGACTCTCCTCTTGATTGATCTATTGCTGCTGTAACTCCCAAACATAAACAGTGAGGATCCCAGGTTTACACCAAGGCTGGAATAGAGCCCTTTGTTTTTTCCTGCCATATCATTTCATGCGGATGGATTAATCACAATTACTCTTAATTAAAGGAGCTGATGCTGCGTTCGTACCTAAACTGTCAACAGCACTTTTCCACTGTACGGTTTTATGTAACGAAACTCAGGCCATTGATTTAAGTGATTGAAAAGGATGTGCGTGACCTTCTGTACAGTCCAGGCACGTGCCAGACCCACTTGTATATTGCAATTTTCTTCTGATGAGGCTGTATGCACTGCCTGCGAAAATACTGGTTCCGATAGTGAATAAGCTTGTGCGGCTTGGATCGCCCTAAGCGCAGGATTGTGGAGAATCGCAACTCATCCGCCAAAACAAAGCAATTTAAAAAAAATCCATTGCGATAAAATCCTTCTGTTTTACCAATTTTTGCCATAATGCAACATGTTGAAAACATTTGTCGGGTGTGCGGGTGTCTTTTCAGGGGCTCCTCCATATATTCTGGGTGTGCAGGTGTTTTTAGGGGCTCCTCCATATATTCAGGGTGTGGGGGTGTCTTTTTAGGGGCTCCTCCATATATTCAGGGTGTGGGGGTGTCTTTTCAGGGGCTCCTCCATATATTCTGGGTGTGCAGGTGTTTTTAGGGGCTCCTCCATATATTCAGGGTGTGGGGGTGTCTTTTTAGGGGCTCCTCCATATATTCAGGGTGTGGGGGTGTCTTTTTAGGGGCTCCTCCATATATTCAGGGTGTGCGGGTGTCTTTTTAGGGTCTCCTCCATATATTAAGGGTGTGCGGGTTTCTTTTTAGGGGTTCTTCCATATATTCAGGGTGTGTGAGTGTCTTTTTAGGGGTTCTTCTATATATTCAGCGTGTGCGGGTGTCTTTTTAAGGGCTCCTCCATATATTCAGGCTGTGCGGGTGTCTTTTTAGGGGTTCCTCCATATATTCAGGGTGTGTGGGTGTCTTTTTAAGGGCTCCTCCATATATTCAGGGTGTGCGGGTGTCTTTTTAGGGGTTCCTCCATATATTCAGGGTGTGCGGGTGTCTTTTTAGGGGCTCCTCCATATATTCAGGGTGTGTGGGTGTCTTTTTAGGGTCTCCTCCATATATTCAGGGTGTGCGGGTGTCTTTTTAGGGGCTCTATATATTCAGGGTGTGTGGGTGTCTTTTTAGGGTTTCCTCCATATATTCAGGGTGTGCGGGTGTCTTTTTAGGGTTTCCTCCATATATTCAGGGTGTGCGGGTGTCTTTTTAGGGTTTCCTCCATATATTCAGGGTGTGGGGGTGTCTTTTTAGGGGCTCCTCCATATATTCAGTGTGTGTGGGTGTCTTTTTAGGGGCTCCTCCATATATTCAGGGTGTGCGGGTGTCTTTTTAGGGGTTCCTCCATATATTCAGGGTGTGCGGATGTCTTTTTAGGGGCTCTATATATTCAGGGTGTGTGGGTGTCTTTTTAGGGGTTGCTCCATATATTCAGGGTGTGTGGGTGTCGTTTTAGGGGTTCCTCCATATATTCAGGGTGTGTGGGTGTCTTTTTAGGGGTTGCTCCATATATTCAGGGTGTGCGGGTGTATAACAGAGCTGCAGAGCAATAAATCTCCCAGCAATGAGTCTGTAAACCCTAATAAATGTTAGAATCTCTCGTTGTAATCAGACACTGTTCTCTTGTTCTAGATGACATTCTATTGTTGATATATATGACTCGATAGGTCGTGACATCGTGAAGAGAGTCTGGAAATAGCCTCGGTTCTGGCCCCACCTCCTGCGACATTCCCCAAAATGTAAGTATCCCTCATTGACCATTTGAAATATTTGTATTCTGTGTGAGTTGTACACCGGTTACCCAAGTACCAGCCTGGGAACCCTCGGTCATGTAAGGGCAGCACCATCCAGCATCCACCCATCGTTCCAGTGGATGAAAGTCATGTCTGGTCGGCTCTAGAATAGGTGCGCCAGGAGGACATCATGACCCCTTCACTCCCTGCACCGCGTCGTAAAACGTGCTGAAGTGGACGCTTGTGGCTGATTGTAAGTAGGGGGTGGCAGGGGCCGCGCCTCTCTATTGGCACTTCCATGTCTACTGAAAATGAATTCGCTGACTTCCAAGATCTCCGACAGAGAAGCAGCTTTATAAATACCGCGTGTTTGGTAATCACACAGCGCAGCTCGGCACGCTAAAAGGCTATATTTAAGTCCCGGCATTTTAAAAATAGCGATGGGGGCTCGTGGCTATTTTACTCAAGCATTTGCAGCTGCTTGGACTGACAGCGTCATGAGAATGTATAGGCATTCCAGGAGGGGGGCTGCCGCATCTTCAGAATCCTATGGGATAGTTAACCCTTTCAGAGGTTTCTTATGGAAAGTATAAACATCCCGCAGGAACCTGGGACGGTCTGTGAAAAAGCTAGGATATATTAAACAATAGCACCGAGACACCAATAGATACATCCTCTAAAAAGAGAAAAAGTATCTTTATCTGAGACGCGCTGCTCTGCATCAACAGGGTGTGTGATAGGATACACCACACATATCATACACCCCACATGTGATACACTCCTCATGGGATACAACAAACATAGGATACACCCCACATGTGATACACTCCACATATCATACACTCCACATATCATACACTCCTCATGGGATACAACAAACATAGGATACACCCCACACATCATACATTCCACATAGGATAAACCCCACATATCATACATTCCACATAGGATACACCGAACATAGGATAAACCCCACATATCATGCACCCCACATAGAATACACCCCACATAGGATAAACCCCACATATCATGCACCCCCACATGGGATACACCCCACATATGATACACGCAACATGTGATACACCCCACATCCTACCGTCAGAGGTGTTTGACAGATGCTATACAATTTTTGTAATTGGTCGATTTAATGTGTCATTCTGGTGCTTTTTAAGGTAAGCCTTAATAAATTCAGTCTGTTCAAAGAAGCATTTTAGCTTGGGTTGCCAGATCTGCCATGCTGCCCTGCATCATGCTTAACTCATATGCTGCACGAAGGAAATCAAGGCAGGTCACCTGGGATTCCTTTATGATTTCTTACCTGCAGTGTAAGGATTATACACGGTGCGGGGTGGTATTTTCCATGCACTGCCCATCAGCATGAATAAATTATATATAACCAGGAAAACATGGCCGACCTGGGGACCCTAATTTTAGCAACTGAAACAACTGACTTATTTTCTGACCAGAAATAGTTAATGCTATTTATCGAGCATCCTTATGTATCCTGCCAACCTCAGCTATGTGACACTTATCTTGTCGGGAGTTTCTGTGCAGGGTGGAGAATGAGGGATTGAGATCAAGTTACAGACGGACAAGGGAAGAAAGATGGTAGCATAAAAAAGCATCAGGTACACTTTATTCTACTATAAAAAGTGTAATTATATATTAACCAGTCAAAGGAAACCGGTTTGGTGGTAGAGTTATCATTTTTCCTAAGCTGGTGTCAGAATTGGTTAATTTGTTGTTTTTTGTTTTTTTTTTATAGAAGGGGTAAAAAAAAAAAAAAAAAAAGGATCAAGCTTAGTCGTCGACCAAGTCTAAGTTTATATGATTTTTCCGTCGTTATCAGCTTGTTATACACGGCCTGGCCAAAATAAAGTCACCCCCTGTAATATGTGGTTGTGTCGCCTTTTCCTGTGATCGCGTCACGCATTCGCCGCGGCATCGTGTGGATAAGCTCATGCGATGTCACAGCATTTATTTGCGTCCAGAGTGGCATTAATTTGTGGCCAAGATCTTGTATTGATGATGGGAGAGTCGCGGCGCTGCGTAAAGTCTTCTCCAGCACATTATCCCAAAGATTAACCTCAATGGGGTTAAGGTCTGGACTGTGCGGTGGCCAATCCATGTGTGAAAATTATGTCTCATGCTCCCTCAACCACTCTCGCACAATTTGAGCCCGATGAATTCTGGCATTGTCATCTTGGAATATGCCAGCTGTGCCATCAAGGGAGAAAAACCTGCTCATTCAGTATATTCAGGGAGTCACATGACCTTGTTTTTTGGGCACATAAGGTTGCTGAACCCAGACCTGACTGATTGAAGCCACCCCAGATCCTAACAGGCTTGTATGGCAGGTGACGACTCGTTGGGGCCAGGCAGTTTATTTCATGGTACGAGTGCTTTGATAATATCAGTACTTTGTAAACTGTGCTAATAAATGATAAATAAATATAAGAAATTATTTCTATTATTTATTTTTTTAATTTCTGGATAGGATCCAGTAGATACTGTAACACCCTTTTCTTTCGCCTCCCACAGGCAGGAGCTGCGGATTTGTGTAAACCTGTAACCAGGATTCGTACACGAGCTAATGACCAGATTAAAAGAATACACACACAAAAAAGCTGCCGCCAATATCTGTAAATCCGAGTCGTAGATCCCACAGAGGTTATTCGTACAGGACGTCATCTCTTCTTTTGGTTTCCCAGTCTCCCCCCCTCCGGGAAGGACGATTTGTGTCTGGGAATGCGCACAAAGATTTTCTATCCTTATCTTATTAATTACCACAGCAAAACTGTTACACACTGGCACACACGCCTCAGACCTAACTCACGGGCGCAGCCATGCAGCTCAGGAGAAGGGGCACCACGCCAACCCCACAGGAAGGGGGGGGGGGTAATCCCAAAATAGCTGCCAAGAAATATCAGAAATATTTCACCCGGAAAATAACGCCCGTGTTCAGTTTTCTGTGCAACGCACGGCTGCATGTCAATCTCCGTCTCTATATAGACGTGACCCTGGATCTTAATATGTCAGTTTATTAGAATACAAAGTGTCAGCTCTCTGTCTGCTCCTCCAATCATATTCAGTAAAACTCAGGCTCAAATATATACAGTATATCATATATAAAGCTACACCAGAAGGGCAACACTCAACCTTTACTAAGCACAAGACAAGAGCGCTGCTCAAGACAAAAAAATACAACAAATCAGGAGGAGAGACACCAACTAATGCAAAAGGGGTAATTCTCTCGTTCCCCGCACTTCGGGGAACCAAATTCCCTGACCCTGCGGTGAATTCAGCATTTGCTACAGGGTCCCTGAAGTGTACAGCGTTCTGCGGTCAGTTCGCCAGCATTTGGCGGATTGTCAGCTGCATTCAGTGGTGTTCGGCAGATCATCGGCTGTGTTCGGCGGGCTGCTGCTGCATTCGCCGATCTTGCGTGCGGCGTTGGGCTGATCATCAGCTGCATTCAGCGATCTGTTCAGCGGCGTTCAGCAGATCGTTGGCTGCGTTTGGCAGGCTGCTGCCGCATTTGCCGATCTTGCGTGTGACGTTCAGCTGATAGTCGGATGCTTCTTTGCAACCTGTTCAGCGGCGTTTGGCGGATCTTCGACTGAGTTCGGCGATCTTTTTAGCGGTGTTCGGCGGATTGTTGGCTGCGTTCAGCGATCTGTTTAGCAATGTTCAGTGGATCTTCAACTGTGTTCAGTGATCTGTTCAGTGGCATTCGGCAGATCGTCGGCGGCGTTCGGCAGCCTGCTGCTGCCTTTGGCGATCTGTTCAGTGGCATTCGGTGGAACGTCAGCTGCGTACGACGATCTGCTGCTGTGTTTGGCGATCTGTTCGCTGCACTTCAGGGACCCTGTGATGATTGCTTAATTCACTGCAGGGTCAGCAAACTAAACTTGCCCAAATGCGCCGAACAAGAGGGGACCGACGTTTCGCTGAAATTTCAGTGCTCTCTGAATAAATCTTTCAGTGTGTGAGACCAATGGGAAGTTGGGAACTCAATTCCCTCTGTAAAAATCTTGGAGGAACTGTGTTCCCACGCGTTCCTCCTGGACTTGACCTCTTCTCCCGTCCTGATTTCATGGTATTTTTGAATTATTATTTTTTCGCCCAGTCCTTTGTCCTGGCTGGATTTTTGGGTTGACATGTATGAAAGTGGTGAATGTGGGGTTGTGATCCTGGGTGGAGGGTCAAGTCGCCACGTTTAATTACCTTATAATACAGGTGGAGTAGTAATAGGATAGTTCGTCTCTAGGGTAGGAGAGGGTCCACATGGGGGTTATCTGGTGCTGAACTGAGGGGATAACCATTTAGATTACAAGACAGGCCAAAAAATGTGGCTGTGTCGGGTGAGTCACTGGAGAATGGGGCGTAATACTGCTTGCTCACAAAACTAGACGCGTGTTTGCACTGCTTTACTATGCAGCTATTGTATTCTTTTCTGTGATTGATACCTAAAATGTAAAAGGATTCAGTTTGTTAAAAAGTTATATATACTTTATTAAAATCTGTGATTGGTACCATCCTGTTTCAGTCAGTTTTTCGGCATGACGTGCTTTTTATACTTGGTTCAATCCATTCCGTACCAAGAGATTTTCCAAGAAAACCACAATCAGTAACAGGTGTTTTTTGGTTTTTTTAATCCTTTTTAATTAAAAAGATACAGAAGAGAAATATTTGGGAATATTCCCAGTGTATCCCTCCCTGTAATAACCTATTTGGCAGGGAGATGTCGCCATCTGCTGGCCAAATGGAGTTACTGCAGTTCAGGTCTCTGTGCTGTGTCAGCTGGGGAGATGTCATTCAGACACATTCCCAGCTGGTTTAAAAAGGAGATAGCACCTCCGGCATCATGCCCAGGGTGCTAAAACATTAGGAGTATGTTCTGGAGCCCAACTGCAAATTAATTTTCTTTGCAATAGATTCAAGTCTTTTGCATTGCTCCTCTGGAAGACCATATAGACTGTATGTGGTATTAGGGTACCAGGAGGTGCCTTGCACATCGACCTTAGTCGATTTTGGTAATGAAGGGGTTAAGAGGGCATTAGTGGGTATGGGGGAAATGGTTAAGTGGTTATGAAATATTCCCTGTCAAATAAATATATATATATACCCCATGTTCCATCATTAATTAATTATTGAACATGGAATGTTTATATGCCTACATAGGGACATATGCTCTTCACGCCCTGGAAGAAGGCTCATCCAGCCGACACGCATGCGCTCGTGTGCATTACATTGGAGGAGTCATAAAGTAATACAATTACACATGAGTTGTTTTGTTCATGAAGTTTTTGGTCTGTCACTACTGCATGTATATGTACATACGGTGCTAATCTGTGTCACTGGCGCCACCCGGTGGTGATGGCAAATAAACAACCTCAATACAATGCAGGTAAAATGGTGCAAATAGGATAAAACAAAGTAATGTGACATTTACAGGGTTATCCAAAGAGATTCGAATTGCTTGAGAAAGGTAACCGAATGCTGAAAATCAGCATTCGGTTACCTTTCCTGATCATTCGGCTATCCAGAGAGCAGGCAATTCGCCAAATCCTGGCGAATTGCCTGAACATACGGTGCCTGTTCGGTGCCTGTTCGAGGGCAGTGAAATCCCCATGAAAAAGCACTGCTTCGGCTATTCAGAGAACACAAACCAGCAGTGAAGGTTCCCCTAATGCCCTGCCATTCGGTGGTTTAATTCGGCAAGTTAATTCAGGAGAATCCCATAGGCTTCAATGTTAAAAATATTCCCGTTTTAATTCAATATCTAAATAACCGTTCATTATAAAATTCTGCAGCAAAAAGTCTCTTTATTTATAGATTTTTTAGGATACTTTAAGCATTTTTCATTTTTTTTTTTTAAAGTCCGATTTTTTTTTATATTTTTTTTTTCAGTTAACTTATTTTTTTGTAACCGCCTCTTTATTATCATTCCCTGGACCTCCTGTGAAAATTTCAGACTTTTTCGCTCAGTAGTTTCTTTGCAAACAGCGTTTCTTTTCCCCAGATTCATACAAATGGTTTTTCTAATTTATTCACTGCCTCCTCTACGTCACAGCTGCTTCGGCTCTGTGTGATTCGGCTCCTGTTCGGCTTTTTCGAAGGTTAATCCAGATGTTTTTGCTTGTTTTCAGCCTGCATTCGGTTAGTGTTCGTCAGGTTTTCAGCAGCTTTTCCCTGCAATTCGGGGACCCTGTGCTCTTTGCTGAATACACCGCAGGGTCACCGAAATGCAATCGGCAAAAGGAACCGAATTGAAGAGAACGAAAAGTCACCGAACGTGCGGTGACTTTTCGAATCTCTTTGGATAACCCTGTTACAGTCTTATCCTGTGTACTCCAGGTTGTAAAAGTCTTAATGATTGTGAAAGTCTTAATAATCAGTGCAGGGAAGAATAAAAATAAAAGTCATACAGGATCTGGTGTTTGTGGAGTCAGCTGCCTCTCCAGGTCACTTGGTGGTATATATCTCTTTTCCACCTTGTAAATCAGTATAAAAGAAAGATGTGCTGGAGTTGGCGCTTCTTGTCCTGTTAGTGGTTCCTTCTGCTGCACCCCGTGGCTCAGAAGTTTGGTTTCCTTACAGGGTTACCATCCTCCGTGCCCCTCAAATTATAAAATGACTCACATAGAGCAATATTGTATAAAATGGAGTGAAAACAAAGGAGAAGAATGTCACACTCACATTTGCTGATGTTCAGATGCTTATCGTTCAGACACCAGATTTGTTGGCAGCCGGTGACTTCAGAAGGTGCACCGGATCACCTATCAGCCTCAGCCACCTCCTCGTCGAATGTAAGCATCCAGGACCCGGGATAGGCGTAAAATAAGGCGAATTTTATTAGTAATAAAATATACAGTATACCAAAACGCGTTTCGCATAAAAAGCTTCATCAGTTGGTGCTACTCACCAACAGTAGCACCAACTGATGGAGCTTTTTATACGAAACAGAGTCTGTGCAGACTTTTAAGCAACGACTGGATGTCTTCCTGCAAAAACAGAATATTAAGGGTCATAATATTTAATATGTGGGTAAAAGCTTCTTGATCCAGGGAGAAATCTGACGCCATCTGCGAGCAAGGAGGAATTTTTTTCCCAGTATGTTGCATATACTGGCGAGCTCGTCAGACTGTGGGTTTTTGCTTCTTTTGGATCAACAGCAGTAGGTGATGTGTGAGAGGCTGAACCCGATGAACACATGTCTTTTTTCAGCCAATGTAACACCTTTATGCTAGTGACCACTGACGTGCGCAGCCCATTATATTAGGGTGTGCACCCATGGAATATTTGTTGATTGAAAATTTATGTTTAGAAGATTTTGCACAAAATGCACATTTTTCATTAGAAATAACGAGCCTGTAATCAGATGAGATACAGTCAGTTTTATGTTATTCATCATGAACCAGATAAGGGACACCTAAAATGTCAATATAGGAGGTGAAAGAGGAGCTCTTCACACAATGTTAGGGTGTGCCAGGGCACACTATTCACACCCCCGTGCACTCCTATGCTAGTGACCCCGGGACAATCCAACCCCCCCCCTCACCCCCATCCCCACTCGCTGGTCCTTCGCTGTCTCTTTCTAGTGGTCTATATCCTTTTCTAGTTTGTATGTGCTATATTTTTCTCCAGCCCAGTGACTTCTATCTGTGTTCACTATGAGATAATATTCCCCAGAAAGACACGTGTATGGTAATTAGTGTAGCGCTGCGAAATACTTTCTCACATCTTCTCCTGGTTGCTACTTGTGCTGCGAGAAACATTATCTCTCTGCCATTTCTGGCGGATTTAGCTGATAATAGTCTGTCTGCTGTTTTAATAATTCACATAGGGATTTAGTAGTCGGGCTGCCTGGATATGGCACGTTCTGCCGGCGTGCGTTATGTGATTCCGGCTGCCAGGACTCTGCAACACGCGTTGGTTGATGCATTGGGTTTAATATATGGTGCATAGCCTTTCTCTGCATTACCACTCGCTCCCCACCAGTACCAGCATCTAATTCAACCTTTACACCAATTATCACCATGCAGAGCGTATAATCACTGAAGATCACACCTTAATGGCCGGCAGGTCCAGATTGGCCAATGCCCGGTGGGCCACTGAATGAATGGCAGAATATTCACAATATGCTACCGGGTCACATTTGTGTCACTTTTATCATGTCTCGTGTATGCATTACAATCATATATATATATTTTCTCATGCACTGCTCTGCATAAACGTATAATCGCATGAAATGCTCTGCATAGATATATAATCACTTGCAATGCTCTGCATCAATATATAATCACTTGCAATGCTCTGCATCAATATATAATCACTTGCACCGCTCTGCATCAATATATCACACACACACACTGCTCTGCATCAATATATTATCACACACATTGCTGTGCATCAATATATGAAACACTGCTCTGCATCAATATATCATCACACAAACTGCTCTGCATCAATATATCATCACACAAACTGCTCTGCATCAATATATTATCACACACACTGCTCTGCATCAATATATTATCACACACACTGCTCTGCATCAATATATCATCACATGCACTGCTCTGCATCAATAGATTATCACATGCACTGCTCTCGCTCTGCATTAATATCACATGCACTGCTCTGCATAAATATCAGGGGCCGGCTGGCAGGAGGGCAAATTCCCCATAGGCTGCTACTTTATAGGACCAGATGGGCATGCTGGCAGCAGCAGTCCTCTATGAGTGTATGCCAGCTGATGCAGGGAACTGCAGCACATAATGCTGCCTGCACTGAAGGGATTAATATAATCAAACACTGCCCCGCCTATGCATATAATCATACGCACAGCTCTGCACAGAAATATATAACCACATGTTGTGCTCTGCAAAGATATATAATCACACACTGCTCTGCATATATATTCACACACTGCTCTGCATATATATTCACACACTGCTCTGCATATATATTCACACACTGCTCTGCATATATAATCACACACTGCTCTGCATATATATTCACACA
Source organism: Leptobrachium leishanense (assembly GCA_009667805.1). Lineage (NCBI taxonomy): Eukaryota > Metazoa > Chordata > Amphibia > Anura > Megophryidae > Leptobrachium > Leptobrachium leishanense. The sequence continues at coordinate 147,301,012 of CM019070.1, read as the reverse complement.
CTGCTCTGCATATATATTCACACTGCTCTGCATAGATATTCACACTGCTCTGCATAGATATATATATTCACACACTGCTCGGTATAGATATGTGTGTATATATATATATATATATATATATATATATATATATATACACATAGACACACATTTATATAATATATATATATATATTATATATATAGACTAATCACACGCTCAGTTATTAGCAGTAGGAATGGAAAGGTCACAGTTTACAGATGCAGCGTGTATTTTTCATACCATATACATTTTCCAATTAAAGCGAGGCTTACACCGCGTCACCTTGCTTCATCAAGCAGATAATGGCATCTGTGCATCTGCAAATAAAATTACGTGTGGCGGCTGCGTTAAGACAATGGCTGCGGTGCATGTGTCAAACCGTGAGCTGCGTCCATTCACTCAATAGAACCAATGGATTGCACGGCGCTTACCATATTGTCGTCTTAGTATTGATTATCGCACAGGGACGGCAGCGATAAGAGGCTGAACTTATTACCACGTTACTGTAAGAAATATACAATATCTGTTTTAACAGAACTTTCATGACTTTTGGTTTTTATCCTTCGTCCGTGCCGAGACACTGTCAGAAATTAATGTTGTGTCCGGCGGTTCATGGTGGGCCACCCTTAGGCTGAGGTCAGACGAACGCAGTGTGAACGTGCGTTTAGCCGCACTTTATTACGGCCGTGCTAGCAGCAAATGACGGCCAACATACAAAGTACGGCCGCACAACGCAAGTGACTAACGCATTTTTGCAAGAACGTCTAACCGCTAGTACTGACGCACAGAGTGCGCTGCGTCGGCATAGCGGCGTGTGTGAGTGATTAGGAGACGTCAGACGCTGCTCATGTCCGGCCAACATCACGTCCAGACACCCAAAGTTTCCTGGTTTGGATCCGTATAAAATCACGGCCGTAATTGCGCATCGTATGACCGCTATCGCACATTGCGTGAAAAAGTACGTCCATGCGTCCGGACGCATTTATTGACAGAAGAACTCGAAAAATGCGTTAGTCTGACGCTAGCCTTAGTGCGGAACATGTGGTTCGCAGACCCCAGGCCCCAGCCTTTCAGAGCCCTGCAAATCACTCAGTCATTCAGTGAGCAGGGCCAATAATATGGAGCGAGAAAGCCTAGAACTGAGTGAGGCCCATAGTACAGAGAAAAGCCTAGGGGTGAGTGAGGCCCCATAGTACAGAGAAAAGCCTAGGGGTGAGTGAGGCCCCTAGTACAGAGAATAGCCTAGAACTGAGTGAGGCCCATAGTACAGAGAAAAGCCTAGGGGTGAGTGAGGCCCCTAGTACAGAGAAAAGCCTAGGGGTGAGTGAGGCCCATAGTACAGAGAATAGCCTAGGGGTGAGTGAGGCCCCTAGTACAGAGAATAGCCTAGGGGTGAGTGAGGCCCCTAGTACAGAGAATAGCCTAGGGGTGAGTGAGGCCCCTAGTACAGAGAATAGCCTAGGGGTGAGTGAGGCCCCTAGTACAGAGAAAAGCCTAGGGGTGAGTGAGGCCCATAGTACAGAGAATAGCCTAGGGGTGAGTGAGGCCCCTAGTATAGAGAAAAGCCTAGGGGTGAGTGAGGCCCATAGTACAGAGAATAGCCTAGGGGTGAGTGAGGCCCATAGTACAGAGAATAGCCTAGGGGTGAGTGAGGCCCCTAGTACAGAGAAAAGCCTAGGGGTGAGTGAGGCCCATAGTACAGAGAATAGCCTAGGGGTGAGTGAGGCCCCTAGTATAGAGAAAAGCCTAGGGGTGAGTGAGGCCCATAGTACAGAGAATAGCCTAGGGGTGAGTGAGGCCCATAGTACAGAGAAAAGCCTAGGGGTGAGTGAGGCCCTAGTACAGAGAATAGCCTAGGGGTGAGTGAGGCCCCTAGTACAGAGAATAGCCTAGGGGTGAGTGAGGCCCCTAGTACAGAGAAAAGCCTAGGGGTGAGTGAGGCCCATAGTACAGAGAATAGCCTAGGGGTGAGTGAGGCCCCTAGTACAGAAAATAGCCTAGGGGTGAGTGAGGGCCATAGTACAGAGAATAGCCTAGGGGTGAGTGAGGGCCATAGTACAGAGAATAGCCTAGGGGTGAGTGAGGCCCCTAGTACAGAGAATAGCCTAGGGGTGAGTGAGGCCCCTAGTACAGAGAATAGCCTAGGGGTGAGTGAGGCCATAGTACAGAGAATAGCCTAGGGGTGAGTGAGGCCCATAGTACAGAGAATAGCCTAGGGGTGAGTGAGGCCCCTAGTACAGAAAATAGCCTAGGGGTGAGTGAGGGCCATAGTACAGAGAATAGCCTAGGGGTGAGTGAGGCTCCTAGTACAGAGAATAGCCTAGGGGTGAGTGAGGCCCCTAGTACAGAGAATAGCCTAGGGGTGAGTGAGGCCCCTAGTACAGAGAATAGCCTAGAACTGAGTGAGGCCCTAGTACAGAAAATAGCCTAGGGGTGAGTGAGGCTCCTAGTACAGAGAATAGCCTAGGGGTGAGGCCCATAGTACAGAGAATAGCCTAGAGGTGAGTGAGGGCTATAATATAGAGGAAAAAACTGTATGTGCTGATATAAATGGTACAGACAGACTCTGAATTGCTTGCTTTTCCTGTGATAAATCACGCATTGCTCCTTTCTCGTTTTTGGTACATTTTTTCCGAAATTTTATAAAAAAGCTATTTCACCCTATATCACATATATGTAATATGTGTGTCATGTGATATGTACTATGTCTGTGTCATGCAATATGTTTATTTATTTTATTTATTTGCAAAGGATTTTACCAGGAAGGATACATTGAGATTTCTCTCGTTTTCAAGTATGTCCTGGGTTTATGTCATGTGATATGTACTATGTCTGCGTCATGTAATATGTTAATGTCATGTAATATGTTAATGTCATGTAATATGGTTGAGAAAGGCTGAGTGTTCAGCTGAAACGTCGCTGCTACAAATAAAATATGTCCGTGCTTGTGACGTGTCGGATCCCCGCTTGCTTTTTTATATAATATGTCAATGTCATGAGGGCAAGCAGTGAGGCAAAATAAATAAAGTTATTTTCTTCCTGCGTGGGGCCCAACTGTGCAGACAATCGCCTCGTTGGTGTCACCGTCCCTTGTTCGTAGACTGCCGCCCCTCTCGCCGCGTCCGCTCCCTCTCCCCTGCAGGTTAAACAGAGAAAGCCATCGAAGTGAAGTGTCTCCGTCTCCCCTGAGGAGCCCGTGGAGTTATGATGGCAGCACCGCATAATGCCAAACTCCCAAACTGGAAGGGAGAAGATTAGACAGTGAGAGAGACCGCAGACAAAGGGAGAGATGAGTCCCTGATATTAGACAGTGAGAGAGACCGCAGACAAAGGGAGAGATGAGTCCCTGATATTAGACAGTGAGAGAGACCGCAGACAAAGGGAGAGACGCGTCCCTGATATTAGACAGTGAGAGAGACCGCAGACAAAGGGAGAGATGCGTCCCTGATATTAGACAGTGAGAGAGACCGCAGACAAAGGGAGAGACGCGTCCCTGATATTAGACAGTGAGAGAGACCGCAGACAAAGGGAGAGACGCGTCCCATGATATTAGACAGTGAGAGAGACCGCAGACAAAGGGAGAGACGCGTCCCTGATATTAGACAGTGAGAGAGACGCGTCCATGATATTAGACAGTGAGAGAGACGAGTCCCTGATATTAGACAGTGAGAGAGACCGCAGACAAAGGGAGAGACGCGTCCCTGATATTAGACAGTGAGAGAGACCGCAGACAAAGGGAGAGACGAGTCCCTGATATTAGACAGTGAGAGAGACCGCAGACAAAGGGAGAGACGCATCCCTGATATTAGACAGTGAGAGAGACGAGTCCCTGATATTAGACAGTGAGAGAGACCGCAGACAAAGGGAGAGACGCGTCCCATGATATTAGACAGTGAGCGAGACCGCAGACAAAGGGAGAGACGCGTCCCTGATATTAGACAGTGAGAGAGACGAGTCCCTGATATTAGACAGTGAGAGAGACCGCAGACAAAGGGAGAGACGCGTCCATGATATTAGACAGTGAGAGAGACCGCAGACAAAGGGAGAGACGCGTCCCTGATATTAGACAGTGAGAGAGACGCGTCCCTGATATTAGACAGTGAGAGAGACGAGTCCTGATATTAGACAGTGAGAGAGACCGCAGACAAAGGGAGAGACGCGTCCCTGATATTAGACAGTGAGAGAGACCGCAGACAAAGGGAGAGACGCGTCCCATGATATTAGACAGTGAGAGAGACCGCAGACAAAGGGAGACGAGTCCTTGATATTAGACAGTGAGAGAGACCGCAGACAAAGGGAGAGACGAGTCCTTGATATTAGACAGTGAGAGAGACGCGTCCCTGATATTAGACAGTGAGAGAGACCGCAGACAAAGGAAGAGACGCGTCCCTGATATTAGACAGTGAGAGAGACGCGTCCCTGATATTAGACAGTGAGAGAGACGAGTCCCTGATATTAGACAGTGAGAGAGACCGCAGACAAAGGGAGAGACGCGTCCCTGATATTAGACAGTGAGAGAGACCGCAGACAAAGGGAGAGACGCGTCCCTGATATTAGACAGTGAGAGAGACGAGTCCCTGATATTAGACAGTGAGAGAGACCGCAGACAAAGGGAGAGACGCGTCCCTGATATTAGACAGTGAGAGAGACCGCAGACAAAGGGAGAGACGCGTCCATGATATTAGACAGTGAGAGAGACCGCAGACAAAGGGAGAGACGAGTCCTTGATATTAGACAGTGAGAGAGACCGCAGACAAAGGGAGAGACGAGTCCTTGATATTAGACAGTGAGAGAGACGCGTCCCTGATATTAGACAGTGAGAGAGACCGCAGACAAAGGGAGAGACGCGTCCCTGATATTAGACAGTGAGAGAGACCGCAGACAAAGGGAGAGACGAGTCCCTGATATTAGACAGTGAGAGAGACCGCAGACAAAGGGAGAGACGAGTCCTTGATATTAGACAGTGAGAGAGACCGCAGACAAAGGGAGAGACGAGTCCCTGATATTAGACAGTGAGAGAGACCGCAGACAAAGGGAGAGACGAGTCCTTGATATTAGACATGGCTGCACGAGGAGGGCGTACAGGAAACGCTTCTCCAGACATGTAAATCGCAATATTGGCATCACGCACGCAGGCCGCTGGAATCCGAAAACCTTAATCGGGCACGAACCCTGATAACAATAATAAAAGTAATAACATTTTAATACACCAGCCGGCCTGGCCACTGCCACATATCTACTTCCTGTGGCCCTCCCGTACGCTACCAGGGCCCCGTGACGGGCCCATCCCATATATAATCACTAAATAAAAGTAACCATGCTGTGAATGTTGCCTTTTTGTGCAGATCAGACTTTTTAAACATTTTGCTGCAACGTTATTGCAAGGAGAGACGCTTCAGCCAATCGTATCCGAGGTTACGCCCCTGAGGAGCAGGAATAATGGAAACTTACTGTTATGGGCATTATTGATTGTTCTGAGTAGAAATTGAAAGGTTGAACCCCAAAATGAAGTGAATTCATATGAAAATCTTCTTCAAACGTATTTATTTATTTATTTATTTATAAAGGATTTTACCGGGAAGGATACATTGAGATTTCTCTCGTTTTCAAGCATGTCCTGGGTTCAAGAACATTGAAGTGTTACAGTTACAGAAATACAAAGTAATACAATGCAAGATATTAAAAAAAAACAACACAAATATACAGATATGTTACGGAGACTCCAAAATCAAGGGGTTTATTCACTAAATCACATATTTCAGAAAATTCTCAGCGGAAATGGAACATGTTTAACTACAATACTCAGGGTTAGGGATTCCTTCCATTACTAATACGCTATTATTCTCATCAATCCATCGCATTTCCTGATCTGCTGATTAACCCCTTCAGTGTATTTTATTCTCGGGGATTCTTTTTGTGGCGTTTGAAGCGGTGTTTTCGTTTAACCCTCTCAGTACCGCTCCAGGATTTTCTGTCAGAGACCGTCTCGTGGAATAATAGATGATGGTTATTGACAGAATGTGACACTCTTTCGTGTGTGAGCGCTCCCCGGCGAACAAGGAATTGATTGAGCTCCAAGCTGGAGAATAACAATAATATTCAGCTGCAGGAGCCGGCGTTCTGGGTGCGCAGGGTTATCTGGATAATACGCACTCACCAGATGGCACTCCAGGAGATCACCGCGAGATGGGGGTTATCAGCTAATTGCTCAGCAGCTGGGTATAGCAATGTGTAGTATATATATATTTCCCTTCTTGTTATATTTATCATTGTCCTTTATATAGAGCCAACAGCTTCCGCAGCGCTTTACAACAACCAATGGGGAGGACGACAAAATTACAAACATAGGGACAAAAAAACAAGAGGTGTAGAGGGCTCTGCTGAAAGGAGCTTACAATCTACTTATTGATTGTATTAAAGACACATTCTACTCAGTGCCCCAATCTGGAAGAATTGCCCACCCAGCGTCACCAGAAGCCAGGATTTTTAATTTCCCGGCTGCCGGTCACCAGATTGGCCACTAGTGATGTCACACAGAAAGCGTCCGACATCACCCTCTGAGACCAATCGCTGGAGGGAAGAAAGAATAAAAGAAAATGTGGAAGGAAGGAAAGAAAGAAGACAGGAAAAGAAGAGGGAAGAAAGAACGGAAGGATAAGAAAAGAGGAAGAAAGGAAAGAGGAAAGGAAAAGAGGAGGGAAGAAAGAACGTAAGGATAAGAAAAGAGGAAGAAAGGAAAGAGGAAAGGAAAAGAGGAGGGAAGAAAGAACGGAAGGATAAGAAAAGAGGAAGAAAGGAAAGAGGAAAGGAAAAGAGGAGGGAAGAAAGAACGGAAGGATAAGAAAAGAGGAATAAAGGAAAGAGGAAAGGAAAAGAGGAGGGAAGAAAGAAAGAATAAAAGAAAATGTGGAGGGAGGGAAGGAAGAAAGACAGGAAAAGAGGAGGGAAGAAAGAACGGAAGGATAAGAAGAGATAAGGAAAAGAGGAAGAAAGGAAAAAAGAAAAGACGAACGAAGAAATAATGGAAAGAAGGAAAGACGAAAAGAAACAATGGGGGAAAGAATGAAAGAAGGAAAGATGAAAGGAAAAGAGGAGAGAAGAAAAAAAATAAAAAGAAAATGTGGAGGGAAGAAAGGAATGAATGAAGGAAATAAGACAGGAAAAGAGGAGGGAAGAAAGAATGGAAGGATAACAAGAATAAGGAAAAGACGAAGAAGAAAGAGAAAAGAGGAGTGAAGAATGGAAAGAAGAAAGGAAAAGATGAAGGGAGAAAGAACAGAAGGAAGGAAATAGGAAAGGAAAAGTGGAGGGAAGAAAGAATGGAAGAAAAGACAAAAAGGGAAGAGGAAGGAAGGAAAGTAGAAAATAAAAGAGTAGGAAGGAAGGAAAGAAGAAAAAAAGGAAGGAACGAAGTGACAGAAAAAGTAAGAAAGAAAAGAGGAGGGAATCCGGCCGGTCGGCGTAGTGATACACAGGGAGAGAGTGGGGGGGACTTTTTCCCCCCAGTCTTTCCCTGCTCCCGCCGGATGGAGGAGGCGGTCCTCGCCGCGGGACAGGAGGTGAGTATCTGATTCTTTTTTTAATTTTTTGGGCTGGTGTTAACGGATTGTGCAGAAGCGGAATCCGTTAACACCAAGTCCTGGCTGTGAGTAACTTTCTACTAACCAGAGCCAGACGTTAATCAGCGCTGGGACATTGTAATCCTAACGCTGATTAACACTTTGCGCTCCCCATGTTAAGTATAGAGAGCGCAATGTGCAGTGACCTCGCGCTGAAAAGCACAAGCTACCAAACGCTAACGGGTTCCTTAACCCGTTAGCGTTTGGATTATAATATGCAGTAGCCACCGCGGCTAACATTAGCGTCAATATTGTAATGTGGCCGGTCGAATTTTCCCAATTCTGCTGTGTTTCGGATATTTTCCTCCCAGCTTCACACGGGGCGCATTTCTTGTGTTTATTGATCGTTCGGCCGTGCGGTTCTTGGAGATGCAGACGCGGGCCTGGCACGATGGGCCTTCGTCGGTGTAAAGGTGACAGCAGGTTCTCCCGTTGATTGAACGGCTGTCTCTCCCGCTGAAGGACAGTCTCTCCCTCCTGACTTGTCTGTGCCTATCGCTCCCTCTATCTGCCGTCATTCGGCTGACCTGCGCTCAGTCTTCCCGTCTCTCTCCCTCCCTGTGAATCCATCTCCCCTTATCCTCATCTCTTTCTTTTTATATAACTGCGCTTATCTGTATATGTATTGATCGGAGGTTCCCTGCGTGCGCGTCTCCTCTGACGCTCCCCGTAGGACGGGATATTCTCCCGGGCGGGTATTTTTTCCCTCTCGTCCTATCTCCACGTCCTTCCATCTCGCACTTTCTATTTTTGTTCGCTCGACAGATAAGCGAGGACGCAACTTTCTAAACTTGCTTTCCGCTCACATCCCATTCCCTTACCCTCCCCCTCGTCCCCAAAAGACTCGCCTTTCCCAGAGCTGTCACTGCTAATAAACTGGCAGACATCTTTATCTAACCCCGAAGCCGGCTGCCCTCTCGGGCTAATGGTTTATGGGAACCTTCCATTGATTTGGGTTAATAGAGAATAAAATTGCCTCTTAACCGCGTCTTGGTCTTGTTTTATTTCTTTAGCCTATTTTTTTTAAACCGTCCCTAAATATTCGCCCCCCCCCCCTCCGCTAGCGCGATGGAGAAGGAGAAGCGATGACTGGAAAGCCAAGGGGATAGAAGACACGAATGCGTCGGCCCTGGCTGTGCAACGCAAAAATAAAAGAGTTCATGGACAATCTCTCCAGAAAAACACATTTGTTTATTCCTCAAAATTAGGTTTGTGTTTTTTTATATATATTAATTCTATTGATTCCTTCTAGAAGGCTCCTTGTGGCCATCAGAGAACATTATGTTATGTTTGGAGACTGAAACCCTGAAATATTCAGGGTGTGCAGGTGTCTTTTTAGGGTCTCCTCCATATATTCAGGGTGTGAGGGTGTCTTTTTAGGGGCTCCTCCATATATTCAGGGTGTGTGGGCGTGTTTTTATGGGCTCCTCCATATATTCAGGGTGTGTGGGTGTCTTTATAGGGGCTCCTCCATATATTCAGGGTGTGCGGGTGTCTTTATAGGGGCTCCTCCATATATTCAGGGTGTGCGGGTGTCATTTTAGGGGTTCCTCCATATATTCAGGGTGTGCGGGTGTCTTTTTAGGGGCTCCTCCATATATTCAGGGTGTGTGGGCGTGTTTTTAGGGGCTCCTCCATATATTCAGGTGTGCGGGTGTCATTTTAGGGGTTCCTCCATATATTCAGGGTGTGCGGGTGTCTTTTTAGGGGCTCCTCCATATATTCAGGGTGTCATTTCTAGGAGCTCCTCCATATATTCAGGGTGTGTGGGTGTCTTTTTAAGGTCTCCTCCCTATATTCAGGGTGTGTGGGTGTCATTTTAGGGGTCCTCCTATATATTCAGGGTGTGGGGGTGTCTTTTTAGGGGCTCCTCCATATATTCAGGGTGTGTGGGCGT